>JASJOG010000001.1:0-641250 GCA_030142905.1 Heliopora coerulea
ACATGGATTTGGTTACAAATAAGGTTCATATATACATATATACAAATATATTACTATTACTATTATTATTATTATAATTATTATCAAATGTTCTCAGTTTGTCATAATATCGGTGCAACTTGCCATCTACCTGCCTCCCGCAGCAAATGAAGGCAAAAGAATGCTTTCCCATGTGTCCTTTTCAAACTAATACCAAAGACTCTTCTCAAAATTCGGACCGTTCCGAACAGTCCAGCTTTTTGAACTGTCTCAGTTCCAACACCAATCCCCAACTTCTCCAACTCACTCTTGAACTTGTTGGTCACTATTCCCAATGTCCCAATAACGATTGGCAAGATATTAACCTTTTTCCACTTTTTAATCTTTGAGAAACGTGAGAGCTTGGATATATTAAGGTAGATGAACTATCTTCAAGCTCGATACTCAGAAAATGATTTCTGAGCCCCAGACGAGGATCGAACGCGCAACCCTCTGATGACCGGTGAGACGCTCTAACCATTGAGCTAATTGAGCTTCAATCATTACTAATATATAGTCGCTTCCGCTTAGGTCGCACTTACATATCGAATTTGCATCTTAGCTCACCATCTGAGTCTCGGTAGCTCAATGGTTAGAGCGTCTCACCGGTCATCAGAAGGTTGCGGGTTCGATCCCCGTCTGGGGCTCAGAAATCATTTTCTGAGTATCGAGCTTGAAGATCGTTCATCTACCTTAATATATCCAAGCTCTCACGTTTCTCAAACATTAAAAAACTGCTTCAATCATTACTAATATATAGTGGCTTCCGCTTAGGTCGCACATATATATCGAATTTGCACCTTAACTCACCATCTGAGTCTCGGTAGCTCAATGAGCGTCTCACCGAAGCGTCTCACCGGTCATCAGAAAGTTGCGAGTTCGATCCCCGTCTGGGGCTCAGAAATCATTTTCTGAGTATAGAGCTTGAAGATCGTTCATCTACCTTTTTCCACTTTGTTTCTCCTACATAATTATCAATAATTTATATTTCAAATCTGTGTAAGCATTGATCTTCTCTTCTCAAGGGCGACGGAACCGCCGCGGTCGCCGCGGAACTTTTTTCAATGCTACGTTGATAAATTTATAATTTTTTTCAGTTGTTGAAGCACGCACTGATTTTTCTTTGCGTAACTGTTTCTGTGAGTCATCGGTCATTGTTTAAAAGCTCTAGCAACAATTCATTTTGAAAAGAGTGAACGGGGAGGATTATGAGCAGCAATTATTAGCCGTTACAGACTTCTACGGCAGTGATATAAATGCAACGGTACTTCGAGCCCAACTTCTCGCATTCGTTGTTAACATTCCACATGTTGTCTACAGTTGTAAGTTATTACCTGATACGAAATGCTTAATCTTTCAGACAATGTATGTCGTTACCTCTTGCATTAAATCGTTAAAATAAACCAGACATAGCGTTGTTAAGTTACGTCCTTGACGTATAATAAGTCGCTTTTATAGTGCCGCTCTCTATGTTAAGTATGTCCCGTGCTGTCGGCCGCGGCACATAAGAATTGCTTCCGTCGCCTCTGCTCTTTATAAGCTATTCTTGTGTCAAAAGGGTAAGCAATATCCACAATGTAACACACCTTTTCTTCTTGACGATGCCTGGTTATCAAAGAAGCTGTTTTAGTTCTCTTAAAAATTAAAATGCTAATGAATTAAACTTTAGTATAAAAAGCAATACCGAAGAAATTGCGCGAAATATTTCTACACCGGTTACAATTGAAAAACAAAAAAGACCAGAAGAATCTAAAACATATTTAATGATTAACGATTTCGTCGCCTCACGGAACATCATCAGAGCAGTGGCGTAACGACAACATGCTTTCACCGGGTGGAGCGGGGAGTCCCCCTCACACAACTTGGTCGGAAATCCATTCGTAGGGCCCGATGAGTCGGAGATACCCGAGGGGCTCCATTTTAAGCCTTCCAAAATGACCGAAAAGAATTATCAAAGTATAAACGGGAACTCCCAAGGATCCTTTTTTTAACGTTGCATTCGTAAGACATCTTTCAAAGGTGACACAACTATTGATACTTTCATACTTAAATTTACCAAACTAATACTTATCAGACCGTAGAAGTAAACATCGCGTGCAGTCCGTAAATAATAGTTCAACTGTCATCAACACAGTTTTCAAACAGGTTTATTGCCAGGAAGGAGCACCCCGTCTGTTTGTGCCTTTACTAAACTTTTGGCATCAATTGTTTTAAAATGACATGTAAACATTCCAAGGTGGTTGTTTTCACGAAACTTATAACCATTCGTGATAACTTTTCTTTAAGTCGGGCTCCATTGACGTTTTATTTCATCTCCAGTTTAGGTATAAATCGGTTGATTTCAAATAAGCTGTCTGATAATTTGTAAAGGTATCAACTGATGACAAAAACGAACCTGACTGCATGAGCTAAACGTTAAAGGGTGGGAAGGTTCGCCGTTATTTTCAAGTAATCATCCATCCTCGTGTGTTAAATATATCTGACTTTATTTTCACTTTTCGTGGTCTATGCCGGTGGTTACAACTGCTTTTTTCGTCAATAGATGAAAAACGTCTTCACAATTTTTATCAGCCAATGTAACGTTTGCTTTTTTTCCAAATCCATATTGGGCATAGAGCTTTGGTTCAATCCCACTACATTCCCTGACCAGGAATGGAAATCTAGGGTTGTCTTTTTTAATATTAATATACTTTTCAAGAATATCTCTTACTCCTTGACTACTTTTGGACGTTTGGCATAAGTGAATTCGAATTTCACGAACAATCTGTGGGAAGTTTAGATACTGGTAGTATCTCATATCGTTATGCGTGAAGTAACACTTTGGTATAATTGGACAGTGATTTAGTTCGCATGTGCGGTTTAAATCAGTCTTAGAATTTTGATGATTAATTATCGTACATTTTACTTGATCGTCCCCTTATGTGCTAGATTTTTAATCTCAGGGCATAGTGTCAGATGACTTTCTTATTTAAAAGAATAAAACGATTTAAAAAGACGTTTTCTTGAGCTCTCTGTATTCTAAAAGTTTGATTGCAGCAATAGGTTTCTTAGGAGAATCACCTCAACAGTCGCGTAAAAACCGAAAAAAGAGCGTTTCTGTTGTTGTAAATGCTATGTTTTCCAAAACCTTACCCAGCGGACTGTTGCAAGTGCAAGAAAAAAAAAAAAGCAACTCCGACAAGGAACATTTTGTAAACTCAAGATATGAGCTAATGAAACAAGACGGGAAAACGATTCAGGTTAAATTTCGACCCTATTTCAACGTCTGACAATGACATACGGTCACACATGACATAATTGATCAAGTTTCATTTCCGATCTTCTACTGCCCACCATCCCTGCAGCAGCAATTCAATTTATTAACTCACAGGCTCAATTTTCTTTATGTTTCCTGAACAGATGTCTACCTCACTCTTCAAGTGAGTTCCACAGGAATAATTCAGGCCACTTACCAGGGTTTCAGATCCACTTAGACACCACAACGCATCAAGTACATACGAGGTATACAAGTTGACATCCCTTGCTTTTCAGTCATCTCCATATTCATCACGTCAAAGTATTATCTGATTACTCAATCTGTCAGATGAACAATGACTCCCACGTAGTATGTTTTTCAGATTTAATGATGGGACAACACTACCAGTTTGTCTTGTTTTTTGGGGGTTTTTTTTCATGAGGCGTATTTCTTTTCAATCATTTTTATACCTGACTAACCGCGAAATCCCTCAGCAAGTTTCTTAACCATTTGTTCAATTTGAGTGGATGTCATATATTCTGACGCCTCAATAGCGTTGGCTATGAGTATGGTGTGGGCGACTGACTGAGATTTTATCCACGTTCGACCATTCATTCCAATCGAACATTCAAACAGAAAAAATTTTCCAAGAACTTTTTGCACAGAGCTTCCTCGACTAAGCAATCTAAATAAAAAAAATTGAAAAAAACAAAACAAAAAACCAATTAAAGATACTTTCCTCTTCAGCAGGTGGATTAAGAATATTCTACACGTTCAGTAGCTATACTAGAGCAAGCTAAGCAGATCTGCACAGGTCAGTTCATTTTAATAAATAACTTATTTTACGTGGAGGTCACAGGTTCAAGCAATAACCATTTGGTATGCTTGAAATATAGAACCACAGTTGTTAGACGACCTAAAAGCCTCGTACACGACAACGAGTTGGATTCATCTTCCCCGTACTTGGTTCAAACCAAAGTTGTCTGTCGACTGTTTTATTCAAACTAATTACCGAGTAAGAAAGATATCTTTTTCTTATTCTGCACATGTCGTAAATTCGCTCGACGTACTTCGCTCGAATCCTTTGAGCGTTTCCTTGTCTTTCGCTCGAAATGAGTTAACCGAATGTAAACAACTTAACAAAAACGTGGAAATATCCGCCATCTTGGTTTCTCAAACCTACTTGTTTCAGCCCAGTTTCCATAAGAAAACAACGTCAAATACTCACATGAATGCCGGTTCAAGCATGATCAGACTACATCGATCTCCATTAGCGTAGCTAAGGGGGGTAGGGGGCGCAGTTGCCCCTTCCCCAATTGTCGTCCTGACTAAATCTGTCGGTACATCCAGTACGTTTGTCGGTATATTAAGCCTGTCTATCGCCGATCCCGACTGCATTTGAATTATCAAATTAAAAACAATAAACTCCGGCGAAAGTTAACTACGGGAAAGACGTTCAATACAAAATGTTTGTTAGGAATTCTGTTTTGTTTTCTTTTTTTAACCGACAAAAATAACAGATCCAGTCAACCCTCAGGACAAAGTGGTTGTGGTAGCGGTAATGGCCGAAAAAGAAAATATGTTGGCATATATCATAGGTCAGGTAATGTGCGTACTTTTGCGTTAAATCATTTTCGAAATTTAATACCATTATACCAGCCAGAGCTAGCAAAGCAGAAATCACTTATTCCTGTATTTATTCATGCCCTTGGTTTGGTTAACCTTGATTTTCCCTTAATATTTGTTGGTACATTGCTAACATCTTGTCGGTACATTTGTCTAAAATCTCCCCACCCCCATTTTCGAGTTCCTGACTACGCGACTGTCGATCTCCCAATGTGATAATTGTGAAGGAATTCTTAATAAAAGTAAGTTAAACATGAGTTGATGCTTATGAAAGAAAAAGCATGCGTGCGACTATTCAGTAACCAAATTTTAAAGAAATTAGCATGCACAGATTTTCATGATTTTAACGTAATTGCAAGGCATTTTTTGCATAAAAATGTCAATAGCTCTGGCACTATTTAAACATTCTTGAAATCCGTACACAGTTTTCTTTAAGGAAAGACAGTCCAGACTCTAATCAGTTAAACTACTGCTAAGATCATAAACCGTAAATCCCTTGGACATGAGGAAGAATATCAGTTTTGGTTTGTTAATATGTCATCTCATTCCGAAGATATTCCTGTTTTTAGAACATGCAAACCTGATATTTTGTGACGTTATCGGCTCAACACAGACTAAATAATATTCCCAAAATGAGGAATATTACAAGAAACACCTGATAGAAATGTTGAAACTGATAATGAATATGTGAGGTAAATAAATACACTCACCTGTGTTCATTATGTTGCTCTCATACAAACTAGTTAATTTGCCTTTTTCTGCTCCGTCAAACAGCGTTCACTGTAGTTCATAAGTACAAACATTCGTTCTCAGTTTAAAATAATCTTATTTTCAAAAAAATAAACAGAAATTAGTATTTAGCGTTTTAAGATAAAAGGGGACAGTGGTCATGGTGTTTCCAAGGTAACAACATTATAGACACAGGAAAATTAGTCTTCTTCATAACCATGATTATGTGAAGTTTCAGTACGTTCTAACAATTATTTTCAGAAATATTCCTCATTATTTCTATTTTATTAAATCAGTATGGAGCAGATGACGTCATAATCCATCTAATGAATGTAATTTAGCAGCCTGAATATGTCAGGAACGATATTTGAAATTACCAAGCCAAGAACGACATTATTCCTCATTTCAAAGTTATTTTCACATGATATCAAAACTGGACCAGACCACTTTTTTTCGTCGCAGTCGCACTTAAAAAATCTGAAGTAACTGAATAACAGGATTATAGGATTTTTCATTGCTGTCATGATGACACTACCGAAATTTATGCTCAATGCCATATAGTGGTTCTTATAGTTGGGCATTACAACTGTCAAACCCCAAGACAACTTTGTCCCCAAGGCCATTAGCCGATATCGGGGGCTGAGGGGCGAATGGCCCTGGGGACGAGGTTGACCTCGACGGTATTGATGTTAATTCTAACTTCCCATAGGAGCAGGTGAATGTCCACAACAATGCAGCTAGTGACAAAACACCTTCGGACAGGTAAAATGTCTATGTTTACTTAGTTTTAATCACAGATTTTATCAAAATGACGCCCCTCCCTGCTGAAGAGGGGAGGCGGGTACTAAGAACATGAAATTTTCCTTTACAAAAACAACGGCGTAAAGACTTTAGTCACTGACTGTAAATACGTATTTCACAGCATTTCAGGTCCCCCATCAGGTTATTGTAAGAAATTTTCATCGTATTTTAATTCTAAATACAGAAAATAGATCTTTTTACTTCCTGGTTAATCCAAGTGAGTGAGTAAATAAAAATCCATCTTTTAAGGGACCCATTCCGTTTGCTTTGTGGTTTGTATCCGTGCACACTAATTCAGCTTCCATATCTTTATTAGCAACAGACAAACGGCCATAGACCAGATCACCAATCTATAACACAAAAACACTCCAACTACATTACTACAACATGGAGACAGTAGTTTCATTTTGCCAGTGGGATGGCTTAAGATCCTAGACACAGAAATGTGGCATGGGATGGATGATCAATGCAAGTAAGTTTTGGTGATTCCAGCTCGCTCTCATTAGGGTTTTTCAGCGGCCGACTACACCAATTTCACGAGATCTTTACAACCAAACTTAAACAATTAGTAATTATCTTTTACACTGAATGACGTAATGTCCACTAAGGGCTACCCCTCATGTGTCCAGTGTTACTACAGAAGGGAACCACCGTACCCGGGGGAAAACATGCCGGGCTTGGTAAAGTCAAACCAGATATCTCTCTGCTCACATGTAATCAAGGTAACTTTAATCGGACAATTGCACGTAGCAGAATCGAATTCTGACCCAAGAGAGGTAAGACATGTTCTCTACGATAATGCCAGCCACACTCAAACTATTTATGTTTGCTGTTTTTGGAATTCTCTAACTTTTTATCCAAACCAACCATGTGCACTTCCCGTGACGGAGGAATCCGGAAAACCTGAAGAAAACCCACAACTGTGGCCAAATTAACGGACCAAAGTAAGGATCAGGCTGAGTAATTCGGTCAGCCTTAGTGCATTTAAATGGAAGATTGCCAAGACTAATCTTAGTAGTTTATAATTAAATAACTGTAACTGGGTAATTTGCAAAATGGTCCAATTACTACAACTTAGTAAAGTAGGTGATTTGTCATTGGTTACAGTGCCAGGTCCATCATTTCAAGTTGAACACACTATAGTCGCTAGACTTGTGAGCAACTTGAAGCAGCATTTGGGGTAAGCTGACCATGAAAGACAGACAAGCACAAGTTGCCACCGCATATTCAGGGGCATAGACATGGTTCACCTAAAAATTTTGAGCTGGGTTCTCATTTTTATCCTGAGATGATGGATTTGACAAGGTAAATAATTCTCTGCCAATGCAACAAAAACATCCAAAAATTCAAGGTTTCTAGGTTTTTTTGTCTATCTTGGGGCTCTTGTCTTTGACTTATTGAGTGCCAAGCTAAAAGAAGAATATTCTTACATTCTGACGTGATAACAAGCGCGATATAACATGATAGCTTTGTTGGGTTTTCAACATTGCAAAATGCAGATTTCTTCACATCCGACAGGATTTGAAAATTCAAAGCGCAGATCACAGCAGACTGAACAAGCAGTTTAAACTTTGGACTGGAGTTTAGCCAATAAGTGGATAGGAGCAGGCCAATTCAATCTAACATACATCATTATTTAACTCAGCGAACAAAAATTAGAGTGAAAAAAAAATGAGATAGATAAGCTGAGAAAAAACCTCAGGATATAACCACAAATTTGCAAAGTGTTCTCCTTAAAAAGGATAGTCAGTGTCCACAAGCAGAAATTTCCAATATATGGGTAGCATAATTTACCTTGAGTAAAGGTTTGTTCTTTTTTGTAGCTCCTTCAAATGCCAAAAATGGCAATGATGCTGGCATACTGCTTCCAATATCAACTTTATAACTCTCACCACCTTTATTTGTTATTATTCCAAGGACTTTCTCATCCTTCACAGGGACATACTAAAAATAATTGAAGCATTTCTTAATAAAATGGCACTGCCAAAACTAAATCATTTGCTCAAGTTCTTGTACAGTAATTGATCAAAACCCAGTAATTAAACACTGTATGTAACCTACTGAAAACAGAAACAATTTAAGAATAAACTAACCAAAAAAGAACAATCCAATATTAAAAAAATTAGGATACCATAAACAAAAGAAGTACCAAAACTATAACAACAAAATCAAAGTTATGTACACAATTTAAACAAAAAGAGAAGCTTACAGTAATGATTATGTTTCAGTGCAAAACTCAACATGAAAAAAATTAAGTTAATTGAGCAGGATTTGAATTAAAGTATTAACTCTGTCAATACCAATGTCAGTTATAGTGTAATTCTATGAACCTGGAAGCCCCTTCTAAGCCTCTTGTAAGAGCCAAGGCTAGTGTGCAATTTAGCAGATGCACCTGCCTGCTTATTGCTGGCTCAATAGTCAAGTGAAAGGAGATTTAGCAGGAAAATTTTGAGAGTCACACCAAGGAAAAATGGGTTTTTTTAAAATATTATAACAACATGTATTTAGCTAGGGTTAGGGTTAGGATCAGGATCAGGGTTAATATTGGTTGTCAAGTTTGTCTTCTAAAATTTCTTTGTTTTTTGTGAATTGAATGATATCTTTGTATACTAAGGCCATTTCATGTTTGACTGAGCTCACAGCTGTATTTACATTTCCCATGGAAAATTCATGTTTGTCAAAGGTCAGTAATCAGGTACGTCCACCAAACTGTACTTGTACCAGAGCCAACTGATGGACCAGAGTGCTTATAGCTTACATAAACAGCTTAATGCCTCAACAACTTGTAGCCTGGCAAATCAGTGGTCACAGCATCTTACAGGTAATCAGAAGGGTGCAGGTTTGATCCCTTTCTGGGGCTTAAAAATTGTTTTATTGAAACATGAGTGTGATGAACATCTACATATCCTTAGTGAAATCATCACACCTCCATACACAAGTTGTGTATAATGTCCATTCCACAGTACACAGACATAATCAAATCAACTGCTATAATAACTAGTAAGTTCAAAATCTCTTCCCTGGTTTTACTATAATTGTTCTTAATGGTCAGATGCTTTGTCTTAATTAAGTCTCTTCCTGCACTACTCCAAAGAGAAAATATAGAAATATAGATAAGATTCTTGCCTGAAGATAATCACTCAAATGTTCCCCTCTACCCCATTAATCCAATAACTTGTTCTACATCATACTCACAATCAACATTGCACTACATAATTCATGTTTATTATCAACCATAGTTTCCCCTATTGTGCCCAAGACTGAATATTTTGCAGATGCTATCATAATTAAATATCTGATCAGGAACATTTAACTTAGGACTTGTATCCACCTGTCCTTAAGCCATCAATGGCAAGGATCCACTTTAAGATTTATTTTGTATAATTTTACTCAGCAAAATGGGCCGACTGCCAGGGCATGAGATTTGGAATTTTTAGCAGCATCCAGATAGATACCAGGCTTTTGGTATCCCTTCCTGAAATATAGTATCCTGTACTTGGACAGTGGCCAGTCAGGTGTGCAGTACGGCATATGTTTCCATAAAATCACTCAGCATTTTAACTCGCAGTTTGAGACCAGAACCACCACAAACCGTATAATGTTGTTGAAGTATAATGAGTGTTTTTTTTTTTATTTTTAAATCATTTTTACCGCATTATAAAGATGTCAGTAACTACTACCTACTAATGATTTACTTCAAATACGCAATTTTCCTCAAAAAGAACAAATGAAATTCCACCATACCCTCTTCTGATCCCCATCCACCCAGTACATGGCGTGATCTTTATGCCTTAACACACCGCATTTATAAACAACAATATTCTCTTCGTCAATTTTTAATCCAGGTCCAAGCTTTAATCTTTTCTTGTTTTCTTTGTCCTGGTTTTTCGTTTTCCCTACGATATCTCCTGGCATAACCACCTCGTTTACAAAATTAAGATCAACTAAATGAACCGCCATCTTGCAACTATTTCGTACCCAGTTTCCAATTTCCACGCCGTGATGTTGAGGTTATACTATTTGAACTCGTAAATTGCGCATGAAGCATTGCACGAGGCTGAAAGATGTGTACTGTTAATAATTAATGACGCAACAAAATCAGTGAGCAAGAAAAATTTGCTTGTTTGACTATCATGTCGGACTTCGATAGCATTGACGGTGATGTGGAAGAAGTGAGCAGGGACCCTATGGGTTACAATGGAGCACGAAATGGGCAGGGTGAACGAGATGGTCACGGTGAAGCATATCATTCCAATGGCGATAAATACGTAGGGGAGTACAAGGCGGGAAAGCGCAATGGGTTTGGAAAATACAGGTTTAAAAATGGAGCCAGGTAACTACTGCAGGAATTATATTGCGTTAGAAATTGAAGAAATGTTAAGAATGCTTGTACCTAGATTATGATTTATGAGGTATTTAAAACACGAACTGCATGGTTTTATCGAGCTTATAAAATTTTAGCGCTGCACCGCCTGAGCAACCTAATTTTGTCTAGATAAAGCACGTACTGTAAGTGTTTCAAACGCAATCATTTATTGAAATAGAATGGCGTAGCTAGGGAAATACATTTGCACTGTTATTGGTTAATCTATTTGTTTTTTTGAAGAAGCGTATGAATGAAGAGCGCAGCTAGAAACATAGCAAAATAACGACGCCTCATACTAATTAGAATGATAATTTTACATAAAATTTCATCTTTCAGAGCGTGTTGTAAGGTTAAAAGCTCTTGCACGTGATCAAATATGTCCAGCCAATTAGAAGACATACCTGTCGGATGTTAATGAGTTTTTGAATTAAGTAAACGAGCTAGAATGAAAATAATGAAGTACGGTAGCAAATTGAAATGAAGTGGATAGAAGTGAAATGAAATAAAACAAATAAAAATTTATAAAACGAAATAAATGAACTCCAGTGAGCACTTTATTAGTGTAAATCTAAAGATATATCATGAGACTTCCATTGAAACATTATTTATGATTGCCGTGGAGAAGGCCTGGCGGTTGCCCTGTCCCTTGGCAACCCGAGCAACGAAATCAATGAATACCGACCATCAAGACAGAAAAAACCTGCTAAAACCAGAAATCATTATTGTGGAATGTTTTGCTACCACCAAATAAGACATTTGAATTGAATTAAACCCGCTTCCTGAGAAAAAGGAATATTCGTAAATTTTTCCAGAAACACTTTTGTGAAGCAACACTTCTCTTGTTGCGCATGCACAAATGTAGGACACAGGATAGAAAATTAATGCTTCTCACTTTTTCCTTGCGTTGAATGTCAAATTGATTACACCGGAAAACTCACAACTACTCTTTTTCAACCGAGCATGATGAACGATATGAGCACAGAGAAGTTTCCAAAGATTGAGCAAGTTGACAATGCAAGATCTGATTTAGACCAGTCAAGTTTCACTTATCGAACATTAAACATCACGCAACAAGCGGATATGACATAACTCTTCTACATCGATAGACATATTTCACATGCATTCAACACTTTTGAGTCCCAGAATATTCTTTTTCGAAGTAGAAAAGAAATTACAGCTTACAATCATTCAGTAAGTAACTTTGGCGTAACCAGTGGGGGTAGGGGGACAGTTTGCACCCTCGGAGGGATGGTAAGGGCAAAAGTCGGGACGAACATGAGAAGGAAAGGGACCGAAAAGAAGAACGTCAAAGAAAGGTGCATAAATTCACTTACAATTCACACGGATTGTTAAGCCCGGTAAACTAACTCTTCACTACGCATTTTCCACCAGCTTACAACTCAGCGACATCAGACTTTCGAATGGAAAGCGGGGATGGCAAGTATTTGCTTGAGGTTTCCGTACAGATTGAGTGACGAACGAGCATAGTCTGGAGAAACCCAAACGCAAATATTTTCCCGTAGGAATTGAACAAGTGTGGAATTAATTAGAATTAATTGCAATTATGGCTTTTATGAAGTTTGTCTTTCTACAAATGAAAACAGCCTTTTAAGCATGACCAAATACAAATGTCTGTTTTCTTGCTACAGTACGTATGACATAACCTAACTTGGTAATCTGTTTGGTATCAAAAGAAAACTGCTTCGTGTTGCAGTCGAGTTTACAACGTCTGATCTAACTTGGTAATCTGTTCTGTTGTTTTTTTCACCCATGGTGAATTGCTTCGGCATTACGTTTTCGAAATGAACATTGTTTGAGTTTTGTCGTTTTTTCACGAGTCCGAGGACGTTCATGATTGGATTTCATTTTGATATCATTTATAAATCTAGGAAATCAATTAAATGAGAAAAATAAAGTATTGTACAGAAATAGCTGATGCATGTCTAAATCTAAATATGCCAGAGAGACATGAAACCCTTTAGTCAACCTCACACAACCTATCTTGTTAGTCATCATTTCCTGGTCCGACTAACCTCAATCAACTCACACTTTTACTTCATCGTGCTTCGAGAGTGACATTATGGACTCATGTTGAGTTGGAACCTGCAATATTCTTGATTCCAGGACCACCTCACCTGATGGAATAATGACATTTTTAAGCTTTAAAGATTAAATGACTCTATCAGGTGGGGTGGCCAAATATGAGGCGGTATCAGCCCCAAAAATGCTAATGTGGCTATCTATCAATGTGATTCGGTGATGTGTAAAATTTGATTAACTAATTTGCGGTTTCAATGAACTGTTTCTGTCATGTGAACATTTGATCCAATAATTCGAAGCGGTAATGCGACTCGATTTAATCAGAAGCCATTTAGTATATGTGTCGTCATTTCGCTAATGCGCCGTCACTTGGTCAATGCGCCGTCACTTGGTCAATGCGCCGTCACTTGGTCAATGCGCCGTCACTTGGTCAATGCGCCGCCATTTCGTTAATTCGTTGTCATTTCTTTAATGCGCCTTCACTTCGTTAATGCACCGTCATTCTGTTAATGTGCTGTCATTTTGCTAATGCGACGCCATTTCGCTTATATGCTGTCCTTTCCATAGACTAGTGATCCTATGAAACATTTAGTTCATGAAACAGACTGAGTCACATGTAGATGAACGATCTTCAAGCTCGATACTCAGAAAATGATTTCTGAGCCCCAGACGGGGATCGAACCCGCAACCATCTGAGTCTTGGTAGCTCAATGGTTAGAGCGTCTTACCGGTCATCAGAAGGCTGTGGGTTCGATCCCCGTCTGGGGCTCAGAAATCATTTTCTGACTATCGAGCTTGAAGATCGTTCATCTACCTTAATATATCCAAGCTCTCATGTTTCTCAAACAGTAGACTGAGTCACAGTTAGTGTGAAATAAAATGAAAGTAAAAATGACGATAATGTATAAATTCAGGTATTCGGATCCTGGTACACAGTATGGTAAGCCACCAATATCCCATGTTGTGGGTTGGATGATGCATTTTAATAAGGGGTTACGCCAGGGTGAGGTTTAGGGTTAGTATTGGGGTTAGGGGCTAGGGTTAAGGTTAATGTTAGGGTTTCTGTTTACATGACAGAAACAGCTAACTGAAACGCCAAATTAGTAAATTAAATTGGCATATCACCGAATCACACTGACAGATAGCCACATTGGCATTTCTGGCGCTGATACTACCTCATAGACAAAACACTGTCAAATTACCTTATTCGCAGTTGAAGGTGCACTGTATGACCTATTTAATTCTTCGAGACACTTCCTGAAACTCGAACTAATGAACGCTATAAATAAAATTATAAACTTCATTAAGAATTCATGAGGAAAATGCAAAGGAAAATCATAGCCGTATCGTGTCTTTATATGTGTTAAAGACACGTGTGCCTTTATAAGTGGGGAGCAAGCTAATTTTTTGAACTTGGAAACATAAATTTCCAACCTTTCTTCACAAATTAGCGTATTAAAAGGTGAATTTTATAAGACATTTAAAAAAATCGCAGTACGTCCTTATCGGGTCTAAAACATCTGGCTATCACCTCGTGTTTTAAATCCATTAAAAAAGTCATTAAGAATTTATAAGGAAAATACAAAAGAAAAGCATAACCGTGTCGTGTCTTAATATGTGATAAGGACACGTGTGACTTTATCCTGAATTTTTCTTCAAATTTTCTTCAATATTTTTTGCTTTAGAAAACGGGAATTGCCAAACTTACGTAAGGAATTAGCGTATAAAAGGTTTCGTTTTTTAAGCCGTTCAAAGAACTCGCAGTACGTGCTTTATCGGATCCAAAACACTCGGCTTCCGCCTCGTGTTTTATATCCGATAAAGCACTCCTGCTCGGTTTTTAAATATTACTTACTACACATGGAGTTATTATCTAAAGAGTTCAATAATCTGTACCAAATGTTGGTCCCCTCAAAATTTACTAAAGTCTTATCGAAGCTTCCCCGCTACAAATGTTCTTGGTGCGCCACTGGTCGAACACAACAGTTTTGAAAGACTGTCCTTCGTTTGAAAGATACAATATAGCAGATAACGATCTATTAACACAATTCAACTGCTCTTGTTCCGGTAAAAACTGATGACAAAATTTGTTTTTATGATGTGTATTAACTTCTCTTCCACATTATTGTGCTAGATATGAAGGACATTATGTTTGTGGGAGTAGAGAAGGAAAAGGAACATTTTTTTATCCAGACGGAGCAAAGTATGATGGAGAATGGAAGGCAGGAGTTCGGTGTGGACATGGAACATACTATTACGTGAACGGTGACTGGTACGAAGGCTCTTGGGAAGACAATAAGAAGGAAGGGCAGGGTGTGTACTATAATAAAGAGACTGGAACCGAACACCGAGGTATAAATTTGCATGACTGAAAATAAATTATTAACCGCTTTTCGCTGGGGAAACGAGCAAGGCCGTTGGGAAGAAAACTGACGAAGGGAGGTGTCAAGCAAAGATTTACCTGATTTTCCAAATTGAAATTATATGTTATTTACCTGAAACTATTTCTCATTTACCTGGAACACAACTACAAGGGGATTGGGGCGTCGCCACCCCTGCCCTTTTAGTAGGAGGTGTAATGTGTGCCCTGTTAATGACAGCTTTTTCGGCCTTCATTCTCTAAAGCCATGTAGATCTACAAAAATCGCCTTGATGGTGCTTTGATACCTCTCTCCGATCCCCATCTTTCAGAATTCCTGGTTTCACCTTCATAGGATCACAAGATTTCTGTTTTTGTTTCGTTTTTTTTAGGAAAAGCGTTGTCCACAATTTTTAAATCATTATTTTAGATTTAATAGGGATTTGTCTTACACGAGGACAAGGCAGAGTGACCATCTTCATCTGCCAATGGTACGGTTAGAGAGCACTAAAAAAGTTTTCTTTTATGACGCAACACCAAGGGAGGGATTCTCGCTTGCCACAATCTGAAACAGATAAAAATATTATTCTATCCTCAACGTTTCGATCAAAGGCCCTTCGTCTGGTGAGTTAGCAGAAAGATTAGCACAAAATTAACCAATGACAGAAACGTCATTGGTTAATTTTGTTTCACGTGACTGCTTGTATAGCTTGCTATATAAGCAACAAGTTTGTTTATTCTATTTCTCTTTCTGCTAACTCACCAGACGAAGGGCCTTTGATCGAAACGTCGAGGATAGAATAATATTTTTATCTGTTTCAGATTGTGGCAAGCGAGAATCCCTCCCTTGATGTTATATTATTGCGCCGCTCCCTACGCTGGACCAGCCTTGTTGATGATTTCTTTTATGACGGTTGCCTTTTATATAATCAAAGTTTATAGTTGGATTAGTTTTACGCTCCTTTGGTTGATACACGTTTATAGTTTTATTTCAATTATTTACTTATATTATTGAGTTTTATCCGTATATATCAACTATGTATATATTATTAATTATAATTATTGTATTAGTATTTTATTTGTATTATAGGACCTTTATGGAAAACAGTTTTTACTATGTAATCACTGAGAGAGCTACCCATCTTTAAATTAATATTTCTATTCTATTCTATTCTATTCTATTCTATTCTGTTCTGTTCTATTTAAAATGTCTGAAAACGGAAATAACTGTGGAATAACCTTCCAGTAGCATTATCGGGCACTTAATGACTTCTCCTTCCGTTGACATTTAGTTGCCAAGTCAGTTGTTTCGTATTTTACCTGAATGTTAGTTTGAGTCAACAAATTGGAAGATATTGGAGCTGTTACCCCCCTTCCCCACATCCCTGCTTCCGACGGCCCTGCTGACGAGTAAAATAGTCTGGCGTTATCCAGGATAAAGTAATACAAGTCATATACCGCTGGAAAAGAATTAATACTGTGAAAAATTTTACATTAGCTTTATGATTTATGTAAGGTGGCCCGACATTTTTGAAAATTGAAGGATGTTTCAATAAGATTAGAAGATTCTTGAAAGATCCGTTACAAACACATCTCGTTTGAAACATATTTATTGGCTCATGTTTTGTCGCATCTCCCAATAACGTAAGCCAATAAATCTATCTCAAACAAAATGTGTTTGTTACGAATCTTTAGCTGGGCATTTATTTTTATTAAAAAGTTGAGATCCCCGCCAGATTCTTCAATCGCCACAGATATCACTTCCCTAAAAATTTCATTGTTATATAGGAATGTGGAAAGCTGGAAAACGTGAAGGACGTGGAGGCTTAGCAACACAACAATTTACTTTTGAGGGCGACTTTAAAGAAGATGTTCCTCATGGTCCTGGCAAAATGTTATTTAACGGATGCCAGCAAGTTGGTGAATACATTATGACTGATATTTTCGTACGGAAGGATGGCATGCTGGAGACAAAACAAGAACCAATTTGGCGTTGTTCGAAGCTAACGTGCTCTGCTTCTAAGCAAGATCTAGTAACAGAATAGCACTGTGGGTGCATCTGCTGATATATCTACATAATAAAATATCTCAGTATATATATTGCAGGTATCTCTTGTGTTTTGTTTTTCAACGTTGATATTTTTAACAAACATTTTAAATTTTCAAACGCTGTACATAAGTTAATGCTCTTAAAATTAACATGGCAGCTGTCGCAGTCATTTATCTAAAGCAATCTTGTAAATGACACCCAGCCAAGGTCTGCCATTTTGAGTTTAATTTCTTTTGAATGGGGGAATCAAGACAAATATTTGCGAAGGTGTTTAATTGAAGCAATGCTTTCTTGGCAGGGGAAAAACTTTTACTTTTTGAACATCCTTTCTGAGGTGAATTTTCCCTCCATATATATATATATATATATATATATATATATATATATATATATGGATAGATAGATAGATAGATAGATAGATAGATAGATAGATAGATAGATAGATAGATAGATAGATAGATAGATAGATAGATAGATAGATAGATAATAGGTTGGGAACCTCATCAAACAGCAAGAGTGCTCAATGGATATGTATTCGTAATATGTATACGGAATACCTATGCGAAAAAAAAAAAATTACTTGAGTATCGCTGTGTTGTGATAAAGACGTGAAAGACGTCGTTTCAACCAGAACAATGTCTAGTGGAAACACGAGACTAGGCCGAGTCTTTTCCAGGAAATTCTATTTATGTATTTTTGCGTTTGAAATAGCTTCATGAATGATCTGTCACAGTAAAGAGTCATGATAGTTATTTCCACTTTTTACTGTTCATCACCAGAAAATATACTATCATTAACACCAACCTCAAATTCATTGACCCAAAAATAGATACTCATTTTATTCAATCGAATTTCATTAGCGTAGATACACAACCATTTGCATCAAAGGGCCTTCAATAGCGCCAACAATGAATGCCGATTGAATAAAATGAATGTATTTTTGGGTTAATAAGTTTATGGTTGGCGTTAATGATCGCATGTTTTCTGGTAATGAACAGCAAATAGTGTAATAATAAACAGTGCCGCATCAACAATGGGCGCTTGGGGCACGTGCTCCAGCCCCCAGGGCTCCCCATTTTAATGGAGGCACCCTACATAGGGGGTTTTACACAAAACAATAATCATCATAAAACAGTAGCTACACGAACAACAACATAGACGACTATATAAACAACAACTACAGCTACTTTAATAATACTAATATAAATATTAAGATATTCCAAAACGGCTCTTCGTGACCGATAACTGCTAAACACCAGAGCACTAAAAAACATCTATTCAATCAGACGTTATGGTTTGAAAGAACCATAAAAACGGTTGAGTGAAATTGAATCAATGATATAAGAATAGAATACTACGTAAACAGTGATAAATACGGTAAAAAATTTAAAGGTTGATAACTGCCATGACTGACTCTCAAAGAATTCTAACGTTTCGAGCAAAGTCCCTTCTTCACATGTCTTCTCACAACACGTTTCTTTCTCTGGCGAAGGGCCTTTGCTCGAAACGTTGGACTTCTTTGAGATCAGTCACAGCTGTTATCAACCTTTTAACTTCTTACCTGACTGAAATTGAGTAGTTTACAAATACGAGCAGCTCAAGAGGCACAAGCACTGGGTACGCGAGTACCCTGGTGGAGCGCAGAAATGATTGCAAACAACAGGAAAGGAAGGTCGTGTAAACTCTGTTGTTTAGAAGTCTGGAAGAACACAGGAAGTTCTAAATCAGCCCACTCATCCCACGGATACGCGTTCAGCATTAAGCCACGATGACAATTTGAAACAAGCCGAATCGAAAATTGGTCAAAACCAGGAGACCGTTTCGACAGTTGGAAGAGACATCATTAACGAAGCCATTGTCCAGATGCAGACGATGATGCTCAGGCAAAACCAGTCCTGGAACTTTGACTTCCCAACTGCTATCATGCACCTCTGTAGAGCAAACAGAGACTGGCTATATTCTTGATAAAAATTGTCAAGCCATAACCTCAGAAAAACGATTTCGGAGCCCCAGACGGGGATCAAACCCGTAGCCTTCTGATGACCGGCAAAACGCTCTAACCATTGAGCTATCGAGACTCAAATGGCAAACGCGCGTGCAAGTTCGCGCATAAGTGCTGCCGTTCCATCCCCGCCTCGGGCTCAGAAATCGTTTTTCTGAAGTTTAGGGCTTGAAAAACGTTCCTCGATCACCGATGATATCTCGAAGCTCTCACATCTACAAGGTATATCCATCTAAAGATTGATTAATTTAACAATTCTTTCAAAAAAGAGATTGATGTTTTGGAGGTCACTGAATGTGTATGAAATTCTCGCAGAATTTTTTGCAGCCAAAACAAGGAAGAGGTCGATCCAAATCGAGGATATAGATACTGCAACGTCATATTAATATAGTATGGCCTGGTTGCATTTTTCTGGCAGAGTTTGTACTTTTCAACTATAGGTTGAAATTTATTTTACGTTGCCCACTTACTCTTCGACAGTTGCGAGAATTGTGATTGGTGTAGAGCGAATATTTCTCACGTACGACTTTCATGCTAGTTAAAATTTAACATCTTATAAAAATTAAACAGATTACATAGTAGAATCATGTTCATTATACTGCTTTTATCGGAATTAAACCATTGGTCCGTCGGTCGTTTCCCGGTATAATATATCGATAATCTCAATTTACACATATCGTTTTGGTGATCGCTGTAGGTTTCCAATCCCTTAAAATACTTGTTATAGAATAAATATATTATGATGTTATTATGCCCAAAAAGAGTGCCCCTGGGCCCCCCACAAGCTTAATCTGGCACTGGTGATAAGAGCATAAAGATGAAGGCTGAAAAAAGAAAACAATCCAAAAGAGAACAAAGAACAAAAGAATTAAAAAAATCATGCATAAAAGGAATAAATTATGAAGAATCAAAGCGTTCCAGTCCATTCTTTCACCCTCTACAGGGTGTATCAAAAAAACTGCAAACACTATAATTTGCATAAGTAGATACTGCAAATAGCATTTCAATGCCTGTGCAACTAATTATGCTTCTGGGATTTGAAAATACGTTTTAATTTTCCTTGTTACTAGAAAAACCACACAGTACGAATTTCGACATCCCCAAGCATGAATTGTGTTTACGCACCCTTGGGATCAATTAGTGTTAAATTATGCAACTTTCATAAATATCTGATTTCAAAAGAGTTTGCGGTTTTTTTGATACACCCTGTATAAGTCCCTCAATCTTTTATTCAAACTCCTCCTCCAAATCACATACTCTCCTATGTTGCAAAATTCGCCATACGAACCACCTCATTTCACATGCCTTGGATGACAAGAGATCCTTCATGCTGCATCTCTTGATAACAATTCTTTTCTTCAGGTCACGTTGATGTGAACTTCTTGTAAGAGAAAGTCTCTTATAATTTTCAAACACAAACGTTGTTTGAATGGTAATCTTAACTCCTTGTATCTTTGTTTTGAATGTTCTTCATACTCACTTTCCAGTTTCCGCACTTCTTCTAATCCGATATTTTAGACCCCGTTCACACGATACCGGTCCGAAACTGCACCGGTATCAAAATATTACAGTACTAACCTGTTCACACGATACCGGTAGAGGTACAGTTTCATTACGGTTTCACATTACGGTTTCACATTACGGTTTCATGCTTTTTCATACCGGTACCGTGTGAACGCAAGGCCTAACCGTAACAATATCGTTATGGTTTCATTTCATACCGGTATCGTGTGAACGGGGTCTTAACCTAGATATATTTTGGTTGACTTGGCTTGGGTCAATCTATCCATTGTCTTCCGGTTCTGGGTCGAGGACCAGCCAACATGGCTCGTCTTGTAAACAGATGTGTGTTTATTTTCTTAATAATTGTTACCTACTGGTCACTTGTCACTGACAGTGACAATACTGATGAAAATATTGAGAAAATATGTCTTGGAATGAACAAACAATGCCTAATGAATCATTACAAAGATTTTCCTCTTCCTCGGCGAGACCCAGTCAAGGTATGGCTCAAGGAAGTGACAGCATTTTATGTTGTAATTGGGTTGAAAAAACATTAGTATTGTCATTAAAGTAATTCTATACAGAAAACTTTATGATTGTACTGACTTCAAATTTTCATTTAGAATGGTCATATTACAAAACTCACGCTTGAAAGTGGACAAATCCGCGAAATGAAGACGTTGAGCTTGAAACCTCCAATATTTGGTATAAATAGCTCCCAAAATCTCATATGTGGTAGTTGTACGGTGATGCAAAAGTTTATTACGGTTATATGTTTCTATGTTAAAAAATTATTATGTGAAAGTAATAGCAAAAACAGGGAATTCACTAAGAGTCAAAAAAATTACGTGATCCGCACATTTCTACGAACTTCCGGCGAGATTTCGGACGGTGTGACCTTCAGGTTAGTTTGTACTTGCACTGACCTGAAGTATGTAAGTGCAGCGCAAGTATTTATTTTGACTTTCATTGCATTCTCACTCTTTCATCTGTTTACCATCACCTCTAGTTTTTTAAGGACTTAGCAGTATTTCAGTTATGTACTTGTCATCTATACTTAACGCAGTTAATTTAATCTTACTATTAATTTTATGTATTTAGTTTGCACATGTTATTATCAACGTGTGCACACAGGAATGAAAAAGGATTTGTTGAGCCTTGGGTTACCATGTGCCTAGCAGCTCAAATCAGGACTATGTGAGCACCAAACAGCTTGATGATGAGCTAACTCCCCTGGTAGATATATAGCCTTTTTCAGTAAATGGAAAATTGAGCTACTCAAGGACCTGAAGTCTGTTAAGCTAGTTTATATCCCGTGATCACATGAAGAAGGGCATAGGGAGGCATAGGGGGCATTCCCCCCTAAAAACCCCCTCAAAGTCGGAGTGTAAGATTTTTATATCTTAGCTGCTATTTACATGTACATGTAAAATGCATTTTGAATATATGGTAAGGGATATTATTACAGTGTTATGATATTTTATAGGAGTCATGCAAGCAGCATATTCCATTATCCTAACAGGTTTTATTAATATTTCATTATAAATTCAGCATAGCTTCCCTTAGGTTTTGCTCCCCTAGAAATTCTGTTGCCCCTCATTTGCATCCCCACACTAGGAAGTCTGGCACCACTACTGTTTATATCATCAAGTCCAAAAGGATTGAATCAAGCAGCCATGACTGACAGACTGATTTCAGGTCAAAGCTGTTGACTTAGCTAGTGAGCTGTGTAGACTGTGTTATCATGGCAAAAAAACCCCAAAATTATGAAAACAGTGCAACTTTCAGTAAACATGATTTGATTATTTCTAACAGTGCATAAAACCATATAGATCACAGAAGTTGATAAAATAACTGGTGTTTTCTGTTATCAAAATGTTTGGAAGGGAGAACACCTGGTATAAGATTGTCTAATTGTATAATTGTACCCTGCCATTTACTTTCCCTTCAACAACATTATTGCCACAGCACACAACCTTCACCAAGATTCTGTTCCAAGTGGCCATGGTCATAGTGATGTTCAGGTAGTCTGCACATGCATCAAAAATGGAGTGTTGTGCAGGCAGTTTTGAACAAAATAGAAAAATTTGATGGTAACGATCTGCCAAAAAACAAACAAACAGTGTAAAGTCAAACATGTCTGTCAGAGCACCAACTTTATACTTTCTATATTGGTTTGTACAAACTTGACAACAATTGTCAAGTAATAGAAGTAAGCATCAAATCCAATGCTACAGTGGCTGAAAACTATGCAAAACCATCTTCAAATATGTGAAGGACAATGAATGATTAAACCATAAAAAAGGATAATATAAATGTAGCACAATCCAAGTGGGAGAAGAGGGCAGTGAGTAAAAACCAGGACAATTCCAGTTTTTAAAGATGTAAGGCATGATCAGTGGCATACATATAGGGGGGGCAGAGGGGGCGACCGCCACCCCCCCACCGGACATTTCTGTCGGAAAATTTAGAGCTTGTCGGAAAATTTGAAGGAGGATACCTTACTATATTTCCTTTGCTGAGAAGTCAAAAAACCTTCAGGACTAGAAACGTCAAAAATTGGACATTTGTTGGTCATAGAAATGATACAATATTACGGTAAATGAAAATTTGAAACAAATCTAAACATCTTTAACCTAAGTAAACTGAATGCAGAAAACCGAACATTTTCTTTCGAAATATGGCAACTGTCTACCTACAAATTAGCGTGAGAAAATTCATTCCTCGTGGTTCGTGTTGACAGGTGCCTAACAACGTGAAGTCCGCCCATAGCAATGTCAAAGTTTTGTCCAATAAACTTCAAAGTTTTAATTTTGAAACAAAGCGTTAATGAACGCACAGTGCACAGTCAATTGCAATTGCGGTAGTACAAACATAGAAAAATCGTGTAATCAAAATAGCCCATAAAATTGTTGGTAACATTTTGTGTTCTGAAAAGAAGCCAGTCAATACTAGTTGGTTGGCTCCGCTGTGTCCGCGTACCACAGCCGAGGCTAGACTGCTGTTGCTAATTCTCAACTCTAAATGACTACCAAAAATTTATTTGCCGTTTGTTCAGGTAACCCGATTTAGGCTAACTCTTGTCGGAAATTTTTCAAATCTCGCCCACCCCCCTCCAGAAATTGTTATATACGCCGCTGGGCATGTTGTTTCCCAATCATATTTCTCACTCATATTGCCTTAACGAAATATTTTTTGTAAGATGGCCGGTCTGTCCATCTTAAAAGTGAAGCATTCTCATAGGTTACCGGTCGGATACCAGCATTACGGACAGCTCATGATTGACAATTTGATGTGAAGAAAGTATCGTCCAGAATTGGTATGTTAGGAAGAGTAAGATCAAACCTTACTGGGCAAGTGGCAACACTTGTTTATAACACGACCATCTCTCCGTTATTCGATTATTGTGCAATTGTTTGGAACTCGTGCAATGCAACAGCTTCAATGAAATTGCAGAGGTTGCAGAATAGAGCTGCTCGTGTTGTTCTTAAAGCTGATAATAGCTTACCATCCGAGATAGCACTTGGTGAATTAAAGTGGATTCCACTTGCTCAAAGAAGGCGTTTACATCAGGCTATTCTGATATATCAATATCTCAATAATGAAGTAGAGGGAATTGACATTAATCTTGTCAGACATATGGATATCCATGGTTACAGCACAAGAAGGAAAGAAAATTTTCTTCTTCCCAAACCTAAATCTAACCAACTGAAGAAGTCATTTAAATATTCTGCTCTACATACGTGGAATTCGATGCCTAAAGGTGATGTTACACGGGACGATTTTTAACGACGATTTTTAATGCAACAATGTTGCACAAAAAATCGATACGTGTAACATGGCCTTTGCGAGCGATTTTTAACGCAACAATGACTACGGCAACATGTTGCGTAACTTTGAACTAGCTTCAAATGCTCGCAACATTGTTGCGTAGATTGCTGTACAGTTGATTCGTGTAACAGCATAGCCGCCGATTTTTATCGCAACAATCTCGGAATCTCCCAGAGTCCCTTGCATTCTTATTTGCATTTACCCGGACAAACGGCCAGTAAATGCCGGAATGTAAACTAAATGGTAAGAGCTTCGATGCTGTGGGAAGTAAATCGTGAAAAGGAAAATAAAACAACGTCACAATGGAAGTTTTATAGTCCTTTTTTTTCCTTTCTGAAACCAATCTTGTTACGTGCGTGGTCAAAATCTGCTCTTTTTATCCAAGCTCTTGTCTAGATTTCTCTCTGACGTTCTTTCGGTTCCTCCTCATTTAAACTCCAATATCAGCAACATTTTAATGAACTTTTGCTTGCGAAGCGTTATCGCTGTTATGTTTATTTGTTTTGGTTGTGTAAAGCGAAACAACGCCTCAGCCTGGGAGGTAGATGTTGCATAATTTCAATTCAGAAAAATCGTTCAGTGTAACACCTCCGCTGTACAACATGTTGCACAAAAAGTTGTCTCGTTTGCCATGCCACAATTTTTGTGCAACATTGTTGCGTTAAAGATCTTCGTTAAAAATCGTCTCGTGTAACATCACCTTAAGTCATTACGTAATTCCGAAACATTGAACATTTTTAAACGAAAATATAAAGCTTATTATTTTACATATTAATCCGGTTCTTGTATATAGATAAAATTTTAACTTGATAATTATTGTAAACATATTTTATAGATATACAGAGCCTCTTGGGAGAACAGTTTGTTTATGTAACTGAATAGAGTTAGCCTGTTTAAATATAGCTCATTATTGTTATTATTATTATTATTATTATTATTATTATTATTATTATCATTATGAATTTAGAATTTTCTCAGCTTAGATAGTCGCTGGTCACATGATAGTATGCTAAGGGCAAGCTGTGTCTCACAGCCTTAGGCCTCAAGCACATTTAGCAGAATCCTTGCAGTCCGGAGTAGTGTTGCTTTCTGCAGGAGTTCGATCTTTAATGGAATTCCAATCTTCCCAAGGTACTTGGCAAGATTCTTGGTAACCATACCTAATGAGCCAACCACCACTGGAACCACACACGTATTGATGTCCCATAGACGTGCAATTTCTCTTCTAAGGTCCTGGTACTTTTGAATCTTCTCTATCTCTTTGACTGCAATGTTAGCATCTGCAGGCACAGCAATGTCAATTACTATGCATTCGTTCTCTTTCCTGTTTAGTAGTACAATGTCCGGTCCCCGAGCTTCAATTTCACGATCCGTCTGGATGGTAAAGTCCCACAGCATTTTTATGTTAGCATTTTCAATAACTGGTTTCGGCTTGTGTTCGTACCATTTCTCATCGACTTCAAGTCCACGCTGTTTTGCGATTGCCCAGTGCACAAACCTGGCAACGTTGTCATGTCGGTGTTTGTATTGAATCTGTGCCATCTTACTACATTCACACAACAAGTGACCCACCGTCTCGTCTTTCACACCACACATTCTACATAAAGGAGATAGCTGCTGTTTCTCGATTTTTGCTTTAAACCCATTAGTTCTCAATGCTTGATCTTGGGCTGCTATAATCAGACCCTCGGTCTCCTTTTTCAAGTCTCCTCTCATCAACCAGTCCCACGATGCCCCATCCCTGACATCTTCAGCTTGACGTAAAATCTGACCATGTAATGTCTTAGCCTTCCAGTCCTCTTGTCTTTTTCTCCTCTTCCTTTCTTTGAAATGCTCGGTAGTCTCATCTTCCTCCGAGTTTGGGAAACTCTCATTCCTCACAGCCGCAAGCAGTGGTTCCTCACTTTTCTGGACATAATTGGACAGGTCTATCTCTTCAGCACGTACACAGTCCTCAACTCCAATCAGCCCACGACCACCATATCGTCTTGGAAGGTACAAGCGGTCAACATTCACTCGAGGGTGTAGCATTCCATAGATTGTCATCCGTTTCCTTGTCTTCCTGTCCATGTTCTTCAGCTCAGTTTTAGACCAGTTCACTATCCCGGCTCCATAACGTAGGGCTGGCACGGCCCATGTGTTTAAGGCTAGTATGGTGTTCCTTCCATTTAACTTCGATTTTAAAACTTTCTTCACTCTGTGGAAGTACTCACTGGTCAGCGCTTCTTTCATTTTGTCATGAAGTAGATCGTCGTACTCAAGGATCCCGAGATACTTGTATCCATCATCCTCTACCGTTTTCATCCGTCGCCCCTCTGGGAGGTCAATTCCTTTAGACTTCACAACTTTTCTACTCTTTAGAACGAGTACACCACACTTTTTAAGGCCGAGCTCCATGCCGATATCACTGCTAACTATCCGGACAGTGTTTACTAGAGAGTCAATTTCACGCTCACCTTTCCCATACAGCTTTAGGTCGTCCATGTACAACAGATAGTTAATAGACCCAGCATCCTTTCCTAGTTGGTATCTTCCTTTGCAGCTTTGCAGGATAATCGACAGCGGTATTAAGATGACAAACAACAGGGGTGGTAGACTGTCACCCTGGAAAATGCCTCGTTGGATTTTGACTTCCCCAAGAATTTGGCCATTTGATGTAAGCACCGTCTTCCAATTTTGCATGCTCTCTCGTACTAATCGTTGGATATTAGGAGCTATTCCAGTTAGCTCCAGCGTTTCCAGAATCCAGGAATGAGGCACCATGTCGTAAGCCTTACGATAGTCAATCCAGGCCATCGCCAGATTCATTTTTCTACGCTTACAATTCCGTAATACCATTTTATCTATGAGGAGTTGGTCTTTTCGTCCCCCTTGAACGTTTGCGACATCCTTTTTGTTCCTCAGGAAGTAACTGTCCCGTCTGAAAATGGTCGTACATTTTTTTCTGAAAGCATTCGGCTGAGTAACTTCCACATAAGTGGAAGACATGTTATAGGCTGGAAGTTTTTCGCAGCATTTTTCAGTGACGGATCCTTCACACAGAGAATCGTTCTTCCTTGGAGCAATACGCGGGATAATCCTACCGAGCACAATCGAGAGGCAGAATGATTAGATGAAGTTAGAGAAGACCTGAGCCAACACAAGGCCCAGGAGGATGTGATGTTATTATTATTATTATTGTTATTATTATTATTATTATTATTATCATCCTCAGAGATATACATGAAGAGAAACGTTTCATGGTAATCTCACACTGCCGAATTCAACTGAAAGATGTCGACTCGAGCGGGTTTTGATACTTCGGGATACCGGTTTGCCGCTCTACCTGTTGAGCTATGGAGTCCACAGGGATTGGAGGCGAGTTTTATCCAATTTAAGTGCACGAGATATTCTCGCGACAATTTAACGCTTATCCATGAGAATATTTGATGATTGCATAATTACATACACTGTTAGGTGGAGTGGCCCAAGATTTTTAGAGGGGAGTGGAAGCCCCCCAGGCCACCCCGGTAGTTATGTCACTGGAAAATAAGCACTATTGTTTACTTTCACCATTATTTTGTATCCACGCACGGTGGGAGCGAAACGTCCTCGTACAAAGGTTTGAACCTTATGTTAATTGACCAACATTTTGAATTTACTAAAATCGTTAGCAACACCTTAAGGATAACGTTCATAGTTTATTTGCTCAAAACAACAAATGGAAAACAGTTCTGGTAGAAATTGGCATAAAACCTGGCCAGTCATGCACTTATATAGTTCGACCTCGACAGCTAAGTTGGTTGTTCACCTCAGTAACTTACTGGTACCTGTACTTAATGCTTTTGGTTGCTGTTTCATAAGTTGAGACCGTAGCTCGGGCTTGGGTTGGTTAATTGTCAGAGCGAGCTGTAAGCAATTTCTGTTGGACTAGATGCAAACAAAGGAAAGTCCCTGCAAGTGAAATCGCCTTCGAGTTTGACGCAAAATGCCCGAAAAGGAGTGGAAGTCAAAGACGTTGTGCGAGAAGGAAACCTTAGAGGGCCCAAGGGACGTATATTATTTAGAAAAATGAATGTTGCCAAATATATTCAAGAATGACAAAATGATGATACAAAATAAGTATATTTCAGCGTTAAGAAACGTTGAAAAAACACTAATATGATATATTTTGGTTTTCTCTGTCGTTCAATGTCTAAATTTTCTCAGCAAGCAATCTTTTTGAAGTCAGCCTCATGCAGTTTTACAGGTAGTTTAAAGAAGTAGTTTCTGATTTGGCGTACTCCATAAAGTTACGGATGCAGCAGGATACAGTGGGAAGGTGGGAGTGCACGAAGAAAGTGTAAGAGTTACTCCAAGCGATAGCCAAAAGCAACTGTAGATTTTTGGGCGCTTTTCCCCGGCTTTCCAAGTTTAAGCTTAATTTTCCAACTTTCCAAGCATTGTTTTTAGCTGTGGAATCACAGTGTCACTAATTCAAACATTCAGCCATGGTTGTTGGAGAATTTTACCACTTCATCATGTCAAATTGGGGTTGTGGTCTCCAAACGTGTTCGACTAAAGGCCTTTGTTTGATCACTGGTTTATTTCAAACCCTTACAGGGCCTAAAACTTCATTTGAAACTCACACATTTCAGTATACATTGGCAGCCAGGGAATTTAGCCGTCTGCTTACGCTTCTAATTCTTTAAGAAAACCCAGAAAAACTGAACATGCTTTGTCCACATTGCATGGATTGGCGCAGCTATTATTAGGACTCAGTCATTGAAATAGGCCCCTGTCACACACGTCCAAATTTTCGCAGTTTACTGTTTTTCATTCCGCATGGCTAACTGTCAACTCGACGACTTCATTCTCTTTCTAAGTATATTCTTAAATCTTCTTTTCACCCTTTTAATCCTGCTTCTATTACTTATTACTATTACCTGTTACTATTACTTATTACTATTATTACTATTACTTATTACCATTACTTATTACCATTACTTATTACTATTACCTATTACTATTATTACTTATTACTATTACTTATTACTATTACTTATTACTATTACTTATTACCATTACTTATTACTATTACTTATTACCATTACTTATTACTATTACTTATTACCATTACTTATTACTATTACTTATTACTATTATTGCTGATTTCCATTACCATTACCGTTACTGTAACTATTACTTTACGTCGTCGTAGAATCCATGACCAACCGACAATTTAATCAAAATATAAAACAAAACACAATCCGAAAACGAACATCTTTAAAATCCAAGATTCGGATTATAAACAAGACGATAAAGTTTAATGGTAATATTTCGTCTTTATTCCGAAGACATCGTCACACCGATTGGCTTACATACAATTAGCAACAAACTTATATAGGATGGATGACATCATAAATCTTCATTAGGTTTAACAGTCCAGAGATAAACACGGTTCTGAAAGCTTCTAAGGAGTTAACACTGTTTTTAGGTAATTGACAGACGTGATACTTCTCACATCCTGCGACTTAATCAGTAGTGAAATATGTAAATAGAAATCTTTCTTTGGTTATGTCATCCATCCTATATAAGTTTGTTACTAATTGTATGTAAGCCAATCGCTCTGACGATGTCTTCGGAATAAAGACGAAATATTCCCATTAAACTTTATCGTCTTGTTTATAATCCGAATCTTGGGTTTTCAAGATGTTCGTTTTCTGTTTGTGTTTTGTTGTATATATCATCGTAGGCTCAATTTCTTTTGCAGGGACGGCGGAGCCGGGGGAAGGGCTGCGAAGGTTGTAGCCCCCCCCCCCCCACTTTTTTCCAAATGTGATGTTGAAACAACTACGCTTTAAAACACTTGTGAAATTTCCCAGAGAAGCATACAAAATGCTGTATTTTTATCTCAACTTCCCCCACTCGTAATTCCGCTCCGCCGTCCCTGTTTTGTTCTCCGGAGGTTGGTAACTAACTTACCAAGCTCATTAAGATATTCATGAATTTTCTATCGAAATTTTACCATTTCTATGTGTGTATATGGGAAGTTAAATGCTTCTCTTTCGAAACTTCACCAACGATGATATAAGTCGGTTATATACCTCGACATCAGTGTTTAAGTAATATATCAAACTTCGGCCTTCGCCCTCAGGTTGATACATCGCACCAACCCCTCGGTAACGGTAGATAACTTTTTGCATAACAATTGCTGTGACTATCGCTGTGATTCTAATTAGTGCTATTAAAATTACAGTCACAGTTGCTTTGATATTACCATTACTAGTGCTATTGTTAGAGCTATTACTGTTACTGTTGGCATTGCTTTTCTGTTGCGATAGTCACTACTTTTACTGTTTGTGACATTATAATCTGATTGCTTTGTTGGTTCATGTTACACTTTGATGTTTTCAGCCAGTCCAGGCATTCTTATACATTTTACTCTCAATGAATGTGGTGCCATATTGTGAGCTGTCCATAACCTTACTGTGCCCTAGCTGGACCAGTATGCCTCCGTATACTGTCCTTCATTGCTGTTTCATAGATTGTCCTTTCTCTACATCCCTTCAGTTTTTTTGGGAGAAGCATCCTGCTGTGTTGTTGTGCCCGCTGGTGTTGTTCTTGTACTTGTTGTTGCTGTTGTTGTTGTTGCTGTTGTTGTTGTTGCTGTTGTTGTTGTTGCTGTTGTTGTTGTTGCTGTTGTTGTTGTTGCTGTTGTTGTTGTTGCTGTTGTTGTTGTTGCTGTTGTTGTTGTTGCTGCTGTTGTTGTTATTGCTGTTGTTGCTGCTGTTGCTGTTGTTGTTGTTGCTGTTGTTGTTGATGCTGTTGTTGTTGTTGCTGTTGTTGTTGTTGCTGTTGTTATTGCTGTTGTTGTTGCTGTTGCTGCTGTTGCTGTTGTTGTTGTTGCTGTTGTTATTGCTGTTGTTGTTGCTGTTGTTGCTGTTGTCACTGTTGTTGTTGTCGTTTTTGCTGTTGTTGTTATTTTTGTTGTTATTGCTGTTGTTGTTATTTTTGTTGTTATTTGCTGTTGTTGTTGTGGTTGCTGTTGTCTTTGCTGTTGTTGTTGCTGTTGTTCTTTTTGCTGTTGTTGTTTTTGTCGTTGTTGTTGTTGTTGCTATATGACCAGCATGAGATGTTGCCTACCTGTGCAGTTGATTTTTTATTAACTGATTTGTTTAGCTATTATTAATTTGGAATAATTAATTTGACGTTATAGAAATTCCAAATTTTCTTAGTCCTGATGAGTGTGATAATATCATCAAAAATGCGAACAAGGCTGGTCTTCAAACGTCTTCTACTATGAACCAGGAACTTTTTGAAGATGAAAAATACTTTATGGATGACATAAAAGATATTTTTGATTATTATGATTACAATAAAGATGGTGTTATGGATGTGGATGAGGTTAGTACTTGAAACAGGAAAGAAACGAAAGTAGCTGTTCCGTTAGACCTTGTCTGAAGTGTGCCTCATTATTTCCTACTATAGTATAAACATTGAACAAAAAAAGTTGTTCAAGCTGTACAAAGCTAAATGATCTTGACCAACGTTACCAGCAAACGGGTCTCGTTTTCATGCTGTTGACTATTTGCTTATGACTTGTGGATGGCGTATATAGCATTCTGACTTGAATACTTCTAAAACTAATTAAATCACGAAGAGAACAATAAGGAGATAATATTTGATCAATGTCTTTAAATACGATGCAGAACTGGCTAATAAACGTCGGTTCTATATCACATTTCTTGCATTGATGTTTTATTAGTTCTGCATCATATTTACGAACCCTGCTGCTTCATTCTGCATCGCGGGATTTCACAGTAAAACTGATTTCTTTTTAGCCTTTCAATCATTCAGATATTTTTTACTATCTCATTAAAGATATCATAGAGCAAGTTTTGCAAGACGGATTTGTAATTCTGTAGAGAAATTTGAAGGAAAGCTTAAAGATCTTCAGGGTTATTTAATTAACCACAGTTTTAAGAAGAGTTGAATTGAGTCGGGATACCAGAGATATTGATCAAAAATCTTCCAGAATTCTTTTAGTGGTTAATTTTTATCCTGCGTTGTTAGGGATAGTTATGTCGTGTTCGCATGCCTCGCATGACATGAAAAAACTGTTTGGTGATGAACCGATTGCAGCAATTAGAAGGCCAAGGAGTGTTTGAGATGAAATTGTTCGTTCGAAACTTGAAGACCAGTTTGTAAATGTAAATAAAAATACGTTAGGAGTACTATTTCGTCATTTAGGAAGAGGCTTAACAACTATAAGCGGAGCGTGATTTTTGACCTTTTAATACAGTTATATGTACCTGCATGTAAATGGCCTTTCTGACTAGAAACTAGAGTTTTACATAAAAGATTTTTGGGTGAGCATTTTGAATCTTGTTTTCGTATATGTGCTGTACTATGCAAAGAATTTGCACTTTTATCCTAATTAGATTTTACACACTTCAATATTTTGGTTGTCATGTTATATTTTTGTTATGTCACAGGCATGTCAGTCTTTGGTGCCGCCGAGAGCCACTGAGGGCTGCGGGAGGAGAGGTAAAGAGATTGGCGAACCCCCTCTAGTCGAAAATTTATGTGATTAGCGTCATTAACAATTGGGCAGTATGAAGCCTTGTATTCTTTAATTTTGGCAATTTTTCATGCATGCGACGTTAGATTGCCCAACGAATTCACGGTAATACACTTATGTCTCACCGAACGAATTTCAAAAGATGAACAAAACAGTAAAGCAATTCTAAATTTAAACCAATAAATTCCGGCCAACCGGGCCCCTTGATTTCTTCTGACTCCCCTTATTTCTATCGGACCCGGGGTAAATTGTACCCCACTTTCCCCCTTCCCTCGGTGGTACTGTCAGTCTTAGGCGGCTTCAGGGTAAAACCTCACATGTGAAACCTCACATAACAAAAGTTTAGACTCTGTCAATATCCTGGGTAAATTTTAACGTATATTGGGCAGTAATTAATTTGGGACTATCACTTGCCAACAAATAAGGTAGACATATGAATGCCTATTATTTTAGTTTCTATATTTATTGGTATAAATTTACTGTTTTATACAAGTCCTTGAATTTCCTAGTAAATTAAGTGCAATAAGCCAACGAAATCCTTCGTTCTTTATAAAAAATTAATAAAATTGATAAAAAAAAAAAACCTTTTAACTGTTATTAAAGGAAGAAACAAACTCCGAACAATAATGTCATCTTGATAACTCAAGATATGAGTTAAAATCAAGAGAATTACAATGAAATTGTGATATTTCGTCTTTACTTCAAAGACATCATTAGACAGACTAATTACAAAAACATTGCCAGGATCTATATATACGAGCGGTGCGATGACATCATCGCTGAGGAAGAAAGAAACCTATCGGATATCTATTTACAGGATGGACGCTAATTAATTATTAACATGTCATCGCTGAACTGACAGAGTGTGGAGAAATACAGTGTATGTGTGAAAACAATTAATTAAAAAGAGAGAGTTTCTTCCTTTATTTGCTAAAGTTGTCGGCTGGTTCTGGATTTTAACTGTTATTACTGCACAACTTTACCAAATTCGTACTAATTCAGATTTCTCGCTCTCGTTTTCTGTGCGGAGATCGTTTATCAGGACTTTGACCTCGTTGACTCTCTGCTCACAGAAAACTATGGTTCGTTGTCTGATTCTTAATTATATTGCGATATTTGAAATCCAGTTAATTTTTTTCCAGGTAATTAATCTTTTGGATTCGCAGCTGGACTTCACTCCTGACAAAGAAGACACAATACACATGTAAGAACTGTTGTTGAGATGATAACTGCACACCGAAGTTTAAATTACCTGAAATTGTTGTTACTCTGCCATGTTTACCTTAAACTGTGTAGCTCATGTAGTGCCATTCACAGGCAAATTTTACAAACCATTTGACCAAGTAACCTCACGAAAAACTTGAGCAGTTGTTTACTTCTCACTTTGTTGCACGGAATATTGTCCACTTGTTGAAGTGTTTAAGATTCTTCTGAATCATGCCTCGCTTGGCATTTGACAAGGGAATTTATTGACTGGTGTTGAAGTGAGGTATCCAAAGCCTCATGATCATGTTAACTCATTAAGGGGCAGGGTTCATCCCTTTAACGAGTAAAATCGTCTGGCGTTAGCCAGAGTAAAATTATATAGTATGTCCTTGCCCCTTCATGGGTTGAATGTTGAAACATCTTAAATCTTACCTGTTAATGGTGTTGGGCTGCAATTTCTTGGGAGGTGCTTTAGTAGTGTAAATAGGTTCTTTAAAATAATTGAAATTACTTACAGTTTGCCCTTTTAAAACTTAAGGAATATGCTGCGATCACCCTCTTGGCTACTTTCTGTTGGCAAATCATCATAGATTTTTGCATCGATATAATAAGACGACTGTTTCGTAAACTCCAGTTGGACTTTGGGGGGTTAAAAATGCCTTTTATTGTTTCTTATATTTACACTGTTTTTATAAATTTCAAAGTAGATGTTTCGATGTTGGTACACATCTGATTGGCGAGGTATTTTCGCACGATAGTACACGATTGCTTTCGATTGCTTAAGTAAGAATGATCCTGGATTATTCACTTTAAATTTAACAATATCTTTCGCACGATGTTCAATCAGTTGAAATTCGTTGAATTGAGTTTACGAGAACTGTTGCATCAGCAGCTTTGTGTACATCGCAGCCAGAATAATCATTAATTCATAGATCTTGATGGCAACGTCCGGAAGTTGCAAGCGATTGCAACACTTTATATAGACTACGTCAAAGTTTTGACTTAATGTAAGACTCTTATGAAGGATGTGACTAAAATATATGTAAACATGTTAGTGTTGTTCATCGGTACACGACGGAACTTAACATTTAGTGAAGTTGGGCCCTCCAACTTATTTCGAATATTTAGTGTTCAGTTTCTTGCTTCCACTTTTCGGTTTACGGTAATGCAAACCCAATATTCGCTTCCAACTGAATTATACGTGAACAATGCAAACATTCATAATTTCAATCTGACCAAACAGTGAGAATATTTTCCAATATTCGAACATGATTAAGACTAAACATGTCATTGAATGTGAATAATCAGAATGTAAGATCTTGATTACTATTTGGTTCTTTAACAAGCTGCTTGGGTATTTTGGCAAGTATTTAATAAAATACGACATTTATCACCTTTCCCTACCCCTGTTCCTGATTTATTGATGACATGTCCATTGAACTCTGTTTATGGTGACTGGAAAGCTAACTCCCCGTCATTGGCTGGGGAAAAAGTAAAGCTAAGATGGCCGCTCTTGAAGGGGGACACTGTTGGTCACTGTCAGTTTCCTACGTGGTCTTGTACGTCAGTTCCAGTTCTATACACGGCCTTTTATTCCAGTTTTTCTTTGGTTCGGCTTCGAAAACATTCACAATTTCGGAAAAAATGTTCAGAAGAAATAATACTGGACGAATTTTGCCCAATTGAACACTTAAAAGGATTCACAAGTGCTCTGTGGCCTAACAAGTTTGCTAAATTGTCTAAAGATGATAAATCACCGTAAAAAAAAAGAGATTTTTCGGAACTGTTTTACGAGAATTTTTATGTTTGTTTTGACATTTAATTTCATGAAAATTATGACCTTTTTCCATTTATGATTTTATGGAGGTATATTTGAAATTCTTAGATTCATCTCTGCCTTGCATTTCATGACATCACTAAGATTATACATATTAACAGAGGTAACTACCCCCAGTAATTTTCGTGGGTATCTGGTTCCTCAGGTTATTCACGAGGAAACTGGAGTCATTTGGAGATAGTTCAGGGTTTCCCAAATCCAGGGTCTCTGCCCTCAGAAAGGTCGCCTACCGTATAATGAAGATTGTTCAATGGTCGCTTGGGCGTGTTAGAGTCGCACCATTTCAAATATTGTGTTCTAATTTTATTAGCTCCTGGAAAAACTTCGCCGTTAATTCGTGTGGCTGCATCAACGTGGACTAAAAGTAGCTGAGATTGAATTTAACTTTAACTAACAGGTCCTGTGTAAACATGATCGGTCATGAAAGCTTGTAAGCGCATATTTTGTCGAATTAAGAAAACCTTGGGAACTCCGTCGGTTAGGTATTTAAGCATGTAATACATACTCATAGATACAATAAACGTATATACAATATGCATACATACAATATTATAAGTACAAGTACTAACATCTCTCAATCGCTGTCGTTAAATTAACGTGAGCCCAACATATTTACATTTTAAGAGTAGCCACGGAGACCAGAAATTTTTTATAGTATTCAATGATGATAAGGTCTGACGTTTTGCAACTCACATTACCACGTATCAGAAAAAAATTTACATAATGACAGACGCCAAAGTACATAACTGCAGTGTTGGCCAATAAAAACGGGGATTAACCTTTCACGGACGATTTTTTTTATCCTTTCGTTCTTTGTACTGTTTTGGATATTTTTTTTTCTGTTTTGTTCTTTCATTTGTTCTGTTTTTGTAACTTGTTGTTTTGCGACTACGATATATATGAAAGGGTTAAAAAAAGTGTAACAAAGCAAGAATACAGAAGGTATCAAGAGTGAATAGATGAACTTCATAAAATACTAAATTACTTCTTCCTACCTGCAATCATGCAATTTAATCTAAGAGGAACAACGAAACGTTTGATCTTGTCGTAATTGAATATAATAAATCAACTTTCTGGTGTCTATGACCATTTATGAAATTGTATGCTTTGGCTTTGATGTTCGTTATAAAGGTACACTTCCCGCTAGATCAGTCGTTTGCCGAGCTTCTGAAGATTTCTTCAAGGTGGGTTTTGTCCATTGATATTGTTTTGTTGTTCTTTTACACTGGAAGGTTCAAGGAAATAAATTTGGACAGAGATGGTGACTGTAAGTATCCAAATAAATTTAAATTTCATAACTACTATATCAGACAATTGACTACGACGTAAAATAATTTTGATGCTTTTTACAGTCGAGAACAACGTGCGTCTGTCAATTTTATAATGTTCAAATGGCGTTTTGAGGAGACGAGATTTGTTTTGAATGCTGCTTTTATTTTAATGTAAATTACATTTTTATAAAAAAAATATAATTTATATATAAAATAATATAAATCCTTGCATATTTACCACTTTTCACTGATTTTCACAAGTGATCATGAGGCCTTAGTCCCATATTTGTAGTTGATAACTGAGATCTTATCAGCTGATGATTGCATTAAATTAACTCATTCCTGTGCAGAGGTCTTCCTCTGACAAGTAAAATTGCCAAAGGTTAGCCAGAGTAGAACAACAGAAGAGCTATCCAGACGGAAAGGTGTTAATAAATTGTAAACAACAACGGGATCATTTTTTGCTCGTAAAGGGAAAAGACCAGTAGAGACACCCAAGGTGATTCGACAGTTCGCATTTGGCATTCCACTCCTCAAGCTAAGAGTAACTTTTGAAGTATATTTTTAAGTAGAAGATTACTCATATAACAAAATTTGTTAGCAACAAGAAAACCATCTCATATCGTCTAGTCTTTTTTATCAGCTTGTATTTTGAGTTCTGAAAATATGGGGTCGTTTCAGATGGTTTATTGAGAATCACTGTTTATGTATTGGTTCCGTTTGATAATAGTGGCAAGTCTTTCTTAGTAGAATGTCACTTTTCACGACTTTCTTTAGCTGTTTATGCTCCTTTTGGAACATTGGTTATTTATATCACTCTCTGAACATTGATTCCTTTCTCTTTCCATTCAACATTAGTGTTAATTAATCAGGAGGAATTTGAACAAAATAATGTGACGGCTTTTATCAAGTTTGTTGCCAAACTGAAACGCGAGAAACCTTATACGAAAAGCAGAAACAGCAATCAAACCTGGTTAGAAACAGACAAAAATAGTGATGCAGTTTTACAATCACTACGAAAAAGGCAAGTATTGTGAATACTGACGGATGTACTGAGAAATAGATATATACACACATCAGAGGTAAAGTGATACGTTCTAATCTAGTGAGTAAAATTGGTTTCGAATATTCAAATTCGCTCGTTTTCAATCATATAACTCGATAAAATGAGGTGATGACTTGCGCGTCATGATGAGGTGAGACGTCTTAGTATAGAATATCTAATTAGAATTGATGTTTTACAAACGAATTCTTGTTTTCTAATTCTAATCTACGTTAAGAAAAGTACGTAGCATCCCTACTGCCTGTGATTTGAAATAATTTTTTTGTGTAGCAGGGACGAAGCAATGGATGGGCACATATTGCGCACACAACATTTTGGGGTTTCAGTACAAAAGGAATTCCCTCTTACACGTAACGTGCAAGGTCTGCAGTGTTCACGTTTTTCTAAATTTAGTGTGCATGGGTCTGTTGGACGGACCAGGAACACCCTGTCTCACTCATTGCTACGCTCATAGCGTTAAGTATATCTTAAAATGTATCACTGCCCAAATAACTATTAATTTATTTTATTTGGGGTGGGGAGTTATTGGATTTGGAGTAACTCGTGGGATATCTAATTACCAGTAAGATGACAAGGACGACATTTGTATGAGGTGATACACCTGTAGCTGATGAAGGCGAAGCTTGGTTCAACTACCATGACACAGAAACTGAGAGCAAATAATGTAACTGTTTTAGTTACGACTAATTTATATTTGGTGATTTTTCGAGTTTACTGCGAAAATTTTAAAAACTTAAATTTTTGCGACGTGACATGTCGTCCCTCAATATCTATTGAGTATTGGATCTCGAGTAGAGTAGCCAATCAAATTACAGCAAATACGTTAGACTATGAATAAGTTACAAATGCTAATTTATTTATATGTATATTGTTGGTGAAAAATTTCGTTAATAGAACACTTCGTCCTGGACGTCCTCGTCGATCTCAGTGGTCCTTTGTAGAAATGCATCACGTGGTACAAAATCCGCCGAACTGGATGCCAAACCCTGGAGGAAACATCCAAAATTTAAAAATTCACGATTGAATGATTGTCATTCTTTTGTTTTTAATCATGTTTACATTGTTTTGACATCCAATATGGCTAATTTTTGTACTTCGTGATGCATTCCTGCAAGCGGTGCATTGTGGGGCTGTAGTGGACACACGGTCCACACAATTCCACACAATGTTCACACGGTACAAACATACGTGTCGTCTGTACACAGGACATACCCATGCACAATTCACACAATGTTCACACAATACACACTCAATATTCTTAACTCTTTCCTGGACTTAACTTATTAGACCTTAACTTAACTTATCTTAAATTAACTTATCTTAACTTAACTTACCTAAATTATCTGATCTTAACTCAACTTAACTTACCTTAACTTATCTTATCTTATCTTATCTTAACTTAACTTTGCTTAAGTTATCTGATCTTAAGTTATCTTAATTATCTGAATCTTAACTCTTTCTTTTTCTGTCGTTAGCCAGATTAAAATACTGAAGGGTCGACCCCTCAGGATTGAGTTAATTCCCACACAATATAATCACGACACCAAAAGCAGGAGCTTTGTGCATAGTATACGTTTGATCCACTATCGCACATAATAACAGCCAATGGACGAGCTGTTCGCATCAATCCTTTGTTAATGTGTAAAACATTATTAACTTGATATATAAACATTTCGTACAATACATTCACAATGTGTACAGGACATACACGTAAATCTCCCATGTACTCACACGATTATCAGTTGGATAATCAGTACAAGATCTTTACGTTATACAGACACAATAGACCATTATGTAAGTCAATATACCATTCATATACATGTGTACGTATACCCACTGTGATGTTATCCGTTTTACTCTTTCACAAAGCAAAGATATCGACCAAATGGAAATATGACTACCAGTTTAACATATTCTTTTACGTTCGTTAAATTAGCCTTACAAGTTCCCACGTTGTGTGAACTTGCTTTTGAAATGTATTCACAACAACATAGCTTGTGAACCTGACTGACTCGCTTAAAAGAATATAAAATCGATCGCTTTATTTGCATGATTGATCTGTTACGCTGATATCGTTGATTTACTTCTATTTTGTTATTAGGCTGCAGAAACTGACTCAGTTACCCATGATGCTCCTGAATGCGAGTGAAAGCCTTCAGGTAAATAAACTACCCCGGGCAATGGAAGAACACCCGGCCCTGAAACGTGTAATATTACTTCTCACGTAGACTTGACAACAGATGTACCAATTAAGTTGTTCCTCTAAAAATCAACTTTCATGTGAAATGACTGCATGGAAATGAATATGCATTGCGGCATGTGTATTTATAAGTACATCCATATATGACCGAGTGAATGAGCATATATAATGAATATAATATGAACGGCCAAACTGTATGAGATTTATAAAGCGAATTGTATTGAATTCCGTACAGTTCGTACGTGTATGCTGTAGGTTAGTTATGATACCAATGGATCTAAATGTTCTTGTTCACTAATTATTTTAGAAATGCGACGTGTCTGAGATGAGCAAATCGAAGTGGAAATGAGGATATTCGAATGAATAGGAAGCCATTTCGTTTGATTTCTTCATCAGTTATTGCCGAGTGTTATAAAATTGCATATTCATACGTATACATATACATACACATACATGTACATACATACACACACGTACACGATTACATGTACTTACACCTAAACATATTCCACATACATACACATATTACAGTTAAATATACACATACATAGCATATTGATTGCTAAATGTTTATCAAAACATTTATCAATTCAGATGCATTTGATAGGTACGGTTGGGTTAATGTATATGAATTTTCTCGATGTAGGTTGTAAGTTACGGACCTCGAGGACATTATAATTGTCACATAGACAGTGAGGAAGTTGACCTAGAACGACCATGTTGTCATTTGGATGAGTTCGAATCAGACGATTGCCGCATTTGCAGGTATACTGAATGAACTTGCATTTATTTTTAGTTCCGGGTATTTACTGATTGGGATAATACTGATTACTAATGTGGTTTTTGATGTTGTGTTTTTTCATTCAAGATATCTGACAGTGTTATATTTCTTAAATGATGTCGAAGAGGGAGGTGAAACAGCCTTTCCTGTTGCAAATAATGAAACATTCGATGAAGACGTGAGTTTTTATTATTCATCCGCTTAATTTTGGTACACCGTTTGCACTTACTATTGATTCATGCTATTATATGACCTCTTCATTCGAGTTTCAAGTCCAGGACAGGATCAAACCTTGCTAGGTATATCAATAGAAACATTTGATGACGAGTTATTTTCACGAAGGACCCATCATTAAAACCTCTTACTGGCGGATTCTTTCACTGAAGAGTATTTTGTTGCAGTTTTGTCAACATGCAGTTTCTCTGATTTTTACAGGTATGGGATAAAGACGTGAATAGAGTTTGCAACGTTGGACGCAATTGCCACAAGTCAAATCTTCGTGTAAAACCGGAAAAGGGAAAGGCAATTCTGTGGTATAGTCATCTGATTGATGAAAAAACTGGTTGGTTGGGTCAGAGTGATCCTTACAGCTTTCACGGAGGCTGCGACGTCATAAAAGGGACAAAATGGATTGCTAATAATTGGATCACGGTCAGCGAAAATCGTACAAAAGATATTGAGTTCTGGATACGAGAAGAACACATTTCAAGAGATCCGAGAAATTTCATTGACAAAATGATGTCTGCAGAAGATGTTGACGACAAGGTTCTTGAGGATGTCAAACAAGATGCTGTACTAAGAGAAGAAAAAATTGACTCCATTTTTGATGCTGTTCTCGAAAGTTCTGGCGGAAGAGATGATGAGAGCGTAAGTTCCGTTTCCGAAGAAAGACAACGAAATGAACTTTAGGATAAAAGGCAGGTACCAGATCGCTAAAGTGTGGCTGATTGAGGACCAGATGACTGATGAAAAAGATGCCACGACATTACCCATAGCTTTATTGAAGAATTCACGTGATTATATGGAATGGATCATTAGAGAAGCCATAAAGCAGGAAGTTTCTGATCTGTAAATTTTTTACCCATTTTTTCCACCTCACGGGATCACTTTTTGCTCTCTAAATTACGAAACCTTATTTTCGCCCAAATTTCTCAGTTCTGGAGAAGTTTTAGAAACTATTTTTCCTAATAGTTTTGAAAGCTCTCCCCGTTGCTTTACATAATTTTTTAAATAGTTTTCCCCTTCTCCCAATCAAATCAGTTTTGTAATGGTCCGACGGGATATACATGATAGTGAAATGATCGGAAAGGTCTGAGTAGTGCCGAAATGTGAAGAGTAGTTTTCTAACGTTTCGAGCGAAGGACCTTTGTCAGAGGGAAAATGTTGGAGGATCGAAAAACACGGAATATATATATATATATGTGTGTGTGTGTGTGAAAATGGTCATGTGACAACAAATGGCCAATCAGAATGGAAAAACAAAAACAAGTGTAAATGAGATAGTGGCTCATCACTCGCCTAAAATATCACCAATCAGCAAACCAGGTGGGTGTGTCAAAAACAATGTGGGTGAGTGAAAGCTAAACACAAAAGAGCTAAGTAGCTATTGTTAACGTTCCCCCGTGCAAAGCAAAAACATTGGCCACACAGGTATTAAGTAAAAGAAAAACGTTCATTGAGTCCGTGAAGGTGAATGGTACCTCAACTCAATGAACGAACTCAATGAACGTTTTTCTTTTACTTAATCCCTGTGTGGCCAATGTTTTTGCTTTGCACGGGTGAGCGTTAACAATAGCTACTTAGCTCTTTTGTGGTTTGCTGATCGGTGATATTTTAGGCGAGTGACGAGCCACTATCTCATTTACACTTGTTTTTGTTTTTCCATTCTGATTGGCCATTTGTTGTGACATGACCATTTTCACATATATATATATATATATGTGTGTGTGTGTGTGTGTGTGTGTGTGTGTGAAAAATTTGCGCACGCTGACTAGTCTCTAGTTAGAGCACTCTGGCATGGCTTAGAGGTACCACAAGTGTGGAACATTTGAGTTGCCTATATAATGTAGGCTTCTCCATTCTGCTCGTCAGCACTACACTGATGAGGCCCAGTAGGACGAAACGGTTCCGTCTGTAGTTATATATATATATATATATGTATATGTATATGTACATGTACATAACGGAATATATATATATATATTCCGTGTTTTTCGATCCTCCAACGTTTTCCCTCTGACAAAGGGCCTTCGCTCGAAACGTTAGAAAACTACTCTTCACATTTCGGCACTACTCAGACCTTTCCGATCATTTCACTAAGATTTCAACAGTGCCTACGCAGCACTCTATTTTATTTCATGGTTGGGATATACATTATGTCTGAGAAAACCTGATGCTTGCTGTAACTTAACACACTGTGTTATTACTTTATGGCTATTCAAAAAGATATACGGGAAGCAGAAGAAATTACAAATATAAAGATTATTTCGGAAGGAGCTTTCCCATGCAAAAGAACTTTTGAAATTATTTAAGTTGGTCTCTACAGCTCTCCTTTTATTTCGAGTTTTTAGAAGTTAAGATTTGTTCGGTAATTATGTAAATGACACATTTATCATTGTGCAGTGACTTACTGAGAAATTACGAACATCTCTAACATGCGCTACATTCATTTACACATACAATTTCATGTAACGTCTTCTTGATGTACGTGATATCCTCCTAAGTTATGCTTTGCGATGGAGGAAATTGTGTCATATCAAACGAATCTAAATATCTCAGGAAAGAGTGAGAGGGGGCACTGTTCTGGTCAGTTTTCATAATTTCAAAAATTCTTTCCTATGAAAGGGTTTTTGCAAAGCCAAGTTTTCCATTCCATATGCCTTTTAATGGAATAAATTAATACATCCTTCATTTGTGTTGCTTATTTTACAGTTTATTATCTCACTTATCAGTTTAGTTTCTTTTAGTAACTAAAGGCTTCGTGCCACGCTACTGTTGGATATCCGCAAGACAGGTGTAACATGTTGACGCACTTCTTGAAAACCTCATGTACGGCAACACTTTTATGTTGTGTGTATTGTATAAATATATATATTTATATATATATATATATACATATATATATATATGATCACGATATATATTGATCACGATATATATTGATCACGATATCAAGACATAAAAAACAAATGAATCCCGTGAAATTTGTTGCTTTCGAGTGTTTTATTTTCTTGGTCAGTCTCCCAGGACGAGTTTTTCATATGATTCTAAGACCCAGTTCAAACGACGAATATTTCATGTGCCGTATGTAATGTTAATGAGCATTACCTTTATTCAAACTGATTTGCATTTGATTGAGCGCATGAAAAACTCGATGTTTGAACGATGCCTAAAATAAATGAAATATGACAATAAATGGTCTTGCCCCGCATTCGTAACTAGGTCTAGTTAATAAAGGTCAATAAATCGATCAGTCAATAAATCGATCAGTCAATCAATCAATCAACTAATCAATCGAAGACTTCATAGAGAGTAACACTAAACAGTTACAGAACTGATAAACTTGTGGCTCTCTATTAGAAATTAACTAGAATAAAGTTTAAAGTAAATCTAATAAATAAAAGTTACAAATACAAAAATTAAAAGTGATCAAGCTGAGACTCGTTATCTAAAGCTAATTTAAGAAGAGAAAATTTAAAAGACTTAACAGATGGCAATTTTCTAACTGCTATAGACTTGGAGCTCCATTCTTTGATGCTTCGTACCATGACAGATCTACCAGCTTCTGTTTCAAGATTATCACGAGGACAAATAAAATTAAGTTGATTATGTCGAGTAGATCGTTTATGAATATCACAATTGCTAAGTAAAATGTCATTCATATATTCAGGCAAATTGCCTTGCACTCTCTTTAATAAAATACAATATCCATTTATCCTAGCCTTCTCATTGAAGGGGAGCCATTTTAGCTTATTAACCCTTCAAGGGTCAGCGTCCTGTATACAGGACAATCAAGAACAAAAGAACAAATGGGGGAACAAAGCGAAAATAATGAAAGAACAATGAACAAAAGAAATCAAACTCAACCTTTAAAGGGTTAAGAGAGGAAGAGACTCTGCACGATTCTCTGCGTTCAGAATTAATGTTGCAGTACGCTCTTGAAATTTGCAAATAAAATCTGAATTAGACTTACTACACGAACTCCATATGGGACATCCACAGATCAATACTGATTTAATAGTCGAAATGTAAAAATTTACTCTTTCTTGATGTGTAAGAAGTTCTTAATTCTTTTGAGTAGCCCTACCCTCTTTGAGAGCTTCTTCCCCAAGCTTTCTACGTGGTTATCGAAGGTGATGTCATCGTCAAAGATGACTCCGAGTAGTTTTTGAGACTTGAGTAACACAACCAGGGTGACGTGATATTAATAACCTGTTTATCAGGTGACATCTTAGATCGATGAATGGGAAATCTGTTCTCCTTGGACCAATCAGTAATGGCTTCAATTGCCAAGTTCATAGTTGAACTGAACTCTTAAGGTCATAAAGATGATGTTTCCCGAGATGACTAATTGTAATTCAACTAACGCTGCACAAATATCGATGCTATTTGGGAACAGTTTTTATTGTTGAGGCAACATATTGCGTTCAAAAATCATCTTTAAAACTCGTGTCATGTAACTGCATCTTAATTCAGAAAAATATTTCGTACCATTACTATCTAGAATTTTACATCACGTTCAATCATTTACTAATACTCGATATGTTTTGGAAGCAAAGTAGTTTTGATTGGTTCACTAGTGTTTGACGAGTATATTGGAGTCCATTCACGTGGCTACATTATTCCCCGATTGAGATGAAATCAACTAAATTAATTAATTTGAGAAACAGTCATCATCCTAAGAATACCGGTTGGTTTTCAGAACATGCTCCTCGACGTGACTTGTTTTGCACTCGCAGCAGTTTAACCCTTAAACGACCGATTATTTTCGAGATCTTTGAGGTCAATCCACTCAGTATGCGATCATGCGTGACATCTGCATAGAATCCAGAGAAAAGTGTCTCACATGAAAGGCAGCGAGGCTATTCTGCGAGTATATGGCAAAAAAATAACGCACCCCAAATTTTGGAGCCCATGTGCGGGTGGACCAGTGTGGGTGGGACTCTCTGGGGACTCTACTTCCGTAAATTCGCTGTCCCCTTGAGGAAGGTAGAGGGGAGGAGCAGAGACTGGGGCTCATTCTGCTCGCTTGTTTGATTTGTTTTTTGAACAATGTTATGGCATAAAAATTTGAAATTGAGCTTGGTCGTTTGATTTGTCGATTTGGTATGGTTGAAAACTAGAGGAATTAACGTTGGGTCGTATACGAACACATTTGTAGTCGAAGAGTTAAATTTAGTTTTGCATATGTAACGCGAACAAGAAGTTCAAAAATGTTGTACACCCATTGGAAAATTCCACAATTTGGCTAAGTTCACTGGCAAGTCTCCATGACTTGGGGGGTGCTAGTGGCACAGTGGTGGTGCACCTGTCTCTCACTACTGTGACTAAAGTGCTAGTAGCACAGTGGTGGTGCACCTGTCTCTCCCTACTGTGACTAGAGTGCTAGTAGCACAGTGGTGGTGCACCTGTCTCTCACTACTGTGACTAGAGTGCTAGTGGCACAGTGGTGGTGCACCTGTCTCTCACTACTGTGACTAGAGTGCTAGTGGCACAGTGGTGGTGCACCTGTCTCTCACTACTGTGACTAAAGTGCTAGTGGCACAGTGGTGGTGCACCTGTCTCTCACTACTGTGACTAGAGTGCTAGTGGCACAGTGGTAGTGCACCTGTCTCTCACTACTGTGACTTGGGGTTTACTCCGGTTCCGTGCAGTTGGTCACATGTGAGAAGCGTACTCTCCAGGTTTTCTCCAGGTACTCCGGTTTCTTCGTGTAGTAACACTGGATCTACGAAGGGTGGCCCTTACTGGACCTCTAGGGAGAACAGCTTAGGTAGCTGACAGGTTTATCCAATATAAATAAAGATACTTTTACACGACCGTCTATGAGTTAATTACCACAAGCAAAGGAGATAATGCAGTTATTCCCCCGAGACGCACAGCGACGAAGTAAATGGATGACTTATTTCTTGTTGTCGAGGTAATTAGTGATTTTAGTATGTGGCTGTATCGTTTTTCTGTTATCTCGTGCGGGCAAGATCCAGCGTAATTAATTTCTAAATTGTCACATTACTTTCAAACGTTTTTGACTTCAATTGAATTCTCCAAACGGTGAACAAAGCTAATGTTCTTATATTGGCTGATTTATTACTACCACGCCTAAATATACATAAATTTATTAACGTCCGATGGAATATAAATATTGTCCCAAGTACAATATATATTTTCCTTGGAACACGAAGTGAACAAAATGCATGTACACTCAGCAGAAACAAATCAGTTTACTATGCACATCGTTCGTTTTCTAAATGGCATCAACGTAAGCATTAAACTGCTAACTGAAATGTTGTCTTGAATAACGATATAACAAACTCTAAGGATGAAGAGTTTAAACCAGAACCCCAATTTGCCCCATAAAATGGCTGGCATACGTTAACAAACGTCTTCTATATAAATAATTAGCAAGAAGCGAATGTTTAAATTTAAAAGCGGGCTTTTTTCATTCAAAGTAAGATGTATAAACATTATTTACGGCATCAAGGAGATTTATGGACGTTACGTGGAACTATACATGGCTTGGCAATAGCTAACTACATGTACATAACGTAAATTGATAATACATAAGCATATCGACATTATATATATATAAACGTGTTTATCAATAACATTTATCAAAAACGATATAATTGAGTATACAAAGCAAGGCCAACGTAAACTGTAAGGGACGTCAAGAGGACACAGCCACACCTTGTAAACAATGACATTGACGTCAAGTGCCAAGAACGCTTGAAACGCTTGTCTCATGTCCAAGAATAAAAAGAATTTTTACATTTTCTCAGTAATGCTGGGCCTTGGAGTTCTTCAGGAACACCAGGGATAAGTAAATTTAATAGTTTCCATTATTTTACCATCAATTATAACCGAAGTTTCTTGTCCTAGTCACTTGTTTATCTCTCAAAGCTCCTTATATATGTCAGTATCCAGGATGTTCTCTTGCAATTTGGCATTATAATTAAGTAATTCTTTTTCATTTGGAATGGGTATCCGAGCAACGAATAAATTGACATGGTTCAATATTTTGCTGTGCTCGATCTTAGCACAGTCGGGTCATTCTTTAATATATTCCAGAAACGAAGATATTAAAAAAACTGTGGTGAGCTCTACATCAGACAGAGTCGTTACCGGCTAGCACGAAAGTTCGCAGATCGTAGCCATCATATCAAATTAGGAATTATGTATTTCCGTTCAATTGTATGACCCACCATTGACAGCTGTTTTTTTAAAACCAATTACGGCACATAATTCTTGAAAATTACCGCAACTAAATTCCAATTTTTGTTTTTTTAAACCGACAAATCATATTTAAATACGCAGTTGCTTTTGTTGGGTCATATAAAGACTTTTTTTATATATATCCACTTTAAATAAATTTTCGTCAGCAAAACTGAGGAAGTACAAAGGACAAGAAAATAACAGTTAAATAGAGCGTGATCAGCTGATAGTGTGGTTGTGCCAATGGCTTCGTTAATTTATTACTACGCGGTGATTTTCGTATTTTCTTTATGGATCATGTCAGGGATGACCTCGGAAGGCAAAAATGAGTATTCTCTAACTGGCAATACGAGCTGGAATTCTGCCCACATATATAGTTCACACTTTAACATAAACGCAATGCTTCAAAGACAAACAAGAGAGGTTGTTATGATGAACCATCTACCAAGGATTGATCCTATTCAGGTAAAATGTCGTAACATTAAATAAAGGCTATATCCCAAATTTACAAACTTTACATTAACAGTAAGAGCCTATTTACACGGTACGATTGTCGCATACGATTGTTCGTCCTGGCGTATGCAATCTTGTCTCAGTTGCCAATTCTCGTTTACCATTCGCCCACTAATGCAGCAAAATGTCCCGAAGACTGTATTGAGTTAATCACATACATCACAACAAACAATTGTATACGACAGTCGTATCGTGTAAATTGGCCCTCAGGAGTGTCAAAATTACAGCTCTGCTCAGCTATTACACTTTCCTAATATAACTAAAGCGGAAGAATAAAAGATTTTGGGTAGCGATTCGACACTGTTCCAGGGGAGGTGTGGAATTGCAATCTTGAGAAAAGGAAACGTAACTTTTGCCGTCAAAAAAGAAGCAATACTTCATCAATACAATGATAAAACGTTACAGAATAATCATCAGGAATGTGGGTTCTCCAAACAATCCTTGAATTGTTACTTTTGACTAACTCAGAGAGTGAAGGTCCACACTCTGCTTAAGGGCTATACCGCAAAGACGTAAATTTGAATTCTAGCCAGAACTAGAAATAAAACTCATTACCATTGTGCCAGACTGCCGTGAGGGGCGGTAACTGAGTGAATTACCCCGAACGAGGCCTAAGCCTAGAAAGGATTTGGGGACCTGATCACATCCCAGAGTTAAGTTATCCTAGAATTGCAAAATAGGAACAATATGTTTTCTCCAAAAATTGCCATCTTGTGACTTGATGACAATTTTCGGTCTGTGTTTTATTCTTTACTTTTTCAAATTGTCCTCTGGTTGTGGTTTTATGTTTTCTCCAGCTCAGGATGGTAGGCAATTGTGTATTTGGCGCGTTTTGATTCCTCAGCCATTGAGAAGCAAAGGCACAAACGAATTTTAAAATTCGTTAATTTCAGAAATAACTCTTTTTTTTTCATTTAAACATAAATTTCTGTTGAAATAGACAAGTCACGATTGAATGTATTTCTACTTTTTCAATGACGTGCTTGAAGTTGAGACCGAAGTTCCCGAATCCTCTGTTTGTAGCCTGGATTTGTTTTGTAAACTTTTTGGGCTTTTTGCCTTCTCGTGTTCCACAAGTGCCTTGCGTTGTATCGTGCATCACGAAGATGGCGGTCCAGAAAGGCCTACCAGATCTTATATGTACAATGATGACCACCAGAACGACGACGCCATTGAAGCAGCAAGGTGTTTTTCTACTCATAATTCATATAAAAATTCTAAAGTTTTATAAAAGCTCAAGGCGTCAAGTGTTCAGAACAAACGTACAAGAATGAAGACGTTATTTCTCGAATACTAGAGCAGATAAAGTAAAACGCCATTAATATTTCCCAATATTGCGATATATATGTATGTGTACGCATACATATATATATATATATATATATATATATATATATATATATATATATATATATATAATATCTTCACGAGCCCGCTCAACATAAAGTTTAAACGTCATATAAACATCATAAAAACTTTATTAAAAAAGAAGAAAAAATCCACAACTTACGTTTCGGGGACCGGCCCCTTCTTCAGCAGCTCACAGTTAAAGAATAGAGTCCTTATATACCTTATCGTTCTTCCTTAAATTTACATAAATTTCAAACTTCCATTACATTCAATCCCAGAGGAGTATAACATTTTAATTTTTCAATCCAAAAACCTTCCCTTGCTGTTGGATCCCTAACATCGGTAACATCAATTATTTTAACCGATAAATCTTTCATACCTATATGCTCATTATCAAAAAAATGTGCATACAGGTGTTCCCCACAAATTCCCCTTTGTCCCCTTTCATATCGTCTCAATGAGCTCTTATGGTTATTGAACCTTAGCCTAAATGGTGTTATTGTGCTCCCCACATATTGTTTGCTACATCTCTTGCATGTTATTAAATATACCACTCCTTGAGAGTCACAATCAAAGGAATGATTGATATGAAAAGACCGCTTCTCAACATTACCCATAAAGGTCGATCCAGTTTCAACAAATTTACAAACTTTACATCTGGCCTTTCCACAGCAAAACATTCCCTATTATGCACTTCAGGTAGTGCATAATACTCTTCGAGAATTGCAAATTTTGGTTGAATCGGTACCTGTACTTAAAAAGCTTTTGCCGATTGCTCCGAGGTTAAGCTTTAGGAGAGCGAAGAATTTGAAGGATATTTTGGTGAGGGCTAAAATGCAGCCTATGGAGGAGGGGTCCAAGGGAATGTTTTGCTGTGGAAAGGCCAGATGTAAAGTTTGTAAATTTGTTGAAACTGGATCGACCTTTATGGGTAATGTTGAGAAGCGGTCTTTTCATATCAATCATTCCTTTGATTGTGACTCTCAAGGAGTGGTATATTTAATAACATGCAAGAGATGTAGCAAACAATATGTGGGGAGCACAATAACACCATTTAGGCTAAGGTTCAATAACCATAAGAGCTCATTGAGACGATATGAAAGGGGACAAAGGGGAATTTGTGGGGAACACCTGTATGCACATTTTTTTGATAATGAGCATATAGGTATGAAAGATTTATCGGTTAAAATAATTGATGTTACCGATGTTAGGGATCCAACAGCAAGGGAAGGTTTTTGGATTGAAAAATTAAAATGTTATACTCCTCTGGGATTGAATGTAATGGAAGTTTGAAATTTATGTAAATTTAAGGAAGAACGATAAGGTACATAAGGACTCTATTCTTTAACTGTGAGCTGCTGAAGAAGGGGCCGGTCCCCGAAACGTAAGTTGTGGATTTTTTCTTCTTTTTTAATAAAGTTTTTATGATGTTTATATATATATATATATATATATATATATATATAACTACAGACGGAACCGTTTCGGCCTATTGGGCCTCATCAGTGTAGTGCTGATGAGCAGAATGGAGTAGCCTACATTATATAGGCAACTCAAATGTCCCACGCTTGTAGTACATCTAAGCCATGCCAGAGCGCTCTAACTAGATACGGTACGGTGTAACGACGATACATCCAAAAAACTCCGTCCGATAGAGTGGAAGACTCTGCACAGCTCATTTATATATATATATATATATATATATATATACATAGGTGTTGATTTCTTGGCAAAAAGGTGCTCAATACAGGGAGTAGAGCAATATTCATTTATTTAATAATCTATGATTTAACAACTACGTCGTTACACGGTGTTTCATGCCCCGTGGCAACCATCAGAGTCGTCTGACGATTGCCACGGGGCAATCATCAGAGTCGTGTAACGACGTAGTTGTTAAATCATAGATTATTAAATATATATATATATATATAAATATATTTAATAACTTTAACAGCTACGTCGTTACACTACGTCGTTACACAATATATATATATATATATATATATATATATATATATATATATATAGGAAATGTGAGAGCCTGCAGACATCTTGGTTGATAGAAGAACGTTCGTCAAGTTCTCACCTCAGAAAACTGATTTCTGAGTCCCAGACGGCTATCCAATCTGCAACCTACTGATGACCGGTGAGACGCTCCAGCCAAAGATATCTCCAAGTTCCCACATCTCCAACATACATCGCATTGATATCATTATTAACTCTTTACACTGCTGGAGCTCTCCCTTTGAAGAGTAAAATCGTCTGGCGTTAGCCAGAGTAAAATAATACAAGTCTTATCACACCGGGAAAGAGTTAATATATCTTGAGTGCCGCATAAGCAGTACATATGTCGAACTTGTACCTGAGCTCACCATCTGAGTTTCTGTAGTTTAATGGTTAGAGCGTCTCACACGTCTTCAGAAGGTTCGGTCCCCGTCTGGGGGATCAGAAATCGTTTTTCTGAAATTAAAGCTTGACAAACAATTTCTCAATATTATACTGAAGGATTTTTGATTTAAGAAACAGTTGGCTTTTTTTTTTTTTTTTTTTTGTACCACAAATCCACTTAAAATCGTTCTCTATCAGACCATTTATACCATACTGGACACCATTCACTGAGCTTACTACTTGCAAAATGCTGAAATTTTACTCATAATTTAAACATTTTAGAGTTCTTAAGTGAGAATTAATTAGGTAGATTGCAGCCACGTTTGTGCCAGTTAAACTAAACAATTTCGTCAGCTGCTGTTGCAGGTGATCTTCAGCATGGTACCTCATTTCTGTCTGTTTAATCGCAAGCAACAAGTGCTATGTAAAATTCATGCCAATATTTTCGAAATCTCGAGAGCCTACTCAATACTCATACTCTTTAAAAGTACGTTGTTTTCAACCAACACGCCATCTGAAGTTCTGAAAATAAACGACTAATTGTGTATGTTTAGTCCGTTTTGGCCAGCCGGCTACCGTGTTTCCATGTGGAAAAATCTGACGAAACGATGAAGAACTAACTTCGTTACACTTGCAAGGATTTCATTGTTTCTCGTATTTCTAAAATTCTTTATCAGATAAAAATCTGAGAATTTGAACTCATTTAATTTTTTAGGTTGGCTATAAAAGAAATATTCAGATTTTCCCAGGCAAAGTACATCAGATGAAAACTCTCGGAATGAATCCTCCAATATTTGGTAGGTCATTTAATACTTTAAGAACACGTAACACCTACTCCTATCGTACTGTTATCCCCTCGCCCACCACGCAAAGTGCAGTAACCAGGGTTGAAAGCCCAAGGAGGGGAGGGTACTAATTAAGACGTACCTGGGATTGACTTATCTCGGTGATGACTTTGGGGAACAAAAAATCACCTTTGCACTTGTATGTATAAATGAACTTAAAGAACTTGGAGTTTTGCCACAAGACTGGAAATTTTAAAGTCATAGGCTAATCTTCCATTTTAAACTTTTAATGACGTAACCATTTTCAAAGTACATTTTCTGAAAAGAATTTAAAGATTGATTGAATGACTAAAGGGATTTCTTAAGTTCTTAAGAAATGAGCAAAAAAGAGCGGGAGGTGAGATTGCCAGATAGATACGAGTCGCCTAGGAAAAAAGTTGCATAGAATTTGAAACAGATCTTGGAAGAATCTCGGACAAATCCAACCAATCTTGGACAATCTTGTGTAACATACCTGGTTACAAGATTGTCAGCCACAATTTAAACCATTGCTTCATCAACGTTATGTTGACAATTGTTTTCTTTTATTTCGTTCACGACGCCACGTTATTTCATTTCTAAATTACTTAAATTCCAAGCATCCGAAAATTAAATTAACTCATGAAACCGAAGTTTACAATTCACTCTCATTTCTAGATATTTGTGTCAACCGTTCCAAATAATGCTTTTCTGTTTCCATACATCGTAAACCCACGTTCACCTGTTTACTTACCTCATTTGACTCATTTGTCCCTCTTACTCATTATAAAGGTTTGATCTTTAGTCTTCTTCAATCGCTGTTTTATATCTGCTCCACCTATGATATTTTTTGTACGGAACTGGAAAAACTCAAAAACATTTTCATAAAAAATGGCTATCCAAGAAAACTTCTTGACAGCCGTGTAAGCTCATTTCTACAAAAGTTAATCTCTCCATACCCGAACTTTTATAGTACCTTAACGTATCATTTATTTTTCATTACCATTTACAGGCCAACACTTCCTTCAAATCAGCACTCATTTAAATAAACTTCTTTCTTTTGCATACCCACAAATCTGTGTTCGATATGTCGCTTGCCCATCTCTTCGCCTTTTTCATTTCTTACCCTTTAAGGATAGGATTTCCATTCGTCTGAGGTCACATGTTCTATATAGTTTTAAGTGTCGTAGCTGCCAAGCTACGTATACGTCGGTGAAACATACCGACATTTGCACACGCGGGTTTCAAACCACATGGGAATTTCAGCCCTCACAGGGAAAAGGCGACTCATGCAACCCGTTTCTCACTAGTGCATTTTCACACCATCGTGACAATGGAAACGGATCAAAGTCCTTTGAAGACTTTAGAGTTCTTTCATCTTCCTCTTTCGAGCATGAACTTTTACTGCGTGAAAGCCTACTCATTAAGAAACTCAGTATATTAATTTTTTAGAAGTGGAAAATTTTCTCACGGACGAAGAATGTCAGCTGATTGTTGACTTAGCGAATGCCAGTGGTCTTACACAAAGTACTACAGTCAGGACTAAAAAAGGAACTCGCTTACCAAGACAAAAAATACTGGAGCTGTTTCATGGAAAAGATGTCAATTTTGATGGATTGTTGGACCGATATGAGGTAAGAAAAACTGTGGTGATTTTCAGACAACAGAGGCATGAAGAAGTTTCAGAAGGAAAGTAAGAAGTCTTTAGCATAAAATATAACGCATCAATACAAAACTAATAATTTAATGGTAGCGTTCAGATTCTACCATATTCGTAATATTCAAAGATAGAGGATGCGCGGTCAGGTTTATACATGATATAAAGAGTCGTTCTCTGACCTATAGCCAGACAGTCGAAAGCTCGAAAATAAAATAATTCTTGGTCAGAGAACGACTCTTTATAACATATACCATATTCATTGTAGCGAGTAGCACAAAAATAAAACACTGGAGAAATCAATCGTAAACAACCTCGCTTTGAGTTTTCGAACATCCCATTTAATGACTTAAAATTGATCAATATTTCGTAAAACAATCTGATGGATTAATTTCACTTCCGATAAAATGATAGATGGTTAGGACTGGCATGATATGCCATAGTCCTATTTATACTGTAAAAACTAACTCGAATTCACTCTAGATTAGCTCCAACCCGGATTATACATTACTTATTCATTAGCCTTCTCGATCGAATCAACTGTCTCCTCTAAGGGGCTCATTACATGAGAAAATTTCAGCCCGGGCTGAAATTCTGCCCGGCAGACCGGGTTGAAAAAAGTCCCGATTACATGGGAAAATTTCAGCCCGGGATGAAACTGAAATCGGAAGTGAACCCAAGCAGGACTTTGTCAGGAATTGTTTTGGCAATTTACATCTTCCCACGTCTGTCAATCATCTTTTCAGCCCGAGCTGAAATTTTTTCGTGCGATTACATGGGATTTTTCAGCCATGTCTGAAACTTTCTTCATGTAATCGCGAGCTCCATTTTTTAAGTATTTTATCAGAAGGCCGGGCTGAAATCTTAGACCGGCTAACCGGGCTGGAATTTCAGCTCAGGCTGAAAATCTCCATGTAATCAGCCTCTAAGCATGTATCACAGATTCATTCAGATTCGACACAGCCTGCCTAGTCAACCATGGTCTTCTCTTTTCTTGTTACTGAAGGCTTCTCCATTTCACGGTTATCCTGGATAGCAACAAATCATGCGGCACAAATTTAAAATGCTCTACGATATTTGGTATCATCCCATATACATCCATCAATGCAATGGTTACTGTATAAAAATACAAGACCTAGTGGTCAAGGTGGTGGTTATGCTAACCATTACTGGAAATTGTAACAAAACAACGTTATGGATATGTTTTGGTAAACATCTAGATATTGCGTATAGTTTTATATTTGCATAGCATGACCTGTTACTATGCGTAGCTTCGCCACTAAAAGTACATATTTGCTGTCGATTTTTTTGCACAGGCTTTGTCGCTCGGTGTGTAGAAAAAGTTCATGAGATCCAAAGACAGTCTGACATTCAATCTCTTGTTTATTTTTCCAAAATCGTTCATAAATATGTTTCCATCTAAATTGTTTGGATGTCCTTCTGCATAAATTGTTAATATATGTTTCTATATAAATTAAATATGTTCCTATATAAATTGTATGTATGTCCTTCTATATAAATACGTCTTCCTGTATAAATTGTTAATGTGTCCAAAAATCCGTCTAATCCTTCAAAAATTAAATTTTAAGCACTTGAAGGAGTTTAATTTTCAATGTGTCAAGTAGTTCATGTATTATAGGGAAGATACATGAAATATTTCAATAAAGAAAAAAAGTTGTTTGGTCATGCTGTCTAGGCAACTTAAGTGAGGGGGTACCAATATCAACACTGCCCCACCAGAAACTTTTGAGCTACCACGTTAATGGCTAATACAAGCCAACAACATCCATAGTGCAGACGATGGCACCCTCCAGAATTTCACTTAAATCTGGTAGTCTCGTTAAAAATTTAATTGAATCTTTTACAACGAAAGGTATACACTTAAAAATGAACTGAAGATAGAAATCCACAAACTCCTATAACATGAACCTGACCGTATCCTAGTTTGAAATCACTGCTCGATCTAGGACATTCTTTATTGCACATGTGACGATATTTCTATGCTATATCTCTAAACCATAAGCTCATATTATTAATTTATCTACGGAATGTGCTATTTTTTCGGATACTTTGAAAATTGTTTGGGTTACTCTGTTATTCAAGTCAGGTATCAGTCTGTCTTCCAATTATAGACTAGCTTTGTTTTGCCAATCTATTCCATATTGTTGGAAAAGGTTGTGCATAACTTCCTAATTTATTTTTAAAATAAATTTGATATTCAGTATAATAACCAATATAACTTCAGAAAAAAAATATTACAGCCTCAGCTGTTCTACATATATTAAACAAAATAAAATCAATATTTATATACTAAGCTTTCCAAAGCGTTCGTTGTTTTATGATTTGTTCGACAAACTAGATCATTATGGCATCCGTGAATTGGCCCTTGACAGGATAAAAAACCCTGTTTTTCCAATAGATTACAATATCTTGAATATAGTAGGATCGTACTTTATTCAATAGCACAAACTGCGCAGTTCCTCAAGGATCAATCTTCAGCCCACCATTCTTCTCGACATACGTTAACAATCTTTTATGAAGTAAAAGTGCACTTTTGTATTGAGATTAATGTGAAAGAGAAAACTGACATATTCACTGTGACCGGTGAAAGTAATTTTTTTTCTAAAAAGTAGAAGAACACTTTTTCTTCAACAGAAGAGAAGTAAGAGACTTGTGACCGATAGGTGCGAAAACATTCGATAATTCATTTGCTGTGGCAACATGTAACATTGCAGTTCAATCACTGATTTCTTTTTCCATCTTAGATTGGAGAATTTTTCGTATCCGTTCAGAGTCTTTATCTCGGAGAGGAAGATGTAGAAAAAATGTAAGTAATAAAACGAAACGTACAGATAAATTAGCAAGTCTGTTTAGCATTTACATTATAAAACTGAATTTCCCTTATTTCTTTCCAGGCTAAATGAACTTAATCTGGACACTAATGGAGATGGTAATTACAACAAACATGCAGAAATAGACGGACCTTGATATCTTGCAGCATAACAAATAATATATTTTTTTTATTTTTTTCGTCAATACAGAAATGTTATCTGACGAGGAATTGCTTTCCGCAACTGAAACGGAGAACTACAACAAGCTTTACGAATATCTAGAAAATCTGGAAAAAATTAATCCAGAAAGAAAAATCCGTCACAGTCAAACTGTATTCTTGAGTCCTTCTTCTTCAAGCAAGTTTTTTGAAAATCTTCGACACAGGTTGGTTCCTGACCGGTAATGCGCATGAAACTGTAAATTACAATTTACAAGCGAGGGGTAGATATTTTTCTTAGCTCAAACAAACTTGGTAATTTCAAGCATAATATAAACCGGACCTCTTCTAAAAGTTTAAGTCAGAAAAATTTCAGAAAGGCATCCACAAAACCCGTTAGTTTATTAGATTTTTTTGTCAACTATACGCGTTCTTTTCACGAGCGACTTTTAGAGTGTGTGCGAAACGAGCATTGACTTTGTCTTAAAGGTGCTCAAAGTGGTTTAAAATGCCGTTCGCCACCCTACTAGATTTTACTCCGTCCTGGAGATAATTAATTCAGAACGATGTGAAAATTAAACAACGCATGACATAAGTCGGCCTCAACACATGGTGCTTTATAGAAAAATTCAGCATTAAAATAAGTATTGCTATCTTAGAAACGTTGTTGCCATGAAAATAACACACTTCTAAATAACTCGCTTCAAGATCCTCCCATATTTCTTTCTTTACTATTTGGTCAAAGACATTCCTTCATCAAACATGGTTTGACGCTATTCTTTTTGTCGCTATTGTAAGTCCGGAATGTGACGTCATAACAACCATGTTGAAAGATAATCTCAAAGTACCGTAGCTCAACTCACCTAATGATCAATGAACATATTTTTGTCGAGAATATTATTTTCCCACAACAGGGGAATGATCGTGTTGTGGTCGGAACCACTTAGACCATGAATTAAATATCCTGCGTGAAATGTAAAACAACAAATTATATTATTTCGTGGAGCTAAAGGGTTGGAAACTAGTCAGTAGTTATGACAATTGTGTCTGCAGGTTAGGAATCGTTACTGTCATCTTTCTAATCCACGTTCCAGTTTCACATGATTTTGAAAATAATTTTTATGATAAACTAAATTTACCAATAAATGAAAATGCCGTGTCAAGGTTTTTACGTGATAGGTTATCTCAGCAAATCCTTCAGAAACGGATTATTATTGCAATGACTCTCACCAGTGTAGTTCACAACATTCTAAATAATTTTATAAGTTCTCTGAATAAGACAGACTTAATTCAACTAACAAAATCCTTTCAATTCTTTAATTTAAATTTCCAGACATTTGGCGTCTTTCGTATTTATGATTAAGTATTTCATTCTCAACACCTGCTCAGAGATTGGTGTTCCCAAGTTCTAAGTCCAAGGTTAGTTGTCGTAGGGGAGGTCGAAACGTTTAGGGGGATACACACCAAGTCTCACCTGAAGTCACGGCGACAGGCAAACCCTGAATTGGTCGATAATCTTTCGGTTGTGTCACACAACCCCCGCATGCACCCCCAGATATATCGCCCTTACTTCTGAAACAATTTTATTTCGAATAAGTGTAGATGTAGCTAAAAGTTAGGGAGGCCCTTTAGTCATTTGGCAACCAGTAAACTTTATTCCAGCTTATGCTGGGCAATTTTACTCTAGCTAACGCTAGACGATTTTACTCGTCAAGGGGAATTATCATAGTAACCTGCCTGGTAAAACGTTAATTAAACAGGATTTAAACACGTTCAAACTTTTGTACAGTGAGCATTTAGGAACCTAAACCAATCATAGCTGGAAACAACGAAATTAATCGCGGTATTTCCTGCTATTCCCATTCAAGAATTGTTCCTTTATAAAACGATAAGTTTAATCAATTTTTTTTTTGTCAGAATCATCATCAAAGTAACATAGAGAAAAAATCTTGTGATTAGCCTCAGTGAGCAAGTCAACCAGAAATTTGAGTCAACTTTCAAGGTGTAGGATAGTCATGAAATTCCTCATGAATCAATGTCTTATATGTCTTTTCAGAGTTGTGAATGCGACTGGTTTACCGTATGCCATGGTGAAAGCTAGTGAAGATTTACAGGTAAGTAATTAATGCTTAATATTTCATACGGGATTCTAGATTAAAAATGAACTATTATTTGCTAGCCATAGTGAACCCTTCCAGGGGGCCCGGGGAGGTACTCATGTTCCCCCATAAAATTTTTGTTAAGCGTTGGCGAGCATTCCCGGAGTTTTCCAAAAGGGGTTCTTTTTTTTTTTAAATATGGCATCAAGCCAATGCCAAAATATAAAGGATTACGAAGGGCTGTTTTTGACTTCACCCCACTTCATTACCGATGGAAACCCTCTACCAGTTTATGGATGACAGACTAAAAAAGATACAAATCATAGATTAAAAAAGGTATTATACCTTCCGTCATGTATTGAAATACATCCAGAAGGCTAAAAATTATACAAATCAATCTACCGGTTTCTATTCATTACAAATCTGAAAGGAACATTGCAGTAGGTCCGACAATAACGCGATCAATTCTGTAAAATTATGGGCTTCCCCATTGAACTCTACCACAACTATATTATGCCAATTACAAGTGAAGTCAGAACTGGCGAACATGAAGGCTTTTGGGAGTGACACTCCGTCTCCCAGATGGTCATCTTGGACGATGGTTTCGGTAAGGTTCGGGTCTTCTTTGACCTCAGTCTTAGTCCTTTCGCGGTCAGAAAACGCAAAATCGTTATTCTTACTGTTTCGTCAACCTAACTTGGCTGAAAAAAGAAGAGAAATTTCTATTTGCAGGGATATGGTCAAGTACTTCATAGTGAGCTGCATAAAGTGTGCTACCTACACGTTCACGAAAATACGATTTTAATGGGTGAAAATAACATTCCGTTTATTGTTTGTTAACTGAAGCTATAAATTTAAACATACTTGTATTTTTTTTCGAAGTTCTGGCAACAGTTTTCTTCTAAATACCTCTGTTAAGAGGCTTCTTAAAACGTTTGAAGTTTTAAACATTCTGTTTAGTCAACAATTCTCTTTTTGGTGGTTTTTTATTCAGTATATGAAAATTTTGTCAATAAAAAGAGCCAAAATGCCGTGAAGAAGATTAAAATCCAAGATTATCGCCTAGAATCTGAAACAGATGCCCAAAGATCTCCACGTCCGCCATTTTTGGCTTCACTCTTGAGTATCATGATTGACTTGAGTTGGCCTCGCAGTTCAGTGGGCTTGCCGCCCTCTGGCTTCCAAGCACACCCTCAGCCAAGCCATTACCTGTGAGATCTGTCAAAGTTATTCGTTTTCAATTTATGAGCACTTAATAACGAAACAAACTTAATTATTTCTATGATATTGTTTGACAATTAGTGAATAAAACTGATTTATTCATCTAAGTTTGCAGTTGAGATACTGCAGGTCCATTAGTTTCTGGATAACTCTTAATGCAAGAAATCATAGGAGAGAATTCGGTTTCAGAGAGTTTAAGGGAACCTGATATAGTTTACGGTTTACATTTTCTTTCAAGGTTGTAAAGTATAAACCAAGTGGACATTATCATTCACATCTTGATTCTGAAAGTATTGACCGAGGCAGCAGAGACTGTTGTCAGTACAAGAACTGGGCTTATGGCTGTACATTATGCAGGTATTTTCCTAGATTACTACGACGAACAAACATTTTTGAAAACATTTTCTTCGGTGACATTGTGACATACACTTTTCAGTCGTTACTAAATCGCTGTAGTCTCTTTGAAGCATTAATTGGTTTCATCATTTTGAAACTAGTAAACTTTGCTGGCAATCTGAGTCCCTGTCTCCCGTAAATACGGGATCGATTTGAGTGTCTCGCCCCAATCGTTAGTTTGCCAGCTGTAACCTTCGCTTACGGTTCAAATTCATCCTTGTAAGTCATTAGTCAGAGCGTTCCATCGGCTTATCGGATGTTTCAGGCTTCAGGTAAAACTCAGTTACTATCTCACCTCACCAGTTAAGTCATTGCAGCCCTGTAATGGAAGTTACTGTGTCATCGGTGACTGAAAAGCACTTCACTGTTCATATTTGTAACCTTAAGCATTTCACCGGTCATTAAATTCCATCCCTCGCCGAAGGTTTTTCCGAAGTCAACAAAATTAAGAGTGTAAATAGGCCCAACTCGCTAATCCCCTCCTTAAAAAGAAATTAATTTAATTGAGCGTGATTGTTTGCTATGAGCGGTAAAAACAAATAAGTGGCTTTACAGACAATAGTCGGGCAGCTCACCGATATCCTTACCACGTTGCGTCTTCTGTGGATCTTTAACTTGTAAAAAATAAGACTAAATGAAATCTACTTTTATTATACGACAAACACTAAAACCATAGAAACATTTAACCATTTGAATGTCAACCAGAATTATTTAAGTTTGTTGTTGAGAACGTACATGTGTCTTGAGCATTCAAAGGGTTAAAGGGTAGTAGGAAGTTTATGAGGAATCTTCGGGGGAATTTAAAACTGTTTTAGTTACACTATCCGTGATCGCGGATAACGATCAATGAAAATACACATAAAATGAACTTTCTTTGTGTGTAATTGCAGATACATGACGGTTTTGTATTTTCTAAATGACGTCGAAGAAGGTGGAGAGACCGCGTTTCCTATTGCAGATAATGCTACAGTTGACTATAAAGTAAGTCGTGAGTAGTAGTAGTATTGCCACACATGGAGTTGCGCAATGGCATTAAAGGAAAGTGGCGTAATTGCTGGAGACTTTTGGAAGTTGCCCCTCTAACAAACGCAGAGCCACCCTAATCGGTTGAGTAATGTAATCTTTAACATTATCAAATTAAACATTTCCATAATTGCATATTTCAATGTTCGAAACAAACCCCTAGAACCTTTACCAAAAATGTGTCCACCCTAACTTACCAAGGAAGTATCATGGCTCCCCACTAGAAATATCCTAGTTAAGTATGATTTCCACAAGGTGGAGTTTTCCACCTGGATAAATTTTTTCTTTGCTTTTTCTTATTAGTTTCACTTGTAAGCCCATAACACAAAGAGAAAATTTCACTCGCGCATAAAATTCCACCTAGAGGCAATCAAGCCTTACGCAAGCGTGCAAGTGACCTCCAGTAGCACGATAAAGTTGTAGTAACGTTGAAGTGAGCACGATAAAGTTATATTTACATTGAAGTAACATGCAGCAGCAAGATAGAGTCCTAGTAACGTTGAAGTTACGTGCTACTACACCATAGCATTCATATAACGTGCAGCTGCCTTGCACCGTTGTACTGACATGCAATTGTTATGCATTATCGTAGTAACATACACTGCACAAAAATATTTCAGCACTGATAAAAATTAAGATCTTGCAAAGACAACAAAGATATGCCATGTAAAACTCGAAACATATTTAATACCAATGTTTCGTTCCGTCTTGCAACATCATTAGAGTGGCACAAATATTAATGATACGATTTTATAGAATATCACTCTGTTGTGAAACGCTAAGAAGCCGTTTATCTTAAATGTCTTCAATCTCATACGATATTTGATGTACTTCGTATTCTTTGCTCACCTTAACTTTCACGTTGTTTGTCAGTTGCTGCCATAGGTTTGCAATAACATATAACAGTACTGTATCGTTACAGTAACATGCAATAACGTCGCGTCAAAGACGCTTTCAATGTATGTGAAGGTTGCCGCAAAACAATGCGGGACTGAGTTTTTTTGCCCACTAATGTGTAACTATGCAGTGCGCTTAGACCTCAAACATGCAGTTATACTGTAACCTAGTCTTGTGATAGCATTCATTCAACGTATTTGAAAACTCTTCGCTGTGAATATAAATAATTATTGGACGAAGCTTTTTTCATACCACGAAATATCGTGTCCGAAACCTTAATTATACTTGATAATTCTTGAGATAAAAAGCCAAATTCAATAACTGTCTATAGCAGTCTCAGTAGCTTATACCAGAACTTCAGATGTCAGGAATCCTCCATAAGTCTTTGGGCAAGTAGTCAAAGGTTTGAAAAAATGCATAGCAGTAAAATGCGTCTCTTCTCTTTAGGTCTTATTTGGGAAAGAAAGACATAGGTTGGATTTAGGTCGACATTGTCATGACGCTAACTTCTATTACAAACCAAAGAAAAAGTCAGCTTTGATCTGGTATAACCACAAACTAGACGAAAAATCTGGCTGGCTTGGAGATCTGGATGTCCGCTCCTTTCATGGGGGTTGTAATGTTATAAAAGGTTCGAAGTGGATTGCTAATAACTGGATTGATGCCAGCCCAGATTACAATAAAGACATAGATGCTTGGGTGTCGTCTCTTTTTGAAAAAAAACCCTAATGTGCCAGCACTTTGAAGTATACACCGTTTACTTCGATAAGGCTTACTAAATTTAAGTTAGTTTTTGACAAAACATATAAAAAGTTCAGCCGGCTCATGGAGTTCGATTACTTAGGATTAAAACAAAGTTGTAAACATTTTTAAATTAAGACGAGTTTTAAATTAGTAAAATAACAACTCAGTTATTGTGAAAAAGTTATCAATAACCTCGTGGAACGTTAACGCCATGGCGATAAGCAAAACCAATAGTGATCATAAAGTTGAAGTTCCAGAACACATTTTCCAATGAATGGAAATACTGGACTGTACTTGTTGGACTTTAGCTTATCCAACGGTTGCTCCTAACTTATAAATTGGTCAGTGACTACGCTCCTCAGGTTGTTGGTGTATTGAATCAGTTTTGATTCAAATGGTAGAACAGGTAGGCGTATGTCGCTTCCTCCGAACACTTCATTTGAGATGCTCTGGACACACTTATTTAAACTCCTATACTCATCATGGCGTTCACGATCCTCAGAGCTAGTTCCAAGTTATAAAGTGTAATAATTTTGATCGGCAATCCCCCCCCCCCCACTTGTATTGTTAAATACATTTAGTAACTCAATTTCGAAAGCAATAAAATGAGGACAGTAACAAACGATATCGAAGATAATTGTATATATTTACAAAAATTCGTTGAGAAGTTAAACTATCTGGCTCGAATTCGCTGTTTTCACGCATTTTAAAAATAATTTTTAAAGATTTAGCGGTTTTCATGTCAGTACTCTTTAAGAGTTCACTGCACGCAGCAGTTGTTACTTCATTGAAACTTACAGGTCTAGATCACACACCCACGATAGATGGCAAAAGATGTACAAGAAGTTTAAGATTAGATGTAACTTCTCTCATGTCGAACATTATCATTAGCGAACAGAATTCATCATTTGAACGCCAAGGACAAAAAAGTCCACCATTTAAGTATCTGTCAAACAACAAACTACAGTGAGGATCTAATTATCTTGAATCGAACGCTTTGTCCCGTGCCACCACAGACTCTTCAAACTGTATCATGAATGTCGTTCCTTTGTGCCAATGAGCTGTAACTTTTGAATGCTATTAAAATACAAGTCAATAATTATTGTGTATAGAACTATAAAGTGTGTTTGCCATCATCAGACAGTGAAAAATCAAATCGCCAAACTTTTCGAGCATCTGCAAAATCTTGACTCATTTTCTAGTGTAATATGAACTTAGAAAGTTGTCTCCAAAAAGTTCATATGATTTTCAGGGGCGGATTCAGAGTGGAGCTGAAGGGGCTGGGCCTCCCTTTTCTCTGGCAACTAACACAAAAATCCTATTTTGATATTATCCAAAATATCGTTATAAATTAAATAGTGTATGCTGGAAACTCGATTTCGGAAGAGAAATTAATCCTTGTGATGGAACACGATGGATTTCCATGGGGTTCACAAACCACCTCCGGATCAACATCAAAACGCTTGATATTGACCCCGACAGATGCTGATCGCGATCCCAACAATGTTGCACTGTGTTAACGAGGTACTCCTCGTATAATTAATATCAATGTTTGGATTTGAAATTCATTTGAATGTAACGAAACTATTCATTTAATTTAACTTAAGATACTTTTTCTGTATATCAAAACTTCAAGAAGATACTCTTTCCGGCCCCTCCTTTTAAAAAAAAACAGGGTCCGCCCTGATTTTAAAAACGTAAATTGACATATCAATTGTTTGTCGAAATGTGCCACAAAAATTACACTAAATCTTTCACAATATCATCTGCACCTTGCCAACGAACAAATGCATCTATAGTTTTTTTTTTCATTACATCACTGTAATGTTACTAAATTACATAACTAAACGAAAAGAAAAGAACTTTTTCCACAATTCAGTGGAAAGGCTCAGTGCAAAAATTATCGATATCAACAAATTTGCATAACGGCTAATGTTGTTTCATATGATTTTTGTAATGTAAGGGCAATATTTACGTAATTCGTAAACTCATTAAAAATCTGATATCCATTTTAAGACGACGTTTTTCAAAGCAAGAAAATGCAAACCTGATACTTACAAAATTACAGCCAAAAAGGATTGCCTCCACAACACCAGCAATGAAATAAGCACAATTCAGTCCACCTGTAAAGCCAAAGACGAAGCTCTTACAAATAATGGACTTGGGTACTTGTTCCGTATAGTTCAAACCCGAGTTGGAGTGCTTTATGAAGGGTTCCAAACACGATGAAAAAAAATGAAAACCGAGAAGCAAAACCCAAGATTTTTGTTATTTTCAAAAGTCCACGATTCTTCTATTAGAGTCCCCTGATAAACAGGATAAACGAGTGTCTGAGCTAGTTTTTAAAACGAGAATTCCCGTGGATTTTTTACATACTTGTTTCATTGATTTGAATATGTAAATTACGAAATGTGATCCAGATCACTAGAAAGCTTCCAACAGGTTTTCATTGGGTATCAAAATGCTAGCATGTGATGTGATATGCGTTCATGAATTGGCTAAGATAATTCATAAATTGTTAATACATTTGATAAGACTAACTGCAGGTTGGACTTGCCCATGTAGGATAGGAAAAGATATTCGGTAGGTAAGGCAAGAAACCTTCCAACTCTAATCAGTCAACAGGGGGCACAACCAGAATTTCTGAAAGGGAAAGCAAAAAGAAACCGCACCCACCAGCTAAATCTTTATGCAGGAGAGCCGAAAACGCTATAAAAATGCATTTCCTTGCGGAAAATTTTCTAAAAATGACTCGACTGTTTTGAAAAAAATTGCACCATTTAGTAAGGACAGAATTCTTCCCACCACTGGAAGGAGCAACTTCGTTGTGCCCCTTTAGAAGGTTCCACAAGGTATACATGTTTGTACTTAATAGTGGGAAACGTTTTAGCTCTACCATAACTAAACAACGAAGGTTTGCACTGCATTATTCTTCCATGCTGTCCAAATATCTGGCTTTCCAAGTAGTCCTAGTGATCTCGGGTTAACTAGGCTGAGAGTAGCAGTTTTCTAAATCATTTGCACTGCGGTAGTCAGTTATGATAACCATAATAACCACAACCATTACCATAACTGTAACCATAACCGTAACATCAATCATAACTATACATGGGGATGCACAACCATTGCTCTCTTAGGAGTCGTCCAAGTCACAAGCCACAATTAGGCGGGGTACCTTACGAGGAAAGTGTTGACGTTTAGGCGTTGTTCTTTCTATTTTGTTGAGTGGAGCGGAAACAACGCGTTTGTTTGTTTCATGTATCGCGAGATAAAAAAAGAAAACAAAACAAATGAATAAATGCAAACAAATGATAAAAAACTAAAAACAAGCGGAAGCATAACACATATCTGTAATATTTTTTGGTTCTCCAAAGTATTTTCATTTCACTTGAAACCTGACCAAAAGATCACTACATAAAACACCTTCCGGGAAGATGACAAAATTTATCTCTTGATCTTCTGCTTAGTTTTGGTCAGTGCAAAATTTCAATCTATGTAAATGCAGGCCGCAAAATGGACCTTCTCGGATACTACTACAGCAACCGTGGTGCTCTTCAGTGGTTCCCTGTATGACTCAAAAGTATACATAAACAAGTGACACAAACACTTCCAAAAAGATAAACACGCACGTTTTAATAAAAATTTTGTCCCTTGAAACCGACTTCATACAATCAGAAGGTCAACAAAAATGGAAAGTCGGTACTACAACCAACGACACTAAAGATACACCCACCTTTGTCCTTTGGCCTTGATATAAATTTATTCACAAGAGGCTCTTTCTCAATAATATAATCTTTCATGTTCGTTAAGAATGCCAAAGGTATCTAAAATAATTAACTTTCCCACATGTTTAATCTTCAATCTTTAAAATTATACACCGGTAATTCTATTTACAAAGAATCAGTTGATTTTCATAGCAACCGTGGGTTAACTAAGTAAACTACACGATACATATATATCTATACCTATATCTATATCTATACTTATACTTATACCTATACCTATACCTATACCTATACCTATACCTATACCTACACCTATATCGATATCTACATCTGCATCTATCTACCTACCTGCCTGCCTGCCTGTCTCTATCGATCTATCGATCTATCTATCTATCTATCTATCTATCTATTGATTACTTATTAACCGAGTGTGAAGTCTGTACGGGAAAATATTTGCCTGAGGTTTTCGTACAGACCGAGCGACGAAGGAGTGAGGTCTGCGCGGAGAAATCCGAGGGCAAATACTTTCCCGTACAGACCGAACAAACGAGATTAATAAGGAATTTATTATATGGCTTTTGGCTCCATTTTTCATAACTTTTAACGAAGCTTTGTGTTTGTGAGTTAGCGGCTCAGGTTTACTTGCTTGTTTTTACCTGTTACATCGTGGTTTTTGGCACCTATTCGTTTAGTTTTCTGCTTAAAATTATCGTTGAGAACGTTCAACTTCTTTTTCCGTAATTTGTTTTTATAAATCTTCTGTAAAAGGTACCTGAATCTGGCTTGTTTTTCGTCAAATCAACTCGAAAATTTTCCCGCCAAAACTAGCCGGTCTGTACAAAAACTTATAGGCTAGGCAGCCAATCAGCGTGCGTCATTTTGCGTACAGACCGGATGGCGAGCTCAACCATGTAATAAATATATATATATATATATATATATATACATATATATATATATATATATATATATATATATATATATATATATATATATATATGCTTGTGTGTGTGGATGTGTGTGTGTATAATTAGTTAAGATTACTTGATCATTTGCTAACTGAGTTCTGGTTTAAGTACCTAAATAAGGAATCCTTCTATTAGCATTAGTTGGAATTTAGTGAAAGTAGTGTCTAGTTACAGGCTTCTTTGCAGCTTTTTGGAGTCTGGAGATGTTTGTATAGATTTGGGAGTTCCTGTCAATTTGAAGGTGTTCGTGTTTCCTTTAGTGGAGGTGCCAACTGGTTTCTTCAACATAACGAATTTTACAGCTCGCACATTCAAAGCGGTAAAGGACTAGAGACTTCAAAATGAAAGGAGTTCTGACTTTGTTGGTAAAGAGGTTGCCAATGTCACAGGTCGAAGACGCGTATCTCTACAGTAATTGTTGATCATTTGCCGAAGTTTGTCTTGAGTAATTTTAGAATACCTGTCAACGTAAGGTAGTCGAAAGTATATTCGGTTGGTGTTAATGGAAGGTTGCTCAGCAGATCGCTTTGATGTTTTGGTCCATTCTGCACTGATAGGTAAGATTTTCAAAGGAAAAACACGTAGACAGCAAAATCCCGTTTCTGGATGAACTTAAAAGGAAACTTGAGGATAACTGCTTCCTAACATCCATTGATCACAAGAAAACTTACACTAGGTCAAATTTCTTCAGCTTGTCTCCATTTCCATATAAACTCATAGACAGAACCTTTTACATTAGCAAAAACTGGCGAAGTTGACGGGGAGACCTGAGGAAGCTCACTACAACACTGATCAAAAAATCAATTTCTCCAATATTTATAGACAGAAATGAACGAAACATCAAAGCAATCTACAAAGCAACCTTCCTTTAACACCAGCCGAATATACTTTCGACTATTGACAAGTATTCTAAAATTGCTCAGGACAAACTTCAGTAAATGATCAGCAATTACTGTAGAAATATCGATTTCAAACTTGTGTTTTCAACCTTTATGATTGGCAATCTTTTCAGACAAAGACAGAACTCCTTTCATGGAGAATGTCCTCTTATTTTTAAATTTGCATACACTTTTGTTTGTAAGATGTTACCTCCAACAAGAGAATAATCCTCATGTGGTCGAAAACACCAATCTGATGATTAAAGCCTGTCGACCCTTATGACATTCTGTGTACTTTGAGTCATATCCGTAAATTATACTGACGATCTAGGGTGTAACTTTTATTTAGTAAAATTACTGTTGCTTCCTGATTCAAATATTTTATATTATGAATGAGGAAATGATTTAAAAAGTTATTTATGATTTAAAAGTTATTGTTTGAGAAACATGAGAGCTTAGATATATTGAGGTAGAAGAACGATGTTCAAGCTCGATACTCAGAAAATGATTTCTGAGCCCCAGACGGGGATCGAACCCGCAACCTTCTGATTACCGGTTAGACGCTCTAACCAATGCTCAGAAATCATTTTCTGAGTATCGAGCTTGAAGATCGTTCTTCTACCTCAATATATCCAAGCTCTCATGTTTCTCAAACATCAAACTGCTTCAATCATTATCAATATATAGTGGCTTCCGCTTAGGCCGCACATATATATATATCGAATTTGCACCTTAGCTCACCATCTGAGTCTCGGTAGTTCAATGGTTAGAGGGTCTAACCGGTCATCAGAAGGTTGCGGGTTCGATCCCCGTCTGGGGCTCAGAAATCATTTTCTGAGTATCGAGCTTGAAGATCGTTCTTCTACCTTAAAAGTTATTGTAGTTCAAAATTAAAAAGGATACAGGTTTTATCATCATCGTTCGATTGCTCAAGCTTATCAGCCTCCTTTCCAAACAGTGACTAGAATGAAGAATGAAGACATATAAGATCTGTTTAAATTTAAAAATAAAAGCAAAACAACAATCAGAATTTTGAAACAAACCAAATAGGTGATAAACAATTTGAGAAACTCAAAATATGAAGAGGAATAAACGGTAACGTTCCGATTTTGTTGCCAAGTCATTGTCAGACTAAGTGACTTCTTACTAATTTCTACTTGCTGTTAGTTATCTCTTGGTATGACGATAACTTTACAAAAAATCAAATCATTACCATTCAGATATTTTTGTCTGCATTTGGCTCATATTTTGAGTTACCAAAAAATTTATTTCTGGTTAATGACTTGTCTTATACTTCTTTTAAAAGTTGTCTGGTTGCGGTTTCTGATTAGAATAATTAACAATATTTTCATTTAAACTAACTAAGAAGTTAAAATAATATTTTGCAAAATGATAAATATCCCAGCTCTTCATATAAAGTAAACCCCAAGAGTACTGTACAACATGTAATCTCTGAATCCACCAAATTTCATTACTTCATGCAAAGCTAACTTAAATTGAATTCAAATGAGATTATTGACATGTCATTCATGTGACCATTTGTTGTTTCTAAATGATTGTAAATGTTTGTCAAGCCAATCAACTTAGAAAATAATTTCTGAACATCCAAACAGGAATTGAATCCATCAAATTCTGAAGACCTGTGAGATGCTTTAACTATTACTGTAATTTACAAGGATGAAGGATGAGACAATTTAAGGATAGGTTTTAAATGTAAATCTGTATAAGCACTGAGTCCTTGTAAACGAGAAGCTAGAAAACGACCCACCACTGATTATTACCAGATGCTTACAGTTTTAATGTCTCTTTATCATGACTTACATGCTTTGTCAGTCATCAGGCTATATTACTTAACAGTCAAGAAAAGGGATCTCAGGAGGGCAGATGGCCTCTTGGTGGGTGGGTGAGTGGTGGGTTTATTCTCCCCATATTTTGTTCTTTAAAAAGATTAAGAGGCTTAAATAGACTTGCACAGTCAAGCCACAGTATTGAAATCTACAGTATGTAAATGCAATTGCATATTTTTTTTTAAAATAATGATATGATGAGTTACTTTATCAACTGAAGTTAACATTAGATCTTTTGGTTCCACCTTCAGGACAAATTTACTATCAATTCTCAACATTGAAACATCACAGCAAATAATTTTAGAGGTTAAAACAGCAGACTTTGATCTAAATTGTTCAAGGGAAAGATCTTTAAGTGGAAGAAAATAACAAATAAATCAAATAGCTAAGGATTAACAGCATAAAGTTTCAAGACATTCCTTAAATGCATTACAACAGTTTGATTAAAGACTTTGGGTCTGGCCATGTTTATCTACAGTATGTCTAGCTGTGCTGGACTATGTCAGATGATTTAACATTTTTTACATCTAGATGTCTCTCCTTGACATATGAAACCATACGTGGTAGGTTAGAGTAAAACTCTGGAAGTCTGATTTGGATTGGAAATATTGATATATTTCATACATTCAATGATTATTTAGCATTTACTGTCGATCACATGAAGTTCACACCGAGTGAAGAAAATTTTCGAGTGTCAGAATTGTACATTTTATGACTCAATAGGGACCAGTACTGAAAGATGCAACTCATGGGCTTTTGGCTTGGAATCAAACCTGCAACTTTGCTAGTTTAATGCAGTGCTCTGCCAGTGACAACTTTGAAGTTTGTAGCTCATTCACAGCCACTGTCAAAAATACAGAACTTGTGACCATGCTCTTGGTGATGGCCCTCATAGATGAGTTGGCAAAGCACTTCACTAGGTTACCAGGGTTGCAGATTTGATTGCCACTCAGGGGCCCAAGGGTTGCATTTTTTGCAACTGGTTCTGACTGGGTCATGAAAATATACTGCTATCATCATGTCACTCAAAAATTCCTTCACCCAACATTAACTAAGATACATTATAGGTCTACTTAGCAATACTTACTTTCCACACTGTTGTCTTAATGAATAAAAGAATATTTATGATACGTGTGTCTCTTTTGTATCCTTTCTCACGGAGAACAAGTATATCAAGCATTCTTGATCCAACATTCTTACCAACGTTAGAAAGCCTACAGAAATACACAAAAAGACTGTAAATCAACGGACAAAATCTGGGAAAATATTAACTAATGTAGTAAGTACGATTGATTTCTATGTTCAATTTAATTTACATACTGTATACTGTAAATCCTCTACTAAGCCCCTCTCTCTAAGAAGCCCCCATTTTTGGAGCAAGAAATTTATTAAGCCTCTCCCTCCCCTTCTCCCTTTTAACTCAGCCAAAACAATAAACAACAGACAGCATTATTAGTGTAATTTTACCCCATCAATCTGGGTACAAATTTACACGCAGTATTCTAGCTCTATTTTCTGCTTTTTTGAGAAGGCAATATACGTGTAGCCACTTTTGTGGCCACAAAAGTTTCTGTTCATGTATATCTCTGAGGATGATTCTGAAATAGAATTGAAACACTGCTCATCCTGCTACAAATTGTCATGAGAATGTCTCATGCACTTAAGTTCGATAAAAGCTTGCCTCCAAGACTCAATACAGTAGAACCTGGGTTTTACGACCACCCCTTTTGCCAGGCAAAAGTGGTCGTAAATGCCAGGTGGTCACTGAAGACAGGTAGTGATGTGACGTAACTTAGTGGCTGCCATATTTGCATGTGCAAATTCCAGAAAATGCGTAAATTTAAGCAAAATGCGTATTATTATGATTGAACAAGCAAACCCAAATTTCATTGACCATTACTTTATTCAACTAAGAATCACACAAGAATTTGAGTCAACATTTTTGTAGTGGTCCTCTCAAATTACTTGGTAACCATTTCAGTTCAGATCAACTTCAAGCTATCACTAAAATCAGCAGGGTTTAAGGCCTTTTTACTGGGAGGCATTGTCAGCACAGGTACAATATTGGTTGACAAAAGTAAATGTCTCCCTGGCTTACTGTTTAGATGGATCCAGTAAGTAAATTGCTTTGCTGTGATCTTGGCAGTATGAGCCAAGGCATCACTATGGGTGGATAAAAATTTTCCTATGTAAATACCAGTACTTCCTCATCAAACTTTTGGTTTCATATAAACAGATCCTAAATTACAATCTGGCACACCAAGTAATCTGGCCAGTGGTCTGGCTCACATCTATTTAAACAGGGGTTTGTTTGTGTGTTGAACAGGTCCATAGTAATCCTATTTTGATTTTTGGCAGTTTCCTGAGCTTTTGGCAATTTAAATGTCATCTTACACTGCCTATCCAACCATCTACTTTTAATGTGCAGTTTAGTAACAACACATGTGTGATTGTAAAAAACATTATGTACAGGCAAAAGACTGAATTACCTGGAAACTGGGATCACAATCACAAGGAATTAGCACCATACAATAATTTATTTACAATAACTGATGTCTTATTCACAATAATTGCTGTCTTGATAATCCTAAACTAGGCCATATAATGCAGGATGAAGTGTCTTTACTATAATTGTAATTAAATATAGAAATTAAATCTCACTTGGTTTGAAGATCTGCTACTGTTGTAACTCTATTTTGGGAATACTGCACAATTTCTGAGAACAATAAAGCAAATGAGCTTATGTGGACCTGAAACAGAGTGAAAATGTATAAGAAAAAATTATCTTACACAACTTTTTTTACTTGAATACATGTTTAAGATATGAGTGTTTGAAGATATCTAATTAGATGTTCGATGAATGTTCATCAAGCTACCCTAATCTCAGAAAAAGATTTCCAAGTCCCAGACAAGGATCAAGCCTTTAAATCTTCTGATGAATGGTTACATGCTCTTACCATTGAGCTAATGAGACTCGGATGGTGAGCTCAGGTGCAAGTTTGACATATGTGCTGCCTAAGCAGCATCCACTATATATGTTGACAATGATATTAAGAAAGTAAATGGTTTGAACCTGGGAGAATCATGACATGTTTGACGAAGTTGATCGTCCAGGTTAGTGTAGTCTTGAGAAAGACTGTTGGTTGAAGTGACTGACGTTTCGACAGCCTTAGCGGCGGTCATCTTCAGAGTCAAAAGGAGAGTAAATGTCAGGTTCGCCTGTATTTGCATCTGGCTCGTGTGTGATAAGTGGGCGATCGTATTAGTCATGGAGGTGTGATAGTTGGTGAGAAGCAATGGGTGTGGTTGTGTAGGCGTTAATTATCAGTTTGTCGAAGTGTAAGTCTATTGGCTGCTCGCACGTTTGACTTTGTGAATTAGTCGTTTGTAAGGTCCCGGTAATTGTTGTGATCGATTTAATGGATTTTGTTCTAAGTTCGTATACCAGCTTTCTAGTGTGAGTCGCTGTTTGTAGTTGGTGCTGTACGTAATGCATTTTGCCGATTCCCAGTCAACGTTGTGTTTGGTTTGTCGGTGGTGTTCGACAATGTGGTTGGTTTTGTCTCCGTTTTTTGTCGCTCGTTTGTGTTCTGTGAGTCGTATATTTAAGTTTCTGCTAGTCTCACCTATATAAGTGGCTTGGCAGTCGGAGCAATTAATTTTGTAAACTGCACCTTGTCTTTCGTGTGGTTGTTCTCTGTCCTTAACGTTAGTCAGTACATGTCGTAAAGTTGTGATCGGTTTGTGCGCTACTCGTATGTTGTATGGTCGTAAGATACGCGAGATAATCTCAGACGTACCTTTTATGTAGCGTATCGTTGCTGTAGTTGTTGTCAGACTGTTGTTTTCGTCGCGTTCATTGTCTTTGTAAGTGTTAAGTTTGATGAAGTCAGAGTTATAGTTGTTTTTGTGGAAAACGCATTGTAAGTAGTCATTTTCTTGGCGTAGAGCGTCGGGTGAGTTACAAATGAGTTGTGCGCGTCTCGTCAATGTTTTGATGGTGGTAGCTTTGTGTGAGGTTGGATTGTACGATGATTGGTCCAGTAGTCTGTCAGTATGCGTTGGTTTCCTGTAGACAGTGGTCTGTAGTTTGTTATTGTCACGACTTACCAAACAGTCTAGGAAAGGAATAGCTTCGTCTTCTTCAATCTCTTTGGTAAGTTGTATGTGACTGTTCTGTTCGTTAACGTGTTCGTGAAACTCGTCAATCTCGTCTTCGGGTAGTGCAGTAATCGTGTCGTCAACGTAACGAAGCCAAAAAGGTAACGTGTGTTTGTAAGTTGCAAGAGCTCGTTCCTCTATGGATTGCATTACAATTTCAGCAACCACAACAGAAACGGGTGAGCCCATTGCTGTGCCATGTAACTGTTTGTAGTGTTCACCGTCGTATTGAAAATAAGTTGATGTGAGGCAAAGTTCCAGTAGTTCCACGATGTCCCCTGTAGGTAAAGGAAGTGCGTCAGTAAATTCGTTGATGGCAGTTTTGGTGCATTCTAGCGCCAGTTGAAGCGGAATACTGGTAAACAGTGATTTCACGTCAAAAGACACTAGCTTGTGGTTGTGTGGTATTTGTACTGTTTTGAGATTGTTGATGAAGGTTTCAGTCGATTGTAGTCTACGCTGTGACTTGTTGGTTAGTGGTTGCAGTATGGTTGTTAAGTATTTGGAAAGTTCGTAAGTAGGCGACCCACAGAACGAAACTATAGGTCGCATGGGTTATTGTGGCTTGTGAAGTTTCGGTAGTCCGTACAGCTTTGGTGATCGCGGTACCGAACACCTGAGTCGATTGTAAGTTTGTTGAGTGATCGTGTTAGTTTTTCTCATTGAGAAAATTTTGTTGTTAAGTTTACGTTGAAGTGATGGTGCAGGGTCTCGTTTAAGTAGTTCGTAGGTTTGTTTGTCGTTAACTACTTCGTCCATTTTGTCGTAGTAATCGGTCTTGTCCATAACAACAGTAACGCGTCCTTTGTCTGCTGGTAGTACAACAATGTTTTCGTCATGTTTTAGCCGTTTGATTGCTTGTTTTTCGACTGTCGTCAAGTTAGTATCATGTATAGAGGCCGATTGTACGGTGGAGGCGACCCTACTCCTGATCTCGTCTTTTGTTGTCTCTGCCAAATCTCTTTGAGAAGCTAAGACAGCCTCGACACTCGATACAATCGCCTCAGTCGGTATATATTTGGGTGTTATAGAGTGTTTTAGTCCGTAGGATAGTAATCGAGTTTCAGTTTCGTCTAAAGGGCGCGAGGAAATATTCTTGACCTAGTTATAGTTATGCTTTTGTCGTTTACGTGTTCTGCTGCGTTGTAATCGTTCAAGTTTCTGTTGGTATTTAGCTCGATATTCTGTTTCGTTTTTGAGAGCTCGTTTGTCAGCAGTGGTTTGTATAGTAGAAAGTAAGTAGGTACTCACGTTTGTTGGTACCAGTTGTCTCAGCTTGTCCAGTCTTCGTTGCCGTTGGTTTTTGTAGTAGTTGAGTCGTCTGTGGCAGTCGTTAATCCGCGCTCGGATCAGTCGTCTGCTGGTGGAGTTGACGATCTGAATGGCCTCTTGTGTGTTCAACGGGGACTTAATTCTAAGTCCTGCGGGAACGAGACCAAAATCCTTGCAGCGGTGGTTGAACCAGAGTTGTTGGCGAGTACGTCTGACCTAGCTTGCGAAACGCATGTAGTCCCAGGTTCAAACCATATACTTTATTACGATCATTTGGACGACAGAGCGAACAGCTTGCCAACGACAAAATGGACGAAGTAGTTAACGACAAACAAACCTACGAACTACTTAAACGAGACCCTGCACCATCACTTCAACGTAAACTTAACAACAAAATTTTCTCAATGAGAAAAACTAACACGATCACTCAACAAACTTACAATCGACTCAGGTGTTCGGTACCGCGATCACCAAAGCTGTACGGACTACCGAAACTTCACAAGCCACAATAACCCATGCGACCTATAGTTTCGTTCTGTGGGTCGCCTACTTACGAACTTTCCAAATACTTAACAACCATACTGCAACCACTAACCAACAAGTCACAGCGTAGACTACAATCGACTGAAACCTTCATCAACAATCTCAAAACAGTACAAATACCACACAACCACAAGCTAGTGTCTTTTGACGTGAAATCACTGTTTACCAGTATTCCGCTTCAACTGGCGCTAGAATGCACCAAAACTGCCATCAACGAATTTACTGACGCACTTCCTTTACCTACAGGGGACATCGTGGAACTACTGGAACTTTGCCTCACATCAACTTATTTTCAATACGACGGTAAACACTACAAACAGTTACATGGCACAGCAATGGGCTTACCCGTTTCTGTTGTGGTTGCTGAAATTGTAATGCAATCCATAGAGGAACGAGCTCTTGCAACTTACAAACACACGTTACCTTTTTGGCTTCGTTACGTTGACGACACGATTACTGCACTACCCGAAGACGAGATTGACGAGTTTCACGAACACGTTAACGAACAGAACAGTCACATACAACTTACCAAAGAGATTGAAGAAGACGAAGCTATTCCTTTCCTAGACTGTTTGGTAAGTCGTGACAATAACAAACTACAGACCACTGTCTACAGGAAACCAACGCATACTGACAGACTACTGGACCAATCATCGTACAATCCAACCTCACACAAAGCTACCACCATCAAAACATTGACGAGACGCGCACAACTCATTTGTAACTCACCCGACGCTCTACGCCAAGAAAATGACTACTTACAATGCGTTTTCCACAAAAACAACTATAACTCTGACTTCATCAAACTTAACACTTACAAAGACAATGAACGCGACGAAAACAACAGTCTGACAACAACTACAGCAACGATACGCTACATAAAAGGTACGTCTGAGATTATCTCGCGTATCTTACGACCATACAACATACGAGTAGCGCACAAACCGATCACAACTTTACGACATGTACTGACTAACGTTAAGGACAGAGAACAACCACACGAAAGACAAGGTGCAGTTTACAAAATTAATTGCTCCGACTGCCAAGCCACTTATATAGGTGAGACTAGCAGAAACTTAAATATACGACTCACAGAACACAAACGAGCGACAAAAAACGGAGACAAAACCAACCACATTGTCGAACACCACCGACAAACCAAACACAACGTTGACTGGGAATCGGCAAAATGCATTACGTACAGCACCAACTACAAACAGCGACTCACACTAGAAAGCTGGTATACGAACTTAGAACAAAATCCATTAAATCGATCACAACAATTACCGGGACCTTACAAACGACTAATTCACAAAGTCAAACGTGCGAGCAGCCAATAGACTTACACTTCGACAAACTGATAATTAACGCCTACACAACCACACCCATTGCTTCTCACCAACTATCACACCTCCATGACTAATACGATCGCCCACTTATCACACACGAGCCAGATGCAAATACAGGCGAACCTGACATTTACTCTCCTTTTGACTCTGAAGATGACCGCCGCTAAGGCTGTCGAAACGTCAGTCACTTCAACCAACAGTCTTTCTCAAGACTACACTAACCTGGACGATCAACTTCCGCAAATGATATTAAGATTAGTGCTTGATGAACATTCATTGATCATCTTACTGTAAGTGGTGTAGTCCTGGAACTTTAACAAGGGGGGCTCACCAACACAGTGCCCTGAATATCAGGGGAGGTCTGAAAAAATGATAAACTTGAAAAATGCTATTTTTTAATTTTTGGAAACATTAATTCTGTAATTAAAATTTAACAGTGTTTCTGTGTTTGTAAAAGGTAAAATATTAGGAATACAATCGCCACAATCAGTACTTGGGCAGCACATGTTATGGCCGACTAGAAATTACTGAAATCATTCTTGATGGAAATGACTGAATATCTTTACATAAATTTCACAGAACATTCAAACATGATTAAAGTTGCACAATCTGCAAAAAAATATAAAGGGGGGCTCAGCACCCCCAAATTGCCATGGAATTTTAACAAGGGGGGCTCAGCCCCCCTGAGCCCCCCTCCACTACACCCCTGCTTACTGTAGATATCTTCCAGCTCTCATGGCTGCAGCTTAGGCACCACACATGTCGAACTTGCACCTGAGCTTGCCATCTGAGTCTCAGTAGCTCAATGGTCAGAACATCTCACTGGTCACTAGAAGATTGCAGGCTTCATCCCCATCTGGGGTTCACAAATTGTTTTTCTGAGATAAGAGCTTGATGAACATTTATTGATCATCTAATGATTTTACTTTTTAAAAGAACTAGGCATCAAAAATTGAATAATGCAAAATAAAACACTTTTGTGTGAAACACAAATGCTATTAAATTTGATTGTCAATCGAGATGCTAACCATTATATTATCCAAACTTCAATATAAAGTAAACTACAAAATCCAATTGTGTTGGATGAGATTTAGATTGGGTTTAGCCATCTTCAGTGGCCACATGGGTGAAATGTTTAACTAAGGGAATTTTAACCAATTGATATATGGAAACTTTTCCTAAGCTGACTTACAGTTTTTACATTACTGTTAGGGTATGATTTTAACTACTGTATATTCCGGGCAATTACCTGTGGTTTATCTGTTGATTTTTCTGTTTTTGATGCTGCTGCTGGTAATATGGTGGTGTGGGTAATGTGATGACAAATTTTTATTTTGACATCTACATTTAACAAAAATCTGATTATCAAATCATCAGAAGTGCTGCACAGTGACAGCATCGGGTTATTGATTCCAAATGTTTGGGCCAGTCTTCCAAATAATAAAGAAGCTTAGAAAATTATTAGTACCTTTAGAGTAATTCAGTTTGCTTGATGGAATTTTAGATTTATGAGAAAATTGGCAAATCAGGCTGTCAGCCATTCTGCCAAGCTAACTTTTGCTTCTTATTCTGACCATGATTTCAGTACTTCCATTGCTAGTGAATAGCAAGCTTTAAACTGACAGTACATTTCAAAAATAGAAAACAATTAGTTTGACTTACAGCATAAATTTTAAAGCTGTTGTGATTTGGACCTGGTATTGTGTACCATGCTGTGCATTGTTATGTCACAAGAGAATTCACTTGGAATTTCACTCAAATTTGTCACAGCTTAAAATACGGTATATTACCACTCCACTCTACTTGTTGATTTTGATTGACTGATTCAAAATTAAAAATCATCTTCAATTCACTTCACTTTGATTAATCCCTTACTTTTCATCATGCCTGGTGAAAAATGCCATCACCAGAGCTACTCCTCTGAGTTCATTTCATCCTTTCCAAGAGCTTTTATCAAACCACAATGATGACCCAAGGGCGTAGTTCAGGTGTAGGCAATCTGTTGACAAATTTTTTGGGGGCATAAATTTGGCAAGTGCAAGTAATATGTTGCGTGGGTAATCAGCTTGAGAAAGCATCAAAGTTAGGCTTGTTCAGATGAGGGTTACATGTAAGTTTAAATGTATGGTCAGTAATTGCAATATAAAGATCAGAGCCCAGCTCAGATCTTTATATTGTGATTGCACTTTCCACCTGGAAAATCAATAGCCAAGAGTATGGTCAGTAAGTTAGGATTAGGTTAAGAATTAGGATAGAGTATATTGCTGGCTTATTAGTCAAGTAAAGTGAGATTTGGTGGGAAAAGTTTAAGAAACACAATCCAAGAAAAAAATGGGCTCATTAAAAATATTATGTTGATATGTATTTAGTTGGGGTTAGGGTTAGGATTAAGATTAGGGTTAGGGTTTAGATTAGGGTTAGGGTTAGGGTTAAGGTTAGGGTTAAGGTTAGGGTTAAGGTTAGGGTTAAGGTTAGGGTTAGAGTTAGTAATTGATTGTAGAATAGTGTTGTAAAGTTTCTTTATTTTTTGTGAATTAAGTGATATCTTCATTGACTTAGGCCATTTCATATTCAAATGTAGTCACAGCTGCATTTTAATTTCCTGTGGAAAGTTCATAATGTTTGTTGTTGAGCTGACTGCAAAGGTCAGCAGCCAGGTGCATTCACTAAACTGCACTTGTACCAAGAATTACATTTACTTGTTAGTAGTGCATGAAAAAGATGAGCATCTCCAGGGTCTTCCCAGAGTTGTTTCCCAGGCTTTTCCATGCTGGGAAATTGGTCCCCTCAACTTGAACTCAGTAAGAGATTATTTCCCTTTAAAATAGCCCTCTAAACACTGCTTGAAGTTACTAACATAGTACTCAAAGATAAATAAAACAGCTAGTCTAAAAAGTACCTCAAAACCCATTGTAACATAGATACTGGGAAATCACATTGTCAGGATTTTGTAAAAAATTCTCTGGGAAGGGCCTCAGACCCCCTGATTGGCAGGGTGATTATATACTAATTTCAGTATTTGTGAAGCCCATCTTCAAGAGTTTTTGGGTAGAAACCCATACCATAGTTAAACCCTTACAGTATGCAGCAAACCCTTTGAACATTCTGTTGAACACCTTGGGAGATGCAATGCTAACATCATCACACAGAAAACCATATACCGTAAGTACCTGCACATAAGCTGCACCTGTGTATATGTCACACCCTCTTTTCATGATGAATTTTTGAGGAAAAGTTTTCTTGAAAAATTTCAATATTTGCCAAAGCAACCTGCAGTATTGCTTCAAAATGTTTTGCCAAAATAGACTCATCTTTTGTTCACATACCCATAAATCAGTCAGCAGTTAACATTTAAATGGTCCTTAGAAATGGTTATCAACAAAAGCTATGTCAGAACAGAGTTTGTATCAGCCAATTACCAACATGACAGTTTCCATTCTTTCAAAATGGCACAGCACTTTGAAGTACTGGAAGTTGTTAACAAAAGCTGTATGAAAACAACATTTTATCAGCCAATTCACAAGTTGGCATCAACAACCTCAATGCACCCTCAGTATGTCAGAGGCTTTTAACAGCATGGAGCACACATTTGTTTGGGATTCTGATGTTTGAGGCTACCATATTTACAAGGATACTTGGAAACTGAAAACTGGCTAGTCTTTTAAAGTTAAAAATAAGTCAGAAAACCTAGGGGATGAGTTTGCAGTAAAAGTTATACATGATGGAGAAGTTGTACATCATTTTCTTTGTGAATATTCACATATTGCTTCCTATTTTTTAAAGCCTGGCAGAAAAATCAATGTTGAAGTAAGGGACCACTAAAGATGATGCAAACAGCTCTGTGAAGGAATGGATATACCCGTAACATGCTGCATTGAGTTCTCCAGCACAGATGAAGCAATAATGAAAAGTTTTAAAGAAATAATGACAGTTAAGTGTAGTGTGACAAAGAGTTTAAAACTGTCTACACACCTATGGCTCTATTAAGAGCTCTCAAGTGATCTAAAATGAATACTTTTGAATCTCATCAGTATTTCAGTTAACAATACTGATTTGCTTTTTATACTAATAATGGCATGTCTTTTTTAGCTGAGCACATTCATATATTATGCAAATAAAGTGGATTTTTTCACTTATCCTGTATATAAGCCACATCCCTTCTTTTTGACCACAAACTGGTAAAAAAAAGTGTGATTTATATAAAGGTATTTACAGTACACTCGAAAATTTTATGGCCTGTAATATCCTTTGAAAATTTTGAGGCATAGTCGTTGAACATTGGACATGCAGAGAGATGGGCAGCCAGGACAACAACTATGAGGTCCAAGCAGTGCAGTGGGCCCAGGCCTCCCACAGTTGGGACCTTGCCAACACAACAACAGCCCTTGTATTAGTGAGTCTGCTGGGTCTGTCAGTGTTGTGTAGAAAATAGTTTGGCATAACCCCCAATAACTCTAGCCCCAGGTTGGGAATTCCTGATTTAATTTATGACCGCTAGGGACAGGTTTGTTCACACAATTCCGTTGGTGTGCACTTTAGAACAACTGCGTACAAATGTTAAATCTTTCCCTTAGGTACACGAAAGGAAAAGAACCGAATTTATGATTCGGCTAAAAATTGGATGGCCAGTGACTCAGAGAACGAATTTATATCACATGACAAAAATTTAGTAGAAGATTATTATACCTATTGGTACAGAAAAGCAGAGAACATTGAGATGACAAAACAAGTGAAGACTTCCGATGGCCTCCTCAATTTTTAGAAAATCTATTTAGTTATCTACTTGCCTCATTTCGTCCTTTGTTCAATGGTCTCTCGAGGATATTCGCAGTTTTCTTATTAATACGAACAGCATCAAGCCTGTCCATTTTGAATAAATGAGTCAACGGCATCCAGTGGACAGTGGCTTCGTCTCACCCGAGTCTGCGTAAACAGCTGTGAACAGCTTAATTAAAATGGCGGAAGATTATAGTGCGGGAAAAACGTTTGTCAATTAAATAAACCTGATGTATTATTGGCTGCTATCTTGCAGTTAAAAAACCATGCCACGAAGACATTATTTTGGATCCGGTAAGTATGTTCATAGAAACAACTTTAGACTAGAAATTAGCTTGCAATTTTTTTGGAAAAAAAATTCTTCACAACCCTCGTGTGCCTTATAAAAATTAATCGATGGAAATCGGTCATCAGAAATCCAGTCGGTCAATCCAAGGCTGTCGATACATTAATTGACACGGAATGATGCTGGACAATTGACTACAAAGCTTAATTTCCAAAATTAACAGTCGACCAGTAGTGAGAGACCAGCAAAATCTTGGATTCTTGTGTGATGACTACCGGTATATTTATTTCAGGGTTCTACAATTATTATTGATCATTCCCGCCAGTTTCAATGTATGGCAATTGATCATGTTTTTATTTAGTCACAAAAGTCCTGTCTCGTGTTTTTTGAAATGGCAAGTTGGCTTTTTCCATCTGATAATCTGACATGATGTATTGATGTTCAATCACCCTAATCAAGAGTTAACAGAGGTCACAAATTTTTTTTTAAATTATATCAAGCGTTCCTTATTTATGTTTTCAATTTTCAGTTTCAGCCATTAACATTGGAAATTCTGAATAGTTCAATTAAGAAATTTGACCTCATTGGTGAATCATTCATTGCTGTCACTGTATACTATCAGTGATAACTTTAGCAAGACTTTGTTGCAGGTATCACTCAAAATAAGTGTGAACCTGCAGTAAAGGTTTTTTTAATTGAGGGGTGTTTTGAAGTGTTAACATTTTTTAATCCTAGAAATTCACAGTTATTTATGTGTATTTGTTTGTCATTAGCAAGTTTTACCCGGACAGATGAACCCATTCCACTGGATATGAAGAAAGGTATAAAAATTTTCTGAATTTGTAAAAATTATACATGGGTTTCACCATGTTTTGAAATGGGTGGCTAGAGAGTTGTAGTAGGTGGCTGTGACTTTCCAAGAGACCACAAGCCATAAGCATATGGTTTTGTTCTCTTCACCTTAAAGGCTACAATCAGTCAAAGTCACAAACAGAAAAGATGGCATTTTGGGACTAAATAGGTGGCAGAAAACTGCTGCCCAGGCTACTGTCTTATTAAATCCCTGATGATGTTACTATTATTTTCAAGCTCTATAATTTCTGGGCTCAGAAATCATTTTTCTAAGTATAGAGCTTGATGATCATTCATCTATCTCCAGATATATCCAAGCTCCCACACTTTTAAAACATAAAAACTGCATCAATCATTATCAATATATAACAGCTTCCACTTAGGTCACACATATGTTGAACTTGCACCTTAGCTCACCGTCTGAGTCTCGGTAGCTCTATGGTTAGAGCGTCTTACCGGTCATCAGAAGATTGCAGGTTTGATCCCCGTCTGGGGCTCAGAAATCGTTTTTCTGAGTATAGAGTTTGGCGATCGTTCCTCTATCTCATGATCTAATTCTTCAATGAAATAATAAGAACCTGTTGGCATCACAAACTTCCAAATTATGGTTGAAAATTTTCCATGTTTGGATGACAAAATCCAAACATGAGCATCAGGAAAACACAGTTTGCGTATACCGGTACATAATATTTCATGAATTGACCTACACTGCTAAAGTCAACTACAGTAGTGAAGTTGAGTGGAGTGGGATTCGAACTCGGATCTTCGGGTTACTGGACCGCTGCTCCACCAGTTGAGCCTTCGACCATAATTCGAGTGTACTGTCCCCCAACCTCGTACCCAGGGTCTTATCATCGCTCCCATTGCTCTTCCGCTACGAAAAGACCCGGGTTGCGGTTGGTCACGTGTCCAATGAATGCTTTTGACATCACGGGAAGGATAGTGCGAGTTTGTATTTGGTTCATCTGTTTCGAGTGATGATATGAAATACTGATGGAAGGCTATGTTGAAGAATTTCGAAGCGTTACGTGTTTCTCTGAAGTCTGCATTTTGCCATCGTTAGTAGCGAGTATTGGAATGTAGTTTTAAGGCCAAAATAAATTGTTTGCATCGAGAAGTTATTTTTAGGGCAGGACGTGCTTGCTGTTCTTCCGACGGGGTAGGCAGATCATTGAACTTTCATGTCCAGCCGTGGGTTTTTTTGGAAAACACAAACCCATACATTCAACGATTTGTTTGCCGCTGGTATCATTGTCTTGTCGCCTTTAAACTCGTTGATCAAGGACCAAATTTCGATGTTAGCGTCAACGGCACATCGCGCATCTGTCCTCAAAGCGAAACGTGAAAATAGCTCTGACGGCGAACAGTTTCTTTGCGACCTACAGTGCGCATATCTGACCGAGAGAAACTCAAAAACGTTTATTATAACCTCATGCAAAGAGGAATGTAAAATCAATCTGGCCAAATGGCGGACAAGTGTTTCGGCTTTAGTTGCTGTCATTTAAGGCTAGTAGTCGTGGATATTGCGCTGTATTGAAATATGCTTGATCTCTACCACGAATATTTTAAATGGTTGACGTTGAAAACTGCGCTTGCGGCAACTACCAATTTTAATACACTAATTCTTTGTTTGTACTACGAATTCTCAGTAGACTGTCTCTCATTTTTCTTCCTACACACCATCGCTAGTAACAATTAATACAGATTGGCCGTCTGAAGCAAATTATCCGTCACAAACTTGCGTCGATTTTGGCAACGTATTTGAAAATGAGGAATCGTTCATCTATCATCTCAACAATCTTTTTAAAAATAAAAACAAATCTAATTAAAAGTTAAAGCGTCCTTTGTTCTAGAACATTATTTTAGATATCCAAGTAAACAAAGCCTAAAAATGTGCTGACAAAAGTAGAGGTTTATTGTCAGCTTGAACCGCTGTTAGCATCACGTATTTTTGTTTTTCGGCGTAATTTATATTTCCTTTTCGGAGCCCAAACGTGACCAAAAGCTGTTCTTTTTAGATTTTGCACGAAATTTCCTACGAAAATTTAACTAGTTCAGGAAATGACCCTCGTTAAAAAGAAAGATATATTTTTGACGATGTATTTTTGAATAGTCATTACTTCTCCCTATATCTTCATTACATTCACCAAGTAACATTGAATTCTTTACTATCGGCTCAATTTGACATCGGAACACTATTACACAGTATGTCAAGGACAGTGACACTATCTTCTCCCTCATATAATGTTCATCAACACCACGGAGAACACTTGGAAAGTATAAGGGCAAGATGTTTTCGCATCATAAATGTCTTCAAAGTTGAAATTGTTTTAACCTTCAAAGTCTTTTTACGAAGAATTGAATTGGACTCCTTCCAAAAAAATCGGTTTATGTTTAAGCTAAGAACTTTTCTAAAAGGTATTTAGTGAGGATCGTTTCCTATCGGATGAATTACTAGTGAGGCAACTTATGACATAATAATTATGAGTCCAATTATACTCATTCTGCTGAAATAATACATTACGAAGGTACTTGTCACAAGAATTTTTAAAATAAACTAAATTCGGTATATTTACCGGAGATTACATCGATAATTGTGTTTCAAATGATAGTCCACGCCGAGATGACATTGATGATCTGGGAAAGTTTTTTTTGGCACTTTTTACCGCAGTTTCGGCCGAAGAAGGATGAAATAAACTACAGCGGCGTTCTTGAGGTATACACTATCTAAAAGATAGAAAAAAAGCTTCTCGACGTTTCAAGCAAAGGCCCTTCGTCAGGAGATTGGTAGCATGGAATACAAAAACACGTGGGCTTTTATAGTAAAACTAAAAAAGTGTGTCACGTGACAAAAATGACCCGATAGAATGAATGTGGTCAAAACAAACACAAAACAATGAAAGGGTAAAGCACACGACAAATTATATGTGAAACTAGAGAGCAAACAGGGCGAAAAATAGCGCGTGGATAGAAAATAATAATGTGAGATGGCGAAGGAAGGTGACATGATGAAATAAAGTATTTTGAGAGCTAAATGTAAGAGAATGGCTCGTTGATACCACGGGGGTGGAGTGTTCCAAGTTTGGAAATGAGACGCATTTCCTGACTTTTGCGGCTATCATTGCTTTGTGAGACCAGTGTATCGTTCTTAGATATACTTGTTTCCATCAATGGCAATAAACTCACCACCTCTGTGTTCTACAAGCCCACTGACTCCCATAGTTATCTCCTTTATTCCTCTTCCCACCCCAACCACACCAAAAGGTCGATCCCTTTCTCCCAGTTTCTTCGTCTTCGCCGCCTTTACAGTGAAGATGAAGATTTTCAGACCAAAAGTTTGGAAATGAGAAACTTTTTTGTCCAGTGAGGCTATCCCACCTCCCTTCTCGAGACTGCCTTAACCAAGGCTACCCAGATTCCCCGTTCGGATACCCTCACAGACTCTGTAGTCAATGTTTCCGAAAAATCCCCTTAGTGCTCACTTACCATCCCTTCAATTTCAAAGTAAGGGATGTCATCCGCAAGAACTTCCATATCCTAAAGAATGACCCTGAAACATCTTCCATTTTCCCCGATAACCTTCTAGTCTCTTTTCGACACAGCAAAAGCATCCGTGAATCCCTAGTTCATAGTTCCCTACCACAGGATAATTCTCCTCCCAAGGGCACATTTCCCTGTGGCATCAAGAATTGCAAAACCTGTAGTTTCATAGACTCCTCCATTACAATTTCGGCGCCAAAATCTAAGTTCACTGTCAAACACCACTTCACTTGTACCTCCTCCCATCTCATTTACCGCATCTCATGCAGTAAATGTGGCATGCTCTACATTGGAGAAACTCGAAGAGTTTTGAGAGACAGGTTTGGGGAGCACCGTCTTGCTGTTACTAAGAACGATGCTAATCAGGCTGTTGCCAGGCACTTTAACAGTGCTAATCACAGCCTTTCGGATATGCAAATTCGAGCTTTAGTTCCCGTTTCCGGTAGCAATGATAGCCGCAAAAGTCAGGAAATGCGTCTCATTTCCAAACTTGGAACACTCCACCCCCATGGTATCAACGAGCCATTCTCTTACATTTAGCTCTCAAAATACTTTATTTCATCATGTCACCTTCCTTCGCCATCTCACATTATTATTTTCTATCCACGCGCTATTTTTCGCCCTGTTTGCTCTCTAGTTTCACATATAATTTGTCGTGTGCTTTACCCTTTCATTGTTTTGTGTTTGTTTTGACCACATTCATTCTGTTGGGTCATTTTTGTCACGTGACACACTTTTTTAGTTTTACTATAAAAGCCCACGTGTTTTTGTATTCCATGCTACCAATCTCCTGACGAAGGGCCTTTGCTTGAAACGTCGAGAAGCTTTTTTTCTATCTTTTAGATAGTGTATACCTCAAGAACGCCGCTGTTTTATCGAAGCTATCTACACTGGACCCCCGCGCCTTTGAAATAAAATACATGTCTTTGTACAAAAGGTTGTTTGACTTTTGCAAACCAGCAGCTTAAACCTCTTGACGTTTGACAGCGCATTATGAGTTTGTATTGTTTTTTGTCTTGTTCCCATCCATCCCCTATTTAGCTTTTGCCACTCCTCCCTGGGTAATTTTTGAAACGTCAATCAAAACCCCCCTATTTTTTAGGGGGCACATGACCGGCCGCAACCAGAGTCTTTTCGTAGCGGGAGGGTAACGAGAGAAGAGATAAGACCCTGGGTACGGGGTTAGGTCAGTGGACTCAATTTCCATATCTGGAATGCTAACTCCCAGTCATTTGCACGAGCAAAAAGTGAAGCCAAGATGGCCGCCTACGGAGGGAAGTTTCGGACGTCGGTTTCAGTCTTCCTCGCGGTCTTTTCAGTTTTTGTTTGTTTCGGCTTCGAAAACATTCCCAACCATGGAAAAAGTGTTTAGACAAAATGCTATTGGACCAATTTTACATAATCGAGTATTTAAAAGGATTCATTATTGCCGTGTGGCCTAAGAAGTGTAGTAAATTGTCTGAAGATGGTAAACTAACAGGAAAAAAACGACTTGCACTTAGTAGTTTCTTCAAGTAAATTTTCGAGACCGTTTAATCAGGTTTCTCGTATGTCTGGTAATTCATTTTCATGAAAATATATAACCTGTAGCTTGGTTTGACTTTGTCGAAATATGTTTAAAATTCTTAAACATTTCTATATTTTGAAGACATGTTTTGTGTGTATTTCCAAAGAAAACTCGTTAGAAAATGTAAAAAGTCGCGAGGGAGACTAAAACTGACGTACCAGCCCGCGTAGGGGACTGAAACTGACGTCCAAAATTGGCCTCCATGGGCGGCCATCTTGGCTTCACTTTTCATTGGCCAGTTAGTATTCCAGATATAGAAATCAAGTTCACTGAGTTCACTGGGTTAGGTCTTTTCGTAGCGGCAGAGCGACGGGAGCGGAGTTAAGACCCTGGGTACGAGGTTGACTGTTCTCAGTTGACTTAATAGCTCAATTGGTAGGGCAGCAGTCCAGTTACCCAAAGATGCGAGTTCAAATCTCGCTCTAATCAACTTTTCTAGTTGACTTTGTCAGTGTAGGTCAATTCATAAAGTATTCTGGTCATGTTACCCTAAGGATGATTCTGAAACAGTTTGCATATGGTGCAAGTTATTTATTGGTTGCCAAATCTCATTTTATCAACTTTTAACTGTACAAGTTAAAGCTATCTTTACAAGGCTTGTATACTAACTTGACAAAATTAAGTTTTATTTAGTTTTAATAATTAAACAAAACTTAAATTTTGTTTATTTGTTAATTTATTAAAAAAATTAATTTTAATTTTAATTTTAAAAAACTTAATTTTGTTATTTGCTGATGGCTCAGTGATGGTGCACGTATCTCTAATCACAGTGACTACTGTGCAACTCCTGTTCCCTGCAATTATCTGATTAAAGTTACCTTGGTCACATGCCAGAAGAGTGTTGTCCAGTTTGACTCTACCAAGCATCAAACATTTTCTCCGGGTACTCTGGTTTCCTCCTGTAGTAACATCGGACCCAGGAGGGGGGCCCTTATTGGACCTCTTGGGAGAACAGCTCGGGTAGCTTGTCCAGTATAAATAAAGGATCTTTCCCTTTACTTTTACCCTTTCCCTGGAGGACTACTCCCCATGACAACTAGAATTCTCTGGCATTAGCTAAAGTACAATTATAGAAAACTGGTCCCTCTGGGAGTTAGTTCAGACGGCTATAACAATTTCCAAGCAAAACCTTCCTCCTTGTCAAGTAAAATTGCTTTCTCATTAAGCAGTATAAAATAATTATATAGAATATTATTTTAACATTTACACTAGATCACATGAAATGGAGTTTTTATATTTGATGAATAAAATTTTCAAGTTTCTGAATTGTAAACTTTAAGACGTCAAGAAAAGAAGACGTGAGAAAAAAGTGCGGTTAAAACGTAAGAAAAAAAGTGCAACTCTTAGGCCTCCATTTGGGAATCAAACCTGTAACCAAGCAAATCTAGTGCAGTGCTCTGGCAGCTGAGCTAGGAAGGCTGTTGCAGAGAGCTTGTTCACGACTTCTGTGTTTATAATATTGGTAATTACAAATACTGAACTCATGGAAAGCTCTGGGCAACAGGCTTTCTACCTCAGCTGATACAGCGCTGGTCTGTGGGTTCAATTCCCAGCTGGTGGCCCTAAAGTTGCACTTTTTGCAGTTGGTCAGAGTTGGGTCTTAAAATATATGATTTTGACACTCAAAAATTTTCTTCACTTAATATAAAACAATAGGAGGCTAATCCAGACAGGAATAAATTAAACTGTCTTTGTAATACTAAAACGACCTGGAAACAAAATTAAATGTTATGTGTTCATTCTCTGTAGCTGAGGAATTCTATTAAAGATTTCCTGACTTTTTCGTGAACAAAAGTGTCCGAGGCTGTTTTCTCCTAGTTTGCCTGTCACAAGCCATTGAGAAAACCCTAAGATTCAGTCAGAACTCAAACCTCCAACGTTAGGTGCTTGTTTAGATTGTCTGGTTATTATTCAAAAGGTTGGGAGTTTGAGTCCCATCTACACACCTGTGGAGCTGTTTTTCAAATCAAGGTTGACCCACCAATTTGCACAGGCATATTAGACCTTTTGGATTTCAGGGGGGAAATATAAACAAAAATAACTACAGTGTCTTGTAGACTGTTATTTTTATTTGAGATTTTGTCAGTGTACCTGTCCAAAATGGTAATAAAAAAGACCGGTAAGGTGTTTGATAATCAAGTGTTCTTACCAAAGTTGACTTTACTTTCTTGTATATTGCCAGTGGGATACTACCTTTACCCCAATAATTTTTTTCATTCAGTTTTCAGAATTAGCTTGTATTGGACCTGGTATGAACAGTTTTCTCTATAATGTCATGCAAACATTTCTCTGTAACAACAGTAATAAACTAGAGTGAACTTGTAATGCCAGTTAATCTTTGTACTTAGTACCGATAAATTTGCATTTTAAATACACCTCTACGTAAGCGCTATAGATTTGAATTTTTTAACGTTCTCCCCCTTAATTTTTAATAATTATCACTTGTTGTTGATGCCTCTTATAGAAAATCAGCAGTAGTTGATAAGGCTTAGCGTACCCAAGTAAAAAATTAACCACCAATGACCCACCTACCCAACAGTCTTTTTTGCATGCAGACAACCTACTACGTGTGGGCCGCCAGTTCATCAGCTGATTGATCTGATGTACTGGTTCGTTGTCAAATTAAAGTTGTTTACTCACGTACAACAGAAAAAGGTCCTGCCACCAGTTTAAACACTAAATGAATAGGCTAGGCTGAGGGGCGAGAAAAGACCTGGGGATAGCTAGTTTGGGCATTCTTAAATCAAATTTTGTCATCCTAAAATCAAATTTTGTTTGTGGGGCCCGGAATGGCTAAAGCTGGCATAGCTCATAGTGACTTCATGATCCGTTCATTCTTCATAAAAACCTATAGAATATTATTGCCATATTTATCAGAACCAAAAGAAAACATGAAACTGGTTTTAACAGAAATAACTAGCAGGAGTGGAATGAGTGCGGTTAAAAGGATGGGATATGTGAATAACTTTACAAAGGTAAGCTAAAATATTAATTGATCTTAAAATATATCTCTTAAATTTCTTTAACCTCCAAACGTCTTTTTAGACTGGAAAGTTTGCCGCAGTCAATCTTTTTTACGCCGACTTTAAGATGGCGGATACTTACCGTGAGAGCCTGAGACCTATTCGCGGTCCTCTCAGCTAAGATTGAAGTTAGGATTAAGGTTAGGGTTAGAAAAAAAATCGTGCTGCCTGGAGGATTCGTTTCCGCGTAATTTGGTGTATTTTTCCCCGAATCTGTGTGTTTTGGAAAAAAATCAAAAGAAATCCTCTCATTTTGATTAACAATTCAAATAGTGAAGTTTTGAAATCTTTTCGGGACGTTCTCACCGTCTTCACTGTAAACTTCACCACAGAACAAATTCAAAGAATAAATTTTAGTTGACAGTTTCTCGCCGAAGGCGATGTGAATATTGTTGATCAATCCCCGAGTCGTGGGGATTATTCAATAATATTCGCACAGGTGATTATTTGAAAGAAAGTAGTCAACGAGCAGTTTTAAAATCTTCTCGGAAACATTTCCAAAAGTAGCCGCCATCTTGCTTCTGTGCATTTACTGTTGCATTTACCTGTGGATGAATATCGAGAATAATGAAGTAATTTTCTGGCCAATCACCACGTGAGATTTTCGATAATTACCCATGTAATTGTACTAAAAGTTCTTTAATAGATTACACATATTTGCTCTACTTTATTAATACCGATATTTCGCAGTACGCCATGACACATGAAGAGCCCCAATGACTGTCCAGCGTTTGTGTTAATTATTGTTTCCAGCAATATGGCTAAATCATCAACACACTCCCACCGAGATATAGATGTTGGTCATCCGGACCCAAAGGATTGATTTTTGTCTAAATTACACAATTGACGTAATAAGAACAAATTAAGGTGTTCAATCGCAATAATCAACAGTTACAATTAGTTTTATGATTGTCCCAGTTCACCAGTTTCTTGCATCCCTTATCTTTGCTGCTTCTGCTATTTTTCTGTCGGGGAAAAGGCTTCGGCCTCGTCAAGGCTGTTACATGCCAAATTTTTGAAAGGAACCAGCATTTAGTGGCCTCTCGAGGTATGAATAGCCAGCTTGTAATGTAGTCGCAGTTACTACACGGTCCGTACCAGGGCTCAACATACGGTGCAAATTCCTATACCGAGTTCTTCCTAGGCCCTATTCATAGTAAGCGCCTAGCACGGGGCTCGGGTATGGGTTCTGATGGGAACGCAGCTTTTTTCCTGGTGATCAGAAGGCAGTGCTGAGCACTACGGTAGATGAAGGGATAGCATACCGAAAACATGGTCGGCAAGTTAAGGTTAGTGAGGCAGATCTATGGAAATATTTTGGCGACACGACTGTATCAGAAATTGTCAAAAAAAGGAAGGTTAGTAATGCCCAATTTTATGCTGATGAATTGGTTTGATGGCCAAAAACAAGAGTCCAGTTAAATGCCGGCAAACACAAGGAATTACGTATCTTTTTTACAAGAAATCTAAAGAATTTACACCTGTATCTCTATAAATGATGAAGAATTAGAGTAGACTGACATGAAATCTTGAGTTGCTGAGGCGCTTCGAGAAATACCATACAGGCTTTGCGCTCTTATTTCCTCTGCCAATGGTCCAGCAAAGTGAAGTCGTGTGGTCTTGGTATATACATTTAACCGGAGGTTGACCTTACGGTGGAGTGCTGGAAGCAGACTTTGAATGCATATTGTAGTTAGTTATGTATGTCGTGGGATCCAGTACCTCTACCGCAACGTCAGAGGCAGTATCCCTCAGGAAGATCATCCGCGGCACTCCATTCAGGTGTAACTGCGGGCTCAATTGCAATTTGTCGCTAGCATAGCTTGACTTTTCTGTACTCCGTTAAAGTCATTGTCTCTGGTTCTGCATCTTTTCCATCATCAACTGCTCGATCAGTAATTCTGGGCTCTACAGTGGTGTTTCAATCTCACTACTACGTGTACCTAAACCCTCGATTTGGGTCTTGTCCCCTCCACAATATCATCAAACTCATCCGCATCGGAACATGTCAGTGTAAAAGAAGGTTTCTTTGGTAATTTCTGTTTCAACATTGCTTTTCTTGATTGAGTCATGTGGGAGATTTGGCGGCCCTGCATTAGGATATTGGAACCATTCTGGGGCGTCCCATGCCATGCTGCTGTGTCTTTTTTGGGGGGGAGGTTGCTTTTGTTTTCGTTTTTTTCTTTTTGTTTTTTTCAATGGGCCCACTTAACTTGCCATGAACTTTAATATAAGATCTGGCTTGTTTTTGGGATTAAACCGGTCTGATGATGACTTTGGAATAAAGTCGAAATATCACTGTTTCATCTTTTTGTTTGTTTCTTATGAAGAGCTAATATCTTTACTAAGTACCGGCCTTTTCCAGATGGCTCTGTTGATGTGTCAAAGTTGTTGGAAATTTAAATTTAAATTTCCAGAAACCGCTGCATTTATTTCAAAATCATCCTCAGAGATACATGAACAGAATTTTTTTTATTTTTATTATTTTTTTTTTTTCATGATAATCTGACACTGCCAAAGTCAGCTGAAAAATGTTGGCTCGAAAATGCGAGAATATCTAGTGCACTTAAGTTGGATCAAAAAATTCGCTTCCAATCCCTTTGGACTCGATAGCTCAACAGGTAGAGCGGCAGACCGGTATCCTGAAGGTGCGAGTTAAAATCCCGCTCGAATCAACATTTTTCAGTTGACTTCGGCTGTGTCAGATTATCATGAAAAAAAAAATTCTGCTGCATGTATGTTTACAGTAAAAGTCATTCGCTAAAAAGTTTCAAAAACATCAATATAAAAGATGAAAAAAGTTTAAAATGTAAAAAGACTAAACTTTCTCGACATTTGAGTCATCGCTTAAACCAGTTTTCATCTACAAAGCGTCTTTAAAGTACAAAGTTTGGAATATAATTTTCAAAGGTCTTGCTCGGGTGTCCCAAATAATTAACAATTATTCACCGAAGTGGAGGTAAATATCTGCACTATTCACCGATACTGAGGTCAATAATTGTTTTAGCATATACTTCACATAATTGTTTTCACATATTTTTTGCTCAAATTTTTAAAACATTTTACCGAACTCAGTCGGGGGTAGTCGCCTACGCATCATTTGTAAACAAGACATTTTGAAATCACCCAGAGCTCATTTATCGCTAAGAAGTAAAAGAAATACATATCTTTGAATACTTTAGTGCCAAATTTCATTGCTCTTTTGGTATTGCATGGCACGTCGGCTTTGTTTATTAAAAAAAGTTCTTCCGTAACTTAAAGAAAACTGGACGCCATCTTGTTTTGCTTGGAGATGAATAGTGTAGGATATTCCGAGATAGAGAAACCAATCAGAATGCGCAAAAAAAAACAATTCACCTGCGAGGTATATGCTTACAATGGTTATTTGCTTCCAGTAATTTAGTTTTTATTTACGTTAATATGTGCTTTATGTAGTTACTTCAGAGTACTGCAGCGAATTCTAATTTTGGCTTCTCTCTTGAAGAAATCATAATATGGTAAGTATTTCTCACAAAATTTTTATTGGATTTTTTTCTTTACTTTCCCTTGTCAGTGCGAGGAGTAGAATTCACCGTAACGAAAACGATGGCGATTACTTATTTAACTGCAATCTTATGCCGACAGTAAACGTTATATCTTGCTGAAATGTTGGGAAAATGATTTCAAAGATTCTGTAGCTGTTATTAGAGCTGACTGCAAAGCAGCTGAACCATAACCGCCTTCACAAATAGCCATCCCTTTTAAAAACATGCTGACTGATAACTTGCTTAATTCATTAATTAAACTCAATTATAAATACTCTTGGATATTCCGGAACGTCAATTTTAACCTCGTATGTTGTCGAATGTCCACATAGAAGTCGGCTGACGAAAAATGTCGCTATATCTGCCATTTTTGGCTTTGCGGATTGATTAGTAGTGAGCCATCCGATCATAAGTGTTCAACGGTATGAACTTACAGTTGTCAAAATGCTACTAAAGCATAATAAACTGGAACTTTTGGTTTGATGTAAGCGTTTTTCTCCCTATTTTTTCGCAGTTTACGGGTTGCGGTTCTTAATAAGTACAAAGAAGTGAGAGCAGCCGCCGTTCGAGCTCTGCGTTATTTATTTATGGACGAAATATCATTTAGCAAGATGATGAAACTGAGGATCGATATATTTATTGTTCGGTAAGTATTTTAGTAAAGGATATTAAGTTACAGATGTAAGTTGCAGTTATGTTGCCCACCATTTGGCCTTTCGGATCACGGATACAGTTGTGGTGTCGTCTAAGACTAGAGATCATAACCGTAATTTCAAAAAAGTGATAATAAAGCGTGACCAACGAGCAAGCTGCAAAGCAGCAATGGGAAGATATTTAAACCTCATAAACTGGCCATTGTTACTTGCCCCTTGGAAAAAATGTGAAGATATGTGGAACGTCTTTTTTAAAGTTATATACACTGGTCTGAAGCTAAAATCTTGAATCAGAAGCTAAAATCTCTTATTAAAAAAAGACAGAACGCGTTTAACACAAATGGCCTTGATTCTACTCTGTTTAAGTATTATAGGAATTTGGTCAACAGGGAAAGAAAGGCTTGTAGAGCAAAGTATTACGAATCAAAGATCCAATGTATGAAAGGTAAAAACTCAAAGAAATGATGAAGCGCCTTCGTGGCATGAAGTTAAAAAATGAAAATTTGGTGAACCAAATGAATATTGAGAAATTTCCAAGCCTTTCGTTGCAAGAACAAGCTAATGCAATCAACACTGCCTTTTTGGAGCCTCTTGAAGACTATAGATCACCTATCGTGTCAACGCAGCCATTGCTGGAGGAATGGTCGGAGTTGTTAACTGTGACTGAGGCACGGATTTATATGGCTGCAGCTAAACTTAATCCCGCCAAAGCGTCAGGGCCTGATAATGTACCGAATTGGTTTCTGAAGAAGTACTCTGATTTTGTTGTCCATCCCATTACTCAGATTCTCAATGCCTCTTATCGAGAACAGTACGTATCCGTTGATTCGAAAATGGCCGATGTAATTCCCTTGCCTAAAAAGAAATCTGAGCACGACCTAAATAAAGATTTGAGACCGATATCACTTACGCCATGCATCTCCAATCTAGCGGAAGAATTTGTGGTAAATGACTACATCAAGCCAGCTGTTTTAAAAGTGATAGACCCAAACCAGTGTGAAGCAATTCCAAAATCATCAACTACTATGGTGCTAATTAGTACGCTGCATTGCTGGATATTAGGGACCGATGGAAATGGGTCAACTATTAGAACATTTCTTTTGGATTATCGTAAGGCGTTTGACTTTATTGATCATAACATTTTGATTGATAAAATACGTAAGCTTGACTTGCTTCGAAGTATCGTTAATTGGATAACTAACTTTCCAACTAATAGACTGCAAAGACTTAAACTAAGTATTGGATGTTACTCGGAGTGGGGCTTCGTACCATGTGGAGTCCCTCAAGGTACCAAGTTAGGCCCGTGGTATTTCATCTTGATGATTAATGATTTGAGTATTACCGAACCATACCTTTGGAAATTCGTAAATGATACAACTGTATCTGAAATTGTTCGCAAGGGTAGTATAAGTAAAGTACGAGATATAGTAGATCAGGTAACCCAATGATCGACTGAAAACAGGTTGCAGTTAAACCCTGACAAGTGTAAAGAGCTTAGAATTTCTTTTGCCAATAATCCTCCGCCATTTCAGCCCGTAGCTATTAATGGTAAAGAGCTTGCCAAACTGTTAGGCCTTACAGTTAGTAACAACCTAACCTGGAATGCGTACGTTGACGAAATTATTCAGAAAGCTAGTAAAAGGTTATATTATTTAGTTCAGTTACGGCGCGCTAATGTACCTCTTCAGGATTTAGCTTTGTTTTATATATCTTGTGTTAGGTCAGCTATCGATTACTCACTACCAGTTTTTTACCACTATCTCCCGCAATACCTTCAAAATGAGTTGATACGTCTCGAGAAAAGGGCTATATCGATTATTTTACCTGGTATTGACTATCACATTGGCCTCAATAGGCTCTGCATTAAACCAATAAGGGATCATCATAAGGACTTATGTAATAAGTAATTTGAACCTATAAAATCCAATTCTGATCATAAAATTCACAACTTATTACCAAAAAAGCATGAAGCGCCTCAAAATCTTAAAAGAAAACGTGTTTTTAATGTTCCACGAGGGCAAAAATTCATTAATTTTTGCTGTGTGTCATTAGATTTATTTTTCTTAATCAAATTGGTTGTACATAACATATCTTATTTGTCTGTTTTTATTTAGTTAGGTTTTTATACTGTTATTTCAAATTTGGTCTTTGTGTTATGTATTATCTAATATTAGAAGTTATAGATAATATCAGTATTTGATATAAAATTTGTAAATTGTAACTACGTAATTCAGCTTTCGGCTGCGAAGTGGTTTTATTAAATCATCATCATCATCATGTTGTGATTAGAAGGTGTTCTAGTCAATGACTCAGTTAATGTTTTGTTATTTGTGTCTGTTTATCATCTAACGACCACAAACTTATATTGCTATACAGCAAAATATGTTTACCAGCGAAAGGACATTTTTAGTTGTAAAAATGTTATTAATAATTGCAAAATTAATACAAATAATCTCAAAGGAAACTATTAGTACTATCTATTAACAATTAACTTTGGGATATACATATTTTTCTAGCCTCGCCACATTTAGGTGATAGCTTGCGACGGTTCAGGCCATTAAATTTTTTCAAATCCTCTTATTGGACCATCAACTAAGAGATAATCGTTTCTTCAAAATTGAAATATAATCAGCATCCTTACTTCACAGTGGCAATTTGAGTATTTATATAATTTTACGAACAAGGATGACTTGTTATAATTCAGTCGATATTGCATATTGTAACAGAGTATGCCAAACAATTAGTTTAGCTAATTTACCAGCAATTTTCGGACAAATTAAGTACCATGAATCAAGAGATCATAGTCGTGGAAGTAATCATTAAAAATCTTTTGAATCTGAAAAGTTATGTGCAGTTTTGTCCTTCTTCATCTCCAACAATGTTCCAGGCAGCCTACAACAACCATTCGGTGTTCCATGTGTGAATTGTACGTTGAACTCTTACGCTCAACCCAAGATAATATAATTGGGGCTACTTGTTCAAAAGCTAAGTAATGCTTAATTAATAAAAACCAACTGGTTGCTTCAGTTCAGTATGTTTTGGATAACGTATTGAGCTGAAAATTCACATGATCAAACACTTTTGAATATATCCAAAGTTAGATTGAGAAAACTCAGAAAAACACAGAAATAAGGTAGCAAACAAATAAGCACTGGTAAAAACTACGTTTAAGTTTAGCGAGAAAACTGTCCAAACTGTGTTAATGAGCACTGTATGGTCTTAAGCTAAGAAAAGAAAACATAACGTTACCATTATCGTGATTAGCTTCATCGACGTCTTTTTCTTCTCAGGTGCCTTGACAAACACCAGTCATCAGAGGTTGAGCGTGTCCAAGCACTACGGTTTGTCCGTAAGGTAAAGTCGTAAAGAACGCAGTACCGTTGTTTACTTTCAATTGACGTATATTTTTCACCATTAATTTGCAGCATGTTAATTTAAACTATTTTAGGTGGTTGCTGTGTGCCCTCAACTATTCCCAATGTCCTTTGCTCATTGTCTTGCAGCAATTGCTGCAGATAAAAGTCAAGAACAAGACAGACTTACCAGGGCTTGTTTAGCCACCATGTGTGAACTGGGTAAGTAACGCTAAAGAATGAACGAACGTATGAATGAATGAATGAATGAATGAATGAATGAATGAATGAATGAACTTATTTTACGAAATTAGCACATACTGTAATAGTGTATATCATTAACACACGTGCAAGCCTCAGTTTGCACTTGATTACATTGTTCAAATGTACGACTATAAAGCTCCGAATTCTTTCCTGTCCTTCTGCTTGATGTTTTTAAGTATTTTGTTTGTAATTTTAAACAGCTGTAAGCAATGTCCAAGTGGCGTCTTACTGTGGAGGAATTAACTGTATCATAACCAGTGTTCTAGACTCTCAGGTGAGTTTGAATTAAACAAGAAACGTTCTCCACAGAGGACCGTCCACTGCTGGAAGGAAGGATTTTCATCATTTGGTTTTCGGTACGATTCAGGCAACGCGTTATTTATCTGCGAAAGCAAAGGATTGTTGAGTTATCTGTTAATAACAGGAATTGCTCAATTTGTTGAAATGGGGCGTATTTAATCCAGTTTAAGAAGAAATAGAGCTTTTAATCCTGTTTTAAAACGAAAGAATATTGAAAGCGGAATACTCAATCTATTATTCTGCGTTATTCTCACGTGTTAATAATTCTAAGAAATCTCGCTCCAATTCGTATGTTTTTAAAAAATACTCCAGCAAGCGAAGCGAGTAAGCCTTTGCGCTCGGGGCCGCGTTGGTACCCCGATGGAAATACAGGATAAAACCTATGGTGGGGTCCAGAGGCGAAGTCCCCCGTACCAGAGCAAGTTCTAAGGACCGATTTCAGAGAAATATCGACTTCTTCATCACATCAGAAATTACAACAATAAAACGAAGCTTCATTGTAAATTTTTGTGAGAGTTATGTACTAATGGATTTTTGGCTAAGATGTACCTGTGGGGCCTCTCTGGGTCGGGGATCCCCTGCTCCATCTGGTGAGAGCGCCTAGGCCTTCGGTGACGGATAATGAAGGACAACAGGACAGAAATTTTTGCATCACGCTTTTTAAGCCCTGTGGCAATGCCAATGTAGAACTTGACGTCATACCAGACGTGGATTTGACTGTATGACTGAATTTTAAGCTTTTAAAAAAACAATACCGAGGGGTGTAAGTGCTCTTGTAGCACATGGTGGAAATGAAGCTTTTCCGGTCTAAACCAAAAAATTAACTTCAGAGAATCCGAATGCTCTGTTGCTATGACTACCGTCATTCTAAATGACTCTGAAGCTCTAAAATGTTACCCGACGAGTATATGATTTCTTTTAAGCAATTCAAAATATTGGCGAGTAAAATTGTAATTTCTTGTTATTTTTTAACGTTAATCCCTTATTGTCATATTTATTTCGAAAAAAAACCTAAAATAAAATCTATCAGAAAAGTTTCTAAAATCATCACCAATGCACGGTCTTTTAATCTGACTGATTGGTGCAAACACTTAGGAAAGTTATAAAGACAACATAACTTTTATCAGCTATCGCAACACACTTTGATCTCTCAAATCAGGCTTACTAAGCATAGGCTTAGTCCATGGTTAAGTAACACTAGAGTACTTTCTTTTATAACACATTTTAGATTTCATCCAGAATTTTACTGTCGCCCCAACTGTCAAATTTAGACGTGAGGATTGGGGTAGTTTCTAAAATGTTTGGTGCAAGGCACCGGTCTGAACGCTAGAATCGCCCTTGACTTCAATGGTATTGAAATGATAGAACAATCCGAGTAAAGAAAATTAAATGTTAAGACAGATAACATTTCCTAATTCTGTTTCCAGGAACGTAAAAAGTTTACCTGATTTTTTTTATTTTCTAAGGCTCAAAGAATGAACGAATGTCTGGTTTTGACATTACTGTACCTGATCAACAATCCTAGAACTCGCTGTTACGTCCGTTCAAATGTTGGATTAGAGGTAATCTTTCCCACTAACAAGAGTTACCTTGTTTTACAATAGCGGTCGTCGCCGCTTTCGTTCTATGATACTTGGAAATGGAAATCCTAACAGAATGTGATATCTCGATGAATTACGAGCACAAAAAGATGCATGTGTCGAAAGAAATATTTGGTTTATTTTTAAACTGTTGGTCCTTCAAAATTTTCGACATTTCAATTGTACGTTGCACTGCAAACGTCATATTGTCTTAAAATTTTCAGGAATGATTATGGCCTGTAGGAACGTCACTCATGAAAATTAGAGCCCAGCTCAATATACGAAGATGAAAAGTCATCTTTTCAAAACATAAGAAAGCCACAAATACAATTTATTGAGATCTATTACACTGACGTTTCGTTGCCATCGCGGAACATTATCAAAGTGACATACAGCAAGCAAAAGTCCGATACTTATATATTTTCATAATTCATGATTAATCAGCCAATGAGAGGAAGGAGAGGAAACAGAAAGTCAAAACAACGAAAGCGGAACGGAACTAATGTTTGCATTGAGAGAAGGTTTAAATTTAAAAATGAGGAGATTTTCTCGTGTAAGCAATTCAAACGTTGAAGTACTTTTTAATTGTTTCATTTTTGTTTTCGTTGAAAATGTTTTAAAACGTAATGTGTTAGAAACACTTAAACGCGGCTTTTAAGGCACCTTGCAGTAAACAAAAAATCCCTTTTTTGATAATTTAGGATGTAACAATTTATGCGGTCAACACAATGTTAACATTAGTAAATGTTGTAACTTTTTTTACTATAACTTGTAGTAACTTATATATATATATATATATATAATTATATACACATAGTCTATTTGGTTAATGTCTAAGCTTTGAGCAACTGCCGTTACACAGTGTTTCACGCTTACGCGATCATCAGACGACGTCGTCTGATGATCGCGTAAGCGTGAAACACTGTGTAACGGCAGTTGCTCAAAGCTTAGACATTAACCAAATAGACTATTAAAGCTCTATACCTTTGTATTGAGCACTCTCCTTTTCAGAGACCAAACAGCTACATTTATATATATATATATATATATATATATATATATATATATATATATATCCCCTGAAGGAAGTCGAACCCGTAACCCTCTGATCGTCGGTGAGATATTCTAACCATAGAGGTCCGCGGACTCAGATGTAGAAGGAATGTTTCATTTGATACTGGTTGATATGATGGTAGGACAGATGTGCTGCCAATCTGCAAGTCTTAATATATCTTGTATTTGTACAGTGGCAATGATTAACCGGTATCCAATATAACCATACCTTACCATCTTAGTGAATATAGCTCAATAGTTGAAGCATGTCACACGTGGTCAAAGGGTTGCGGGTTCAATTCCCCTGAAGGACGTAAAAGTTTTTTTTCTGAGTAAAATAGTTTGCGAGCATGCCTAGCTAAAACATAAAACTTCTTGTGTTATTTTCTAATGAATTTATGATTTGTATTGTAGGGCATTTTAGCTCCATTTACTGACTTACATTACAACCATTGTATCGAAATTCCAGATTCCCAACTCAGGTACTTCAGCTTGTAACTTTGTTTCACAGTATGAACGACTATGGCACAGTTAATAAAACTGTCGTAACCTTGTAATAAATATGAGCGCTAAGCACAGAACACGAAGAAGAAGCATAAAAGAATAATACAGTTTAATCTAACGTTTTGTTGTCAACTTAGCAATATCCTCAAAGATTTGTCTGTTAACATCGTGAACTAAGGTATATAATACAGGTATATGATTACAAGCAGGATGTTAATTACGTGCGCGGACCAATCAGGAGAAAAAAACTAAATATAAAAATTAAAGGCTCAAGTTGATAAACAAGCGATTTGACATTAAAGCGAGTAAAAATATTTGACAGAAGACTGGACTAGGAAAGGATTATGAGAACTTGTATAGCGGATTTTTGCGGGGTTTTTCCGGTGAGGGGTGAGCTCCCCATATGTCGAATAGTTTCTGCGACTTATAAAGTTCTGCAGCCTTGGCACAATTTGTAGACCACGTAGGAACGTAAAGGAGGGGGAATCTTATCTTAAACGGAAAAGTAGAAAACAAGAGGAGAAGGGCAAGCCACAAACCGGATGTTGATTTGAGGATATGCGGATATGAGCAGTTTTTTTAAATTTGCATTTGGATTTGAAAAAATGTTGGGTGGTCTTCACCAGTGAACCTTGGTCCGACTAATTACCTTTTTTGTCTTTGAAGAAATGACTTTTCTCGAAATATTAATGTTTCCTCTTTTACGAGGCTAGTTCTATATCTATTTCACTTTTCCCAACGATATTTTCTCAGTAAATATACAACTTAATATTACTAATCATGGAAACGAGGCTTAGTTTTACCCCAGTCACATTCAATTTCGTTTGTGGTTCTCATTTGGTTAATTTCCAATACTATGAGTTTGTATAACAAAGTATTATTTTGGATTTGCTACAGAGAAGACCGTGAATCAAGACTCATAACCAGTAAGATGGCCATAGCGACTGTCTTCAAAACTTGGCCAGGTAGGACCCTTAAAGTCATACTTCATTTTTCGTTAGATGTCTGGTATCTACCTTGTATTTAGGGCTGTAGTGGCTGCGGGTAGAGATAGACGACAGAATTATACTCCAAGCACTTTTTAAACTATTACTAGGTTGTAATTAAGCTGTTATACATTAATACGGATTGAAGTATATACCTGCGAAGTGATCGTTAGAAATAACTAAGAAAATATTAATGCAGTCCCAGCATATAGAATTAGTCATGTGAAGAGACAAATCTATTTTTCGTTTACCCTCCATTGCAAATTTGCTGAGGACACTGTGCAGTTGTAGAGTTTAATAATTTCTTCCAAAATGCTGATTTTTTGGTCAAGTGCAGTTTAGCGGTTGTCCCTAAATCAAGTTATGCCACGGCGGTCAAAATTCATCTAACTGTAGCACTTATTATTACGTCAATTTAAATACTCAATGTACTATGATAGATGTGTAATAGGAAGTTATAATAATTGCTATTTCCAATATTGTAGGAATTCTAGGTTGCGATTAAAACCTTAAAGTCAAGATGACATGGTTCATTCGCTTATTGAGTCCTGGTTTAAGTATCTGAATATAGAATCTTTTGTTTAATTTACATTGGAACGTTTTAGAGGTAGTGTCAAGGATTTTGAAATAGGTTGAGTTACAGGCTTTTTGCAGCTTTTTGAAGTTTGGAGATATTTTTAGATTTGGGAGTTCTTGTCGATTTGAAAGTGGTCTAGTATCCTTTTATGGACGTGCCTGCTGGTTTCTTCAACATAACGAACTTTACAGCTAGCACATTCAAAGTGGTAAATAACTCGAGACTTCAAAATGAAAGGAATTTTGTTTTTGTTGCTAAAGAGGTTGCCAATCATAAAGGTCGAAAACACACATTTGATATATATATTTCTACAGTAATTGTTAATTATTTGCCGAAGTTTGTCCTGAGTAATTTTAGAATAACTCTCAATGTAAGGTAGTCGAAAGTATATTCTGTTGGTGTTATTGGAAGTTTGATTAGTAGATTGCTTTGGTATGTCGGTCAGTTCTTTCAATTAAGTATTTTGGAAATTAGGTGTTTGATCAGTGTTGTAGTGAGCTCATTCAGGTTTCCGCGTCAACTTTGCCAGTTTTTGTTAGTTTCAAAAGTTCTGTCTATTACTGTTTTTATAAGTCCAGTTTTGTTTGGGAATGGAGAGAATGAAGAAGTTCATTAGCAACCCAGTATAAGTTTGTTTGTGATAAATGGATGTTGGGAAGCAGTTACCCGCAGGTTTCTTTGTAAGAACCATAGCCAGAAATGGAGTTTGCCGCCAACTTCTTTTTTCCATTGAGAATGAGATGTTGTTGTGTCGGGAGTTGAGATATTCACAAAACGACATTACCTCTCACAATAATCAAGAATTACTGTCGAAATGTCGCTATCGAACTTGGGTTAGACCTTTCAGATTGGCAGTCTCTTCAGTAACAAAGACAGAATTGCATCGGAGGAACCAGGCGGAAAACGAACTTGTGTAAGGATTATAATTGCCCAGTAAATGGCTTTAAGCAAAATCATCATATTTGAAGGATATCAAATATTATCAGGGTAAATAATTCAAAGGAAATTTAAAAGTAAATAGTTTATCTATATTTATGCCGACACATCCTTGTAATAATTCACTCAGATGATGTTACGCGATATCCAACGAAACGTTAGTATTAAATTTTCTTCAAATATTAAACCTTCATTATGATTTTGCTTAAAGCTATTTGCTGAGCAGTACATTCAAAGACAGAATTCCTTTCATTTATAAGTCTCATATCATTAACCACTTTCAATGTGCGAGCTGTAAATTTTGTTATGTTGGAGTAACCAGCGGGCACGTCCATAAAAGGATACGAGAGCACTTTCAAATCAACAAAAACTCCCAAATCTACAAACATCTCCAAACTTCAAAAAGCTGCAAAGAAGCCTGTAACTCAACTTGTTTTAACATCCTGCACGCTGCGTCTACAAAATTTCAACATAAGCTAAACGAAAGATTCCATATTCAGATACTTAAACCAGGAATTCAATAAGCAAATGAACCATGTAATTTTAGTCGCAACCTAGATTTCCTACAATATTAAAAATAGTTGTCATTATAACTTCTCCATATACCTTTATCATAGTATAATGTGTATTTAAATTGTCATAATAGCGAATGAGGTTTCATTGATTTGTATTAATTCGTCGACTCCTAAGCATCAAAAAATCCTGAAGAAAGAAGGTTGTACATCTCCGAAACATATCGGTAAATAATAAAAACAGACTAAAAAGCATTGCGCTGTTCATTAAAATTATACATCAGTTTACGTATGTTTGAAACTATTTGACTTACGGTCATTAGGATAAGTGATAAAGTGCTTTATGGTGGACATTGTGTGATTAAACTTGTAGTATAACACTTCCTTTCAACATTCCGCAAGTGCACGTGTATTTTGGTTTTGCTATGGTTCCTTTGGAAGATATTTAATTTCTATAATGCAATACTTTCATAAACAACCACGAAACAACAGCCGCTTAAAGTTTATTTTAAATAACCCATACAAACTGTACTTTCATTCATTATGCGACACTGTGGTAATAACGAACTTTGCTCAACCAACGTGTGTGTCTTACCTTTTTCACTAAAAATCATTAGTTTCCTTTGTTCTGTAATGATCATTATTTCTAGTACTTTCGAAGTCGGGGGATCTGATATGTGATTGGAAAGAGTGTGGCTGACTGAACAGAATTGAACCGTTCTTAACTGTATAGCACAATCGGTCACTACGTAGTTAGATGCCTTGAATTTTTAATAAATTGTTTAATATTGTTCCATCATTCCTACTCTTTCCAAACGCTTATCCAATCTCTTGTAGCTTTAAGACTGTCTATAAATAATGACCTCTAAATAATGAAGTTGGGAAGTGGACTTAATCATGCCCTAATTCTAACCAATTCTGCCCCAAAAAGTATCAAATTCTTCCACGTTATCAGTTTTAAATTCCGTAACGACCTCGTACAATCATGAACTGCGTTAGATACCTCGAAGATCTGTTTTCAGGCAAATCGGTCTTTTCCGATTAATTCTTACGTATAGTGGAACGACATATACCGTAGCTTCATTGGGTAAAAATGTCAGGATATGTTGTTCTTCAAACAAGCTAAAAAAAGTAGGGTTTTGGAAATAGTCGGGAGAAACGAGCTTGAGTTCAAAGTCTGACGTCAAATTGGGAATATGTTAATCAAAGCTATTAGGAAGAAAACATAAAAAACTTGAATTTCTATTTGCTATTGATAAACTAGTTTCAAAAACATGTGAGAGCGTACACAGAAAACCCAATTTAAAGATCATTTACTGTAAGATTGTTTTGCGACGTTCCCGATTTGACGTCACAAGCCCAGCTCGGGCGTAGTCTCTTTTCTCACAGCCACGTTTGAAAAACGCACTCTTGGAGAACTATGACTTACAATGTTTTTATCCAATGAAAATATGTTATATAGCTATCAAATCCTTTCAACATGACAGATTTTTAGAGTAAACATGAACGTTTTTACATGTGCACATTAAAGGATTGAACATTTTATTCCTTTTCAGGTATAATAAGTTTGTGCAAGCCAGATGGAAGTGGACTGCAGTCTTTACTCCAAATATTTTGTTTACCCGACCCACTGATAAAGGTGTAGTCATAAAACGTTACTTTTTTTATAATTTTAACCCTTTGATTCACCTGATGATGACCAACTGTCTGAGATATCTGCCGTTCTTAAAACTGAAATTCATTTCCTAGATTCAGTTATTAAAAAGTTGGGGAAAAAAGCACAAATCCTGTATTAAAGGAGGAATTTAGTCGGAAAGTAAAACATTCATTTTTTACAACAGGTGCTCGTGTACTCGAAAAATAATGTGATCATTCTCGTATTTAATGATTTTTCACTCCGCCGTTTAATCCTTCCTTGTCTGAGACGTCTCTTCTTGACGAGTAAAATCGTCTGTTGTTAGCCAGACAAAAATTTCAAAGCCGGGTACGGATCGGAAAAGGTTAGGGGATTGCCAGCAGTTCTTGTTCTTCTTCGACATATTTTGCTTGACGTGCTGTTCACTGGTTATTGTTGACTAGTTTTGAGTAATTTCAGATGAACTTTTGAATTTATGGAAATTCTCATACAGCACTTCTCATCATTTCACCATTGTACTGATACATACACTGGATGGAGTAACCCCAAGGCTCGACAGTATTGGTGGTCAGCCGGTTAATTTCCAGTTTTAAAAACTTTTTGTTTGCAGTTGGTGGTCCAGTGAGCTTATTCATTAGTCCTTCAGACAATTACTGCCATTGCTAAATCGTGCTAAAGTTTACATTAGATAAAAGTAATAATATACGAAATTTACTTTCGTATAGCTCTATAAATTACTGCTTTTCTCAAAATTAAGGGCAAGCCGGACAACTAATAACAGATGGCCTTGTGTATTGCACCTTTTGCTATTCATCACCAGAAAGTATACTATCATGAACGCCAACTTCGAACTCATTAACGCAAAAATACATGCAGTTAAGTCAATCGACATTCACTAGTGTAGAAATGCAACCATTTGCATCAAAGGGCATTCCATAGCGCCAACAGACGACCATTAACACCATTCTACTATACATTAGGGATAATAAAGTTTTAATTACGCAAGAGAAATATCTTGCCAGGGGGTGTTTTGTACAACTCTCCGTGTAACCATTACCTTGCATAATAACCATCATGTTCAACTTACATCGATTACGACGTAATCCTCGTTCATTACATTTAAATTTTGATTTGTTCTTCCAGCGACACATTATGGATATTTTGATGGATGTCTTCAGAATACCAATTCCTGCGTGGACAGAGGATTTTGGTGATGCTTTAAAAAGCATAGGTAAGCTAAACTTCAATTGTGGTGGATCTCATTTATACTCTAAGAAAAATTATTTTTATTTCTCGGTAATATTTTTTGCCTTGTTAATCCAATCGAGGAAAACTTTCAGTTTTACATGTGGTATGCAAGCGGAAATATTCGATGCGTAAACATTGAAACACCCTTAAATCTTCCCACAGCGAATTTTATGGTCAATCCATTGCATTTCTTGTCAATACCACTCGATTTGATGAAAAACCAATTAACTTAACTAGCAACAAGCACTAAATCTTTCTCCCTCCTGACTTCGACATTTAACATGATGAACCTTAAATGACCATTACTTATTACCTCGTATTACAACTTTTGCTGTTCGTTACCAGAAAATATACCATCATTAACGCCAACCTCAAACTCATTAACGCAAAAATACATTCATTTTGTTCAATCGACATTCACTAGCCTGGATACATTTGCATCAAAGGGCATTCCATAATGCCAACAAACGATCATTAACACCATTCTACTCTATATTAGGGATAATAAAATTTCAATTTCGCAAGAGAAATATCTTGCCTAATTGGTATTTTATTATCCTTAATGTATACTAGAACGGTGTTAATGGTCGTCTGTTAGCGCTATGGAATGTCCTTTGATGCAAATGGTTGCGTAACTACGCTAACGAATGTCCATTGAATAAAATGAATGTATTTTTGCGTTGAGTTTGAGGTTGGCGTTAATGATAGTATATTTTCTGGTAATGAACAGCAAAAGGTGTATATTGTCGTGTTTAGATCCACATCAGATGCAGATTTCTTGGAAACTATCCGAGGGGTTTGTTGCTGAAGAGGCTCAAAGTTTGTTACCACACAGAGGAAACGCGAGGTGAGAAAAAGCGCTAAACTGGACGTTCTCAAAATGCTTAATTACCTCATCGCCCTTTGCACATCTCAAACAAATTGTGGCTAAACAACCTTTATGAATAACCATAAAATTGTTCAGTTTATTTATTTTTTTACTCACACCTAAGAGAAATTGGTTGATTTTTATTTGTTTTCCTCTTCTCAACTATGACAAAGTCGTTTTGGTTGGTTAACATTTTGCTTATAAAGAATCTCTGATTTTCGATTTTGTTGACTTGATTGTATTGATTCGTCCACTGGCGAGCTCCAGTGTATTTCGAAGAGAAAGTGAAAAAAAAAAAATTTACGTACTTGTTGCTCAACGTATTAATATCTTTTCTGGATATGTTAAATGATGAATCAAGAGTTCAAGGTTGCTCGCTATACGATGGTTTAACATGTGACGCCTTTAAGAACTATTTTCAACATTATTTGTCAACACAAAGGTATGTCAAAGGTAGTATGATAAACTATCCTTTTCCATTAAAAAAACTCATCGCTGAAAATTGAGCTATTTTACCAATGCTCATTCAGGTCTTTATAAAGTTGTTATTAGATAGTCTCATGAAGTCTTTCTTTCTCCAGGTCGTAAATAGTTTTGTAATTGACCCGTTTCGTTTCAATTTTTTTTCCATTTTCTCTAATTCTAGGGTGGATTTATTAAGAAACTACACAGCTATAGTTCTTACTGCTTTTGTAGCGGCAGGCTTATTTGAGGTAGGGCAGAATTCCTTATTATCCAGGCCAGCATTTCAATATTTATTAAAGCAAGAAGCTTTAGGCCTTTGACGTTTCTTTTTCACGGCTGGATTTGTTAAAATTTATGAGACGTCTTAAACCTGAAAATCAGGAGCAAATATTTCCTTGCAGTTTCCATGTCAGAGTTTTCCAAAAGAGGAAGCCCAAACTAAGAGTAAAAGAATATCTACGTGCGAAGCAAGGACTTCAAAAATGTTTTCTACAGCAATTTCAGCCCTCTTTTAAAGTCTGTCAGGCTTTCGCCATCGCAAAAGAATGTTTTAACCAAGCTCGACCGTTAAGCTTTGGTAAGGCGACAGGCCCAGTCCACATAGAAACATGCAAAACTTTTTTACTTCAATCCTCCACTAAGGTTACAGGTCAAGAAAAAGACAGATTTCTTCCTGTCCTCCCAAGTGAACAAATTTGATGATAATGAACAACGCAAACTCATCCAAGAGTTACTGATTGTTTTTTATCGAGTTTGATTTTTACAAAACTTTGGAATTTTTTATTTCCTTGTCACCCAGATCCGGTGTAGTTTAAAACAAGCCTTAGTTGAATATCTTCCTTGTATTGAGAAAATAGTCAAAATGAAAATTTGCTAGTTTCGTCAATCGAGGTTGTACAAGTTGACTTTTGTAAATGGACTCTAAATATTTGCCAACAATATGACATAGCCAACAATATTTTCTTTACAGAAAATACCGTGCTATTGACGGTTAACAACCAATCACATGAAGTAATTTTTGGGAAATAATACTAAAAAAGATCACTTAATGGGAAGTGCGTGGATATGGTACTTACTTACGTGGTGGTGATGTGCCAGAAATCAAACGAGTGAGATTTCTGATTGGAACCAATTACTGAGTAATGAAAACGGCGTTCTCTCATCAAAATATTTTACTTCACGCTTTCGGCCACCAGAGAGAGGCCTTCGATGGGAAATTATGAATGAAAAACAAGGTATGATTATAGTATATATACACACAGTTATGAATCGCGTTGTTAGAACCCTGAATCATTCTTTGAAACACGGACCCGTAATAGATTTTGAAAATAGTCGCATAATTGACAAAAGACACTACAGAATTAGAAAGACACTTGACTGATGGCACACCGCTACTACAAAAAAAAATGCCAGGACATTACCGAGCCAATATTTTGTACTCACGAACAAACGACGTCGCAATTAACTCATGCATGTAAATAGCTGTCATTTTCTATTTTCGTTTTTAATTTATTTATAACTGTGTGTATATATACTGTAATCATATCTTGTTTTTCATTCATAAGTTCCCGTCGAAGGCCACAGGCTGGTTGCCGTAAGCTTGAAGTAAAATATTTTGATCAGAGAACGCCGTTTTCACTGTTCAGTTATGCCTTTACCTGGTCGCGTTTTATCCATATTTCTATGGAGCCAATGAGTACATAAATACCCCACGTATGCCATTCCCATGAAATCTTTACATTACGTTACATTTCAGTCCGACGACGGACCTTCGAGCGAAACCCAGTATTTTTCTGTCCTATATAAACCATACTAAAATGTTGACATTTAAATTGGTAAACAACACGAGATTTTAGACTTGAGTATTCTGTGCCTAAAGGTGAAGAAGTGGGATAAGAGAAGTGCGGGTCGCAAAGTGATGACTGTGAGGAAAGCAGACGAAAACAGTATTTGAATTTGTGTAGGAAGGTAGAGAGAGTGTTGTCCGGTAAAGGAAGAGAAGTGAACGAGCTTTTCAGAAGCAAATGTGACATCTGTAGCTTATGTTTGGCTAAAAATGTGCCGGGTGAAATTTATAAAATTACCGCGAGTGCCGGGCGCTTAGAATTCGTGCCGGGTGGTCCCACCCAGCACCGCCGGGCGTGGCTACATCCCTGACTGTCAAATAAAGAAATTCTTAGCTATATGTTTGTCATCCTGTTAAATTGTCATCTAATCTCCGAAAATGTTGCGTGTTGCAACAAAATGTTTGGTTCAATAAAAAAATATTTTTAACCTCCATTCTTAATGGCTCTATTTGACATATTATGCTGGGCTTTGATATTTTTTTTTAAGATTACGTTACCGGCCTGGTTCATTCATTCGTACAAGTTTACAGGAGTATAACATGTTGAATAGGATTAATTTGTTCTGATAGGATCGAAATGCACTCTTAGCAATAGTTTACATCATTATCATTTGTTCAATTTTATTTATGTAATTTTTTAATTGCTGAAAGACTCTTTTAAGTTGACTGTACTTTTAACTTTAGAGTTTGGTGCAAGTTATAACCACATCGGAAGATTTGGTGTCTGTAAGAGCCACAATACTTTTAGGCGAACTGCTTCACATGGTGAGAGAATAATAATGTTGAAATCGATGTCAAGGTCGCTATGAAGGAAGAAATAAACTAAAGTCAAAGACGTGAAACAAACATTACTCTGTTATTTTTTCATTCCTTTTGCTTCATTTATTACTTGCAACTTCAGTTAGTTTCAAACACTTTCTTGCCCAGTACTCTCCATCCCTGTTACTATTGCTCGTTTTCTCTGTCCTTCAACTGGCATCATCACGGGTAAATAAAATCATGAATTAAATACTGAATATTGATCGTGACAAATTATCGCGATCTAAGACTAGCTCAACCTTGATAAATTGCGCTATTTCGCTCAACGTCGAGTAATTGTCAATATCCACCAAAGAAACTGGTTAGGAATAGTTTAAACTGGCTGTCTCTGCAATAATTACCCACTTCAGGGAAATTACAAAGTTTAATTTTAATGTATTGGACGTATATGTGTGCACGCCACACACGCACGCGCACGCGCACACACACACACACACACACACACACACACACACACACACACACACACACACACTCACGTGCACGCATGCTTATACACATTTACGTGTACAGAAACGAACGCACACCTTGGCTTGGGCTTGTACCCATGATCTTCAATCTATAAATGTTAGGTGTGACTCGGCCGTAGGAAGAGGCGGTATTTATGTGATGGTACTGTTCCATACTTGACTGTTAGGAGATATTTTCCGTATACCTTTATGTTGCTTCATAATACATGCAATACGTCTACATATGTACGTATATATTTATTTATATACATGAATAACCCCCTTCTTTCTTATTGGCCTATATTAGTATGCTGCTTTTATAATAAAGTTCTGCCAACTAATGTAGTTATTTTATCCTAAAAATCTTGAGGTGACTAGTCTGAATTAATAGTTGGAATTTTGTTTTCAATAATAGGCTAATACGTTCCTGCCTCCGGAATGCAGCAGTCACACTCATTGCTTGCCCACTTTAATGAATATTGCTACATCTTTCCAAGTTACTCGGCAAGAAAGAGGGTAAAATGATGTTCTGTGTTTTAGGCTTCTTTGTTTTTAGTCAAATACATGTTCCATTTCTCCAGATGTTTTTTATTCCATTTTTCAGTCGAGCCAGCTCTGCTGTGAATTGTTTAGATCGACTTCATCAGTTGAAGAAGAGAGCACTAACTCCTTACTCTTTATTCCTGGAATTCTTGACAATGGTTAGCTGTAACATAGTTCTTGGGAGGGATCGATTAGTCGACCGGCTGGCTGGCTTGCTTGTTGGTTGGTCAGCTGACTATTTGGTTGGTTAATTGGTTGGTTGGTTGGTTGGCTGACTGGTTAATTAGTTGGTTGGTTGGTTAATTGGTTGGTTGGTTGGTTAATTGGTTGGTTGGGTGGTTAAGTGGTTGGTTTAACTGCTTGTTGGTTCATTGGTTTCTTGATTAAATGGTTGTTTGGTAAACTGGCTGCATGGTTAGTCGATCGGTTTTTAACTTGTTGGAGACTCAATTGGATAGTTGATTGGTGCATCCACGGAGTATGTTTGGTTTGGTTTGGTTGGTTGGTTCGTTAATTTTTTAGTTGGTTGATTAATTCGTTTGTTGGTTAATTAGTTGGTTGGTCGGTTGGTTGGTCGGTTGGTTGGTCAGTTTATTGGTCGGTTGGTTGGTCGGTTGGTTGGTTGGTTGGTTGGTTGGTTGGTTAACTTGCTGGTTACTTTTAGGTTGGTTGCTTAATTTAATAATTTGTAGGTAGCTCAGCTGGATGATTAAATGTTGGGTACAAGAGGCATGTTTGTGTGTTACACAATATTGCTCAAAAGTGAGTAGACCTCATTCTATTTTCTTTAAAACATCTGAGTTTTTGGAAGTGCAACACAACCAAGAGTCAACACTTAAAACGTGAGGTTAGACAATCAATTATCATCGTTTACTGCTAATGGCAGGGTAAACATTTGTACTCAACGTCGCTTGGACTAGTTTCATAAAACAGTGCTGTTTTAATGAGTCAACCTCTGGCCTAATGGCATATATGAATAACCTTAAAATGAAAATGGATTTATCCTATTGTTGGTAAGTCCCTTGGCTGCTATTGCAGGCTTTCAAGTATTGTGTGGGCGTAGATGGTTTGCAAAAATTATACAAATTTGTATTCACACTTCTTGGCTGTTTTTAGTCAATCATGGCACCACATGGCAAAAAATTGTCACTGAATCTTAAAGAAACCACAATTTCGTTACATCAAGACAAACAGGGCTATAAGAAGATAGCCAAAACACTAAAGTCCAGCAAAAATACTGTTGCTGAAGTGGTTCAGAGGTACGAAAAGAATGGCACCCTACAAGTTGTGAAGAAGCGTTTAGGTCGGCCACGTACATTGACAAAAAGGTCAATGCGTTATATAGCTGGATTGGTTGGCCAAAATCGGAGACAGAGTGCAGCACAGCTTGCTAACGCTATATCTGAAACCACTGGTAGTAGCGTTTCTGTGGCAACGATACGGCGCACACTACATGATGGAAACCTACATGGACGACGGCCACGTAGAAAGCCTTTTCTAAAGCCCAAGCACAAACAAGGTCGTTTACAGTTTGCAAACGATCATAGAGATAAACCTATGTCTTTTTGGGATTCAGTTTTGTAGTCCGATGACACCAAAATGAATCTGTACATGTTATTGATAGTTATCTGGACGATCTACTATCACTAACATGTAACGATTCTCCCGAGTTCAAACCATTTACTTCACAATGAATCTCTTTGGCTTCGATGGCGTTCGATACGTGTGGCGTCGCCTAGGAGAGGAATACAAAGATAGCTGGCTTATACCAACAGTCAAACATGGTGGAGGCAGCCCCATGGTTTGGGGTTGCATGAGTGCACGTGGTGTGGGCGAGAATCACTTCATAGATGGTATCATGAATGCAGACGTATACTACAATATTTTGAAAGAGAAAATGATACCATCCCTCAAACACCCTTGGCAGAAGGACCATTTTTCAACAGGGTAACGACCCCAAGCATCCTGCTAAGGTGACATCCGCGTTCTTAAAGAAGAGGAAGGTGAAGATACGTCAATGACCCTAGCATGTCCCCAGATTTGAACCCAATCGAACATCTGTGAAACGTACTTAAACGTCAAGTAGAGCAACGGCGACCTTCAAACATCAAGGAACTGAAAGAAATTGTCTTAACAGAATGGGCGAACATCCCGGAAAACACTTGCAGCAATCTGGTTCATTCCATGCCAAGGCGTGTGGCAGCTGTTATTGGCAATGGGGGCTCACACACAAAATACTGACTTAATGCTGAACATTTTTCACTTTGCGTTGTCAAAGGTGTACTCATTGTTGAAACAGCACTGTTTTATAAAACTAGTCCAAGCGACGTTGAGTACAAATGTTTACCCTGCCTTATAAGCAGTAAACGACGATAATTGATTGTCTAACCTCACGTTTTAAGTGTTGACTCTTGGTTGTGTTGCACTTCCAAAAACTCAGATGTTTTAAAGAAAATAGCATGGAGTGTACTCACTTTTACTCACAGCGTATTCGCCATACTGTAAGTGAAATAACTGAAAAAATTGTGACCTCTATTTGTGATACTTATGAAATTTTTTCTTACTTTTTTTCATATCAGCAATCCAAATCGAGCGAAAGTGGATCTAAACATAAGAAACGCGAAAGAGAGAAAGATAATTCGATGAAATATGGCTACTGGGTTAGTTACACTTGTGTCATTTCTTTTTTCTGTCGTGTGTCGTTCCGTCTTATTCACCTGTCTTTTGTTCCCGAACACGAGGGTCGTGAGCCAGTCTGTTTATATCACTGTCTGTCTGTGCTTGTGTTACTTCGTCCGACCGTCAAGTACGCAATGATGGGAATCACGTTCATCGCTTAATTTACTTACAGCAACAAAAGCCATCGCCGGGAACCTGGCAGTAGGTTGTGTAATACAAAGTGAAAGGAAATGCGAAAGAATGTATTGAGTATGATGACGTTAACAATCGATTAAATTTTGCCACTGGAATTTGTGGATGTTACTGAGGATTTTCGCTTTACTGTTCCACCGCAAAATTTGCTATAAATTATTTCATAAATCTAATCGCGTGCAAATGTCCATATTGTCTGTAGATTAGCAGCTTTGTGTTTGTACTTCTGTCCTATCTTTTGTTCTGCTGTCCTATTTCTCCTTCTGTACGCATTACAGTTGAAAGCTGTTAAACAATTTGCCGCAAAAATCCGACATTACATAACCGCGAAAGCCCTTTATTGCGCAAACACATAAATCCTTCATTACATTAGCGCAAAAGTTCTTCAGTACATTAGCATAAAAATCCTGTATTATATAGATACAGAAATGTTTCATTATATAAGCATCTTTTACTAAGTAAGTTCTGTTTTATATAAGCTACAAAGTTCTTCATCACACAGGCACAAAAGTCGTTCATTACATGAGTACAAATGTCCTTCATTGCCTAGGTACAAATGTCATTCGTTACATAAGTACAAACGTCCTTCATTACATAAGTGCAGATGTCATTCATTACATAAGTACAGATGTCCTTCATTACATAACGTGAAAAGTTCTCCATTACATAAGCATGAAAGTTCGGCACTTCATTAGCACACAAGTGCTTCATTGCACCAGCACAAAATTATTCACTAGATCAGCAAAAAAAAGTCCTTTATTACATGGAGACAAAAATTTTTGTTTACATGTGCACCATAGTCCTTCATTAAATAAACTCAATAGTCCTTCATTACCTACGCAAAAATCATTATTATATAATGGTAGAATTAAATGGAATTGAAATAACTAATGAAATATGGTAAACATAAAAAATTCTTTGAAAAAATATGCAAATGTCATTTCGATTAATAATAAGTTAAAAATGTACTTATTTTAAATTTTTTATCCCTGATCGACAAACAGATAAGGCAAGGAACAAGCAGTCAAAGAAAACTATTCGCGTTTCTGATAGGATGAGTGGTACCAAGTTGAAATGAAACGGCATTCTTGTATCTTGAAGTTATTCTAAGCCACTTTAGGTGGCTCAGATGGTGCAGGCTTTCATGTCAGAAACAAAATATTTACTTATATTTTGGTGGATTGCACCTTATGCCATGGCGCCAAATTTGAAAGAACTTTCAAAGAAGAATCATTACAGTAGTCTCCCCTTATCTCAAACTCTCTGGGGGAAACGGAAAATAGTTCGAGATAATGGAGGGTCGAGGGAAGGTACGTTACTTCATTAAAAGGAGAGAAATACTGTAACTGGATGTTATCCACGATACATATCTTTGATTCTGGCATGGTGTTAAGTATCACCTGCCACTCGAAGTAGACCCAATCTGTGACTATGAGCAGTTCAGTTTAAGAGAACGAACAAAATTTTAAAAAATATCTAAGAGCTAAATTTGTGGACTACAACCCCAAATGTAGAAATAACGTCACTTTACTGGCTGGAGCGATTATGGGTCTATTCTGGCTTCAACGGCAATTTGTGGACATCTTGAGACAGGAACTCTTGGCTTTAAAACAAAGCACAGTCGCACAGTATGAAGCCGCCAGACTGCTGACGAAGTGAAATAATCAGAAAGGTTTGGGTACTGCCGAAATGGCGGGGGTTTTGAGGTAGCCATGTTAGAGGTACAAGATAGTAAAATGTGGATCAGAACCAAGGGAAACGGGCGGGTTCAAGATAGCGAAAGGTTCGAGATAACGGGAGATTTCTGTATCTGCTTTTGTGCGTGAACTCCAACATTGCGGCTGTATGTGATTGTGTTTTCAGTCACAAGAGAGAGAATGGTAGCGACCAACCTGAAGGGCCTTGGTTCCTGCTCTCACTTTACTGATTGACGATAAGAATAATGACTTCTGAAGTAGAATATGTTTATTTATGGGGATGACTTTTTGATGATGATGATGATGATGATGATGATGATGGTGATGATGATGGTGATGGTCATGACGGTAATGATTATGACGATGATGATCATAGTAATGATAATGGTGGTGATGGTGATGATAATGGTGATGAAAGTGGTGAAGAAGGTAGTGATAATGGTGATGATGATGATAATGATGATCATGGTGATGATAATGATAATGATGGTGATGAAAGTAGTGAAGAAGGTAGTGATTATGGTGATGATGATGATGATAATGATGATCATGGTGATGATAATGATAATGATGGTGATAATGGTGATGAAAGTGGTGAAGAAGGTAGTGATGATGATCATCATCATCATGGTGATGATAATGATGGTGATGATAATAATGATAATGATGGTGATGATAATAATGATAATGATGGTGATCATGATGATGATAATGATAGTGATGGTGATGAAAGTGATGATGAAGGTAGTGATACTGGTGATGATGATAATGAAGAGGATGATGTGCAGCCCAGTTAACATAAAGGTTGCTTTCCTTCAGAGGCCAACATCAAATTAACTTACAATGTTAAAAATTAAATTGTTACTCTAATACTTTAACCTTTATTTACCAAATGTAAGCTATTCGCGATTTCTTTTTACCTTACACTTCACTTTAAGACGAGCATATACTCGATACAATATTGCCATTTTTATGTACAACTGGCTTACATAGTAGTTTCACCGCCATTTAAACTTATTTAAATTTCATGGCTCACTGATAATACAACATGCAACTTATGTACTATTTCTTTCTCTAATTTTAATGCCATTCTACATTCATCCCATTCGTTTGCTTGTTGGTGCAATTCTTCATGAACTTGTCTTCTCAGCTGGGTTGGCCGTCCGCCTGTTTGTTTGTCTTAGTTTGGTTTTTTTTTTGGGGGGTTTTTTTTTAGATTTTTTTTGGTTTACTGCTCCATTTTTGTCCTCCTAGAGAAACAATTTACCACTGGAGTTTATGAGATGTAATTTTTAAACTAATAAATTTCGATGCTAAAATGTTTCTCACTTTACAGGATGTGGACGACGACATTATCAGAGAAATACACGTATGTTTTTACTCGGTTGTTTTGATTGAGGCACGTTGGCTCACTACGGGCTCAGGCCTAGACATTCCTCATTCAATCCCACTGTTTGTGCGCTGAGAAACGCTGTCGCGTAAGATCTTTAGTAGACTAAGCTTCTCTGTTAATTTACAACTATAGTGCCAGTACTGTTTTCTTTGTGATCACGCGATACCGAAAGCTGAAGATTTATAAATAAATTAAGAGTCTCACAATTACGCCATGGTGGTGATAGGTTTGGAGAACGAGCTGTGAATTAAGTAATAGATACAACTGCTGTACTAACTTACCTTTTCAACAAGTTGAAATATGTTTTCATTTGTTACGACGATCCGGTCTTTTTGCCTTCTCTGAAGGTTGGTTTTCCTGAAGAATGTTCCACAATACAATGGGATGTTATTGCAGCCATGTTAGAGGTATTTATAACTGTTGTATATTGTGACATTAAGTTTATGCTTACGGAAGTGCTTCCTCAGATTGTCTTACTTTACTTGCTTGTATCATTTATGGTTTATTTCCAAATTATTCTACATCTTTTAATTCTTTGTTGCAGTGCCCGTCGATTACACTTCGTAAATTCGAGGAAATTGGATGCAGTGGGTAATGTGTTTCTTACAATTGATGATCAAATAATGAAAAATAGCTGGCTTATTTGGATTGACATATTTGAAACTTGGCAGTTTTGTTATGTTTTCAAAATCTACTTGGGTTTTTTTTTTTCCAGATTTATCAACAATTTGCTTCAGTTTTACAAGCCAAGCAGTCAACAGTTTTGTACCATCGAGTTAAATAACCCCATGGCGAAGAAACTGTCTGAAATTGGACTTTTGTGGATTGATTTTCTTCTTGCAAATATTGTAAGTGTATAAATCGTTTGAGTTTCAGGCAGAGTAGAAGAGGAATTAGAAGAAGTTCAAGGTGAATACCTGAGCCAAAGGTTTATAAGTGATTTATAGACCTTATTCATGACTGACGCCTCGCTTGATATTTCATATTGGCTTCGTTAGTTACCCCCTAACCTCTTAAAGTTTTAAACTACAGCTTAAGGAACTCAAAAGAATTTTTGCTGCCAAACGAGGCCTGGGGGGACATGATATTATGTGTCCATGGTGCTGCCAGTTACAAACACGGAATTCTTGCAATTTGATTGGCTCGCAAGCGGTCCGATGCTTTCTGTAATTGCCCACTCAAAGGGAAAATTTAATTTGGATAAAAAGTGAAGTTTTCAGATAAATGTGAAGTAGGACTGTAGAAATGCATCATGAGCGACCAGATAAAGGAAAATAAGCCACAATCTTCTTTTCTTAATGGTTCAGTACAAATATAAAACACGTCGCTCAAACGTCGCGAATTCCGTGGTATGTTCATAGCCTTCAACGATAATTCAGCAAAACCACATAATAAGCTCCTTATTAACCTTGCTTAGGCTCTCTGTGCTCGCCTCGGTACTTAAAAATGTCTTTACTTAAACATATCGAGCTGACATTTTCGTAGTACAGACCTTACGCTTGACAAATAAATAACAGTGCGCGCAAAATATTCTGAAATAAGCACAGATGATGAATAGGCCTATAGAGTTAATAGAATAATCAAAAATTTTTGTCATTTCATGTGTGAAAAAAAAATTGTTATATATTCAATTGGAATATTTTTACATAAATCATACCTGATTCGTATATGAAATGAAATAATTCAAAATTTTACAAGGAAAATCCTGGTACGTATGATACAACAACAAAAACAAACTTCTTTTGATGACAGTGATTCATCATTCCATTTTATTATTATTTGGCATAATATCTCATAACGAGAACAATGGCTCTCAAATTAACAGAATTTTGTTGCCTAACAAGGAAGCCCCCTTGTAGGATTATTCTCACGATTGTCTCACTTGTTAGCCAGAAACTATGAACAGAAAGCAATCGTTCGATTATTCTCAAACATTGTGCCATGAACCAATGGGATTGAATCCTTTTTTAGTGTGAAAGTCGACAAATGCTTGAGGAGTTTGTTGAGGAGTTTACTAATTGTCTGGAACAGGTATGATACTGTGGTTAATATTCCTTATATTTTTATAATTACCATATAATTTTGGTGAGCCGCCTTCTAAACTTCCTGCCTGATGAGCGCCCTTTCACTGAAATTCTAAAGGACCGTAGGCCCGGGGAATTTATACTAACATGAACGAAATCGGGAAGAGAGTTTACCACTATTAAGATGAACTTTGTAACATTATTTTATAATAATGAGGACGCTAGGATAATGTTGTGGGACAACGAACTTTGAGTAGGGAGCATGCACCTTGGTTCTTACGCAATCCCACATTGGGGTTAAACAGGGTCAGGCCGTAGCAAACATTTCCTAGCTTCGCATGTCATAGGGTTTACGAGTTTGCGCCGCAGTTTTCCACCTACTGTTGTCTGTCTGACGTCCTCATCTGCCTCTGCGTTATTGTAACAAGCAGGCAAAATGTTTTTTTGACCAGTACGCGCCCTTGCTTGGCTGATCCGCTTGTCATGGCGATATTATACATTGTGAGAAGGAGGTTTGAAGACGGCTTCTATTCGGGCAATTGAAGCTTAAGTGCGGAATGGCAAATATTTTAGACGAAAAGACAGTTTTATCATATGTATCATATTTATCATATATGATACATATATGGGGAGTACCATTATGTCTTTTAGGAAGAGGTTTAACAACCATAAGAGTAGCATGGTTAGATATGGGGAAGGGCAGAGGGGGATAGCGGGTGAACATTTGAATGCACATTTTTATGAGTAAGGTCACAGTGGAATTAATGACTTGGTTGCAAAGATTATTGACAGAACTAATGTAAATGAACCAACAAACAGAGAAGGTTTTTGGGCATACAAGTTGAAGTCGTTTGTCCCAAAGGGTTGGAATGTGAGGGACTTTTTATGGTTTAATGAAATAATTAACTGGCGTTTTTCTATATATAGGACTTTCATTATGAGTAAATTTTGTGTCTTGATAAAGGAGCAGGTCCCCGAAACGTTGACAATAAAGTGGGGTTTTTTAAAAAAGATTTTGTGATTGACTCTTATATAGATACATATATCATACGTGCATGGTCTGATATAGATCGGTGGGATTAAATAATGACGTTGTTATGAACAGATTGGTGGTATTGTTGCGTGAATGTAAAACTATTAATAAGCACAAGAATACTGTGGGGGATCTCTACACTGTTGCGAGCACTATGGTAGTGAAGTCCCGTAACTTCTATCAACTGTTTAGTTGGGGGAAGCCAACAATGTTCGCGACAAATATCCTTTCTTTCAAAGTTTTCTCGAGCAAACGTGTGCAATGTGCTCGTATTTTTTAATTATACTGAATGATGTTATTTATTTTTAGGCATATACTGATGTTACCAAGGGAATTCTTAGCGACGAAAGTTTGATTCGCACTACTAGCCGTAATTATTTTGTATTTTTTGGGAAGTTGTCTTTTTCTACTGATGGCCACAGAATTTTGGGAAAGACAGGCGTTTATCAACAGTAAGTCGGGTAACATTGCGCCATTAATAAATTCTGTTAAATAAATCTAGAATAATACCTCAATTGAGCGTAGTGTATAACTCCTCGGTGAAAGTCTCACAAGTCTCACAACGTTCAGGTTTTCTATCTATAGGCCTCACTACGTTCAGGTTGTATTGCCCAAAAGTCTCGTCACATTTAGATTGTTTACCCAAAATTCTCACTTCCTTCGAATTTTCTCTTCAAAAGTATCACTACGTTCAGGTTTTTGCCCAAACATCTTTTGCTGTTCAAAAGTCTCGCCGGGTTCAGGTTTTTCAGGTAACGGTCTCACTATGTTAAGGTTTTCTACCCAAAGTCTCACTTCGTTGAAGTTGTCTTTTCAAAAGTACTTAAAACTGTAGTTAGTTGATGGGATTTGCTTGGTCCGACCTCCGACTTCCACGAGGAAAGGACACAAATGAAAGGTGACGTTCTTTAAGTAGGGACGTATTCCTTGGGAAAGTCCTGGTGTTTACAATTCCCTCGAAATTAGATGGTTCTATACAGCATTTTACTATAAAATTTGTGACCTTTCCTTAGGCTATTAATTACGAAAAAAAATATGTCAAACTTGAGAACTAATGTAAACTTTAGAGGAATGTTATTAAGTGGACATTGTTATCGCTAAATGCATGTTAAATTTGAGGGGTTGGGCGCAAACGTTTTCCAGATTTCGATTTTCTCATCTCATGTTGGGAGTCCTTACATAATTTCTAAAAACGCGTCGCCCCTGATAAGAGGCTCTCCGACTGAAGTTGCCTTGGTCAAATGTCAGAGTAGTGTTGTTCTGTTTGACTTTATCATGCACCGCAGTTTTTTTCCGGACACTCTGGTTCCCCCTGTGGTAAGACTGGACCCATGAGGGACAATATTTTAGTTCAACTGAAATAAGGTTACGCAATTTGAATAAACGCACACACGGTCTTTTGGAAGTAATTAAATGTGCGAGCTTCTGATTGCATTTTGTGCATAATTTAGTACGTTTTGCTACTGCGTTTTAGTAAGTTTCCTCATCAAAGTCTAACGTTATGGAAAGATGCAGCTACTTTAACATCTGCCCCAAACTTTACATGTTGAATAGAATTCTGTAGAATTAAGTATAAAAACTATCAAGATTAAAACTATTTACAGTTTAAAAAAACAAACATTGTCGGTCAATTCAACTATCTTTGTTGTATACAGTTTTATCAACTTCTATATCCAGTCTTAAATACATCTATATCGTTCAGTTATTTAGAATTGGCGTCTATGAAATCAAGGGATCGTCTTTTGAAGTTAATTCTTGCCAGTTTGGACTACAGACGTGCAGAGATAAGCAGAATTATTTTGTCCAAGATCCTTACTGCTGCTACTTTGGTAAACTTTTGAGCCTAGACTCATAAAAATGATCAATCGTTTTTATTTACTAGAGAGCCATGGTGGTTGATTGGCTGGCAGAGAACTGCGTGTTTGAAATGTCTCAATGATTTTATCGCAATGCTTGTTAATTACGTTTTAGAGCGTTCGCCTGTACGCAACTAAGTTCTTGCGTGCGTTGTTGAGAGCAAAAGTGGCATTTTTCAACAACTGGGGAATAGAAATGTTGGTAACGCAGGTAGGAAGTTCCGTTTGTTTTGTCAGATTTTAGATGTAGAAACTGTCCTTAAATTGACGCAATGTGGTCGGTTAACTCAATCACTTTGAGATTTTATCATGAAAATTTAATAATAGCAGAATTAAACTACGTAATATGTTGGTTTCTTGGCCTGGACGTCCTGCTTTGAAAATTCATGTTTAGCTGCCATATTTCATCAAAAGAACTTCAAATTTGTGAATAAACACTCCTTTGATATCTTTCAACAGTAATATTCCCATGCAATGGCATCATAGATATATCAATAAATAGAACAATAAATAAATAAATAAACGGCTTGATATAATACTTATAGATACACATATTTTTTATCTGTTCGTTAGCTGTATGACCCAGACCATAGTGTAGCCATGGAGGCAGCCGATGTGTTGGAAGAAGCTTGCGAGGATGAAGTATGATTTTTATACACTCGCCTTTTTCACAGTAAATCAAACTGACCGGTCCTGAGAAAAGAGTTGATTGAACTTTAATTTATAGTACCATAAAGTTTCAAGCTCAACGAAAATGCTTTTCTGATGCATTACATTGTTCCAGCTTACCTGATATTACCAGAACTTGATTTTTTATGTAGATTAATCACCTGTTAATCAATCAAAAGTCGAAACAATATTCAGCAGATCAGGTCACGAATTCTAATAGACCTTTTTCATAAATGGCGCCTTATTTGATATTCTTTTATGAGCATATGAATTACCCGTCATAGCCTCGTTGTTGTGTAAGAAGTTCAAAAGAATTTTTCCTCTCAGACGAAGTTATAAGGACTAATTCAAATGCATATAAAAGAATATCAAATAAGGCACCGTTTATGCCTTGGATTTCTTCGCCATAAGTGATGGTTTGAAGTGTCTTCGTTTAAAACTTCAGTGGACAAAACATTCTTCTCTTTCGATATTTGTGCCTCATTTCCATGACATTTTCTCGAATTTTCAAATTCTCAGACGTCAAATAAGTCTAAGTTCTAACAATCTTACCGGAGGTAGGTACTGAACTGAAGGTTTTTACAGGGTAGTCGTTTCATCGAAACATGCTTCCAGTAGCCTCTCCCCCTACCAGAATAGTCCGAAAAATCTCATATTTTTCTTTCCAAGCTAATCTTAAGTATTTAGTACTGTTAAGCCTGGCCGCTGACAAATTTCTTTCACTCTCCAGGCAAAACTTCATTATTTTGTACGGTTAAGACTGGTTGCCAACAAATCTCTTCATTTCTGTCTCCAGGCAAATCTTCAGTATTTAGTACAGTTAAGACCGTCTTTACTTCAACTTGGGGACAAAGGCTGGAGATTGCTGACAAGGTATATGTTAACTGAACCGATGAAATTACACTTGCATTTCTTTTATTTTTAAAACAGCAATCACGCCATGAAACACGAGTCTTTCTATTATCTATTTTTCTAACTTATTACTCTCGTTCGTTCACTTTTAACTTGAAGGTTTTTGTCCGTCGACAAAGGTTTCACGTACTTGAAAGGACTGGGTTACGTGATACCTTTAATGGAGCAGTGGCATCAGGTACAGAATAAACATTTACTTTTAAGACTGAACAATGACGTGACAGTGGAGTATTGCGTGGGCATGCAGTGTTGTTCGTTGTGCGAAAAGCCAAACGGGTCGGAAACTGCGAAAACTTACGAGATGAGAAACTTTCTGAGCGAAGGGACTTCTTCAGAGTAAAACGTAAAATGATATGAAAACTTTTTTGGTGGTATTTTTACAGGTAAAAAATTTCATGTAACGCCAAACTAACAGGGTTAAGAAAGGAATAACAAACTAAACAGTAAGATGTAAATGATGGTAAGTCATTTGCTATTTCAAATGTCGATCAGCATACCGTAAAAGGGGATGAACAGACTGAGGACTTGAGGAAATGCTAATGTGTAAAGATTAAAACAAAGAAAAAGGAAAATCCAAAGGAATAAAGAATACAAGCCAATTATTTTATCCAGCCAAACTAGATAAAATCATTGACTTGTAAAGAATAAATAAATGACGCTAGCTAAACAAATTGTGAACTTTCAGGAATAAAGCCCACAAGCTAATGTTTTTATCCGCCCTTCCTAAGCAAAAATTATAACTTTTTGAGGGGTTAAATGAAAGGAAAACGTTCATTAATACTATGGGTATGAACGGTTCCAAATATAAAAATTATATGTCTTTTCTTGTCTTTTTACGGCTGTCATTATCCCCGGAAAATGGTGAAATGGCACATATTTCGTATCAGAAAACGAGCGGTTGTTAGTAGGACAATTTACGTGGGTGATAAAAGCCGTCTGAAAGAAGGTAAAGAAAAAGTAATGAAAGATATCTCATTTTCAAACTTGGAATCATTCATCCCCATGGTACTAATGAACGTTTCTCTATTATTTAATCCCTCATAAAGTTAATGTATTTGTCTAGGAAGGACGGATAAAAACATTGGCTTGTAGGCTTTAGTGCTTAAAGTTTAAAATTTGGTTCAGCAAGCGTTATCTATTTATTCCTGTATAAGTTAATGATTTCATCTAGCTTGAGAGGATGAAATCATTAGATTCTATTCCTCATTTCTTTGGATTTTTCTTTTTTTTCATCTTAGGCATTAGCATTTTCTTATGTCCTCTGTCTGTTCCTTCTCTTTTTTGGTAGGCTGATCGACGTTTGAAACAGCAATAGACTTTCCGTAATTTACATCTCATTAACTTTAGTTTGTTACTGACTTTTTAATCCTACAAGTCATTTTTGAATCGCGTGTCTTTTTTAAACTTTAAAAAAACCCCACCTGGCCTTTTGTATCAGTTTTCACTTCAGTTTTGTACCACTTTTACGTTTCACTCGGACAAAGGGCCTTCAGTCAAAACGTGAGTTTCTTCTTTTTAAGACGACCTTAGCTGGGGATCTCAGTTGTACTGTACCGCATTACCTGATTTCAGTACCGCATTTCAGTGACCCTACTGCACAGTGATTTGGCACAAAATTCGGTGCAGATCTACAACAAAATCGCTGTGGCATGAAGGTTTTACCAAAAGTGATCTGATACGTGCCGAGCCGTTTGGTGGCCTAGTCGAACAAAAAGTATCGCTCAATTCAGCTAAATTGAAGCATGCTTCCTGATGCCAAGAATAGGGTTGGAGTGGAATGGAGCGGTGTAAGTGCGCACTAATTTGGTATCGGATTGACCCTCCAGACAATCTGATATGAAAACAATTAGTTATTGTGGAACTGGGATCCAAGTAGTGGATTGACTTGCTCTCTTGACAGTGTTTAACCCTGTGTATAGTAAATATTGTGAAAACAAGACGATTTGAAATTCCAGTTTAATTGTTTAGAAATATTGTGATGAATACGTGAAATGGGTGGAAGAGTGTTTAGCTGAAGCTTTGACAACATATCAAAAGCCAACAGACGGTGATGGCGGATATGTAAGGCAATCGTCAATCAAGTAAGTAATCTGACATTGCTTTTGAATGTTTGGTCACTGTGTTATGAATAACTCATCTGATTTCTGAGAGTAAATATTCCTAACCCACTGACTGAATGTTTAAGTGATAGTTTCTAGTGAAAAAAAAGTATTCCTATCCTAGTGACTAAATATTTAAATAATAGTTTCTATAAAAAAAGAGGGTTTTTTCATAAGATTGTATGATTAAAAATTGTTATGAATATTACATGTGTTTAGTAACATTTAAAATCTACTTCTGTGAATCTACCCGTGAACCTAACATCTATTCTCGTAATGAAAAGCTACAAGCATCGGAAGCTGTTAATATAGGAAATTGTTTGGAACTAATTTCTTTGGTGAAACAGTACGGATGTCCATCGTAATTTAATCAACACAGCTACTGACGGTATTCCATTAGTGTCATCATTTATAACCCGCCCTCTGTCTAGTAAATTTTTCAATTTTTATTGAAATGTTTTTAACTAACTTTCCGGTACCGATAAACAATATTCAAAATGGGATAAAAGAGTTGTGTGATAATGTTTGAATTAGAAACTGGACGTGAATTCGGAAATATTTCTGCTAAATTCAGGTACTCTTATTTCTCGAGAGCAAGTGTAAAAGTTCTTCCCAAAGCTAAAGTTAACGTGATCCCGAGTTTTACACAGACTTTTAATTTGGATTAACTTACAAGTTTGGAGTTGGTTGAGCTTAAGCAGGTTTTGCCTCGAAAGTAACACAACAAATGACTGGCAAAGCGCTAATTTAACTTCAACAAATAAAGTCTCTTGGTGAATATAATTGAATTATACGGCTCCAGTATAATTTTTTCAACTTGGTTTCATGGGTATGACTGCCGGAAAGCTGTATTCTAATGTAACTGTGGGGCATGTCGTGAATGGTTTGGGGAAGCTTCATTGCAAACTGCTGCTAGATGAACGAAAACTGTTTCGCATTATAATATTTCTAACTCTGTCTGAAGAAAAATTAGTTTTACGCTTTTTCACTAGACCAGTCCGGAATCGCTCATGAGTCCAGCTCAAAATATTTAAATGAAGTGCCATAGACTAGATTGAAATATTTCATGAATAATTTCATTAACCTTTGTTTCGTTGCTTCTCCCAGCATTGAACTGAATGATAAGATTAATAAAATTAAATAATAAATATAATACAATTAACTTCCCGATAGTGCAAATGGTCAATTTTTTAAACAAATAGCGGAATTATCTAAAAAGATACTGTCGAGTTATGAGATTAGAAGCTAAATACAAAATACGAGAAAAATACGCCCACAACTTACAAATTATGCCCATCCGTTCCCCCACTTTCATTGCATAGTATTAGTAAACAAACATCAAGGTTTGTCTAGTTTCTTTACTTTCAAGGATCGCATTCCCAGGTCGCTGAGGTCGCAAACATCACTCTCCGCATGATCTGTCCTGATAATTTTACTGTTGTTTCTCCCGTAAAAAGTTATTTTAACTTTCCATTCTGTATTCGTGAAATTTTATTAGTCTCTATATTAAATCCTTTCACCCCTGAATTTTTCAAAAGAAGTTATGGATTATTCAATCTATTCAAATCCCTTTGAAAATCTACTGACACCTGTTCATACGTTGGATTTGTATACATTAAACCGCGCTTATATGTGCGGTTTGGGATTTAAGAGTTATGCCTTCCCTTAATCAAAATATCTCCTCTGTACCCCTCTCTTTTTCCTAATAGGACGTCTCAACTCCTTAAATTCTTACACTCAGTCACTTTATATTCCCGTTTCTGTACCGTTCTTATCTGATGACTCCATCGTTTTAAATATTTGTGTTCGTTATTTAAATATTTCACGGTTTTGTTTACCGACATTATGACTGTAAGTAATTTTATAGTCTGTGTTTTAGGATTTTCATTGTATTTTGTATTCAGCTTCTAACCTCAAAACTCTGTAAAATAAAATACTTCCGTTATTTGTTTAAGAAATAGATCGTCTGTTTCTATGGAAAATTTGACCGTTTTTCATCATACAGCCCAATATTTAAAATTTCAACCATACTCAAAATACTACACACGGATGTTCCTCTAAACCCGCTCATGATGTTGCGAGAAGCAACGAAACGTTAGTAAAACTATTCGTGAAATATTTCAATCTGGTTTTGTTGTAATGGCACTTCATTTGAAAGTCTTGAGCCAGCTTTTATCTTTACCTTACGTTCACGGCTTCCTCCCGGAGACTATTAAGCAAAATCGATTTGCGAAGTCTTCGATTTAGCATTCGCGATCTGCGAATTCCAAAATGTTCGTTGGAGTTAAGCAGATCATTTAAGGTGTTGGTGTGAGATGGTAATTATGAGTTGAAATAATATCGTTCTTGTTGTTGTCGCTGTTATTATTGTTGTTGTTATTGACACTGATATAAAGATTATTTTAATTTATTTTGGAATCATCCTGAGGGTAATATGAACAGAATATTTTCAGTTATCGTAATAACAAGAACCATCGTTTTTACTTTTAACATTTTTCTGACTTGAAAACTAAGAGGTTCTAGCAATGCATAGTGAACCTTGACCACAATAGCAACAACAACATCTTGGATATCAGGTACTCAAGCAGAACTTTATGTTTGTTTAGAGCTGTTAAACGCCATGTTTACGTTCCAACTCATTTTTTCGGTGAGATTGTAAAATTAAAGAGTGGTTATGAACTATTGCGCCAAACGGTAAGTCCGCCATTTGTAATTATCTTTTATCTCTATCAATATTGCAGAAACTAAGAAAGAAGAATGTTTTAAAACAATATTTCAAGTTATGATGCATGAAGAACTGCTTTTATTTTTCGTATGAAACAGCCAACAAAACAAAATATCCTTGAGCATAGTCCCAGTGTCGGTTCCGAAACGGTGAACAATCTAAATTCAGTATTTCTAACCCTCTCATCTCGACCTGAATATTTTTTCACCCTCATGCCCTGTCCTCCATTTTGTTATAGAAAGATTTTAATTAAAACATTCTAAAACTATTAGGGTTATGCCGGCCAGTTTTCACACACTGTTCAAATGTTTGACTCCTGTGACGAGAAAGACATTCTAAAAGTCAAAACAGCGCTTTGGACTTTGGTAAGTTGGTTGTTTTTATTCCAAGTTTTAACTGCATTTCTAAGATTACTGTTATTTGTAATGTAAGATGTGTTGCTAAGTTTGGGTTTGGAAGCATTTAGGAGTGAAAGTATACAAAGATCAAAATATTCCATGACTCTATGTCGACCATAGTTTCAGATAGAGACATTGTATTAGGAAACTAAAGTTTGGACTGCGTCAATCTAGATTTCACTAGGCGTAAAGATTGACATGTGAGGCCTATTTTGATGGTAAAAAGTTGACAAGATTTCTGCTTCTTATTTACGAGATTTTGTCGCAACCAATCAAAATAAACAGTCGCGAGCGAGACTAATAAAGCCTTTTGGAAATCTAGCTTTTGAGATCTACCGGACGTTTGTGAATTATCAGAAGTGCTGCTTGACGACAAGTTACATAGGAATTATCTACATGCCAGTAATAATAATAATAGTAATACGCAAGAAATTAACTCATATCCAGTTTTGGTTGAATTAATTTCATTAGGGTCATATTGGAACTTCAAGCTGGGGTTTAAGTATTTTGACTGAAGAAGAAATTATTCCTCATATTGTTCGAATGGCTGGTCTATGTGAAGTCCTAACTGTCAGAGGGTATGTCACGATAACTCAAGATGTTTGTTCCGTACAACAAAACAAAACAAAAGTGTTTCATCTCAATGCTCTAATAGTACAACGACAATTAGCGATAAAAAGATGTTTAGATTGTAAAAAGATTCACGTCACTTTCAAGTCAAGGGGAGGGGAGAAAGGTTAAATGATAAACGAGTTATAAATTCTAATCGATTGTAGAAATGTAAAATATCATAAAACGATGAAGCACGTAGTTTGGCTAAAGAAAATTCGACTGAAAAATAAGAGATTGCTTGGTATCGCTGATAGGGGTGCACCGGATAGTGTTTTTTTATAGCCGGCCGGATACCGGTATTTTGGATGAAAAGCTCGCACTTGCCACAAATCAATCAATTATTACCCAAATTAGATTTGGATTGAGAGGAGAAAAATTAAAACTTTACACTGAAGTTCAAATATGATTTGCCTTTTTTTGCAAGTAATTACTTTAAAACACTACTTGTTCACTGGCGTTTATAATTATAAGCATTAATTAGACAAGTTACGAGTTGCAACTTGCAAATGGCGGGAAAATGCAACAAAACTGAAGATGAACATAGATCAATGGACTGGAACCGACTCTCTCCCTTTTTGGTTTCTGATGAACATCGACATTGCAAAAGGTAAGGGCATAAAGTTAACCTCGTTTTATTATATCACGTTTGTAATATCTCAGTTTTAATGGATTCAATCTTGACTGTAATCAATAGGTAAGTCATTGCCTTATTGTTGAAATATATACGCTTTTTTGATAAAAATTTTTTGTCGGAATAACTTTCGGGTCGTCAAGTTGGCATTTTCAGTTTTTATTCTGGCATGTATCTTGGTTCATATATTGCTAATGTTGTTCTAAAACACTCAGTTTTCTTGAAAAATACGGAACTTAGTAAAACACAAAGCCAGATATAAAACAGCATTTTAAGCTTCTTTTGTTACATTAGGTAACGTGAACAACGACATGTTCACCGAACACTATGAAGCGTTATGGGAACTACTTCATGTTAGATCCACATAATGGTTTGACTTTATGTTCAAGGTGATGCACAACTTTAATATTAAAAGGCTTGGGTTCACGTTTTAATAAGGTGTGTACCGCCCGAAACAGCCATAATAGCAAAAACTGCATGAATTTATATATTAGAAACTAAATTAGCTGGACAACAAGTAATGTCGAACTAAATGCGCACAGTGGGAAAAGCAATGCGACTGAATTTCCATGTTTGCACGGAAATAAAATATTTGGTTGGATAAAGGATTACGGAAAATTTGTGCTTATGCATTTTATTTTTTCAGATTTCTAGTATAAAAAGCAAATACCGGAAATATTCCGTCTGATTCCGATCTCATGACAGCTGCACCCACCTCGTTTGTTTGGGCGTTGTTCCAAGTTCATGACAAAAGCGATGCTGTCGCAGAATGTCTTATTTGCCATAAAGGTATAAAAAGAGGTAGAGAATCTGCTGGACAAAAATCGTTCAGCACTTCTCCCCTTCACAACCACTTGAAGAAACACCATCCCAAGGAGTACCAGAGCGCCAAAGATAATGCGAACATTACCACTCTTTACTCTTCCGTAAAGCCCAAAGAAAAAAAGATAACGGCAATGAATAAACAGCTCACACTGATGGACAGCTTGGCCTCCAAAAAGATTTGGGATATCAATGATCCCCGATCAAGAGCTGTCAACGAAAAAATTATGAAAATGATGGCACTAGATAACCAACCTTTTACCATGGTGGAGGACGACGGTTTCATTGAGCTGATGGCACACTTACAACCGCGATATCTTTTGCCCAGTCGCCGATACTTCTCCGATACAATGTTACCACGTGTCTATGACGAACTAAAGGATAGAGTTAAAAAGGAATTGTCCGAGCCCCATGGGAGTTATATCTCTTTTACGTCGGACATTTGGACTTGCTCATCGTCCAAGGAAGCATTCATTTCTTTGTCCGGCCACTGGATTAAGCAGGACTTACACGAGTTGATGCGGTTCTCCACGCAACTCACTTTCCTGGCTCCCATACGGGAGTCAAAGTTGCAGAAATGTTGCAGAGGATGTGGTCAAGCTGGAATATCAGCAAAGAACGTCGACAACTTCTTGTTCGAGATGGGGCAGCCAACATGTGTGTGGGCGGAGAGTTGGGGAAAATCCCTTCTATTCATTGTACCATCCACCGACTTCAACTCGTCGTTGAAGACGCAGTGCTGACGCAACGGGTGATTATTGATCTGCTGGCTAAATTTCGAAGGATCGCTACCCATTTTAACCATTCAGCTGTTGCCTGCAATGAACTGAAGATGCTCCAGGAAGAAGAAAGCAAAGTTCCCCTATTGCCCGTCCAGGATGTCCAAACGAGGTGGAACAGCACATACCTTATGGTGGAACGTATGGTAAAGTTGAAGCACCCGATTCAGTTGTATGTGTCTGATCACAACGATCTACCCTCAATTACCGCAAATGAGTGGCAAATCAGCCAACGGTTACTCGATATTCTGAAGCCTTTTTTTGATTTAACCAAAGAGATGAGCACTGAGTGCGCCATTCTCTCTAGCGTGATCCCCAACATCTCCACCCTTGAGTTATATCTGTCTAAGATAGGACAAGGTGATCAGGGTATACAGTCAACTCGGGAATCCCTTCTCCAGGCTCTCCGGAAGCGATTTCTTTCCACCACAGAAGCCCCAAATGATCTGAATGTCAGGAAGAACAAGCACTATGTCTCTGCCACATGTATCGACCCACGGTATAAGAATCACTTTTTGCAAGACGGTGAAGAAAAGGAGAAGGCTAAATTCTGGCTACTAGAACTGCTAACTGAAGTGCACGGAAAACATCGAGTGGATATAGAAGATTCCACTTTGGACAACACACCGAGTGATGACGAACCTTCTCCGGCTGGTCCTTCAGCAAAGAAATCAAAACCTGATGATCTCTTCACAACTTGCTTTGATGAGATTATAAACAAGCATAAAATCGAAGCAGCAGCCAACTCAGACAGGCAACAGGATGAAAATGTTCGTCTCGTTAAGGCCGCGGAAGAGGTGGATAAGTTTATGATGCTACCTTTGCTCCTCCGCACAGCTAATCCACTTGAACGGTGGGGGAAAACAACCGGATTTCCTCTGCTGCGTGAGCTTGCACGCAAATTGTTGTGCACGCCTTCCTCGTCGATATTTTCTGAAAGAATGTACTCGGAATATGGAAACATCTTCGAGGAGAAACGGAGCAGACTCCTTCCTCGTAAAGGAGAGAAACTCCTTTTCATACATCACAATGTAAGAAAATTCTGACAATGCCACTATATAACAAGCTAGAGTGGGACTACAAACAACTTTGTGTAAAATGGTTGTTATGCGCATCTAAATGTGTCACTTACTGAGATTGTTATTAAGTAACAGACGATTATCTTCTGTTTATTTGTTAAAAATTAACGTTAGAACAGAACACGAGTTTACATTGTTTCTTCCCTTAATGTCTGTTGTTAGTATGGTACAAGTAACACAAATTGACAATTGTCTTCAGAAAAGCAAATTATCCAGTATCCGGCCGGATATAAGAAAATAACCGGCCGGATACCGGCTAGTCCCATTACCCTACTATCCGGCCGGATTATCCGGCCGGATACAATATCCGGTGCACCCCTAATCGCTGATAAACAACATCATTGAATTTTTCTTTACGCTTTCGTCAAGTTTACTCCTTTGGGGTAAAACTATTCTTTTTTGCTTGTTTTATCATAATTTTATCATTTAAAACACATTTTACTTCATAATTTTTTTTGTATATGTAGTCCTCTTTAACGGATATTTTTTTTACTTGACCTGAAAATGATGCGAATTAACGTCGAAACATGTTTGAGGAAGTTGATCGTCCAGGTTAGTGTAGTCTTGAGAAAGACTACACTAACCTGGACGATCAACTTCCTCAAACATGTTACGATTCTCCCAGGTTCAAACCATTTACTTTATTAACGTCGAAACATTGTCAATGACTTTGGAAATTTTGTAATAAAAACCCCTGGTCATCAAAATATGATGCCACTGTTGATTTCTCAGTAAACATGCACTTTTATGTCGTAGAACCTGTTTCTACGTATTGGGACTGATTGCGATAACTCGTCAAGGAGCCGACATTCTTAAAAGTCTCAACTGGGAAAGTGTCCGACACAAGGGGGAAGACTCTTGGCCCGTGATTGAAGTGAAGGAAGAAACTCTTCCTTACTCCAAGCGGTTCGTCTCATCACTATCAGCTGCGACAGGTTTGTGTAGTAGCAATTCACAATTGTTCGCACATAAGATGTTAACAGGCTTCTTAACCGGTACTTGAACGTAAAAATATTTCACTTCATTTCATCAGACATATTTTCCTTGAGGGTTAATAGAAAAATACTGTTACGTAGTTTTACCCAGCAGTTGGTCGGGGATAAATATTAGTGTTTAGCATATCCCTCGCAGGTGAAGTATTTTTTGCGCCATCTGATAGTTTCCTCTATATCGGACTATCCTGAATATCCTAGCAATAAAGTATTCAAAGACATGTATTTAATTTACTTTTTAGCGATAAATACACTCAGGATGTGTTTCAAAATATTTTGTTTACGAATGTTAAGTGGGCGGCAAGTGGTGCATGGATTGCGTTGCCTTCTCCCTTTCCTTCGAAAGTCGCGAAAAGACTTGACGAAATTTGGGATAATCTGACTACGAGGAGAATACATAACTGCGTGCAATTTAAACGTTTGAAATATAAAAGAGAAATAATTTATTTACGTGCAAATACCATACTCAGTGCTCTGCCAAATTATGTTTCAGAGTCATCTTAAGGGTAACATTGGTCAGTTCATAAAATATTCTGTATATCGACATCTCCATCCAGTAGCGTACCGTGCTAAGATATCGCCCTGGGCGCCAGCAAATGTTGCCGCTCCTTCCCCAGTACAACAATTGATATAAAAATTCTAAAATTACATTATACGCCCTTTTGACCCTCATTTCTTTCAATTAGTTTCAATAAGCGTCGCATCAAAGTAGTAAAATTTAATAAGCGCCGCGGCGCTTATTCGATTTAATACAGTTGTTCAGATTTCGGAAGATTTGTCATTTTTTTTATGTTTTAATAAGAGCAAGATCGCTGCCCCTATGGAAGTGTTGTCCGGGGCGCTACGCCCCTGTGCCCCCCCTACCTCATCCGTACGCCACTTTCTCCAACCAATATTTTGATTATGGGGTGAGGAAAAAAAAAAGTTTTTTTTTCTTGTTAGATTACTATCGCCAGAGTGAAGAGGAGAGTGTGAGATACAGAAAATCTCCAAGTGAGTCTGAAGAGGCACAAGCTAAATCTGTTTACGACGAAGAAAGTGGGGTCTACCTTGGCACGGAGCAGCGACCAAGCAACATTTATGACAAGAGCAGTGGCATTTATCTTGGGGAAGAGGATCCTAAGGCCCCTAAACATGATGAAGGGACAGGCAGCGGCATCCTTCTGCGCATTCTTGAAGAGCGAATACAGGAGGCGAATCCTCCTGAGGATCAACATGGTAGCAACGTGTCATTGTCTGATGAAAAATCCAACTGGGCTAACGAGGAAGCCGAAGTAAAGACGGAGCCGCCTTCTCTACTTGAGCGTATTAAAAAGACATCCATTCCTGCACATCTTATGCCACCAACGGAATCTTCACCTACGACAAAACGTGACATTGATGAAGCTTCTAACCGTGCCATAAAGAAACGTCCTTCTTTGCGCGGAGACAGCAACCAAAGGTTGTTATCCCGACGCGAGTCTCATCCAAGAACTGCTTCAAATGCATCAAGTAGTGGTAGTAGACCTCCTGTCGATCATGATAATAGCGAAGTCGCCGGTGGTAACCAACCTAAATCCATTAATCTTAATTCATTCGAGAGTCCTTTGGCTGAGGATTCTTTGATCAGTAGAATTTTAAAAAGTACAAGTATTACACAAGTAAGTGACAAAAAGGAAACAAAATTGGAAAATGAGGATGCTAACTTGAGTCCGTTGAGCAGCACACCAAGATCACGAGTAACACCTGATGGAGATGAAATACGTCACATGAGAAGTGCGAGCGGTGTGAGTGATGCCAGTTACCGCTCAATATCATCCATGGATACCTCCCAGAGCTTTGGTAGTTACAGAAGTCAAACAAGTCTGGATAACATCGCTGAATTACCATTGGATTTAGAGAAAAGCTTGGAGAAAAATTTTAGAGAGAGGAAAGCAGAATTAAACCGCACGAGGAGCTCCAGTTTAAACGACAAGTCTAGCGTTGTGGACCCCAGATTGTGCATTCCAGCCAGTGTGAGGAGTGCAAGTTTTTCTGGAACAACTGACGATATAGCGCAATATCCGACGCACTCCAGTCGACAGATGTTTAGGAGTGATTATTCATTTAATTCACCTTCAGGAGATCGACGTCGTTTGCCCAGCAGCAACACAGAAGTCGTGTTGTTGGACAACAGAACTCTTGTTCTGAAGAATCCGACTAAACCTGAAGAAAATGGTGCTTTTGATAATTCATATTTGGATCAAATGAGTGTGAGTGATGGTCTTAGTGATACGGCATCGTTCAACAGCAGGAACGACAATGTGAAAGAGATTGGGATGTCAATAGATGACACCAACAAGAAAGTTCCGAAAAAAGCATATTCTCGCAGTGTAAGTTCAGTTGGCTCAAGTTTTACTCCTCGTGGAAAAAGACTAAAGAAAAGTGTGACATCCCTGTCCATTTGGAGCCTGCAGTCCGCACCAATGAGCCCCACTTCTCCTGACATGGACACTGCAGACATGATTCACAGTTACACCTCGTTCCGCGATGCGCATGGATATTCAGCTTTGAGCAACTTACGTCGGCAAAGAAGCTTTAATAGAGATATTGAAAGTCGCATTGGGGGATTTAATCAGTCCTTCACAATTGTGGGGTAAGGTAACGTCTTTATACGTCACGAGGTTAGGTGGAGTAAGTTGTTTTATTTAATCAGTTTTTCACTATTATGAGGTAAGGTAAAGTATTTCTACGTTGTAGGGTAAGATGGAGTAAGCTGTTTTATTTAATCAGTCTTTCACTATTGTGGGGTAAAGTAAAGGATTTCTACATCGTGGGGTTAGGTGGTGTAAGTTATTTTATTTAATCAGTTTTTCACTGTTGTGAGGTAAAGTAAAGTATTTCTACGTCGTGAGGTGAGATGGAGTAAGTTATTTTATTTAATCTGTCTTTCACTATTGTGAGGTAAGGTGAAGTATTTCTACGTCGTGGGGTGAGGCGGAATAAGTTATTTTATCCTATGAAAATAAGCTTAGGGACTTGTAACTTAAATTAAACGAATTGGCGAGTTTGACGTGTAGTTTTTTTTGACGTAAGGAAGATGGATATAGGATTGTAGTTGATGTAATGTTTAAAACAAGTAGTAATGCTTTATCGAATGTAAGAACACGAGGCGACAGGCATGTGTTACAGATTCCGTAAAGCATTACTACTCGTGAATTAAAAATAGCTTCTAAAATTCATTAGTAATTCAGGACAAAAAGACAAATGAAATTTATATCTAACTCGGCTTCGCCTTGTGTCTGTACACTTCGATACATAATGGCTTCTAGTTTTGTAGTAATAAATAAATAAGTAAATGAGTAAATAAATGAATAAATAATAGTATGTAATATTAGTATGTAATAAACCAACCCCTTTATACACTAATTGACGAAGAAAGTTCGACGTTTAATGCTTTTTGAGCCGCAAAAATTTCACGAGAATAATAAGTGTATGTATTGATTGCACATGGACACACGACATGGTCATGATTTCTGTTTGTGTTACCCTCGTGAATTATTAACGAGTTTTTAAACGTTTTATAAATGACATTAGTCACTACTTCGCATATTTTGATTAATTTCACTTCTTTTCAATGGAAAAAGTAAGTGGTACAAAGTCAGAGATCCGTTTCGTCTTTTGTTGCTTCGTGAGTAATTTATGTAACTTTAGCAGCAGATATGTACAGTCAAAGAACATCTTGCACGAAACACAATCCCAGCATTTGTCCTCTCAATCGCCCATCTCCAAAATACCTGGAAAAACATGCAATGGCGATGAATGGTGTAGAGCAGGGGTATTCAACTAAAAATCAGGGGGGTCCAGTTACTCAACTCTCTCCCTCTGTGGGGTCCGTAACCGCGAGATATTACACGTAACTATGATCCATGGAAAAAATATAGTGGCAACTTCAACATTTTATTAAACATTTTTGTGCTTTTCTTAGTTACAAGTTAATTTCCAAACAGGAACTTGATAACCTAAAGTCCTAAACATTTATCTTCAAAATACACTTTGCTTCCATTTCCCTAAAGAACAATTTTTTTTATAAATTAATATTAGTATCACAAAAAATGTCTAGCGGTCCGGATAAAAGCCTCTCAGAGTCCGGATCCGGACCGGAGTCTGCCAGTTGGTGACCCCTGGTGTAGAGTTATATAATGACTTACCAAGAGTGCTGGTATTAAATCACAGATTGGTTCGTCGCTCTGAGTTTGTCAGTCATACCGATACATCGAGATGCTCGATACGACAAGATTACTGATATAGCAGGATGGTCAATAAATTACTACTCTGTTGATGCGCATGTTTTAAGGCTTAATCCTGGAGGTTGGAATAATCGCGACCTTTTTTGAAGACTTAGAGGGGACTGGGTCCACAGTTCATGGAATGGTATTTCTTGCGAGGTGTTTTTTTCATAGTGAATGTTGATTTTTCAGGATGACATTACTTTTCAAAATATGTTTTATTTTATACTTCTTAAAGTTGTCGTCTGGTTGGGAGGTTTTTACAAATTCTTGATGAAGAAAAAATTTCCGGTGAGATTGAAGAGACTGTTGGAGAAAACTGATATTTAATTATCAGATATTTGATTCAAAAAGGTTTTCTTGCGATTAAACTTGAACTCAGTGACGTAAATGTACGGAATTTAACAACAAATTTAAAGGTCATACTAGTTGGTCGTCCTTCAAAGAACTGCCCCTCGTGAAACTTTTGTTTTGATTACCGATAACTGATTAAATTTTGATGAAATGATGATTGATGAAATTTCTTTACGCCCAGTACAAGGAAAAAGTGGGTAATTAATGACGTATGCGTGATTTTCATTAAGACGAGTAAATGTTATCTTGAGATGAAACTTGATATGAATCGTAAGAGTACGTGAATACATATTTTACTATCGTATTCAATCGGAATGACAACGATATCCTTCTCAGTAAAATAACAACGTTTTGAAAACTCGATAAAACTCCTAAAAATTTTTTGTTGTCTTCGTGTAGACGATAAAAACGACAAAATAAACTTAAAAACAAGTTAAATGTACAAATTGCATAAAGGTAGATATCCAACAAGTGATGTTTGTCATTTTTTGTGCCCGAACCGTAATTTGAAAACCAACACTCTACAGTCGATAGACAAGTGTGCGATATGCAGACATGTACAAGTGGTCACCATGTACTAAGATGGGTCGCATTGGTTGACCAAGCAGATACTAAATCGATCATGTTGGTTGACCCGTCAAGTATATCGCAAACCATAAAAGAAAAGAAATATATGTACGATGTTCTTGACTAATTTGTCACCTTAAAGCATGGTTTGAATTTTCAATAGTCATACATTTCTGATAGATTATCCGGTTTTTCCTTGTAATAATCTAGTCCACCTATTCCAGAGACACGTCCATTGTCATTAGACCTTACTGGTAGTCAGACGCCTGGAGGGTCGATCGCACTTGCAAGTCCTTCTCCTCTTGAACACTCCTACGGCAGAAAAGCTACAAGCTCGGCCAGGGGAAATGAATTATTAGGTTTGAGTCTTCCTGTTGATCTCAGTGACTTCTTTTGGGTAAGTTAAGGGAGAAGAATTAAGCGTTATTTAAAACAGACCTTTGTCTATATTTCTAATATGATTTTTTGTATTCTTCGTTATTTGGGTATCATCTCTCAAGGAAGCAGTTTTTCTACTCCCATGATAATTTCATGAGACTTGAAATCGTTTAGTCTGCAACGTTTCATGCGAAATGCTATCTTTAACTAAGTATTTTTGATGGTGTAGAAGAAAAGCTAAAGTAGGCACTAGTTCTGCTCCATTCGTTTCTCGTCAGTTTTGTCTTGTTTTTCCACTGCCAATTGAGCTGTCACTCTAATGTCACCCAATATCTCTCCAATTTGCCTAACTTTTACTTTGCTTAGTTCTTTTGCGACTTACATAGAATTGATCAAACTCTTACCGACTTGTGCCGAGGAAAACCATGAGTTTTATGGACCCGAGACCTTCGATGATCCGACGTCACCCTAGGGTGATACTGCAATATGAGAATCTGTAGAACTCGATGTTTCTCACGGTGGAAGTCAGAAAAAAGTTTTGCTCTGTGCCAAAAACTTTCTAGTAACCAGTTACCAAAGTTTAAAAGACATACTACGTCAAAAACTTGATTTTCATATAAAGAGGAATATGTGTCCCAGCGTAAAAGTAGTTGTAAACTTCTTCAGATTCTTTCAACGAAGTCTTTCGTGTTAATATGTGTTCTTACCCAGGTCAATTTTGATTATTTCCGCATACTAAATGCCTTTCCCGTCTTGTTATTTATATCCCAAGGAATTATAGAAACTGGATAAAGAAGTGAAGAAGCTAAACAAAATTAGTTGACTAATATTTAGCTGCCTCTTTTCACTGTTTTCCTCTTGTTTTAATCTACATACTTTCTCGAATATTCTGTTTCAAAGAAATAAAATAAGTTTTGGATTAACATTTCTTTACCAGGTGGAGCAATCTACATTCAAAGGATCATGGGCTGATAATTTTACTGGCACTTCAACAAGCTTGATGCAACCAGAAGTTCTGGAGGTCTCCCAGGACATGAAACTTAAATCTAAAGCCCACGACATGACACAGTGCCTTAGATGCATGGATCTATCACATACCACTGGAAAACCTTTGACATATCAAACACCAGTGGAAAAGAGTGAAAATTTTACCCAAAAGCCAGAAACAACCACGTCGCCTGTCGACCAAAGAAATGAACCCACAGAGATTTCGATTGAATCCTCACCGTCTGGAACCGTCTTGGAAAAGTTTCTAAAGGGTAAACGTGGAGACGTGATATCCCCAAAAGAACTAGGGTTGATAAAAAAGGAAATCTTGAGGCTTGTCGTCAATTTAAGCAGTGCTGTAACGTCCAAGTCACACCAACAGTCGTTACGTAGGTTGGTAAAATAAGTTGTTTATGTTCTGCCTTGGTGACTTGGTGTTTGTAGATTTCTAATGAGATAGCTTCTCAGGCTATTAACTCATAAAATCTTCCTGTGCCCTTCACGAGAATCAAACCCGTAACATTGTGATCGCTGGTGAAATGCACTAACCATTGAACTAATTGGGCTAAAAACAAACGGTACATGCTTTTCTGGTTCTTGATTGGAGTGACACGAGGAGTGACACGACTTCTCTGAATTTGTTGGTTGAAAATTACATGCACTTATGATCTACAAGCACTGGAGTACCACACACAATATATACATTACATATTAAATTTAAGTACATAAGTGAATATTTGATAAGATGATCCACTCAGACCTGAGGGTGGTTCGTTTACTGGGTCGCTGGCGTGTCCGGCAGTGATAGCTTAAAAGAAAGGGAGAGAATTTCTCGTTTTAGAGGTTTGGGGGCCAGCACCGGAATTAAACTTACTTCATGATGTGCATACTGGGCACATTAAATTTTAATTACTGCTGGTCTAATGTCATCAGGTAAATTGGATTATTAGGCGGGCAAGGTCAGATGTCACGCTATATACGTCGTTTAGCGCACTTAACTATACCACCTTTCTAGCTGAAAAGGAAAAAAAAAATTTTACATAAAATTTTTGCGACTTTTAAGTCTTTTAAAGGATGGGACTCCAGTTCCGTCTCCAGAACGAAGACTCAAGTGAAATTAAGTCTTCTGGGGCAGTGGCATGAATCAAGTGGCATCACTCCAAGCATGAGACTGGAGTCGAGTCTGACCAAAATCGTTACAGCAAGAATGCTCGGAATGGATTCTGGGGCACTTTTTGCCAAAATTTTACGTTGCGTTATAATTTCTCCAGGACAAACAAGTTCGGTTATTTTTAATACCATTTGCTTCAGGTTTTAAAAGAAAACAGAAAAAAAAAAAAAGCAAGTGAGTTTACAGTCCCCATCATAACGACCAATCAATGAAGAATGAAGTCTTCTTATGTATTCTTTGTCAAAATATCGACCAGCCACAGATCTTGAGATTAAAACTTGACATAATGACCAAACCAATAGTGTAGTAACGGAACTGTGATAGCTTGATGTTGATCTATGTACATAAATGTGCATGATCTCAAGTTATTTACTCTGAAAAGTTTTCTGACTCCCTAACAGGAGTTGAACCCACAACTTGGTGACCAATGAGGTGTTCTAACCATTGACCTGCTAGACTTACATTGTTAGCGAAGGTCACTTTCGAGTTCTGGTTCGTGATGATTGTGTGACGTACAGACACTTTCGAAGAAATTTCCCGTGGGATAAGTTTGTGTAGAGTATCACGTATGGGGATTAGTGTCAAAATTACCTATATCTTATGGTTTTCCCGCTTTCTGGCGCAAGTTTGGAACTTTTAAGATTGCAGTCGGGGAGCGATCTACTCCCTGGCTCACTGGTGGTATGTACTGCCAAGTCCGCGAGACTCATATCATGTAATTATATTGATGAGAACTAAGTCACGAGCAGTAACTTTTCAGGTTATAACTGTTTCACCAGGCTGCGTTGGGAACTTTTTTATTTTCTTTCGAGAAAAATATATACCAATACTCAAAAAATTAGACCTGGCAGAATGACAGTTTCCTTCGGGTTGTCTAACGTATGAACTAAGTCTGGAACATTTGTCAGGCCGTTTTGGAAAGTCAAGAATAAACCAGTTCACTGTATGTTACGTACCGTAATGAAACAAGGACAAGATCGACATTGAGGAGTAGGGTAGAACGAGGTAAAATGAGTTGAGTGGGATAGTGGGGAGACTTAGGATAGAGTAACATGAGCTGATTGGGGCAGTGGGCAGGGTTAGGGTAGAGTAACATGAGTTGAGTGGGGTAGTGGGCAGGGTTAGGGTTGAGTAACGCTGAATGGAATAGATCGATGTAATAGTTGAGTGAGAGACAATGGAGTAGGATGGAACACGGGTATATAATATGATGGGCTGAAGCCGTAACATCCAGCCCTGGTGATATATTAGAAAAAGAGAACTAAGTTCGAATGAGGCCAAATCACCGTTGTCAAGAAATTATCTGGTTGACCCACAAGGAATCCAACCCTTTGTCTCTGGCTGAACGTGCTAGCGCTCCAGACCACTGAGCTATTGGTACACTAGATGATTGATCCCGTAGGGAATCCAAACCAAGGTCTTTGGTTAATCTTGCCAGCGCTCTAGGCGACTGATCTATTGGTACACTCGGTCAGAACAGTCAGAAATAACCATCATATTCTGCCCGCAATTATCAACAACCTAACCGGAGAGGTCTAATCCACGAAACATTGAGTGTCATCAAGTTTTCAATTAGAACGAAGGTAGGTGTGGCTAGTACACCGTAGATTGTCCTTCAGCCACATCAATATCAGAGTGATAAGTCTAACTTCGAATGAAGCCAAGTCTCCTCCGCAGAATTTATTTGGCTGCCCTTATCGCGAAGAGTAGTGTGAAGTGGTGAAAGCATATTTATGAGATACAGTATAGTGTTGTAAAGTCACGTTCTTTCATAGGTGAAACTGGTTCCAACGAATATATTTAAAATATAGTTTCTTATTGTTGTTTTTTCTCTACTTTAAAGTTGGAAAGAGAACCTACCGCAGTTGTTCGAAGATCTTTGTTTGTACAGTCAGGTGATCGAGCAGATGAGTTTATATAACTACAAACTGAACATGCGAAGATTTATCCAGGGGTTCTTCGAAACGGTAAAATTCACTCAGGTACGTCCGTTTACAGCACAGTTGCATTTGATGGGCATAGTTGGTGTTTTTCGTATTCACGTGTAAACCTCCTTATAGTCAACTGGCTGCTTTTTGACAAGGTTCATCTTTCATTGTTCACATCTCATAACCACCATTCTCAAGTGTTCCTATTTGAAGTGCAGCCCGCTCCTTCGTCTTAGTGGCGCTCGGCTTTCAAACATCATCACCATGGTCAAAGTTTTATGACACAACTATACATTGACTCCTTTCCGTCTGCGTACCGTACTTACTCAAATGAACGCCGCGGCGCTTATTTAAGGGTGGCGCATTTAAAAAACTAATTGAAAAGAAACGATTCTGTATAAAACATAACTACTTTTTATTTCTAACAACAAAAACAACCAGAACAAGAAAAACGAAACGCGCGCTAAATTATCGATATCGTCACTATTAATGTCACTATCTTCTCCACGATCGGGTTTAAATCTGATCGAGGTCAAGCACCTGCATCGGCGGGGGACTAGCTTCGTCAACATCATTGTGAATAAACGCTGCATTCTTCTTGAGTGCCGGCGCTTATTCGAAGGCCGCACTTATTCGAGTAAATACGGTAGTCAACTGTAATTTTACTCCGACTAACGCCAGATTATTATACTCAACAAAGAAAGGCCCTAGACAGGAATAAATTTTAAAAGTTAGTTGTTCCAGTTAGTTCACTTCTGACGAGTCGTAAACATTCAATCTTTTTAGCCTTTATCCCTCCATATTGGCTTCTTATCATAATTTTAAATTGACAGCAGGTCAAGGTTTTGTTTCTCTCAAATAATTTGTTGCAATAAACATTTTCTGCAGCTTATCGATCAGGCCGAAGCAGTTGTCAAGAAGCAAAACAATTAGCTCAAGTGTTCAGACTTCTGAAGTTGAGGAGGTTAAAAAGACAAGGACTTCATATTTCTCGCTCGACCAGTCATACAAATTCGTCGTTGTATGAAATACAGCATGTTGTGAAGCAAATATTTGTGACTTTGCATGGTGGTAATTGCTGTTAGTTTTTGCAATGTTACTGAATGTTCATAAATTTTAATCTAAGCAGCTCTAAGTCCATAACATGCTGGATGAAAGACCGGTGATAAAATTTATTGGGTAGCGACGTAGTGTAACTGAAAAGATTAACTTGCCAAATATCTTGTGAGTTGAAAAACGTTGGAATGTTGAGTAACTAACGAGCTGTGTTTGATTATAGTGGAAATAGGAGGAAGCAGAGTGAAGAGAATGTGTGCTTTAATGGATAAAAAAATATAACTGGAAAAATTATATGTTACATTTACGTTGTTCTGGGTCTTGAGAAATGTTCGTCTCGCGTCCCATTTCTACAGTTCGCAAACTAACACCGACTTGCCGTGTTTTTTACCACAGAGACCATATAATAACTAGCGGGGGCATAGTAGCTGAATGTCACTCAACCGCAAGCGACAAATTGAAAGCTGTCATATTGAAGGAATTGAGGGGCAAACCAGACAATGCCAGGATCACAAGTTCAAGCAGGGGCGGCGGAATAGGGGGGCTAGGGGGCCTATAGACCCCCCAATATTTCTGGTGGGGGGCTAAGCCCCCCAACATTTTAGTCCCAGAAATACAAAATTATTCTTCTCTTAACTACTGTATACTATAGATTAAGAAGTTGTGAATCATCTATTGCGAACTGTAAAAGTGAAGGTAACCTTTGGAAAAGTTAAATTTGTCAGCTTGCTGCAATACTAGGGCTAGAAGTTGTGCGTAATGGCTCGTAAAATTCAGCAGTGGTGGGTACTAAATTTGAGTAAGTCGCCAAATCGGCACGTACAGTTGTTTAGGTATTATTGTTCTCAGTAAACTGCATAACCGGCAACTTTTTTGGTGTAAACATGGCAACAGTTTCCTTGGCCGCTAGTCAGTATCTATGCTTATATTTACGTACCTCGATGTCAAGATCAGCCGTCGATTGATTGATTGGTTCAGTTCGGTAATTAGAGATTTAGAGTTTGCTATTCTCACGACTGAAGTTGACAACGAATACTTGTTTGGCAAATATTGAATAATTATGTCCGCAAGAACTCGCCGTACACCAATCAGCATTGCAAGAGATTTCACCGAAGCAAACAGCCGATGTAAGGCGTTCTTTGGCGAATTTTAATATTGGCTAAATTTCATGAGTAATGTTGCTTGGCTGCTTTGCTTTCATATAAAGTATGCAGAATGCATCACAGATTATGGATCATAGACTACAGACAACAGATTATAGATTATAGATTATAGATTATAGATTATTCATTTTTTCGTTTCTATATCTACGTAGAGTAATATAGGTGGTAAAAGCGGAACCGTGGACCAATCTAATTAAGTTTATTACTCCTGCGTTGAGACATTTTATCCTTTATTAAATCGTTGTGAATTACATTACTATATCTGAAAATGTACCGTGCATTTCTTTATTTAAAGCTCGAAAATTTTGGCCGGAGGTCAGCGGAATGCATCCCTTGTCCTACTTGCTTTTAAAGATTTAGCCTCCCACCTAATATAAATCATCTTCTGCCGGCAGTGAGTTGAAGGTCATAATCAAAGGCCACTTCTTATTTGTCTCTTGTTTTTGTCTTTCTTTGAAAAAAGGAATATAAATCTGTTAAGGCAAAAAAAAAATAATAACCGACTAATAGCCAGAAAAGCAGTTTTTCTGCTAATCTGACACTGCCGAAGTCAACTGAAAAATGTCGACTCGAGCGGGATTTGAACTCGCACCTTCGGGATACCGGTTTGCCGCTCTACCTGTTGAGCTATCGAGTCTAAAGGAATTGCAGGCGAGTTTTTATCCAATTTAAGTACACGAGATATTCTCGCGACAACTTAACGCTTATTCATGAGAGGATGTGCAGTGTTCCAATTCTATTTCAGAATCATTCTCAGAGATATATGAACAGAAACTTTTCATAATAATCTGACACTACTGAAGTCAACTGAAAAATGTTGACTCGAACTCCTGCGAGTTCAAATCCCGCTCAAGTCAACATTTTTCAGTTGACTTCGGCAGTGTCAGGTTATCATGAAAAGTTTCTTTTCATGTATATCTCTGAGGATGATTCTGAAATAGTTTTTCTCCTATAAACGGTGTATGAAAAACACGAAGCAATTCCTTAAACAGCAATTGTCCGATCACAGTGAACTCGATTTCCATATCTGGAATGCTAACTCCCCCGTTGCCGCCCGTGTCAGGTACTTTAGTACGGGGGAGGCTATTCTGCACTCAGTCATTGCGACTCAGTTGATGTAGTGACGTCACACCGACAATTCGTTCGGAAAGTCTTCGTAATTTACATGAAGGTAGTCAATTATTTACTGTTAACCATTGCTAACTTATTACTCAAGGCTGTCATCCACTTATTATGCGAATTTTATCGCACCGACCGATGGTTCCTTCTTGTCTCATAGGCTTTCGACTTTGACTAATGAGAAATCCATACAATTAACACAAAGAAATGTCGCTCCACGCGATAAAATCCGCCTAGTGGAAAATAGTCTTCAGTATATGATTTGTCACTAAGCCATTTTGAGGTGATTTTATAAATCTAGTGACTGATGAGAGATAGGGACACGCACATTATGCTAAAAATTTTGCCTATTATTCTATTCCCTAATTCCTTTGACTTCATCCTATTATTCTTAAAATTCTCCCCCATTATTCCCAAAATTATTCCACATCAAGTCAAACCAAAAACAGAAAAAATAAGAACTTTATTCTATTCAACTCATATTATTGTTTCTTTAAATTAATTTAACCTGCAACACAATTAGCGTGAATTAAATTGCAACATTACTGAGGCCTCAACTAGGTCCTCCAAAGCATTTTGTCGCTGGTCCCCAAATGTTTGGCCCAGCAATGAAAAAACTCGCTCAGCTGTTGCAGATGAAGGCTGCACCAGGCTGAAGGCTGCACTATATACCTTGATTTCCTCATTGAGAGTTTCGCCCTTGCGGTGAGTCTGCTTATCGTGTTTCTCATGGGCATCTGCTAAGTCCCTTTCTCTGGATTCTTTTTGCCAGAGTTATTCTTTGCTGCTTAAGTGCTTTGCACATTTCACGTGACTCACTAGTACGCTCTTTTTCAAAACCAAGAGCTCTCGACAGGCTTTACAAAAAAGTTTTCCTCCTGAGCTTGTAATTTGTCGAACCAACTCGGTATCTGCGATGTACTTGTTTCAGATTCAGTGCACATTGAAGTATCAGAAGCTTGTAATTGTGCATTATCATAATCAAATAAATTAACTATGTCCGTATTCTCCGATGTGGAAGTAGTGGAACTTGAACGCTCTTCGTCTTCGTTTACATTTAGCATCATGCAAAATTTGCATTGCAAATTGTCAAAAAACTATCTCCATTAGACCAAATATTGTATGTACATGACGTTACCAGTCGCATTATACACGCCTCTGGCCCACAGACGGATGGCGCGTATGCTTATTAACTTATTACGTAATTTTTCGTTGGCAGAAACACGTCATAGCAAAAAGTTTGCCTATTATTCCCGGTTTCAAAATATTCCCCTATTATTCTAAAAGAAATTCCGGCATAATGTGCGTGTCCCTAATCTGCAAACTAGTTCAGAAACATGGGAAGTCGTATAGATTTTCCCCTACTCATCCCTCCTACCTTTTTGACTCGGATTTACTTCCCTACATACTTAGTGATGAACCTCGTAAGGCCCAGAGCTCATCCCTGTGACAAGTAAAATCGTCTGGCAATAGCCAGAGTAAATACTAAAGCGAGCCCTTGCCCCTTATGGATTAATTTGATATTTAAAACGTCCCCAAGTTTTATGTGTTTTACTTTTAAGTTGTAGTATTTTCAAGTATTGGGCACGTTCTTTTCCCCCAACACAAGTCGAGGGGTTGAAAGATGTTTCCTGCCTTTGGCAAAGAAATGTGAACAGTCAAAACTTGAGACGTCCAAATGTCCAAGGGTTTTATAGGGCGCATGTTGAAATTTCGATTTGACCAGCACACAAACGTAAAAATCATGGAGCAACCCAAACACACTTAGTGAGAAAGGGGAAGTCAGGTCAAGGACAGCGAAAAACAACGTTCAGAAAGCAATAGCAAACCATAGTTATCGTCTCTATGGTAATGGTTAGCAGCTTTGGATACGCACATAGTACTACCTTACTCCTATTAAAGTTCGCGCCTCGGATCACGTAAATTTGACATATTCAATGAAGAAATAGATTTAAACTCAAGCAAACAAAATATAAATACACTAAATTGAGAAACAAAATTTTAATCCTCCTATGCAGCTTGCGCTGCTTCCCAACAAAATAAATATTTAATCCAACAAACCAGTACTAGTTTCCTCGTTTGCCCAGTGATTATTCGTCTGGGTGATATGGAACTCCTTCGGAAATTGAACTTCGGATGACATCGCTCTGACTTGCCTTAACAGATGAGCTGAATAGGAAATCTACTAATGTCACGCCGAAGATATCAGTAATTTGATGGCAGTGAGTCGGCCGTCCCTGGCACTAAAACAGTCTTGTCACCTTGCACTTGGCAATTAATAGGAACGGGAGTGGTGTCTGATGGTCTGATCTATTTTGATGATGAGACACTCGAGAGTACTGTGATAAGATTATTATCGTCCTTTGCCGATTCCCCGACATTCCGAAACTTTTAGTCGTGAGAAAAGGCAGAAGTGGTGGTAACATCTTTCAAAAAAATGCAAAAATGCGTAAACGAATATTATCTAGAGCAGGAAAAATTCCGTCTCCTAATGAAGGACAGTGGTGACAGATAGTAATTATGGACCCGAGAAGGAAGAAATTACGCACCAGGATGCCGCAACTGTTGTAGAGGATGATTGAAATTGTGGTCATAAAATATACAGCTTTAGCCGTATAAAAGTAATTGTTTTTCCTTTTTAAACTCGAAATTTGGATCTCGCGTCCCTTAAATTTTCGCACGCCATACTGCATGAAAATTACTCCCTTAAATTTCTGCGCGGGCTAGCTGTGTTAATTCAAGGGGCACGAAAATTCGTGGGAGTAAAGTATTTACAGTGTACAGCATGGAAATTTGTTGATAGCATTATGCAGCGGAAAAGTATGCTAGGATGAAGTTCTGAGTCAATAAAACGAAAGTTTAGTTGTTAGCAAATTCACTTGTTTGCGTATCACAAGAGGTGATCAATACATAATATACTGCCACGTAAACTTTTACAGTACATAAACAAATTACAGGTCTGTGTGGTGGACATTAGATTTATTATTAAGAAGTTTCTCGATGAAACGGACACATTCTTTTGGTGAGACATTTTGGGGGAAGAATTTGACAACATTTCCAAGTTTGTCAACCAAGTACTTGCCAAAATTCCATTTCGGGTATTCAGAGGTTGCTTGGTAGAGATAAATGTATAAAGGGTGAGCATCTTCACCACCAACTTTTATCTTTGCAAACAGTGGAAAATTTATATTGTACTGCTCTTTTGCAAATTTTAAAATGGATTTGTTATCTTTTGGTTCCTGTTTCCCAAATTGGTTGCAGGGAAATGCCAAAACTGTAAAACCTCTCGAAGAATATTTATTCTGCAGTTCAACAAGTTCTTTATAATGGCCATCTGTGTACCCACACTCACTGGCAACATTCACCAGCAACAAAACCTGCAAAAGATAAAGATGTTGACAAGGTAAACTTGAGCAATTCTTTGCACTGTTACTTACATTTCTAATGTTGCTTTCATCATATTTAAACATCACATTACTTAAAAAGTTTTAATGTCCAGTTTTGATACAGTTATATTTAGAGCTCTGATTGGCTGTTATGTACCAGGTGAGACCACTTTATGTCACGGCAATGCTGAGTTGTGCTTTAGTATGTGACAAGTGGTTTAATATTATTACAACGCAGATACTACGCTGTGTCTTCCAACATGGCTCCCATGACGTTACACCACTAATGATTATAGTACCTGTAACTTACAACCACCATTGCTTGGATACATAATTTTTCTTCTCCCTTTCCTTTCAGGTTAATCCAAACTTTGACACTTCTTTGTTGTCAAAAACAACTTTTACTTTCTTGTTTCACCTTTTGTTCACCCTCACTTTCCACCAGAGTGTTTCATTCTGTCACATCCTAACTTTTTTCTATTTAAGTACTGTATTTCAGCTGAGAATACCTGGTAATTTTAATCAATATGATGATGTTGCTTAGAGGGTTCTTCCCTGCCAAAAGTGACTGCCAGCTGTCATCAAAAGATAAAGAACAACACTCCAGGCCTCCTCCATTCAACGGTGGATTGACCAACTAGATGTGTGTCTTATTTGAATAATTGTTTCATTTTCAAACCAGATGAGTTAATATTGTGAGCTGTCTAGTGTCTCATTGTCATCATGAAAATAGTAACTCCAGGTGTATGAGGTACAAGCTAGTCAACTTCACTGGTTGTTAACTTTAGCCCTAGTTGGACCAAACCAGCCCTAACCAGAGTAAGGAGAATCAAGTGCTTGTGTCATGATGAGATGTACATGTTTCTGTTTATGATGAAATAAAATTCCCTACATATCTTTGCCAAATTTGCACAACTATGGGTCACTTTAAAGGTACATGTATCTTGATTCTTTTTTGGAAACTTTGAGTGTCATTATTTTAATTCTGTACTGTGAAGGAGTTGTTGTGCTCATATTGCAAAGCATGAATCAACAATCCAAGTTACAGTACTACCAAAAACAAAACTTTGCAAACAGAAGTATTTTAGAGGGTATCAGGAGTTCTGGGAATTTTAGTGAGAGACATGATGAGAAGAAGAAAGAAAGGAAGAGGTTTTGAATGAAAAAGTAAGGGAAGAGGAGAAGCAAATGAGCAGAGCAGCAAATGATGAAGAGAAGGAGAAGATAGAGAAGCAAAGAGGAAGAAGTGAAAAACCATAAAGATAGTGGTCATCTTCAGTCTACAAGATTCTTGTTTTAGTACTATATACCAGTCTTCCTAAATAAGACAACAATTTTATAACTACACTGTAGCTCCCATCTATTGGTTATAATTTTTTCAGAACTTCGTAGTTCTTCTCCTAAGACTATAGTCTTCTTTTTAGGACTACATATTTATCCTGTTAGGAGTACCTGGGTTTTGGAAAATCATGTTGTCTTATAAGAAAGTGGAGGAGGGGCAAAGAAGAGGAGATAAAGGAGGAAGGCAGAGGGGCATTGAGGAGCTAAGAACAGCAACAAAGGTGCACTTATATGTCTGTGACTAGATAGTCAGCCTCAGGAGTATATTATGTTACACATCAGTCACTTTTTTAGAATTAAACAGGCTTCCTCATAGAACACTATGTCTTCCTCTTGGAATTAGGTACTGTAATTTCTGGCGTATTACCCGCGGGTAATGTGTTAATTTTCATGGTTTCGGATGCTAGTGCGGGTAATGCGCATGTGCGGGTAATGCGCAGGTGCGGGCAATGCGTTAGGTTTTAATTCTTGTCGCACGAATAATAAACTTTTAACAAATGTGAAAAGTGCCTAGCACAAATTTGAAAATTCTGGTAAGTTTAAACTTCAACTTGTTGGAACATGAAATACCTAAATAATGACTGCTTGAATAATTATACTTCACAAATGCTAAGTCAACGAAAAAAACGGCTATGGATGTGAAATGAGTATGTTACTAAGATATAAAATGCCAGCAATGCTATTCTAAGGAACTACTACGCTAGCAATAGGGAGAAATCCTTACGCACTTTTACGCAGTGAAATTAAATGTGCATGCTTTTTGTCAGGTGTCGGATCCAATTACCGGTAGTTAAAAATAACCAATGGGAAATCACTGCTAAATAAAAAAACAATGTATAAATTTAGAAAGAAAGTTTCAAGTTACACAGAGCTGTCTTCAAGTTACACAGACCTGTCTTCGCAAGGGTTAGGCCATTCATATAACCAATCAAAATTAAGAGAAAATGATCCTCCAACAACGCCTAAACAGTAAAAATACGCGTCGATGGAATCAACTTTTTTAGAGAAAATTCCTTGCGCAAACGGAAAACAATCTCGTAAAAGTTATTCAAGTGAGCACAAACTTACCGTTGTTGCTCATGCGGAAAAAATTGGGAATCGAGCTGCTGCACGAGAGTTTGAAGTTGATGAGTCGATGGTTCGATACTGGCGCAAAAAAAAAAGGCTCAGTGGAGAAAATACCGCGGCGTAAACGAAGTTGCCGAACTGGTATTACGAAGTTCCCTGCATTGGAACGAATTTTAAAAGGGTGGGTTACAAATCAGCGAGAGCAAAATAGAGCGGTGACAACAGTTATGATTCGTCTAAAAGCCAAAGAACTTGCCAAGCAAATGAACATTTCTGATTTTGTTGGAGGCCCCGGTTGGTGTAGTCGTTTCATGCGGCGAAACAAACTAACGACAGTTGGCCAGAAACTTCACGACGACTGGAAAGAAAAAGTGGAAAATTTTGTTATAAGACGAAAGGAAGAATTAGAGGTCCAAGCTGACAGGGTTTTCAACATGGATGAAGTACCCATGTCTTTCGACGCGCCTTATACTAGAACAGTTGATACCACTGGTGCAGAAAGCATTCCTATTTCAATCAGAGGTCACGAAAGGACGGGCTTCACAGTTGTTTTATCTTGCTCCGAGTCAGGTAAAAAACTAAAGCCAATGGTTATATTCAAAAGAGCCACAATGCCGAAAGAATGCATTCCTGATGGTGGTGTTGTGCATTGCCATAAAAAAAGATGGATGGATCGTGTAGGAATGGTAGTTTGAGGGGAAAAAGTTTGGTGTGCAAGACCTGTTGACTTTTTCAATCGTACTTCGTTGTTAATTTTCGACAGCTTCAGTGCCCACGTCGATCACGCTGTGCGACAAACATTTAAAAATGAGCATAAGACTACCACAGCTATTATTCCTGGAGGTCTAACAAAAAAGCTTCAACCACTTGACATTTCCGTAAATCGCTTTTTCAAGAACCGTGTCCGGGAAGAGTGGGAGAAGTGGATTCAGACGGCATTCATACGTTTACACAAACGGGAAAGATTAGGAAAGCCAGTCATGCCGAAGTATGTAGCTGGGTAATTCGAGCTTGGAAAGCTGTTAGCATCCAAACAATTACAAATGGGTTTCGCAAGGCAGGAATTTCTACTAATCCAGCTGGCGTTATTGAGTCGGATACAGAAGTTGAAGAAATCAATAATAACGATGGTGATGCTGAACTTGAATCTGATGTTGGTGAACAAGCTGCAAATAATTAACAATTTCTTAAACTTTTTCATAGTGACACTGAGAATGAAGAGTTTAATGGGTTCTAAATACAGAACTTTAATAATGTTGTTGTTATTTTTTTATAAATTAAATAAAGATCTTACATTAAAAATTTTATTTACGTAGTAATTTTTCTGTTCTCCTTTTAGTGTGCGTTAAATTACTGGTCCTTAATGCTGGCTACGATGCTGCCTGCTTACAAATAGATTTGATTTATATATTTATTATATATTTTTGGTGCGGGTAATCTGATGAACATTATGTCAAAATTTTGGCAAAATTGTAAAGTGCGGGTAATGCGCCGCGCGGGTAGTACGCCGGAAATTACGGTAATCGTCGTTATAGCACTATTAATAGTTCACATAGAAAAGATCTATCTCAAATGAAAATGGTCTCAACCAAAATCTAGTACTCCAAATCACATTAATTCAAGAGAAACATGACATTTTCCCATATCCTTATAATCTTGATCCATATCCTCATTCTTATCATTACTCCAGCCACAATGAACACCACATCATGCTATTCAAATCTCTCTGATGAAGATTCCTTAACTGATACAGCACTGGCCCAGAAACCACTAGATACAACTTCAAATTCTGCCGAACACAATCAGTTTGTTGGGTTGACTTTCACAGTGTATGTTGATGAAAAATTACCTTCTGTTTTACCTTGAGTATGATTTTGAAATAGAATTGAAACACTACACATCCTCATGAATAAGCATTTAACTGAAGGTGTTCCTAGAATCTTTAAAATACATAAGGACCATACTTTTCCCATTTGACATGATAGTTCAACTAGCTGAGCAGCTATCTTGAAAGCTGAACAAGCAAAGTTCAAATAGTAAAAAGTAAAACAAATTCTGAAAAGTAACATGCCTGAAATTTTTTGAATTTGTTTTAATTTTGAAATTGTCAGCTGGTAATGGCTTTCAAAGTTGAAATCCTGCTCAAGTCAACTTAAATCCTGTTTTCACTGTATATTACATTTTGGACATGGCATGGCACCGCTAATTAGCCATCCTGAGACCTACACATACAGAGGTGCTCGGCATGGCTACATTTTAAGATATCCACACTGTTTAGGCTATGAAAATTGCCCATGCTGTACCCAAAAATAGCAACACCCGTGCCAACATTTCAGCCATGCCATGCTCCAAAATGTTATCAGTGTAAACAGGGTTTTATTTTTTCTAGTTGACTTTCACAGTGAGAGTTAGCTTTGAAACATCCATTAAACTGGATTCTGGGTAATCCTGTATTTTAGTGTTTGATTGGATTTGGGAAATAAAATAGCGTCGGATTCATTTTATGAAGAGCGCCGGATTAAAACATATACTCTTAACCCTAACCCTAACCATAACCCTGACCTAACCTAACCTAACCAAAACCCTAACCCTGACCCTTTAAAATGAATCCAGCGCTATCAAAATGAATCCAAAGCTATTTTATTTCCCAAATCCAATCCGACGCTAAAATACAGGATTGCCGGATTCTGTACATACTGTAAGAGATTACGGCAAGATTAAACAATAAAACATTAATAAAATAAATATTAAATCAATGAATGTGTAATATGAAACATCTTTTCTTGTACACTGAGCTATTACTAAAGGAATTACCAATGGTACTGTTTTATCACTATTATGGCAATTTTCTAATTCAAAATAGTGGGTCATTCCATTTATTTTCCTATTCACCTGACATGTATATGGATGTGGTCAACAAACAGTTTACCTGAGTGTACAAATCAGAAATTTTGGAAATACACAGTGGAATCCTTGTGAACAACTTGATGTGTAAGAAACAGTAACAAAGATGATACTATAGGTTGAAATTTATGAAGCATAAAAAGTAAAAGCATAAACCATAAAAAGCATAAAATTATTCTCTAAGAGTAAGAATGTTGAGAAATTGATATCTTGTCACCCTAGTGATGATGTAATAAATCATTACGTTTGACAAAGATTTTGAAATAATGTTAAAATATCAGCGCTACTGCTTTCGTTCAGTTTTTTTCCCAAGTCTTTAGTTAACAAGATTTTTATTTTCTAGGTTTATTTTCTATTTCATTGTCCCGCTCTTAATTACACTTTACTACAAAGTTTGCAGCAACGTATGTCAGAAATGGCTGGAAATTTTCCAGTAGGAATTCAAAAATTCTCATATCCTGAACTGTAGGAAATCTGCTCATCCAGTTGGGAGGTCAGGTTTGGAAAATAAATGGAACATCCAACACCAGGTTATTACAGACATGTAAACTTACCTTTCCTTTATATTCACTGAGGCTGACGTCTGCGCCCATTGCATCCTTCATGACAAATTTATACAAAGGTATTTCTTTTCCAGAACATTGCAGAAACATTCCCCAAAAAGTAACAGAAAGAAAATAGAACACATGAAAGAAAGTTTTCTTCGCTGACATGTTCATCACTTCGGTCTTACTCTGTGAAGTGGACGTGGTTTACACTTTTTTCCTGGGACTAGATTTCCGGTGGCGCCTGCTCTTATTTGACCTGACATAACACATTAATCATTCACACTCCAATTTCTTTCGTCACACATTCTTCCTGTATGATGTCACCACGGTTGTGCCTATATATTGACCTAGGTCTAGCTTGTGTAAATTAGTCTGATGATGAATTTGTAATAAATTCGAAATATTACTATTGAACACTGTGTCCACTTGCTTTTCTCAAATTTTGAGTTCAAGATGGAACTGATACTCGGAGTATGTTTTCTACTATATTTTCTTAAATTATCGGCTGGAAACGGATCCTGCTCTTATTTTCACAACATTTTAGTAAGAGGGCTTAAGCAGTAGGTGATCGAGTCTTGTATTTCATTTCGGCATAGTAATCTAGCCTGTTACTCTGTTCATATCTAAAGAAAGCGTGAAATACCTTGCTGAGGTTGGGAATTTTCACATTTGTTATCATAGCCTTTGCAGGGAAAATTCCAGCACGTGGTTCGTGGTTACGTGGCTTGATTCTGTTGTTGTCGTTGTTTGTTAGCAACATCCAATCAACGTTGCTTGCTTCATTCCTCCAACCAATCAACTTACAGAAATCTCATGATGCTTTGTCGAGTTGATCTGTCGGCTTTTGCGGCGGCTATTTCGATTTTGGGGATTTAAATAGGCCGTAGTTTTCCTAACTGTTCTGTGTGTTGCAGTGAATTTGCCGAATAAAAATATCACTAAATAATGTCACACTTCACCTTTGAAACAGAATTAAATGAACTAATTCGACTGGATGCGCCTATCAAGACCGGTCCTCAACCAAGATGGCAAAGGAAGGCAGAAGAAGTTGGACGTATGGCTAAGACTTCAACTCCGATGAAACCTTCTGATCGACAGACAAACAAAACTCCTTCTCGATCTCCAAAAACTGCGGCTGCTAAGACACCTGGGAAATCAAAAACGCCGAAGACTCCTTCGGGAGATCGTTTTATTCCCAGCCGAAGCTCCATGAATTTCGATGCGTCTTACTTCAAAGTTGTAAGCAAGGACGACGCCAACGTCGAGAACGAAAGAAGTCCATCAAAAGCTGAGTTTCGGAAGTCAATGACTGAAAACCTGTGTGGTAACGAACTCAATGCAAAGATCTTAACTTATGCTAACAAAGCTCCGGCGCCTAGAGAAGGCAAGTGAACAACATAAGCGAATGTGGTGCTGTGAATATTGTAGTTTCCATTACTTTGAGAATATTCGTTTGACAATATACTGAATAATGTTTATCCTTCAGGTTATCTAAACGACTTGAGAGTTTTATACTGTCAAAATAAAACCCCTAGAACTTCAACAAAGAAGAATTCAAGATATATTCCTCCAGTACCTGAAAGGATACTTGACGCTCCAGACCTAATTGATGACTACTGTAAGTATTGTGGCATTTACACAGTAATTTATAAATTGAATTAAATGCATGAGGTTCAGTTTTTCACAGAAGAAAAGCTCTATAATTTCATTTGCATTCTACTCGTACTTTATATTTTAAAAAGTTTTTGGAATGTTTAGACATGTGTTTTTAAAGGTCAAGGCTTGGGGAGTTGAGTTCCAAATTTACTTTTCAATTTTAGAGAAACTGGGGGTATGGACAAACCATTTATGATCGGAATGCTAAAGCTATAGTATTTTTTAATATTCCTACTGTAAATATGTATCTAGTGGCTTTTTATGGCCTCATTATCATTTAATAATTGAAAAAGAATCTTTTCTTCCTAATCCTTTAAGGCTTGAATTCTTTTCTTTTGTTTGTTGTCTCTTTGTTTTTGCTTTGTCCATGTATTTGTTCTTTTGTTCTAGAGATGTCCTATGTACTGTACATCTCTCTCTCTCTCTCTCTCTCTCTCTCTCTCTCTCTCTATCTATCTCTCTCTTATTATCTCTATCTCTACATATATATCTATATATATATATATATATATATGTTGGGTCTTTATATGTGATAAAGACATATGTGCCTTAATATGTGAAAAAGAGGTTCTTTTTTCAGCTTACAAAAGATAAATTTCCAAACTTTCTTCACAAATTAGCATATTAGCAGGTTCATTTTAGAAGACATCTAAAAAAACTCACTGTAAATGCTTTATCACAACTAAAACACTCCTGCTCAGTTTTTAAATATATGTATATGTACGTGAAGGTTTTGGTTTATGAAACACAAAGAGGGCTCAATATCACACAGATAGAGCAAATAGAATTACATGTATATCGCTTACCTCAAAAAGTCACTACAGCCTGTTTCATCTTGAGAAAGAATCTTCAGGTGACTCCTGGTGACTTCAGGACTGAAAAAGTGACAACATGAAAGACAAGTTAGTATAATTGATGGAGTCAGTCTGAATAATTAAGTTTGGATTGTGAAATTTCACATTTCACCCTGACAAAGCATCCTCACTTGAATGATTGTCACCATTTCCTCACCCAGGTTTTGGCCATTTCCTGACCCATTTGGCTTTTTACATTCCATCATTAAACACTTGTTAATATGCTGCATTCCACTTTAATTTATAACTTATCTGGCAAACAATTCCTCAATAGTGGTTGGCACTATCCATGATTTGAACAACCCAACTTAAACTCCATCCAAGTAAATAGCACTAGGAGCAAAATTCTGCATATAAAATGTAATTTTTTTACTTCAAAGTGCAAACAGTGCTTTTACTCACTAGAAAGTAGTGTACCTGTTAGATAAGGTATCCATGGCAGCTTTCATACAACTGCTCATTGAGCAACAAACTACAATACTATTAGCAGGTTTATGGCAATAGTGTTCAGAACTCAGCTGAAAACTGAACTAAATTTGAATGGCTGACAGTGGATTCATTTCATAATAATTAAAATTTCTTGGTTCCAAAGTTTCAATTGAAATAATCCAAAGAACAAAAATGTATAATTTGTTACCCAATCAGTTCAAAATTGAAGCATTACCAGGTCAGTGCCTCTCATGAAAGATTGTTAACCTATTTTTAATTTTCTTATGTATAAAACTTTTCCAGAATATTCTTTAATCATATTATAAAAAGAAGGTAAATGTTAACTTTTTCTGTAGACCTTAACCTTTTGGACTGGAGCTGTAATGATCATTTGGCTGTTGCCCTTGGTGGGTTTGTTTATCTCTGGCATGCTGGTACTGGCGAGATACTTCAGCTTTGTCAAATGGACTCATCAGATTGTTTTGTTGGATCTGTTTCATGGATAAAAGAAGGAAACTACTTGGCTGTTGGAGACAGTGATGGTGCAGTTCAGGTATTTGATTTTATGTTTAAAAGATTACTACTGTAGGCAACCCTCACTGAATTTCTGAAATCATTCAACAAAATTTTAAAGACATAACATCACTCACGCACAAGCAATTAATTTTTGGTGATGGGTTGTAGACTGTGTTCAGTCTATTTAATATGCACACAGTCTGTCAGGCAATTATGGATTGCAAGCCTTGTTAGACTAAGTGTAATGTCATTTCTTAAATATCCAGGCTGATCTTTTTTAAGCTAATCAGATTTATGGGAAATCATTGCAGCTTTAGTCTTCCTGGGCCTGGCAATTTTGCTAACATTTAAGAGGCACATCAAATCAGAATCTCACTATATATATATATATATATATATTACAGCCATTAACTTTACAATAAATGGCCAAACTATTGATTGGTAGAAATAAGCTGATTGTCTCAAGACAATTTTAACCTACAGTAGACCATTGAATCACTCCAGTTTCCTGGTGCTAACTTGTGAGATTAACATTCTTTATTTTTCCCAAACAGCTGTGGGATGTTGAACATCAAAAACGTGTCAGAAAAATGGCAGGTCATTCTGCCAGGGTTGGATCTCTGTCATGGAATTCGTACATCCTTACAAGGTACATTTAAGTGACATAAGTTATACACTGTTGCCAAAGTTAACAAGGGAACCATTTGCATTTTCAAGTGCTGTGTGGCCAAGGTGTGAGCATGTATTGAAGATGGTAATTAACATTACATGACTATAAGGCATATATGCAGAGCAATAATCATTATACACTGTATTTTAATTAGCTCACGCATTAGTTTGCTTGGTTAATTCATTACCTATTTTCCCATGCTTCATTCAATATTTAAATGCATTCATTTGATAAGTGACTTTTTCCACCGATCTATATTTTGGTGTGATACATGTGAGTTATGCTGAGAGGGGTTAGTGATCAGTTCAACACATCTCCTTGCTGGATCTTGATCTTAACCCAAATACCCCTATTTGCTCCAAGCCCCCTTGGCCTACAGCTTGTGCATAACCTTCCAATCTGGTAAGTTAGGTGAATGCAGGTGTCAAGTTGGATTACACTTCTTCCTATACTGTACTGATGTGCATTTTAAAACCTCTGCCATGAAAAATTTCTTCATGGCTGAGAACATTAAATAACATCAGACTCATTAATATAATTATCATTACAATTTGAATGTTGACCAGTTTTTCCAAAGTAAAGATTTCAAGGAGATTTATATTCTAAAATGTTATGATGCAAGTTGCTCACTGCATACTGCAATTTATGTTGGAATTGCTGGAGCTTGAAGATATCTTGAATGAATGATACACAAATGATCATCAAGCTCTTACCTTGGAAAAACAATTTCTGAGCCCAAGGCAGGGATCAAACCTGCAACCTTCTGATGACTGGTGAGATGCTTTAACCATTGAGCTACCAAGACTCAGATGGCAAGCTAAAATTTAAGTTCAACATATGTGCAACCTAAGTGGCAGCCACCATATTATTATATTAGGTCATACATATGTCAAACTTGCACTGTAGCTTGCCATCAGAGTTTTGTTAGTTCAATGGTTAGAACATCTCACCAGTCATCAGAAGGGTTGGGGTTCAATCCCCACCTGGGGCTCAGAAATCCTTTTTAGGGGGGTAAGAGCTTGACAATCGTTCATCTGTCATTCACTGCATAGTGTTGCCCTCAGCTGGTAACAAGGTTACAACAGGTCGGACAATTTAATCTGAATCAAATTACATATATATTTTTTAGTGGCAGCCGAAGTGGAACAATTCACCACCATGATGTAAGGGTTGCTGATCACCATGTGGCAACATTAGCATACCATTCACAAGAAGTCTGTGGTTTAAAATGGTCCTGTGATGGAAAATATCTGGCAAGTGGTGGAAATGATAATCTTCTACTAATCTGGGATGCAAATGTCAACTCAAGTGGGAACATCAATTCTCCCTTATTTACTTTGACCCACCATCAGGCTGCTGTTAAGGTAATTTTGTCTTGTTAATTTTACATGCCAGCCCTATTACTGAATACAAAATGTGTTGGGATGCTAGTGGCACAGTGGCACTGCATGTCTCTCACTGCTGTGACTAGGGTTCAGCTCCAAGCTCCGTGCAGTTATCTGATTGAAATTACCTCCAGTTGGTCAAATGTCCTAATTAGTAACAATGAGGGGTGTTCCTTACTTGATCTGAAGAGAGAACAGCTCACCAGTACTAGCTGATGGGGTCATCCAGTGTAAATAAACACACTTTATATTTACTTTTCCAAGCATTTGGACCTCCTGAACATTAAGAAAGACTGTTATTTTCAGTCACTAGTTATGGCAGAAATAAATGCCCATTGAACTCAGACTGGTTGTCTGGAAGAAATAATTATCATTTAGGTTTTCCTTTCATCCAAAACTTTTGTCACCGAAACTTCATCTCCAGCCAACTGTCATTTTCCTTAGTTATTAAATCTTACTGTGATCAACTTTTCATTTCATTTTTTATCCAGGGATGGTGGCAGAGGGGGCTACACCCCCTCAGTTGGAAACCTTAGCCCCCCATTGGGAAATTTTAATCCCCCCTGTAAGGGAAAAATTATCAATTCATAAAGGAGTTTCTATTCATCATAACACATTTATATATTGCACAATCTGTGAGTTCTTGTTATTGATTTAGCCAAGAAAGGTAATACTAGACTCTTCTCTTCATGTCAAATCTACAAGTGAACTGTTCCTGGTCAGTTGTTGCAATAATTCTTTTGATAAATAAAAGATGTTTTCGACTTGAAAGAAGAAAATTATAAAGGGGTGTGGTCCTCGCCTCTGGTTTAGCCCCACTGTCGGAGACGTTGGCCCCTGCGTCGGTAAATTCCTGCCCCCCGGTTTTTTTATGTAATTGTGCCTTATTTAGGATTTCCTGGTCAATTTACTTGACTGCAATTACTACATTTAAAGCCATAGACTGTCTCTTTTTTGCAAATTTAGGCGTTAGGTTGGTGTCCATTTCAAAGGAATGTTATTGCTAGCGGTGGTGGCACGGCCGATCGTCATATTAGATTTTGGAATGCAGCTACGGGTGCTTGTCTTAACGCCATCGATACAAAGTCTCAGGTTTGGGAATTATGTTAAAAAAATTATAGTTATACTGTCTACCAAACACGGTAATAACAGCCTTCTTGCAGCTAAAGATAGTTTAGAGCCACTAGTGTTACAACGTATGTACACGAAGGATACACTGTATTTGGAGCTAGAATTGTCACTGATAATGTCACAGTGGCGCAGGGAGATGTTTGATGTCAGGGGTGGTCTGCTTATCCATCTGACTCAGAGATTAACCCTCTAGCGACTAGATATGACAAAGAAAAAGGACTAAATATCACCTGCTGTCAGGTCACAATTTGTCTTGTATGACACAGAAAAAATATGAAAATTCGCACAAGACAGTTGGTCGATATAAAAACAGTAACAAAATTTACAGGGATGATGGCAACGAGCTGAACGGATAATGTTTCTATTGCGATAACAAAGGCAAACGCACGCATATGAATACTCACATTGACACAAATGTTAACCTACTTTTGCGGGATTGTTTGTCCTGGGCCTTTACGAACGTTATCACCCTTACCAATACCTCTGAAAAACTGTATGGGGGAGCTAGCCCCTAGAGCCAGAGCCCCCCTGGTTCCTACGCACTGTGTAAGCAGGGGTGTCGTGGCCTGGGGTAAACTAGGGCATGTCGCCATCTTTCGACCTGGAAATTTGAAATTTCGGTAAAAATTAGAAGCCACGAGGAGGTTGGATACACAATAACATGGAATCTGTACATTTGATTGGCAAGGGTACTTTTTTTTCTAGAAAAATCCCCTAATTGAGATAGTTCGCGTTTTCCTGGTAGGATGTCTCCCCATGTGTCGCAAAAATCGTGCGACGTCAACCACATTAAAAAAATATACAGCAACTGTAGAAGAGCTGTCTGTTTGTCTGTCTGTCTGTCCTGGCAGGTTCAGTCTGGTGTAACTGTATTACCCTGGCTTACGCCGGGAAAATAGTTAAACATCTACCTCAGCTCAGGTTCTACAATGTTATCGATTGCCATTACATCTCATGGAGACGATCGACGACTCTTAGATAGTAAATTTGTTTTCTCCAGGAGCAAAACTGCACTGTAGAAAGAAAGAAAAAACGTGATAAAGAGATGTTCTCAACCTTTACCTGAGGTCTTGTCAACGTTATTACTTTATTTTCTTCACCTTCTTTGCCTTAATCAGGTGTGTTCTATTTTGTGGTCGAAGAACTACAAGGAGTTGGTGTCAAGTCATGGCTACGCTCAAAATCAACTGACAATTTGGAAATATCCGAGTATGTCAAAAGTTACAGAGCTCACGGGTCATTCGTGTCGTGTTTTACATATGGCGTTAAGTCCAGATGGTCAAACTGTCATTTCAGCATCAGCAGATGAGACCCTGCGATTATGGAAATGTTTTGCAACTGATCCTGCAACAAAAAGAAAATCCAAGAAAGCGAACGAAAAAGGATCAAACTCAATCATAAGACAGGGGATAAGATAACTCGTTAGTGCTAAAATATTTTGTAAATGTTATAATTTTATGTGAATGGCTCGCGTTTTAGGTGGGTATTATTATTGTAGATATTATTATTTTGATATTATTTTACAGTTTCAAATTAATGGCGTGAAGTTCTTTCACAATGTAGCAATATTTATGCCGTTGATATTAACATCTGGGGATTGCAATGCAGGTTCTCCTATTAAAAAATAATCATTGTAGACTGAAATCAGCACTGCTTTGTGGTCCAGCTACAAGCCTTCGTTCCATTTTCTTTGAATAAAATTTTATTCCTCACGACCTGGCGTATTTGGATGAAATCATCCTGGGTTTTATCAGGCTTATGGGCGTACTTGTCGGGAGGCCGCTTTTTGCTGGCGAAGGTCCTGAAAATAAATAAATCAATTAATTGATACATAAAAAAATAAAACAAAAATAAACATATACAAAATCCGATCGGATATATCGATTATTTATTAGACGAGTGTGAGGTCTAAACGGAAAAGTATTTGCCTGATGTTTTCGTACTGCCTGACCAAAACAAAAAACACGAACGTTCTTTTTGTTTTGAAAGCAATTCATAATAGACTTAGAAAAAGTTTAAAGGTGGTACTCTGCAAGAAAAAACGAGAGAATAAGGTCCTCACTTTTCTGTTATGTCTAAAACCGAATGGTTGGAGCTATTGAAATGTCGGGCGATAGGTTTCTCAACATTATTGTTCTTTACAGAGTGAAGATGTTCGGCAAACCTTCCAGAGAGACATTGTGCAGTTTTACAGAAGAACAAATTACAACAAATACCACAAGAGATGCACAAAATCATGTTTGTGGAAGTGTAAGAAAAACTCGGTTGGATAATTATATTGAGAGCCAAAAATAACCATATTGGTATTAAGAAATCCACATGTGTAGCTTCGGGATCATGAGCAAGAAAATGTTCCCAGTGATTGAGATTATTTTAGTTTGAGGACGCTGCGCACTGCACTAAGCGGTCTTAAACGATGTTTTTCTCTGATAGGTTAGCCGAACATCTTCGTTATGTACATGTAAGATACATGTTCGGCCTAATGGGTGGAGTTTTGGTGGAGTCAAGGTTTTTTCTGTCATCTTGCAGAGGAACAAAACTGTTGGGGCTAACGCGGTACAACGCTGTTTATCCTTTGTGAAACTTGGGAAGGACTTACTGTTGTTTGAAGGAAACCTCTTGATTTTTCGAAAAAACGCTTTTCAATTTTGGTGAACATTACAGCAGTTCAAAGCGAGCATTTCTCATTGGCGACGGAGTACTATAGATGGAAATCAGCCCGAAGAATACCTGTCATCGTTTCATACTCACGACACTCCAGGATTTTCTGCGAATAATGCGGGGGCCGCAATTAAAAATTCCAGTAACTGTAAGTAGACAGAACACCTAACTGGAGCTTTTGACGCATATGAGTTAAATGCTCCAAACGTTTTGCAAAAAGAATATAAGATAACGAATAAGCATTAAGAAAGAGTGTTTAAGAAGTCTTATCTCACATGATATGAAGGACAGGCAGATCAGAACTAGCAGCCGGACTCCACCCGGGCAGTCAACATTTCAGAATGGCGTCACATCGTCGACGGTAAATGATTTAGTTTTATTTGAAACTTAAAAGATGTTTATTTACAGGTACTCGGGAACCGCCACGATTACAGATGTAGAATCTTTTTCATGATTATTAGGTGTTCTTTTCACGATTAGAAATGGATTTGACGAATTACATTGCAACGTTTGATCTTGGACAGGAGTTTCAGATGCAACCTGGTTTCGTTTGTGAGAGAATGTTCAGTTTGTTGTCCTTTGCAGATAAAGATTTAAATTCAAAACCTTGTCGATTATCCGTTCGGTAATTTTCCATGAACACGAACTCCGCCGCATGTTTTTAGGAAGTATAAATAATATTAGACGCGTGCTTACCCCAATGGTTTTGCACTCCCAGCAAGATAGCGAAAAAAACGCTTCATTTTACCTATAAATTCGATGAATAATTATTGTCGAAAAACAATATCTATGACGACAGGGGTATATTAAAGAATGAGGGGTTTTTTGGTTTTTTTGCAAGGATTGATCACGTTGAACTTTTATTAGGAATGAAGTCCGAATTATTCAAGCTTTTCCTCCATAGGTGTAAGGAAGCGAGGGCAGCCAGGGCTTCAGCACCCTCATGCATTTAAATGGAGGGCTGAGGTCCCCCAAAATGGGCCAAGCGTTACCAAAGTAGCTTCTTATCTTCACTGGTCGAAAGCAGCTCATGGAAAGTTTAGCCATGTTTATGGACTGACACTCGACCTACGTTTTTATGCCAGATTTTGAAGATTTCACCATATAGATTTCACCATTTCACCAAATCTGCGCTCTTCTCAAGCTAGACCGCTTGAGAAGAGCGCAGATTTGACCAAGAAAGTTTGGAACTGTTGTTGGAAATCGAAGAACTTTCAATAAATTTATGCGATGGAAGTACAACGCAGCCAATCTCAGAGGCTACAAGAACTGTGTCAGTCAGACATTGAGTTTCAGTTCTTGGGAGCACTTCGTCTCAAAACAAATGCAAAGGTAGAAAATAATATTTTTCAATAGAAAGAGATCTTATCATTCGTAAAAAATTAACAGTAATTTGAGTACACAGATGACTTTGGCAGCATTATTGGAGGCTTTGAAAATCTATTATTATTCCTGGTGTTATTATTCCTATTGGCCTCCCCTACCGAAATCAAATTCGTTCCTACGCCACTGTTTTCTCCTGTTTTTCGTCTTTTTATATATTGAATGTATGAGAGCTTGGAAATATCTTCAGATGATAGAGGAATGATCGTCAAACCCAGGGCTCTCAGATCTTATTGCTAACATTTCCTTAGATTCGACGGTAAAAATTCCTTAGATCGATCAAAATTTCCTCAAACTCGGGTCAGTCCCCCAGGAACGCTCCAAACCTCCCGTGACGATCGAAAAGGCAGGAAAATTATTGGTTTTTAGGACTATTTATCATGGCTGACTCATAATCGTACTCCAAAGATGAGGGAAGCCCTCCCAAAACAACAAAAATGACAAGAAAAAAATACAAACAGAAGTTTCGTACAGATTGGATGAAAGATCCTCCTTTTAAACAGTGGCTTATTGCACCTACAAACGCTAATGACGAACGATCATGGAAAGTGTGCTTGAAGAAAATCTCCTGCTCAAAAACTGCTCTTCAAAGACACAAAGAATCAGCTCAACACAAGCAAGCTTGTTCAAGTTCATCGAACCAGACAAGCATTTACGTTAGCCTTCAAAAGCAAGGAAATACCAGTACATACAAGGTGATCACTACAGTTCAATTGGCTGCTTTTATCGCCGAACACAATCTACCTCTTAGTCTCAGTCCGTTTCTTCTTGACTTCCTGAAATCAAGAGCACCAAAGAATAATCAGGAAGCAAAATGCCTTCAAGAAATGAAGATAGGAGCCACCAAATGTACAAACATGATTCGCCAAGGCGTCGGACTGTATCATGTAAAAGAGTTGGTCGAGATCTTACACCACAAACGATTTAGCATCATACCAGATGTGTCAACCGAGAAGCAGTTGGGAATCTGTGTTATGTATGTTGACGACGACTTAAAACCAGTAACTAGGTTTTTAGATGTAGTCGAAGTTAGCGACACTGGAGCTAAGGGGCTTCTGAAAGAGAGAGAGAAATCAATACCTCTCTCCAACATCATTGGTTACTCTTCATATACCTGCAATGTTATGTTTGGTGATAATTTAAGCGTTTCCACCCTTCTGAAGAAAGATTTGCCACATGTTGCTGCCATCAAATGCAGCTGCCATATGATTCATCTCTGTGCATCTAATTCTTGCTTAAAGTTGTCTACAACACTCGAAGATTTGTGTAGAAACATCTACTCCCACTTCAGCCGGTCAACGCTAAGGCAGAAGGATTTTATACAATTTCAAGATTTTGTGGAAGTGCAACATCACAAGTTGTTGAAACTATCCCAGACAAGATGGCTATCGTTGGAGAACTGCGTCACTGGAATTCTAGAGCAATGGGAAGCTCTTCGTCTGTATTTCACCGCATTTGTGGCAGAAGGGAAAGATCCTTCTTACACAACAGAGAGCATTTTGAAAGGTTTGAGCAACAAATACGTTCTCGCTCAGTTGGAGTACTTGAGTGCACAGGTGCGTCGACTCAACGAGTTTAACACCATGTTTCAAACAACAAAACCCATGCTGCATCATCTCAGAGAAGAAGTTACGAAGCTACTACGAGATATTCTGAGCGATTTCATTAATATGGATGTGATCAGGAAAGAGGATCCCTTCACCATCGACGTACATTGTTTCGACATCAGAGTGCCTTTAGAAAAGTTGTATAAGGGAATATTGGCTACGAACACACTGTCCTAGTTGAAAGATGATCTAAATTCCGTGCTAAAAGTTAAGAAGGCTTGTTTAGAGTTCCTGATTGAGCTGGTGAAGCAAATAAGATCACGTTTCGACATGAAGAATCCAATATTTAGATTGGTAGAGTTCCTCATTCCAAGCAATGCCGTCAAATGTTTGCCTCTCTCACTGCACGAACTTTTCTCGACTTGCCGTATTTGGCCGACGTGGCGGACGTAGTTAGCGCTGATCTGGAATGGAGAAGGCAGTCTTTGGAAGAGTCCACAAAGTTGACGCTTAGTGAATCATCAATTGTTTTCTGGCAGAAAAGGCTGAACGCAAAGACCATCAACGGATCCTTCAAGTACCCGAATCTTCGAAAAGTTGTCGCTTGCATGATGTCTTTGCCATTTTCGAATGCCTCCGTCAAAAGAGTTTTCAGTCTTCTCAAGCGGATAAAAACCGACTCGAGAAATGCATTGAAAAGGGAGATCCTTGTTGGGGTAATACACGCCCATGAGGGCATGAAGGCACATGATATCCATGCACACCAAAGAGAGCTGAACACAGATTTTATTAGTATGGTAAAAGCTGTTAAGAGTGAAGCTACCGACAGTCAGGCTCATGAATTTATTACAAAGGAACTTTCAACCAATGATTAAATGGTAATGATGTGAATGGTGTATAAACGAATTAAAAGAAAACTTTTGTTAGAATAAATGAATATTTATAATAAGGAACGTAACAAGAGTATTGAACTTATCAATGTGCCTATCGTATTTTTGTTACTATCCAAAAATTCCTTAAAAATTCCTTAAAAATCTTATTTCCATAAAAACCTCCTTAAAAAATTCAAAATTTCCTCAGTTTAAGGAAATTTCCTTAAATCTGAGTGCGCTGGTTAAGCCCTATACTCAGTATTTCCGATATGGATATTAGCGCATGCCATTAGCGGTAATCCGCATTTGAAGTTTGATCAACGGGCTACTGTTTATCAACATGGCGTACATGTGTATAACAGCTAGAGTCTTAAATAGGACGATAAGAGGGTCACTTATATGGTCATTGAGCAATCCTTGCTTTCTCCCACAAACCCTCATCGTTCTACGAGGTTTTCATCAAAATCGTTTCAGTCAATTCAAAGTCTGCCTGTTAAGATTAGGTGAGCAAATCCGTACTGGAATACGAAGTAATAAACGTAGCTCTTGGAAATTAAGGGAAGCTTTGGCCTTTGGGGAGAGATGTCCGACAAACCACGTTATTATATTATATGAGTGTGTACGCGGTTGTTGAGATACAAGTGCAGTAAAGGGCACAGGAAAGATAGAGAAATTCATGAAACAGTTTTTGAGTCTAAGCAATATAATAGCGTTGAAGTTGCTTTGGTTCAGTACTCATAGGAATGTTTAGTTACTCACTTAACAGTCGAGTTGAAATCAGCCATTGAAAAGTCTCTTAATGGAAATGTGAGCTGAAAGTACTGTCTTACTCTTGAATTAAGAATGAAGAATTACAAAACCCATGTAAAGTGAAAAATAAGCGTTTTATTGTATGTGTAACTTTGCAGATAAAAGTAATTTCAAGGATTATACAGATAAAGACTGGAGGACACAACTGTCTCCTGAACAATATCATGTATGCAGAGAGAAAGGAACTGAACCAGTATGTAGTCTTCATCTAATCAAAGCAAAGCTAAAAAAATAGGGTAGAAAATTATCCTACAAAATATCTACTTTTCAATTGTAAAAATGATGATAATGCCAATTATGGAATATGGAGACATTGTATGGGAGGACAAATCAAATGTTACTCTCATGGATAAAGTTCAAATATTACAGAATAAACTGCAGCAAAGATTGTACTTGATAAACCCATGCATTCTTCAGCAACTGAAGCTATACATCAACTTGGATGGGAAACTACATATGAGGTGCCAATACCATCGACTTAGATTTATTTACAAGATTATGAATGGTCTGATTGATTGGGATTTTAAGTTTATTTATTTTAGAAATATCCACTCCTATAATATGTATACAACAAAAATAATCTGTCTGCCTAAATTAAGAATGTCTTGTGGACGATGTCGTTCAGTACACCATGTCATAGTGGAGTGGGACAGTTTACCTGAAAATATTAGAAATGCCAGTTTCTTTGCTACTTTCAGTAGCGTAACTGGTGGGGGGCAGGGGGGCGACTCGCCCCCCCCGAAAATTTCGTCGGAAAAATTTGCACTGTCAGGAATAACCGAAATGGTTATTTCGTATTTTACTCGCTAGGTTTTATAGAAGCTCTTTTCAACAAATTATTTATATTGCTCACCGTCTTGGTATTGAAAGCAATATACCTTAATTATATTTTAAAGATTGAACTAAATCGAATTGCCTTTCGCCAGATTTTATGAGCCAGACGGCTCAGCTGCGTGTTCTTTTTGTGCAAAGCAAAATAAATCTGTACCCTGATCGCGTTGATTTGTTTACAATGCGCTAGTGATAGGTCTCACTTTTGGGATACCCGACACACTTCAATCGAGAGAACTTTGGGAGTTTAACTTGATCAACCCGTTTAATCGTTTAAGAAATCCTAATACGAATAGATAATACGAATTCATAATTAAGAAGTCAGATAATTAACGGCCCAAACAAAGAACCGTTCATTACCACATTTCTTAATTATAATTTCAAAAATAGTCAGTTGAGAGGCTATTTCAAAAACGCGTGTCTTGTCTTTTACCAGGGCTTACAAATATTCGAGAGCAATAAAAAAACACTCGGCCTACCTCCTCGTCATTTTCATTGTTCTCTAGCCTTTGTAAAACACTCGAGAACAAATAAAAATCACTCGGCCTGCGGCCTCGTAATTTTCATTTTCTTTTTGTGTTTTACAAACGAGAAAGAATAGTGAAAATCACTCGTTCTACGGCCTCGTGATTTTTCTTGTTCTCTTGTGTTTGTAACCTCTGGTAAAACACTCTCCCTCGTTTATGAAATATTACATATAACATCGTAGAGGTTGAGGACAATAGATAATTCCAAGGATAATCAATCTTAAACATAATGTTATAAAGTTTGTCGGGAAAATTACATACCTAATTTTAAGAATTTTTTATCTCTGCACATTTTTGCGGAAAGTTTAGCCAGGCAGAAGCACGCCTTTGAAAATTTCTGATCACACCCTTATGATAACGTGTGTAACCACTGAATTTAAAATAGACTACACTTGATATTCAAAAATGCCAAAACCAAGATACAGTACATACTGTTACTACATTCTACGACTACCTATGACAGCACAGTTTCATAATCCTGCCTATCAAAACTGACAAAACAAATTTTATCACTGCACATTTTACTTTTATCACTGCGCAAATTGGTTATCACTGCACATTAAAATTAGGTATGGAAAATAGGTTTTTGCCCCTCCACAAAAAACGCCAGTTACACCACAGGCTACTTTTAAAAAGTTCTTTTAATTTTATAATCTTAAATTGTTTTATTAGAACAATGTTTTAACTAGTAATTGTTTTGTTATTATAAACTGTAATGTATATTTAATTTTGTAATACTGTTTAATCCAGCGCCTCAATGAAAATCAAGCTCGTATGACTTGAGCTTTCTGTTGAAAGATGATTAAACATCTAATAATTTAATTCAGCATAAAATTGATAGGCAATTTTCTGAGCATTTTAGTGGTGGTTATTGAATGTGGTAGTGGCTATAAAATATCAACTGACTATCAAAAACTTATTAACCCATTAAGGGGTAAGGTTGCACTTTAGTATTTTACTCAGGCTAATGCCAGGCAATTTTACTCATCAAAGGGACGAGCCCTGCCCCTTAATGACTTAAAATACATGATGAAAATGTAACAAAAATCACGACCACGTATGTCTTTAAATTAGATAAAAACATAGTTACTGACTTTTTCAATTTTTTGCAGTATAAGAAACATTAATCTTCAAACTTTCTTGATGAATTAGCATGTTAAGGGGTTTGCTTTTGAAGCCAATAACTCACAGTATGTGCATTATTGAATCAAAATGATGAACACTCCTGCTCATTTTTTTAATTGCTTCATCAATCTTGCTACCATATTATGATGTGAAGGCAATTTTGTTCACCTTGGACTGGTGCATACTGTAGGCATCTTGTAGGTGGCCAGGCAGGCCATGGGCCTCCAGTTACAAAACTAGAGGCCTTGTTTCTCCTCCTTTATAGCTAAAAGTGTTGGAGTTGTAGGCTTAACCATTTTTGTGCCAGAAGCATAGATTGTTACAACAATAAAGGAAACCTGGCTTCAGTAAATGTAACCCAGTTATTTCCCCTTTTTTTAACCTCCGGTTGGTTAGCTGCCCTGACAAAACCATTAGATGTAGTAAAGAATCAAAATCTTAAGAGTAATTTTTACTCTCATCCATTTTCAAATAATACAACTCCAGTATGTTGCTTTGTGCCACAATAATATTCTGTAAGTTTTCATTAGAAATTTTATCATATAATGTCTTTGTTCCTTGTTAGCCATGGTCTGGTGAATTCCTTCACAACAAAGATCCTGGGATGTACAGCTGTGTGTGCTGTGGAACAGATCTTTTTGAGTATGTAAGCTTTAATAAATGGTAGACAAAATATTATATGTATATATATATATATATATATATATATATATATATAATAGCAAGATAAGGTAAACTTGGGTTACTTCATAAAGATTTACTACAAATTTGTTTCGTATGGCAAGCTGGGCCTGCCACACTCGTCAGGTAGTGATCGTGTGTGATGTAGTTGCCTAGGAGACTTGATAGTGTCTATGGAGGTTACGTCATACAATACGGGGTGAATTAACAAATATTACAGAGCAAGTGTTTTTTCCTATGTCTACAAGTTGTGATTAATTCAAACAATTCATTTATCACCTTCGACATTGTCGACTTCTACCCGTCAATATCAGAAGATCTCCTTACCCAAGCTCTAACTTTTGCCTCGCAGTACGACTCAATAACTGACGAAGAGAAAGCCATCATCATTCAAACAAAGAAATCTCTGCTATTCAACGAAAACACAACATGGTGCAAAAGATCATCCAACTCGCTTTTTGACGTAACCATGGGCAGTTTTGATGGGGCCGAAACATGCGAACTCGTGGGATCATATCTCTTGTCACAATTAACACCAGCTGCGGGAAACAACATCGGCCTCTACAGAGATGACGGGCTAGCCGCATTGAACAAAACACCAAGGGAGATAGAAAACATAAAGAAATGTATTTGTAGAACTTTTAGAGAACACAACCTAAAACTAACTATCGAAGCTAACAAGAAATGCGTTCATTATCTAGACGTCACATTAGATCTATCATCCTCGAGTTACAAGCCCTTCACAAAGCCAGGAAACATCTTGCAATACGTCAACCGCCACAGCAATCATCCACCTTCAGTACTCCGCAGCATACCAGAAAACATCAATAAACGTCTATCTCATATCTCGTCCGACAAGCATTCATTTGACTCCGCAACCCCACCATACCAAGAAGCCCTAAAAAGAAGCGGCTATGACTACAAACTCAACTTCAAACCCGAACCACCAAAACCAAAACATCCGAGAAACAGAAGCAGAAATATCATATGGTACAACCCATCATTCAACGCCATTGTCCACACAAACATAGGTCACAAATTCTTAAAGATCGTCGACGAGTCCTTCCCATCAAACCACCCGCTTCACAAAATATTTAATCGGAACACTTTGAAATTAAGCTATAGCTGCATGACAAACGTCGCAAACATCATCGCATCCCACAACAAACACATACTCAGCAAAGAAACCCAGACTCAACCCAATCCACCCGACTCTCTAAGTTGCAACTGCCACCATAAAGAATCCTGCCCGCTAGCCGGAAAGTGCTTAACAGACGGAGTTGTATACCAAGCAACGGTAAAGAGAGAAGACAACAACAAAGTTGAGACCTACATCGGTATCACTGAAGGCACTTTCAAGTCCCGATATAACAACCACACGAGCTCCTTTAGAAACCCGACTCAGAGAAATAGCACGGCCCTGAGCAAATACATTTGGAAGTTAAGGGACAACAACATCAAATTTTCGTTGAAGTGGCAAATTATCAGACAGTGTAAAGCGTATTCTAGCAGCACAAAAAAATGTAATTTATGTTTGCATGAGAAATTCCTTATTATCTGCCATCCTGAGCTAAGCTCATTAAATTCCAGAAACGAACTAATCACAACTTGTAGACATAGGAAAAAACACTTGCTCTGTAATATTTGTTAATTCACCCCGCATTTTTATTGTATGACGTAACCTCCATAGACACTATCAAGTCTCCTAGGCAACTACATCACACGCGATCACTACCTGACGAGTGTGGCAGGCCCAGCTTACCATACGAAACAAATTTGTAGTAAATCTTTATGAAGTAACCCAAGTTTACCTTATCTTGCTATTGTAATTCGCTTTACTCTGGTATCGAGCACTCTCTTCGTACGATTTTTAATAAAATCTCACTTTATCTATCTATCTATCTATCTATCTATCTATCTATCTATCTATCTATCTATCTATCTATCTATCTATCTATCTATCTATCTATCTATCTATATATATATATATATATATATATATATGGTATCGTGCACTCTTTTTCTACCAATTATACATATTTTGTGTCGGTTATATATATATATATATACATATACATATACATATACATATACGTGAACGTTTAGGTTTACGAAATACAAAGAGGGCTTAATAACACACAGAAAGAGCAAATAGAATTATATCGCTTACCTCAAAAAGTCATTACAGCCTGTTTCATCTTGAGAAAGAATCTTCAGGTGACCTGAAGATTCTTTCTCAAGATGAAACAGGCTGTAATGACTTTTTGAGGTAAGCGATATAATTCATATACATGTATATATATATATATATATATATAACCAACACAAAAAATGTATAACTGGTAAAAAGAGAGTGCTTGATACCATATAGTAGAGCGTTTGTAAATAAATGAATGAATAAAAAATATGAGATAAAGGAAGAGTTAAGAGGATTATATTTCAGTTACCTGACGATTGCCTTGTGCATGAAACTCCGAGTAGTAACGAACTTATTTTAAGGAAACATTCACTCATTTATATGTATATATATTTTTTTAAAATTTGAGACGACCCAGTCTCGTAAGAGCTTCTCGGAATTATTCTGGCTAATTATTCTTCGGTCGCATTGACTCAAGACGAAGCCCTAGCGACTTTACACTTACAGACAAGTCTGATCGTTCTTCGTTGTCTCCACAGTTTGTTCATCAATGATGATACAACAAAGAGCGTTAGAACAAAAAAGACAAAAAGCGTTTATTGAAGAACTATACTCATTATTGTTGAGACCGTTCTTGGAACTTCTTAACAAATAGTTGTAGCCTTAACAGCTGAACAATCCTGCACTAACACCGTTGTCACGACTGAACAATATCATTAATATTGTTCATGGCCATAGGGCTCAGCACAACAAGTTTTCATTTTCCTGACGGCAAAACGTTTGAGAAAGCAAACGTCCCTGGGAAACACTTGTCAAATTTTTTAGAATTCAGGCATTACGTTTTGCACAGTATTTTTTCGATGTCATTTTTGACATAAAGAACTGTCAACTTCAATTTACGTGTGTGTCTGGAGAATCACTACGTTTTTAGTTTATTTTATGTTATCAATCACAAGAAAAGAAAATGCCATGCAATATGAAGTACTCATTTTACGCAGTAAACTTTCTTGTGATTTTATCATTACGAAAATTACCGACTAGTGATAACAAGGACTACTGAATTAACTCCTTCCAGGTAGGCTCAGTCACCCATTATTTTACTCTGGCTAAAGTCAGACGATTTTACTTCTCAACGGGAAAGCATTAATCTTATTTTACGTACTGTTTACAGGTCAACCACGAAATATGACTCCCAAAGTGGATGGCCGTCATTCTGGGCAGCAATTGAACACGAACAAACAGAGGAACAAAAAACTTTAGGCATTCCTAACCTCAGTGTTGAGCAACAAGCAGATTACAGTTATGGAATGGTTCGCGTAGAGGTTCAGTGTAAGGAGGTAAATTATCAGTGACAATTAAAATTGCCTTAATGAAATGCGCTCATCTGTTACTTGGCCTTGCGTAACATGGTACGATTTATCTCAAGTGGCAGAACCAGATGTTTGTGCGGGTGCCGACCTATATCTTCTTTTGTTAAGTGAGGAAAAATCCATTCCTTTCACCCTGAACAAAATTTTTGACACTTGGAAATCAAGCTTGATGGTTTGTTCGCACTGCGTGTGGATATTTCAAATTATGCGATGAACTTGAATTGTAGCTTTCAGCTCCCTACGTCATTAGTCATGCGAAGCTTAAAACGGCACCCCATATTGGGAAGGGATGGATCTGCTCCGGAATATATATATATATATATATATATATATATATATATATACTGTATATAGCAGTAAAGTAGACAAAATTTTTTTGCTGTCGCTACTCTGAGTTTCACGCGCTCAGGCAGTTGCCTGATGATCGCCTGAGCGCGTGAAACTCAGAGTAGCGACAGCAAAAAAATTTTGTCTACTTTACTTCTTTATTCGCTCTACTGGTATTGTATTGAGCGCTCTTCATTTTCAAACCAACACTGCAACCTTTCTGGTCCTCACCTTTGGTTTATATATATATATATATATATATATATATATATATATATTTAAATATATATTTGTTTGTCAACAATCAGAGTTACTGAAGGATGGGTGATGGAATCCAAAGAAAAACATTAAGAAAAAAATGCACGATTATTCTTTACATAATTTAATCCCAGTACAACTTATATCCATGTAGAACTTCTCAAGAAAACTAGTCATTAGCGTGCTGAAACTTTGTTCCTGCAATTTTTACATTGTGCTTATATTTCTTGTTCTGTTACAGTGTGGTTCCCACCTTGGGCATGTATTTCGAGATGGACCTCAGCCAAGTGGACTGAGATATTGCATTAATAGCATAGCTCTCAAATTTAAACCAAATATGGCAGAGAAATAACTCAATTGAACATGACAGGCTATTGTCGACACGTTGTATAGTAATGATACATATTAACTAACAATAAAACATTCAGGTCGTAATACAACAAAATCCCTGCTCTGAGGGTTTCATTCGACTTTCCAGGACAAGTTTCGGAAACTGAAGTGCCTAGTGCACGTCAAAAAGTTTCAAAAAGTTTCAAAAGGATTGGTTTCAGAAACATTTTTCCTTCAGCACTGCTTTATTTTGCGAAACAAGCTACATGAACTAGATTTAGTGTATCTCTCTCTCTTCTTCTTCTTTTACCCAGCTCTAGTTCCAGATTACTCAGGGGTCGGCTGCTCGGATTGTAGTTTTCCATCCTTTTCAATCTCTCATCATGTTCACAGTCAGTTCCTTCACATTTAGATCTTCTTTTACACAGTTCATCCATCTCTTCTTCAGTCTTGCACGTCCTCTATTCCCCTTTATCTCCAGCTCCGTAACCTCCCTAACCGGCTCTCCTTCATATCTCCTCGTTACGTTAAAATATTGACCAAGGATTTACCAGGCGGAAATCGTAGTCGTAGGATGAATATTAATGCCCAGCTTAAAATTCGAATGTGCATAGCCATAACAGGATAAAACACGACAAATAACAAAACATGTTAGTTTAGACAAGCTTTACTGAGCTTTACTTTACTTGACGTTTCGTTAGCAACGAAACGTCAGTAAAGCTTGTCTAAACTAACATGTTTTGTTATTTGTCGTGTTTTATCCTGTTATGGCTATGCACATTCGAATTTTAAGCTGGGCATTAATATTCATCCTCGTTACGTGTCCATACCATCTCAGTCTTGCTTCCCTCACCTTCTCTGTAATGTCTATCACCCTACACCTTCTCCTGATCTCTTCGTTCCTTAACTTGTCCTTCAGCGAAACACCCATACATTAGTGTATTCTTTTAAAAATCAACCTACCTGTATTATATCCGAACGGTGATATAAAAGGGGAATCCTGCATAAGCAATGTCGAAAGACGTGTAAAAAGTAACAAGGGTCAGGGGACTGCCGAGACATGGGAGAGGAAATATTTACATTACGGACGAAGCAACTTCGTCCGAATGAAAACGTGAAACGATATAAAAACTTGTGGATGAATTTATACGCTGAAAAAATGTCATGTGACGTAAAATTGACGAATAACAAACTAAGTACTGAGACGTAAATGGTGGAAAGTTATCTGCTATTTTAAATTTCGATCGGCAAACCGAAAAGGGGACGAACAGAGAGTGGACTCAAGGAAGTGTTCATGTGTAAAGTTTAACATATCAAGAAAAAGACAAGGGAATAAAGAATGCAAGCCAATGTTTTTATCTGTTCATGCTAGATAAATTCATTAACTTGCAATTGAATAAATAAATGAAACAAACTAAAACGCACGGCAATAAAAAATGCAAGCCAATGCTTTTATCAACCTAGACTATGGACCATGGGAGCAAGATGCGTTGTTCTCTCCTTTTACGGATAAAATGGCCCGCTAAGAAGCGTTGCTTGGAGCATGTGTGGTTGCAGCTAGCTCACAAAGCCGTACACCTGTCACCGTTCTGAACTGCAGCGAACACCCAGTCAAACTTTATGCAGGCACCCGCATTGGCGAACTCTCTCTTGTGGAAATTGAGGAATCCAGTTGCAGGGTCAACAATGTCGCGGATCGTCCTAACAATGCATCTACGTTACAACATAGGGAACCAGCAGCAGTCAACCTAGACCAATGCGAGGTTACAGCATCAGAGAAACTGCAGCTAAGATCGTTACTTACTGAATATTGAGATGTCTTCGCTAACAACGATGCAGAAGTTGGTCGCACACATAAGACTTAGTTCAGGATCCATACCAAGAGCCAAGTTCCGGTTGCAGTCAAACTACGCCGAACACACTTCGCTCTACGATCTGAAGTACATCAGAAGATCAAGGACATGGAGCGCCGAGGCGTTATCGAGCCATCTACGTCACCTTTACTCCGCCCCTATCCTTCTTGTGCCGAAAGTAGACCGCTCTTAACTCTCTAAAAACTCTCTAAAATCTTTATTTACCCACGGATGTCTCTTCATACATATATATGCTCTTCCATAGAGCCGTGCAAGAATAAATTAATTACAGCTATTTACAAAACTAAGTACTAAATTATGGTATATATGTAAGTTGCTAAAATTTCTATTACATCTACGCTATATTAAAAATTTAAAACTAAAATATACACAGTATTATGGCAGTGAATGGAGAAATTTTGCATGATTTCTCGCACCCTGGCATGGCATAGGGAGTGAATTCCAAAGTACTGCACCCCTAAAAGAGAAACTTCTTTTCCCAGCCTCGTTATTTGGTCTTGGTACGAATAAGGCGTGATTCGAGTTTCTCAAATTGTGATTGTGCACTGAGCTAGTTGTAGAAAATATATCACTTAGGTAAACGGACACATTATGCTTACGTTTGTAAATCATAGAGGCAAGCTGTGATAGGCGTCTTTCGTTTAATTTCTTCCAATTTAATTTAGCTAATATATTGTTGGACCTTATCTCGTAGCTTGAACTGGTGATGATTCTAGCAGCTGTATTCTGCAGCTTTTGAAGATCAGCTGCAAGTATTTTACCCAAATTACCCCATACTTTACTGCAATAATCAAAGTGGGGTAAAATCAATGATTTGTAAATTATTGTTAGAATATCTTGAGTCACATATGATCTCAATCTGCGTAATGCTTCAAGCACCTTAGCGATTTTCTTAGATATGGATTTTACGTGAGACTCTCAAGAGAGAATTTCATCAAGATTAACATCAAGGCACTTGAAAAGTCTCTTTCGTTCAATTAGTTTTCTATCTAAGCTTATGTCCAAGTTAGATTGCATAGATGAGACTTTTTGACGCGTCCCAATCAGCATATATTTGGTTTTGGTAACATTTAAACTGAGCTTATTTGCTTTCAGTCACTCGTGAATGGTGTCGAGATCACGGTTTAGCGAGTGAAAAATCTCAGTTTGGTCGGCTGAAGCATACGTAAGATTAGTATCATCAGCATACATACGTACTCTGGATGACAAATTACAGTTTTGCAAATCATTAATATATAATAAGAAAAACAAAGGACCAAGAATTGATCCTTGTGGTATTCCACATTTGACAGTATGGGAATCGGATAGCGCTCCATGGACTTGCGTCTTTTGGGTGCGGTTAGAAAGATAATTTCTAACTATGAAAATGTGGACCTTACATTTTAGGGCGCCGCTTTACTTGGCTCACAGATCACAGAGGACTTCAATGGCTGCGAAACACTCGAGACCCTCATGGCCGCTATGCCCGATGGCGAGAAAAGTCGTGCAACATACACCAGGTGTTACTAATCCTCATGCGGATGCCCTGTCCCGTAAACCAGGTATCCACTCTTTGCGCGATGGTCTTTTTGACATCATATAATTTCGGAGGCTCCAGGAATCAGATCCCGTCTTAGGTATCATCACCAAGACGTTCTAGAAACGTGGAGAGCGATACCTTTAACAAACCCACAGCTCGGTCACTGGTCCACAAAATCTAAATTTCCCACTGTAGGAAACAAGGATGTGCGCTGTTGTACATTCGTTACAAAGTTGGTAAACACTGGGTAAACCAATTTGTCGTCCCCAACACTCCCATCCCAATTGTTTTATGCCTGAAACATGACGAGGCTGGCCATATGAGTGTCAAGAAAACAATTAATTCAATTCGCCGTGAATACTTCCGGTTAACAATGATGAAAGATGTCAAGGAATATTGTCATTCATGCGTCGTTTGTGCTGGGAATCGTCCACCCCCCTCCAATCGTGGCACACACCTTACTGTGTCATCACAGCCACGAGAACCATGGTAAGAAATCGCCATGGACATTAAAGGTCGGTTTGGCAAAAAAACCCAGTAATTAAGGCATTTATGTTCTGGTGGTAATCGATCTTCTCACTCGGGCTGCAGAGATCATACCTGTCACTGACAAATCCGCGAAAACAGTGGCGACTGCTGTCATCCGCGATGTTTTCTGTCGACGAGGGATTTAGGAGTCGATTTTTACGGACTGGGGCTGTGAGTTCGATAATCAAATCTTGAACACTATCGCACATGAACTTGGCATCGACAAGAAGCGGATTTCTGCCCTACATCCCCAAGCTAATGGAACAGTTGAAAGACTAAATCGTACCACTGATGACATGCTACGGAAATCAACCGACGAACACGGAAATGATTGGGATTTGGAGATCCCCTAGGTCCACTTTGATTACATGAATCAGGACCACGAAGCTACTGGCTATTCGCCTTTTTTCCTGTCCCATGGATATCTTCCTCGTACCCCAAGATTAGTCGTGGCACACCCTCCCCCCTCACTAAACATCTACAATCGCCTCACCAGTGGGCATTGACCCTCACTTCCCGCCTGAAAGAAGCTTATTCCGGAGCACTTACTCGCGATCCACAAGCGAGAGTTGCTGACAGTTCAAATACACACACCGATCTTCAAGTCAACGACATGCTAATGATGCATGTACCCCCTAAACCAGAATATCCATCTAAACTACAGAGTCGTTGGCAAAGGACCATTTGTTGTTGTGAAGTGTTTACAAGTGAATACGTACAGAATCAAACATAGCAAAAATTCCAGAAAAAGACTCTTACGACATCGTGATCAACTTCGTCTCATCATTAATCGACTAGAACGGCTACGAAATCAGACTTCTACAACGTCCCAAACTGAGCAGTGTCCTGCAGCCCACTTGACTCGATTGAGGAATGAAGACGTTACCTCTGATGACACTCGAATACAAGATAACACCGCCACGAAAGAGGTACAGCCTAGACAAGCCTGTCGAGATGAAGTGAACTCTGAACGTTGCTCGGCAGAGGCCGGCCCCGAACATCGTCGAAGCACAAGACCCCGACGGCCACCGTTAAGATATGGATGGGAATGCATTGATCAGTCAAGAACAACATAGACAATTGTACGGACGCTAATACTAAATTGCTTTACAATGTTAGTTTCTGTTAATGTTAACTGCAGTAGACTATTTACCCCATTAGAGGGGAAGAGTATAACAATTGGTAAATGGACCTTGTCGTGAACTCGCCCGCGGTCCTGGGTCGGGCAGGGAGTTGTTGTGTTGTTTTTTTGGGGGGGAGAAACACGAATATCGCTGGTTCTATAAGGTCACAAACCTACGCTAAAAGAATCAGTAACTTGTTAAGGAATGGATGCAAACTGAAACAAAAATTTAAACTTCATGCGTTACCATTCCTGGGGTCTTCTGTCTGTTCCTCAGCTTTTCTGTTTACTGATCGACGTTTGAAATAGCAAATGACTTTTCACCATTTACATCCTCGTTACTTAGTATTTATTGCCTCTTTAATCTTATGGGTCATTCTTGCGTACATGATTTTTTCAACTTATCAAAACAGCACCTAATTTTTATATCACTTCACGTTTCATTCAGACGAAGATCCTTCGCTTGAAACTTCAATATATCTTCTTTTAAGTTTCTGCAGTTACCGGACCCTTTCGGTTTTCTAATTTGAATGGTAAATACTTATTGTATTACATACTTCAGACAAGAGTAAAGAGTATATAACAACAAGAGCACTAAAAACTGTATTTGAAAAGTTCAAGGATCTTCCCGAGAAGACCTGGCTGTCAGCTAACAATTGATCATTTAATCAGCAGGAATAGTGTACCGAAAAACTTCAATATATCCTTCACGTAACGACATTTTATAATTTGCGATCCCATGGTTTGAATGGATTTTGTTGATCCAGATGAATTGATGCCAGTGTGTGGTTTACTTTACGATGATGAGCCTCGTCAGCACGAATGGCCAGAACTACGTCTCTCATGGTGCTACCGTCCTTTAGTGTAAATAACAAACAGTGAGAAATCCTTTAGAAAGCAAAATAATAATGGCCAGATATCTTAAATCCATTTACCCTTAATGGTACACAGCGACTAGACTTAGTTATGTTTTAACAACTGTCTTGGGAACTACGGTAAAAAAACACCGGGAAGGTTGCGAACGGGACTAAATAGCCCATGCGAGGCATTCTTCGGTTATGAACTGATACACATAAAAAACCAGTAACGATAAATTTTTTTAAAAAATTAATACTTGTGACAGAAAGGATCACGTACAAGGCATATCTACATCACAAACTGAATGAAGTAAAGGAACATAACTTTGACGAAGTCAGCTCTTGACGTAAACTGAGAAAGCTACTCAGTGAAGATATTGGGCACACAGACGTCCATGGTTCAACCATACGATTGAAAATGATGCATACAACTTTAAAGATAAGTGTAGGACTTGAACCCATGGAGATCTCTCCAATCTTGGGTTTTAATATCCTCCTTGTGGCGCGTCTTTGAATTCTGTCAATTTCAGGTATTGTTGCTTTATCTCGGCAGACACTTTTTAGGTCTTTAAACTTTCCCTTCGATATTGTCAGCTTATTAGGTTAATTCATTTTTTGTTTGTACAAGCAGTAGTTTATATTTTTTGACTACACCTTCATTTTGGGTCATTTATCTTGCTTCGAGCTGCCTTTGTGTTTGTAACTTAACTTGACCCGTAGTGACATTCCACAAGACATAGCTATCAGCAAGTCACTGGAAATGTTGTTTGTTTGATTTGTAGCAAAACTCCGCTTTACTGTTTTGGGAGGTGATCTGAATTGGGTTGTAATTATTTCTATTCTGTATTGTATCGGTACTGCGCCAGGATCAACGTGTCATTTTGGCAATGGTTGCAGTTACAAGCAAGCGACTTTGGATATTGCAGTCGGCCACGATTATAATGTTTATCGCACATTTTAGTGTCTGCCTTACCAGGCTTGGCTACTAAGGTGCAACACTGTATGCAACATCAAGCGCAATGTTTTTCATTCCCACGAGGTACTTTGCACATAATGTCTGATTGTTGCTCGGAGGTGTCACGGTACTTCAGCAACGATTTCTTGGCCAGAGTTCATGTATTACGTGGTGACAATATCAATCAATATAAAACGAGTAGAATTATTTGTTTGCATGAGTTCTATGTTACATAATTTGCACCGACATATTTGTTCTTTTCATTGTTTTTTTTATCGGCGGCACAAAATGTCTAAGGTATGTGGTTTTTAAAAAATGAAATATCTGCAATCACTGTACCTTTAATTTCCAATATTTTTTTGCTATAGCTGGGGCAGGCGTTGTGTTCCATACAGCCATGCTGCCTGAATCTATTGTCTTTAGGGAAAACAAATTGAGGAAATCAATTGAAGATTGATTAGACGATCTAGTGAAGCATATGAAATGTTATTAATAGCTGTGCATGCAGTCTTGTTGGTAAATCAACCACCTGGGCAGATTAATTAACAAAAGGTCTAGCACATTTCGACTATTGTAAGAAAGGTGATTTAAATTCATCCAGTTATCCACAGTAGAGACTGCACATTATTTATCATTAAGTTAATTGCTGTAAATAATGTAACAATGAAAGGCCTTATTAAGATCGTTAAAACAAAAGTCGAGAAGTCGCGATTGACATGATTTGTAACACTCGTATTAATGCTCCACTTTGAAGTTGTTTGCCACTAAAACAAGCCGCGGCTTATTCAGGGCGGCGAAAATGCTCGTATAAATGCACCGTTTGCGGTTACTTTAGCTGTGGCTTGTGTTGGCTGTGGTTTACTTTAGCTGTGGTTTGTATTACCTTTGGCTTATATCAACTGTGGTTTATATTATCTTTGGCTTATATCAACTGTGGCTTACTCTAGCCGCGGCTTATTTTAGCTGCGGTTTATTTTTCTATCATAACTACTGCTGTATTGTTACATGTTGAATGTGGTCGTTACAGAAATTTGAGGAATGTCTCTTCTTCTTCTCTTATGTGGTCGCCTTTGTACCATATACCTCATTATATGACACACGCACTGGGATTTCCGAACACGGAAACCTTCTAATCCGATTGGTTCATGAGCAAGCACATATTTTCCGTGTCCGCCCGCGTAGACTGGAAAGGTTTGGAAAACTTGTTAATATGGAAAAATTCATACAATTTTAGAATATGTGGATTAAAAGTTCCTTTAGGAAAAACCAGAAGAATAAAAGTGACCATAGAGAACGTGAGATGAAATGCCTGCACAAACTTCAGGACAACAAGGAAAACAAAATGCAGCCGACATCAAGGACGACGTTCCAGTATTAACTTAAAATTTACGTAGGCCATGTAATAAACGGTTGCCCTCCCTTGTTCGGTCCGAACAAGTGAAATATTGGACCTCTGCTTACAACACGGACCTCAACTCGCTGCGCATACCATGTTCCGTACTTACTAGCGTTACACTATGTACAAGCCTAACGCTCGGACAATAAGTAGTTAGACTGCCTGGTATTTTACGAGTATTTCGTATTTTCATATAAATCACAAGCAAAATGTTTAGCCATACTGTACATTCATCTGTCTTATTAGTTTTGTTAAATTCTTGAACTGTTTTCTTCCAGTTTTTGCCAAACAAAGCCTCCATAGGCCTACCCAATGATCTTGAAGAAAAGCTAAGAAAAACCTATCATAACTGGATCTTTTTAAATCCAAACAACGTTTATTAAAACATCACAAGATATTTGCTCACGTAGGTTTACTTTCTTGGACTCGTCAAAACATTGCCGCTGGTTTGATAAATTAAATTATCATGAAAAGTATTTCTGATCCCGGACTAAGATGCAATGACAAATGGTTGTACCTGCAAACAGTGGGTGTATGTCTTGACAGCTTCCTCCTCCAAGTAACCAACAAATCGATGACAAAAACGAGGACTGAGCAAATAGGAGATAAAAAACAAATTCACAAAAACACCTAAAATTAGACAAAAAAAAACCCGAAAAAAACCATCAAAAAGTGAAGTAATTTCACAGCCAGAATTAACCCTGTTTCAGTTCAGATGTACCGTTTAGAATTTTATAGTGTGTATAAATAGCATAGTATAGAATTTTGACATAATAAAAGTCCATATTGTCGGCATGCATCATCTTTTTGACCGCCTTAACGACAAAACAATTGACTCAGACGATGTTTCTATCTTTATTTCTAATTTTATCATCAATAACTCTCCAATTGTTCACTCTCCCAATTCTCGAACATCTAACTTTCTTTTATTTCTTGAAGTTCTTTATATTAAACATAAGTCGCCTGCGCTGAATACAGGTCTCAAAGCCAGCAAAGAACTTATGCTTTTTCTTTAATGTTCTCAATTGGTCGTCTTTCTTCGTGTCACAACACCCACACGCTTCCACATAAATCACTTCTTGTCAGTTGCTGTCGGCTCAGATGTGAATTCTCTCCGTATGATGTCACTGTAGACCTTATATAGGACACTGCGTATTTGATGTAATTAGTTAGTCTGATGATGATTTTGTAATAAAATCGAAATATCACAAACTCATTTCTCGTCTTGTTTCAATCCATATCTTGGATTTCTCGAGATGGTGATCTTCGGATTATGTTTTGTTTTATATAAAAGTCCTTGCTTCTGAACTTTTAGTTTGGGATCAAGAAGTTACTTAGGAAACACCGAAAGAAGGAATAAGCACAGAAAAGGGCACAATTCTAGGGCCATGCGTTAGAGTCAACTTAGATTGGACTTTGACTATGTTAAATAGCCAAAATGTAGATCCGAAATACCAAATTAAATGTTTTTTTCCAAATTTCAAAATTCAGTATTTACCAGAACCAAAAATAACTTAAATAAAGTACAAAATAAGAGCGCTATAAGCGACGAAACTGAATAAACTACTATGGTCGTCCATTCGATATGCCCAAGAGCACACCTTAGCAGTTTTCATTATAAGAAATACATGTACCAAATGAATTTCCATGTTTGTATATTCAAACCATTTGGTATTTCTTTTATAAAATAATGACAGATAAAAGCCGTAAACCTTTACACAATGATGTGCTAAAAGAACCATCAACTACCTATCAGAGATAAGCTTAAGAAGATCGAACCTTGGTGAACAAGTCGAGCCACTTTAACGTGGTGAAAAAAAGAAAAAGAAAAAAACAAGCCAGTGTTTTTAAAGCTATTTGAAAGCCAAGCAACGTTCCAAGTGTTTGAATCACAGTATTCAAACATACAAAAACCATCCCGCATTTCTTTTATACAATAAGATTGAACCTGCAAAACAAACTTCAGTAAACTTTTTCAGTGAAATTTTCTGTGTTTGGACACTTCGATCCAAACACAGTAGACTGGTGAACAAACATAATATATTCCTATTTTTAAACATCTTTCACAGTCTGTTTGTTGGAATTATGCCAAGCAACAAGTCAATTTCAGCATGACCAATATGACATTTCAGGCCATGACACACGGTGAAACATTTCACGCAAGCTTGCATGAAGCGTTGAATGGAATGCACTAGGACAATATTCCAAAATGCCGAAATTCGAGAAAACGCCAGTAAAGCTATGTTCGTGAAAGCTTAACCTTAAACTTTGCCAGACGTTATTTTTCATTTAATGATCACCCAAACTCTTATTGTAATGTTATCCATATCCTTAAAGTCTCATCCTCTTCACAGCTACTTAGCCGCGCTGGAACATTGTGTACAATATTGTACCGTTGTGCGCCACATAATAATGCACACAGTCGTGTACGTCCGCGGCTTTATGTTCACGAACTGAGGGAAATGTACTGCACTCCATTGCAAAGGTCACAACCTTAAATATCTTTGTCAAACAAAGCGTCAGTTTTGCATGGTTTACAAGAGAAGTATTGGGTATTCTCATCCATCCATGTGGGTATTCTCATCCACGAAAACAACGAATCTACACCAGCTGAGCATTGTTTAAAAACGAACGTTTGGACTCTATATGTATCTTTAAAACAAATAATAAAAAGAGCCCAAGAAGACAAGATGACGGCCATCTTTCCCTTAAGCAAGCAGACAAACATCTCATCAACCTTATCCGACGAAAGACCGCGTTGAAAATCACATAAATGCAGCTTCTTTCAATGAGCACACATAATCTTGTCGATGATATTTGAAAATGGTATCGACACGCAGGGTCATATTTCGGTTGTTCAATTAGTCAACTTTTTATTAAAGTCGTCTTCAACATATTCGCTAATTTCGTCTTTCATTTTCTTTTCTAATTTCTGTAGTTTTGCAAGGTAATCCTTTACTCACAATCTTCGGCGGAGTAATACGTTTGGCCCAAGAATTTAGGTTTTTCGATACTTACACAACTGGTCAACTTCTCCTTTCAGTTTTTCTTAAGATTTGCGCAAGTTAAATCTTTATGCGTCGTGGTTCTTTAGTTTTGTGCAGACCGGTTCGTTCGGGCTAAGAATTTTTCTTTAAGTTTCAATTTATCAGTTTTAAACATTTTATTTCATTCATAATGAAATTACTGATCAAACTGAAAGTGTGAAAAATTTGCCCAGCTTATCAGAAACGCTAAATGGACTTTTCTAGTCAAGAAAAAGGTATTTCGTCCAATAATGAGGAACTAATAACGGCTTTTTTTGAGTCTTATTAATCAATAGGCAATATCTCAGTACTTACAAAATAAACAAATCACAGCATGGAAAGTGTTTCTTAAATGATATTTACGCATTTGTTGGTTTGTATCAGAAGTCTTACTCGCTCATTGCACTAGTTCGATTTATGATACAGTACACCAGGTAATCAACACATGTACGTAAACATCTTCCATGCACACTTCCCATTAATATATGTTCTTTATCATCCCGAAGTAAAATCGGAATAAAAAAATCTGTCATTATATCACCTGGAACATCCAAGTGTAATTCATACCAAGGTCTGGAAAACTTTTTGCCGGATATTCAGTGGAATGGCATCCTTTGGGCCTATAAAGGGCTAATATTTACACCAAATTCAATTTAATCAAAACTTGCAATTAAATGTTATCACATTCTCACGACTGGGTCCCAAATTTCACTCCTACTTCACTGACGTCATTCGAGAGAAATTAGAGAGCTCTACTACTCAGTGCATGTTAATAATTTGACTATTTAAAGCAACGCTTTTCACCAAAGCGGACGTTTGGCTGACACTGGTTATTTCCGGATTTCTAAAATGAGCGCAATTTGAACGTTCCTATGATAGTAAATGGTATACTAAACTGTTTTTCCGAAATCTAGATTTGGCATGAAAAATGTACCACGAGCCTTCATGAGAAGCAGAAAAAACAGATATCACAAGTGGTGTTGGTTGATTGTGCTATAAAACTAAGGCAACAAGTACCAGACATGAAGGAATTACTCACCTTGCATTGCAAGAACGAGACCACGAAAAATAATACCAGGGCGTTTTAATTCCAACGCCGTCATCAGATGCATTCGCTCATTTTCAGCTTCCTCTAAAATTCCATAAAACAGGCAATAACATCATTAGCCAAGAACTTGAAAGAACAGCCGTGCAACTTCTTGTCTATTATTTTTTACTTGAATCACAAGTTAAGAATGACATTTTTCGGAATCTGTTTTATTTTGTATTGGCTTAAACTGTCGGCCGGTTATGGTTTTTGAAAGAACAAGATTAGTAACTTTCTGACTCTGGTAACTGTTACTAAGTGTAAGCTTTTCAAAATAGAAAGGGAAGAAATAATTTATTTCATGATAATCTGACACTGCCAAATTCAACTGAAAATGTTGACTAGAGCGGGATTCGAACTCGACCTTCGGGATACCGGTCCGCTGCTCTACCTGTTGAGTTATCGAGTCCACAGGGCGACTGGAGGCGAGTTTTTAGCCAACTTAAGTGCACGAGATATTCTCACGACAATTTAATGCTTATCCATGAGAGGATGTGCAGCGTTTCTATTTCAGAATCATCCTCAGAGATTCATGTATTTCTGAGGATGATTCTGAAAAAGAAATAACTCACATATTTGAAGTAAGAAGACTTTTCACAATACATATTTTGTTTGCTTACCAAGAAGTGTATGTATCCAGCCATGATCTCTCTTCATTCTTCTCAATGAATGAAAATGTCTTGTCATGGCGCCCACCATCCCTGGAACTCCAGCAACTGTCTCCAACAAGATGATACGGCTGTAAGGTAATCATTGGAAAGTGTTATGTTTTCTTTTTATTCTTGAGCCACAAACATTAAGCAATTCTTGGCATATCCATTGAGCCACACAACATTCTTATGAAGGGTATTTCTGAAGCGTTCTCCGACGGAGCTTGCGGCCAGAACTTACAACTTTTGACGTGTAATAATCCGAGCTACATTGAAGCAACTTATCCATCTTTTATGTCGTCCCGCGCATATCTATCTTTCTCTCTTTTTCATTATATATTATCCATCGTAGGCAACAGTTCTGGTAGCTGAGAGCTCGTATAAAAATATTTAGTCAGACAGCGTTTCACAAATATCCTCAATATGTCTTTACCTGACCGTGCTACCTCAATATTTAAACATTCATTACGTTGGCCTGCTACCATTGTACAACCACATGTAAAGTTATACACCCCACATTCAGCAATTAATCAATCTCTAAGAATGACGTGAGGTATTTGACATAATCAGCAGCTGATTGACAACTACGATTGCTCGACGGTAAGAAAATGATTCGAAACCACAGCTTGTAAAGGTTAAGAACTTTTTCTTTGGGAATTATAACAAACCTGCCACAAAAAGCAGTGGTAAAACTTTCCAAAGTTTAGTTGCAATATTAAGATAAATTTTACATATTAAAATCACACTTCTTCCTATCACTTTGTATTCTATGCCCTCCGAGACTGATTCTGACACATTCTAACCAGTTTTAAAACAGAAACCGAAAAATGTCATTCTATAGCTTGATATTCAAGTAACAACAAGAATGGACGCAGTAATTGTGGTGATATTTCGACACTATTTCAGGGTCATTCTCAAAACAAAAGAATGATTCTGAAATAGTGTCGAAATATCACCACAATTACTGCGTCCATTCTTGTTGTTACTTGGATATCAAGCTACAGAATGACATTTTTCTGTTTCTGTTTTATTCTTTATTTACTTAAATTGTCTTCTGGTTATGGTTTCTAACCAGTTTTGTTCAACATTTCAAGCAAAAATGAGATTGGTCGAGTTAAATTTTCAGAGCACAATCCTCCCCAGGTCTGCCGACTTGGTCAAGCCTCTGGTTTCTGTGATTTCTCAAGATAAGAAGCCAAAAAAGTGGACATATTTTGTACCACCAGCAGGGATGGCTCCAGAGGGGGAGCAGAGGGGCCTACAGCCCCCATCAGAGAACCTCAGTTTTAACCCCTGTCAGGGAAAAATTAGCAATTCGTAGCGGAATTTTCACTGATGATAACAAATTTATATATTGTAAAAACTATTAGTACTGTCTTGTTATTGATTTAGCAAAGAATGATAATAGACTTTTCTCTTCATGTTAAATCTAAAACCCCGTTTACACTGCTAACATTATGGGCACTGCACGGCTAAATGTTGGCACGGATGCCGCTATTTTTGGGCACGGCACGGGTGGTTTCAATCAACTTGGGTGGTTTTCACAGTGTAAACGGTGCAGACTTCTTAAATTCAGCCAAGCCGAGCACCTCTGTATATGTAGGTCTCGGCACGGCTAATTAGCAGGTTTCGTACCCTGTCGGGGACGTTAGCCCCAGCGTCGGGGAATTCCTGGCACCACCCCTGACCACAAGAATGGTGAAAACAGTGATGGCATCAGAAATTGCCCGACGCAGGGGCTAACGTCCCCGACAGGGGGGGGCTAAACCAGAGAGGCCAGGACCACACTCCTTTATAATTCCTTATTTAAAGGTCAAAAATATCATGTTATTTTTCGCAAGAACAGTCGCAACAACTGACTAGAAACAGTTTACTTTTAGGTTTGACATGAAGACAGGAGTCTATTATCTTTTTTGGCTAAATCAATATATATATAATAAAACAGCGATTTAGTCGTGGTAACAAATTTAAACACAGTTTTTAAATACGTTGATACCATGGTGATTGGTAATTTAAGATAAAGTAAGAGAAAATGAAGAGGAATATATGCACTAAAGAGGTACACACAGTTACCAAAGACTGTTGGATCGTTTAGTTCTTAAAAGAACTGTATGAAACTTAAAGAGGTAAAATTCTACGTAAAGAGTAAGCCTAAAGAATTAGAAAAAAGCACGATGCATTTCGGCAGACCACTTATCAAGTGCTATACGTTTGCTAACTAAAGAAACAAATCACCTGCTTATATATTCTAAAGAAAACTGACGACATCGACCCAACGGTATGTGGGAGGGTCAAAATAGGGATAGTTGGAAAACAAATTTCTTTTGCCGGCACAATCTTTGGTAACTGTGTATACTTCTTTAGTGCGTATATTGCTCTTCATTTTATGTTACTTTATCTTAAATTACGAATCACTATGGTATCAACGTATTTAAAAACTCTCTCTCTCTCTCTCTCTTTCTCTCTTTCTCTCTCTCTCTTTCTCTCTTTCTCTCTTTCTCTCTCTCTCTCTTTCTTTCTTTCTCTCTCTCTCTCTCTCTCTCTCTCTCTCTCTTTCTCTTTCTCTCTTTCTCTCTTTCTCTCTGTCTCTGTCTCTGTCTCTGTGTCTCTGTCTCTGTCTCTCTGTCTCTGTCTCTGTCTCTGTCTTTCTCTCTCTGTCTTTCTCTCTCTCTCTTTCTCTCTCTCTTTCTCTCTCTCTTTCTCTCTCTCTTTCTCTCTCTCTCTCTCTCTCTCTCTTCTCTCTCTCTCTCTCTCTCTCTCTCTCTCTCTCTCTCTCTCTCTCTATATATATATATATATATATAAATGTGTTCATATGTGAAAATTCCCCGATAGATTGTTAACTTTTCCCCGACAGTGGGGCTACGTTTCCCCGACGGGGGGACTGTAGCCCGCTCTGGCACCACCCCTGGGTGAAAACACTTCATAAGTTTAAAAATTCTCCAAAGGGAGCCCACAATCACACTCTAACCTAACCATACCTCAAAATACAGTTCAAAAACAAAATTGGTCTTTGCTCTGAAGAGCGTGATAATCTTGTCTTAACAGGAAACGAAATCAACACCTTTAAGATCACGTAACCTTGACAACTGTGGAATAGTTGTGTGAATTTTCCCCATGGACTATTTTCGAGTTTGTGCTCCCTATCTCAGTTATGCACCACTAGGGGAAATTGTAATTCCTGATCATGTTCATGGTGTCTTTATAATAACACCACACATGTGGTGGTGCTCTTGACCTGATAATTCATTCATTTTGTCCAGAAAGCTCCGGAAAAAAGGGTGTTTCCAGTTGCTGATTTTGAAAATGATTTTTCTTGTTGCTCGAATCAATAATGCTGGGAAGTGAGTAACTACAGACTGTACGCAGTTTCTTAACTGGTGTAGTTGCTTAAAAATACTTAAATGCAATACTTACGTTAACCATTTTCCTTCAGTCATAGGACCAATTTTGTACATCGAAATCAAATCAAACCCTATCCTCAGTGTTTGGACAGAATAATACGCAAGCTGGAAGAGAAATTTAAATACTTCAGTTAAATAAAACAACAAACATTATACTTTAAAAATAAACATATACTGAATATGGCGAGAGGCCAAACCTTATCCACCGTGCCTTGGGGTTCCTTATGTACAATTGCAACTGAATGCACATCTTCTTCAGTCCTACAAATTGAATAACTTGGATTGCAACCAATACTAATTATACTGCACATTGTTTAGTTTCTCCCAGAGAGGTAAGTTAGTTAACAAGCTGTGTTATGAGCCAATTATACAGAAGGAAAAATATTAAGGGTTTTTAACGGGCCGTTCTTGACTCAATTTTATTTTACTTTAAACTGCGTGATAATAACTACTGCGCTTTTACTTCAAAAAATTGTTTCAAACTACTAATTCTTACCAAATTGGATGCGGTAAAATGTAGTCAACCGATTTCTTTTTCTTTTCTATTTGCTTCTCCTTTTCTACTTCCGGAAGTGGGTGTTCTGCAGCAAGTTCTTTGAAATGTGTTGGAAGGCTTGTAGCGTCATCTTTTTGCGTTAGGAGGTTCCAACTCGATGTTGAAAATGTCTAGAATGATATTTACAACTTTTATTTATAAATTATCATCAGCGCAATCATCGAATCAGTAGCTATAGCAAGCAATCACCGTCAGTTCCAGTTTTCTGCAAGTATTGATAATTTGTTCTTTTTTTGTTGTTCAATACAGTCGAACCTGTCGTCGGTGACTAGCCATAATGTCAAACATCGGGCAGTCGCTTACGGAAGGCGGTCGCTCACGAGAAGTTACAAACCAAAAGTTCTTTTACAGTTTTCAGGTTTACAAGAGTGTTTATGAACAAGAAATAAAGTGTCATTTGACACAATATGAAATAACGTATCAGAACACCTGAACTACTAACACAGGTAACAGCAACGTTTCGAGCGCAATTTGGAAAAAGACGCACAAGGGAGCTTTTCAGAGAATATCAAAATAGTACGAAACCGAAGGAAAAGTGGTGTTTGAAGTCTCTGAAAAACTTACGAGTGCGTGTTTTTACAAACTGTACGGGAATCCACGGCATTACCAATTAATAATATACATGAGAAAAGTAACTATGCCAAAAAAGGTAAATTCAGTGACAAGAAAAGTTAATTCAGGCTCAAAGTCAGTCAAAGTACGGTTTTTAATTTTTCGGCACTAAGAAATTGCACTGATCTCAGCAAATCAGAGACGAGATTTTTTTTTGTCAAGTATATTGTTGCAAACTTTAATAGATTTGACAACCACGATATTTCCAAGACTGACACTATTGCGCATCCACCTGCATCTGACATGAAAAAACGAACGCTGGTAGATATGAAAAAGATTGATCCACGTTCATCTTAAAAATAATTTTACACCTCCATAAAAACTTCATTGTTGCATGTCTTTAACAGGGCTTAATGAGCTGACACATGACGAAACAAAGCAACAATGATGTAGTTAGTCTCTACGAAATCATTAATGGAGAACGTCGGCATTGTGTAAGCTTTTGAACAATCAGCAAAAAGTAATTCTAAGGACGACGTAGATTTGGTCTGGTTTCAAAGTTTTGAATGGACGCTTACGAAAGGTTAAAAACAACAATTAAAATGTTCTTTGTTCAATATTCTTTGAAAGTGATTTAGGTCGCTCACACGAGATTTAATCGACATGGATATCAATACCAAAATTTTGATCATCTGGACTTGATGTTGCTTAGCGGGGTGGTGACGTACAAGAAGTAGTCATTTAGGAAGGCTTGGCAATAACAAGATAGACATCTTGCTTATTGGCATTGTGAAGGATCACCAGCGACAGACAAGACCAAACTCCAGAATTTACCAACAAACGTATACTTTCTTAGGAGTACTTAAAGTTGATCTAAAGATAAGACCAGCGACGTAACCAGACCGAAATAATTTGGGGTTACTGTTGGGCGTACCAAAGTGCAATGGTAATCTGTAATAATAACGATAATCTAATTACGGCATGGCATTACACAAGGAGAAATAAAGCCGTCATGAAATAAGCTAAAAATATGAGGTACGCACACCCCCAGACTTCTTGTTCACACCACGAGATGAAATAACCCATTCCCTATGACTTCTGGCAGATATTTTGCTTGTGCAGATTCTTAACATTACAGTTTCTGCTGATTTCCATGTCAGTACAGCACTGTAAAGTAAAGGTAAAGTGCCTTTATCTATACTAGATAACCCTATCAGTTACCTAAGATGCTCTCCCTAGAGGTACAATAAGGGCCACCCCTCTTGGGGGTGCATTATTTTTGCCTCCATACAGCGGCGTAACCAGTGGAGCGGCCGGGGGGCCGCGCTCCCTCTTTCTATCATCATTCCAAGTCCGTTGGTACATCTGAGTAAACCGTCGGTACATCATTGGCGAAATAGCAAAGGGATATTCTTCCTTCTTTATTGTCCAGTAACAAACATTTTTATACGAAATTCTCTCTCACTACTTAAAAAGATTCCCACGATTTCTACTTGAGTTTTTCGAGTTACTTAAGGATTTACTTCAACGACGTGGATTATTAAAGTTGTTATTTTGAACTTACCTTAATATTCTCTCGCTTTTGTTGCAAAGTTTTTGTATGAGCTGTAGACTTGGCAATATGAAAAGAAAAAAAGAGAAAATGATACACGAATGTAATATATACAACAAGTCTACGTCACCACTGTGTCCATCCAGTTAATGGACACAATGGTGACAGACAACAAGAGCACGTTCTATATAGCTTGTCGGAACATCTTCCATTATGTCTCCTCCCCAACAGCGCAGACCTGGTTACGGCACAGCCTCCACACGGTTGCTTTCAGGGTAGTTTATTTTTTAGTTCAAGCCTATAGAACTGTTGAGACTTCATTAACATTTCTATCATATGAAAGAGGCAATCAAGCAATTGTCTATTTGTTTAGTGAACAACAAAAAAACTTCATCGCTGTATAAAATACAGTTCACTATCCCGACCCTCGCGTGAATGTTTTTTCATGTACTTTGATATCGTTGAAGAACAACTGAACACGTCAGTTACGCAGTGGTACAGCAGCCTAATGGCAACCAAAGGTAACGAAAACAGTTTAATACTGAATAAAGAAAATAACACAGCAGTGTTTCTGACATTAACACAGTTATGAAACTGCCGATTCATTTTCCAACATTTCTCTGACAAATTTTTACATAAAATATGACAGCAATTTTCAAGCAAAATGGTTTGTTGACCAAACTGTCTACTCTCACTCTTCTTCTAACATGTTTGATGGTAGGCTTGGAGAATACTAGATAACAAGGACATCATCAAAAAAATTCAAGAAAAGAAACTTTTCCCACTTCCAACATGTTATCAAATTCTAAGTACACTGTAGTGTTTCCTTAATCACTCATAGTTCTTCTTTCAAAGCACTCATAATAGAAAATGTTATTCTAAAATAACACCACAACACAGAGTGAAAACTAGGGACATTTTTTCACGTTTTTGGTTTGCATTTTCTGTTGGCTAAATTATTAAGGTCAGTTTGTCAACATGTAGAACTAAGTCGTAATGTCTAGCAAGTACACATGCTGCAGATTTTCCAACACCATTCCTTTTTGGATGGTTTCAATATATAAATCAATCTATTCAAAAAAACAAATTGGTAACCCTAAACTCACCTGCCCACCTATTCATAATTATTTCTCATACATTTACTATCTTGATCAAACTTTGGGTATAAATTCTTGCAGTGGCTGCAGTTGTAAATGCCATATGCTTAATGCTGTATTAAAATAACCATTTAGCAGTGTGAAGATGAGACCACCTTTAAGAGATTAGGGAATGAAACTATCAAAATTCATAAATTGATAGGTGAATGTGGGCTTCCAATAAACATAGGTTCAAAAGCTGTTTGTGCAATCAATTCAGACATTCAAGGAAGGAAGAATGAAATCACTCTCTAACACAGCAGAAAACATGATATTTTGATGTAGTGAGCAAAGGCATAGTCCTGACAAAGGCTTAGCAGAGCAGAATGTGGCCAGCAGAGCAAAAAATGGCAAATCAGTCATCGACAGAATGCCAAAATAGAAGTTTGAATCATCTGATGAAATTCAGCTGATTTGTAAATTTTGATAGTTTTATTCCCATATTTTTGATTACTTTGATACATATCAGGATTCAGTATAACCTTAAATAGACCCTGCAACAGACTGGATGAAATATTGCATAACTGAAATTTTATTCTTGCTACTAAATGGCAGAATACTGTTAATGGTTGTCTGTTGATGCTATTGGATGCACTTAGATGCAAATGGTTGCTTATTAATGCTAATGAATGTTAGTTCTCTTGCCAAAATTTTAATTGAACATGATAAAAGTAGAAGTGAAAGTCAATTCAATAAAATAAATGTATTTTTGCATCATTGAGTTTGAGGTTGGCATTAATGCTGGTATATTTTCTGGTCATGAACATCAAAAGGTGTAATACAAGGCCACCATAATTGTGTGTGTTGTACCACAAGGGTTTGATTGCAACTCAGCTACAGGGTTAACATTGCTGAATATGGGAGGCTTTACATTAGGTCTGACTCTGTAATTGTATTTTGGTTACTAGAAGTTAGGTATGTGTTTGGTTATTTGCCACCTAGTAGTCCCACAATCCACTCTGAAACTGTGACAGAGCAGGCAGCTGGGAACATATCCATTGTGGCAATGCTACGATGGATTTTTATGAGTTCTAAACAGTGACACATGCAGTGGGATTTTATTCATACAATTATAAGACTTTGGTCTCTTTGGCAGAGGTGGGCAGTAATGAATTACTTGTAACAAATTACAGTAACAATTAGTTTTTGAGTAAGTTCAGAATGAGATGCAACAAAATACTTTAATGAGTAAGTAATTTGTGCTGCTAATAAATAACATTTTAAGAGCATAATTTGTAGTTTGTAATTCGTTACTCTTTTCTTGAAAATTGAAAATTACAAATAACAGATAATTTTTTTGTTTAGATTTTCCTCCCTGGTTCCTTGGCAGCAATTTTTGTGACATCTCATTTGCAACCAAACAAACAGTAGTCATTCCTAAACATGAAACAAGGGATTTGATTGGTTACTTAAAATATCATATTCTGTCAGTGTGTTCCAATTCATAAATATTTTGGAAGATCAATCTCCTTTTAGAGTTCCAGTAATTTACTGACTTATCCACAGAATTTTTCATATGCATGATTCACAAAATTGTCATATTTTGATTTTATCAGGGGAGGAATTTCTCTACTAAATCTTAATAAATTTCTTTATTAGGTGGGTAATTTGTAATTTGTTATCTTTCCCTATTGTAATTTTCAATTAATTACTTTTCAGGTTTCTAATTTGTAATTCATAATAAATTACAAAATTAAACAGTTATTTTGCCTACCTCTGCTCTGTGATTATATTTCATTATCACCAAGTAAGATGCATGAAACTTTACCAGGAGTGAGGTGGCAATCAGTTCACCAGGCAGAAACCATAATCTTGTTTGGAATATTAATGCACACCACCTTAGGATATGCACTAAAGCCATAACCAAATACAAAGTTGAACAAAAGTAATTGCACCAACTCTTTCCTGGCAAGGTCAGTCATGTAGACAAGTAATATCATTTTATTATGGCTAATGTCAGACAACTTTACTAGTCAAATGGAGATATGTTGCTGGGAATGGCTCATTCTCAATTATTTCTTTCCTGGCAGAATCACTCTTCCATACTATTATCCTAATCAATGTCAACAGAGAGCAATGCCACTTGCCAAGTTGAGACATCCTGCATGGAAAGGATTAACCAATTAAATATGTGACTTTATTAAACATACCCATTTATGGTCTTTCATTTGGTTATGGCCTTATTAGATATCCTATACAATGCATTAGTATTCCTAACAAGAATATTGGGAATAACATTACATTTTTCATACCATAATAACAAAAGATAACCAGTTTCTAAAGCACAAATATTATAGCTGCAGTAAGAACTAAAGACTAAAGGAAATTTAGCAGCTTATATGTACAAAAAGTGCATGATATGTGAGTATTCATACATCAGCCTTCACTTCAATCTTTCAAATCAATTTGGACATGAAAAAAAATGACAACTGAAAAATGAAATTATTTAAAAGAAGACATAACTGTAAGTATTCATGCCTTCATTTAAAGCCATTAAACTTCCTTCAAGCTACTTGATTTCTTATTCATATAATTACTGTACACAAATGATTATAGAAAATCCCACAAGGTGATTGGTGAAAAATTACACATTCCTCTATGATGACCAACAAGTGTACATAAAAATGAAGGCTTCAACCCAAAATGGCAGCTACATTTGAAAATGTTACTGAGGATTTCTTCAAATAATTCGTTCATTCCTTTGTTTCAAATAATAACAGTGACTGTGTGTAATTATACTAAAACAATTATTCACCTCAGAAACGAAAACGTCACAATTAACAATTGTTTTCGTTTCATAATATCCCGAGTATGATTCTGAAAATTACGGGAATTACTCCACAATATTTACCGCGCCTTCGGCGAAGAATTGTTAAATATAACTATCATATCTTTTAAGCCTGGATGTTCTGTTGCAGAACGTATTTCTTGTTTTGAGAAAAGTTGGTAGCATTCGACAACACCGTGATGCAAGTTGTGTAGGCCTTTATCGGACTTAATTCTTGCCAGGGACAACGAGTACAAGGAAATAATTAAAATCATTATCATAACGCTATATCATTCCTGTTGCTCAACAAATGTCAGAGTTTTTACCTCAGAGCACTTGTAACTGATAGTAGCTGGTCGTGCGAAACTGCGGCCTGATCTCGCTGGAGTCAGCAGAGAGATCCCCATAGAATATGAACAAGTCGTTGTTGGCCTTGCAAAGTGCTGGCCCTGAGCAACATACCTTCCCCAAGTTGTTTGCCGAAGTAATGTCCTTAGTACAAATTTCATCGTAAGTCATCCATGTACCGAATGATGACATTTAGATGTGGTTCTTCTATTAAAATATCATTGATATGACGTCACCATGGCTAGTGTTGCATCAAGTTTCTGCCAGACTTTCTTCCAGCCTTTCTCAGAGAACTGAGTGTGAAGAGAAATACAAGCAATTATGGGAACATTTCGCCAGGAAAATTTGTCAACTTTGACAAGTCTAATACGAAATTTACAGAAGAATCAAGTGAACAAATGATGTGACCACAAGCACGTTTATGATTTCATCAGCCAGAGGTATATATATAGATCTACATTTTTGATAAGTTGGGGTCTGTCAATCTGTCAACCATTCGTTTGTATGACGTAATTTATGATGACATAATGCCACAACATAAACTCTTGAAACTCATAAAACAAGCAATGATTTCCGTAAGATGTGGGATATTACTTACCTACCAATAGTAGCTGGCCACTATCGTTAGTCCAAAATTCTCAGTTTTTATGTCCGCATGTTCGCCGCTGACAGTTGATACTTCTCAACTATTCCAAATTTTTATCAGTTTCAGATATCCGGAAACCGTTGGCAAATCACTTGAATTTTTAAGAAACGCCTAGTAAAAAATAAAAAAATTGGTTTTATTCATTTCAATTGAACCATGTAGGCAAGTTACAATTTCATCATTTCTCAGTCTAATAGATCAAGTGGCAGTTAACGTACATTTACAGTTGTCTGAAAGATTCAGACTGACCACAGATCTGATATCTCAAATGGCACCGTGTGTGCACTCATTTAAATTTCACAAACATCAATTCCACGGGGTGCTGTTTACGTTACCAACCATGTCAACACTCCGCACGTGTCACATGCGGACATCGTTGATAAAGGGGGGAGGTCCAGCGGAAAATTCCCGCCAAAAATTTTGAAATCTGAAGCCTCTGAAATGCAATTTCCTGCATTTTGGGGGTACGAATTTATTCTGCAAGGGAGGCTGGTAGGGGCTTTAGAATGGTGTTGTAATCAAATAGTTAGGGGGAGCTCAGATCCCTCTTCCGGTGTTAAGGAAGGCTCCAGGCCTAGCGTCCCCCGTCTCCAACGGCCACGCTGTGTTAAGGAAAGTTGAGCCTGCCATATATGTATGCAACCTGTAGCGGCAAAACAAAAGCTAAACCTGCCTACCGGTACCCAGCATAGTTTGTCAATAAATATTCTAAAAAAACATTTGAATGTTGACAGGTATGACAGTTCAATTTACCTCAATTTTCAATCCTGGCCAGAATACTGGTGTTTTTCCAAACAGAATGCATTGAACATCAAATAATAATAATATTTATACTTGATGTCATGAAGATGACTTGGTGAACAGACGAACGTTACCAATGTAAATATTTGCATGGAAAGACTTGTCAAGATGAATTTCCACTAGCAGCAAAAAAAAGTTCGCGCACCTTAGTTACTAATAGGGACCTTAAGATTCTGCGACGCGCTCATCTACGACGCGCCTATTTCGGCGGAAAAACTGGGCCGAGCGACGTCTGCGCAGCGTCCGCGTTGGCGGTTAAAAATCATTAAGATCGATGATTTCAACGACGTGGAAGTCAATTCAAAATGTGCTCTTTTAAAAAAGCAAGAGAGTCTATCGTGGTGGCGTACGACTCTGATTTAATCGATGATGAGGAATTTTTGATCTTGTATGATGCATGTCGTTCGAAAAACCCAGAATTGCCTCATCGCGACTATCCTGGATTTTCCTTGGAAGAAATGGATGCTGCTGAATGTGCTGTGGATTTTCGTTTTAAGAAGAACGAGATTCCTGTCCTGGCTCAAGCACTTGATATTCCGGAAAGATTTACCTGCAAGCAAGGAACCATCTGCGAAGGTATCGAGGCGCTGTGTATGGTTCTTCGACGATTTTCTTACCCTTGTAGGTACAGCGATTTGGTACCTCAGTTTGGCAGGCCAGTACCAGAGTTAAGTATGATCACGAACAATGTAATCGACTACATTTATGAAAGACATGGAGAAAAGATAACCCACTGGAACCACCGTTTGCTCAACCCTCAATGCCTTCAAGAATACGCAGCAGCAGTACATCGAAAAGGAGCTGCTTTAGAAAATTGTTTTGGATTTGTCGATGGGACCGTTAAGCAAATATGTCGTCCTGGTCAAATGCAAAGAACAGTTTACAACGGCCACAAGAGAGTTCATGCCCTGAAGTTTCAGTCGGTGACTTTGCCAAATGGCCTCATTGCGAATATGTTCGGACCAGTAGGTGTGTAATTTAAATTTTTTGTTAACAGATGTTAACTGACTAATTTTTTTCCAATCAAAGACAATTTTATTGTTTTTCATCATAATGCATTTACATGTATTAAGTATTGCAAAATGCAGTTTTTTAAATTTGAACCTTGGCATGGTGGTTGTTATTAATTACAGAGATTATATAGATAAATTTTTTCAGTATTATTTAAAAATAACATTTTATTTTACTCAGCTTTTGTCCCAGAAATACAGCTCTTCTTCAGAAGATAAACTTAATTTCCTTATATTAAATTAATTTTACTGCTCATGGAGACAAGTACTGGAATTACTTTTATGCATATGAAATGTTGTTTTCATATATTTTTAGAAGGTAAAAGACATGATGCTGCTATGTTGGTAGACTCTGGCTTGTTGGGTGATTTGGAGCAGTATGCCTTTGTAAATGGACAACCAGTATGTTTATATGGTGATCCAGCTTATCCCCTTCGTGTCCATCTGCAAGCACCATACAGAAACCACCAGTTGACACAAGAGATGGAAAATTTTAATAAATCGATGAGTGCTGTCAGAGTGCCAGTAGAATGGATCTTTGGTGACATTGTGAACTATTTTAAGTTCTTGGACTTCAAAAAGAATTTAAAAATTGGCTTAAGTAGCATAGGTAAAATGTATATTGTAGCTGCCATTTTAAGAAATGCACTAACTTGCTTTCAGTCAAATTCAACATCAAAGTTTTTTGAGCTAGAGCCTCCAACTATTGAGGACTATTTATCTTGATCATTATTATAAATTATGCCTGGTGTTAAATGAGAAATAAAAAAAGATTTCTCAGTTTTTTTAATTAATCGATTCCTGTCTGGATGAAACCTCATAAATCATCCCAAGCTATATCGTTTAGACATACATGTTTATTAGCCATGATGAGACTGTCGAGTTAGGATTGGGTTAAAATTCTTGATTTACCAAGGAATTACTATACTGTTTTAAGATGTATAAATAAAAATGTATTCAAGTGTTTTAAAGAAGTTTAAGTAAAGTTCCTGTTTGTGTATGTATAAATGTATAAATAAAAAAAATTTTACCTAACTATTTAATGAACAAATTATTTACAGTGTATAAATAAAATCATTACTGAAAATATGGAATTCTATCAAGTTTTTGAAAATGTTATGTTAAAATGGTTCAAATAGGTTAACATTATAGTCATTATTTGTCCACCAGCTTAGCCAAAAGGGCCATTGATGCCTGACCCTGCTGCTGTTGTTGTTGCATTAAAAGCATCTGGTTGGCCTGCATTTGTTGGTTTTGTTGTCTTTGGACTTCCACAATAGTAGCCAACATATCATTCTGTTGTTTAATAAATGTGTCCATCTTTTGTTGTTCCATCACTTGGCGGTTTTGCTCTAATCTGTTGGCTTCTTCTTTTAACTCCTTTTCTCTTTCACTCTTTTCTTTTAAATACTCTAATGCAGTTAAACCTCCTTTTCTTCTTTTGCATTTGGGACCACCCTGATCATTTTCATTCCTTTTCTGAGTTTCAGACAATTTTTCCATTGCTCTTTTCCTCATCTCTTCTGCTGCCACCTTATCTGCTTCTGCTTTTGTTTTTTCCTCCAATTCAGCAGCAGATGCTAGGGTTTCAGATGCTTCCTCTCGAGCATTTATTTCCTCCAGCAACACATCCAACTCAGTCTGTTCTGGTGATATTCCACTTGTGTTCCTCTCCTTTCTGTCTTGCTTCCGAAATTGCAAAAGCAATTTTCTCAGTCTATCCCTGACAGAGCGTTGGTCAACCCGAAAACAGGGATAATCAACTTCTTCTAATCGTTTGGCAATTGCTTCCCACACCTGCCCTCTTTCTGATGATTTCTTTCTGGTTTCAAACAGTCTTGAAACCAAGACCTCTTTACAAAACACAATATCATGGTTTGTTGTCCATTTCATCACAAAGCAATTTCTGAAAAGGCCAAAAATTAAAACTGTAAATTGCCAAATGTCAGACCTAAGTAAATAACTTTTTCAAAACCATGATTCATTTAATTATATAAGGGCTCTCCACAGTAAAATACTGAAGTCAGCATAGGACGTAGAAGTCCTAGTTTGGAAATGAATGGGTTTTCCACAGTTAACAGTGCAAACAGATACAGGAATAAAATTTAGATACGTTTCCTCTGACGTTATCATCGATTTTTTTCTGTAAACAATGGCAATTGATAGACCAAAAGGAAACTGTAATCAGAATGTAAAAATCAATTCCCGGCACACCAGCTCTGAAGATGATGTGCGATGCAACAAAAGCTAAGCATCAAAACATTTTAATACAAAAAGTTTGTGCTCATGTCTATATTCCGCTTGTTTTGACGAGAAGCTCAGCAAGTATTAATCCAAACTGCAATCAGTCATATGCAATTACACCACGAGGGAAATTAATATACTAGCGTCCATTACAATCCCTTTTGTGTCAACTAAATTAGCATTGAGCCATTTAACAGAGCAATCGTAAACAAAACTTGCAATTTTAGATTCCAATTGACTATTCACATAAACTTACGGTGACTTGGCTCCATTCTTTGATGGTAAGGGTGCTTGTCCGTTCGACATCACGTTGAATTTTTAAAGCTAGTAGAAACAAAAATCAACAAACGAAGATCGTTTTGCAAAGTTAACATCGATAGAAACATCACTTTTGCAATAAATATAAATGTAAGGCGGTGTAAAAAGCAAAATACTTACTGTTTTTATCTTCAGGTTGGACTGCCTCAAAACCAAATCAACGACGACGCCAAAAGATGCTGAAACACGTCGTCGTAGATTCGCGGCTGAACTCTATGACGCGTGCGCATGCTCTGTTGTCACGAAACCATTTCCGGTCGCGTTGTAGATGAGCGCGTCGCAGAATCTTAAGGTCCCTATTGTGCAGGGCGCACTGCTATTGTGGAATAGATTTCCCGCGGACCAATTGTCCGCGGGAACAACAGACTCGATTTCTGTTCCGTACAATTATACCCTTTTCCCAGCCATTATCTTTTTTGATTTGATATGAAATCTTGTAAAATGAAGCTGTTGGTTCGATCATATTTCAGCGAAGCGTATCAACTTTTCAACTATCAACCTATCTTACTCAGCCTACAAGCGAACTCAGATGGTATGGTAGATTGAAGCGAGCATGAGTATGGTACAGGTTCATAAACATCACACACGATCATTACCCAGTGGCGGATCCAGGGTGCATAGGGCCCAAAGGCCCGCTCCCCCTTTTCAGTAAGATCATAACAAGTGTAATTTTATGACAAATTCGCTTATTAACTGAAAACAGCTGCAAGTGTTCATCTTCCAAGCAGTTTATAAAATGCAAGTTAAAAAGTTTTATTATATATTAATATACATATTATAATATATTATTTTATTATATGGCTGAGCTCGCTGGCCGGTCTGTACGCAAAATGACGCACGCTGATTGGCTGCCTAGCCGTGCAATACGTTTTTCGTACAGAACGGCTAGTTTTGGTGGGAAAATTTCCGAGTTGATTTGAAGAAAAGCAAGCCAGATTCAAGTATGTTTTACAGAAGATTTATAAAAACAAACTACGAAAATAGAAGTTAGACGTCCTCAACGATAATTTTAAGGAGAAAACTACATGAATAGATTGAAAAAGCCACGAAGAAATTGGTAAAAACAAGCAAGTAAACCAAAGCCGCTAACTCACGAACACACAGCTTTGTTAAAAGCCATATAGTAAACTCCTTATTGACCTCGTTTGTTCGGTCTGTACGGGAAAGTATTTACCCTCGGTTTTTTTCGCACAGACCGAGCGAAGGAGCGAGGTCTGTACGAAAACCTCAGGCAAATACTTTCTCGTACAGACCTCGCACTCGGTTAATAAGTAATCAATATATTATTATATATTAATATATATATATATATATATATATATATATATAGTATTCATATAGTCATTTATAGTATTTACCAGGAAGTTCAACTCCATATACTCTATAAATCAATCAATCAATCAATCAATCTATCTATCTATCTATCTATCTATCTATCTATCTATCTATCTATCTATCTATCTATCTATCTATCTATCTATCTATCTATCTATCTATCTATCTATCTATATAGTTAGTATATTGTATATGTACATTCTGGTAAATACTACAGATGCGGGCTTGTATATCTCGTTGGTCACTAAAAACAACCTCAAACACGTAAACATGTGATTTCTCTGGAAAAGCTCAGAGCAGAAGAGGAAATGTAATTGTTTGATTACTACCACTGGGCTGCCTCCCCCTTAAAGCCAAGTCTGGATTTGCTAGTGTTACCAACTTGTATACAAACGTAATCTTCCCTCGCCATCTAGCTCAACCATACAGAAGAGATTACCAATTAGTGCAGGAGCTTTTAGAATTTAAAAACATGGTGATGTGATTTGACGCGCGAAAAACTCCCTTGAAACCCCAAGCCAGTCCAAATGGATAATGTGAACTGCTGGTTGAACGTGGACGTATCTCAAAACTGTGGCACTAGAGGGTCAGGGGTTTGACTTCCACGAAGGAAAAATTCAAGCCAATAGCAGAACAATTTTAAATATGCTCCAGAACTTCACAAGCATTTAAGAGCAGTAAAGCCGTAATTATACTTTCATCATTTTTCAACAAACAAAACGGTTACTTATGATGTGTTTGAAAAGCCATAAGAGGGAACTGTAAAAACTTTACGAGAGAATGATTCTGACGTTTCACTCCGTCGAAGGGTCTTTGCTCGAAATATCTGTATCATTCTGCCTTATGTTTTAGCAGTTCCCTCACACTTTTGGCTTTTCAAACATGTCGTTCATTTCTGCCGACGCAGCACTCTACTATTTTATCATAGTTCTTATGACTGGAATGACAACCGCCTCCCCTTGCTCTCCCCTCCCGGCACCACTGTTTAAGAAGAGGTTGACCATTTTCACATCTTCCACAATACTGTTTGTTTTTTAGGGTTTTTTCTAACGTTAGAAGAGGTGGGGTCTTTTGATCAGGAAATCCCCGCGAGATCGTAATATGCTCTGAAGGAATGGAAATCCTCAGTACATAAAATCCCCAAAATGAAATGCACTATTTGAAAGGAGCCAATTGATGTCCATCAAAAAGAATATTAGCCATAGAGATAAAGCGCTATTTATGAATAAGGTGTAAAGTATACAGTTAGTATGTGATTGTACTAATCACAGTACACATACATATATACACACACACTAACACACATCACTGAGGCGTCCTTCTGAATACGACCCTTAAGCAAAGGTTTAGGAACCCGATCACAAAACTGTACAATTCAAAAGAAACGGCATTAACCCTTTTATGCAAAATTTTTCCCCATTTTAAAAGCCATTGCCAGACGACAATTTCGGGAAATAAAGTAAGAAGCAAACTCTAAAAAATAACTTCTTGCAAACTTAAGATTTAATTGTAAAACAAGACGAATGTAAACGGTAATATTTCGACCTTATTTCAAAGTCATTGTCAAATCCGAAAAATTGTTTTTCACTATTCTCTTTCTTTTTTATGAGCTCACGGGTAGAATTACGGGGAGGACAACCATTAGGCTTGAGTCGGGTGACCTTTCTCTCAGTTAACCCGATTTATAAATATCAAGTACGGGATTGTAAGGGTAAAGTGAAGCTTCAGCCCCGGTGATTTGGAGGGGTAGCTTAGCAGCGGCAAAATATGTCGCCAGTTTTATTGAAAATTAGAACTACTCTTGTGGACCATGGCATTCTTTAGTAAATATGTATTTATTTCAATTAAACGACCATACAAAAACTGATAACAGCAAAGCTCTTACTGTTTGGCAACAACCAAATTTCAGCGATGAAAGATACTTTATAAAATGACATAACTGCAGGTCTATTTACCTAAAACATTTGACTGCATAGGAGTTACAAAAACCAACATTTACAGCCACAGTGGCATTTTTACGATTAAACTATTCACAATCAGAAGAAAATCTTTATCACACATCTCGAGCAGACATTTTCATAACTGTGATTACAAAGCAAAGCTAACTACGATCACTAGATATAACGACTGGAAAACGCTGCCTTTCGAGGTTAATAACACAATAACGCTAAGGCCTTCGAGTTAAAGACTTTAACTTTTAAGCACACTTGATCAAGTCTATTGCAACTGACAAAGGAAACTGTTAAATTTAATTTTATAAGTGTGATTTCACTGCTTTCCATGGTCTAGCTTTTTTAGAAGGCGATTACGTCAACCATTAAAAGTTTCTTAAAATTCCTGGATCCCAAAACTTTTTAGCGCAGCCGCACGAAAGGTTTTGGAAGGCCGAAAAACATTGGAAGACATTATTTCGCTGACCTCTGAGTGACATCAAGCGATGACTTCACAATTTTACAGATGTTATCCTTTCCTTAACTCTACTCTTTACCTCAGATCATTTCAGTGGTCGCTGAAATTTCAATTGCTGATGCCATGCTATGGAGGACACTTCTCGCCACTCAAACGTATTGAAGCCACACAGTCTTGTTACACATCAGTCAATGAGGAAGAAGAGAGACCTCTCCAGTACCCAACACGTTTCCTGTCGTGCATGTATGAAGTTACCTCGGCAGCGAAGTTCAAAACACCAGAGAAGTGAGTGAAACACGAGACGAAAGTTGAGTTTTTAACAAGTTTCTGGAGTGTTCATTTAACTTCTGAGACCCCATACAACCTGATGAAGCCTCCGTAACGAAGTTTTGACCCTTTCTCATAGCGTTTAGAAACTACAAGAGGGAGACCGTCCCTAGCAGGAAAGTTGAAAAAGTGCCAAGAGACCTTTACCAGCACGGCTGCTAAAAAAACCCCATGGTGTAGGACCAAACTGGGCTACAAACAGACGGTATTTTAACTGAAATGGAACATTTCACTGTGAAAACATTTCTCAACTTAAAATGTGAAAGGGAAGTACTAAACAGCTTTTTCTGAAGATCAATATCCACACATTTACTTCTACAGTAATTCCTACGTTCACGGAAAGAGAAAAAAAATATTAAAGCTTGGTGAGCGTTTTCAAATGGATTTGCCTAATCTTTTTCACGGCTGCAAGTAATTAGGGTGACCTTCAAAAAATTCTTTCCACTTCTCAATTTCTTTTTCCAACTCATGGATTCTGCTTCTCAAAATATTATTTTCCTTTTGCAGTTGCTCAGCTCTGAGATAGAGTTGCTGATGACGAGTTTTCTTTGCTTTACGAAATTTTTTACATGCCTGATTGTTTCTCCTCCTTTTCTCATTTAACGAAATGCTGGAGTTATGAAGGTCGTTTCCATCATGTTTCTGACTCCGTTCACTATTAATATCACTGTTTGTTTCGCCATCGTCCCAACTATTATGAACTACTAACTTGGAGTCATTTAACTGACAATTTTTTGAGGAAACAGGATAATCCGCTAAAGATGAGGTACAACTGCTGCTGGTTGATGAGTCTAACATACTGTCAGGATCACTGCTTTTATACTGACCAAAACTGTCGCAAAAAACCAAAGAACTTTCAACCGAGGGCACACAGTCGAACACATCAAATAATAAGTGACGTTCACTTCTGTTGCAACATGAATACTCCACAGCATCTTTCCAAATGTTTCCAAGAGGTTTTGTTTTTTGCTCCAGAATTTTGTAGTTTGGGGACTCGCCTGCACAGCAACCACGTGAGTGAATGAGCTCCCCAAAAGAAAACTCTAAAAAATTGAAAAAATAAAAAGTTCTAAAAACTTGTAACAATCAATCCCCAGCAAAGGATTTTACACAAGCCCAGAGTAAGTGACGCATTGAGATAAAAAAACTTTCATTGACCTAAAGGATGATAGCTTACCCCAGCAATATCATCATGGACTAAAAATATAACATAAGTCTCCATTTAAATAATGATTATTAACAAAAACTTGTTGTGTAGTTATATATGATAAGTAGGATTAACAAAACAATAAGGAAATCAAAATTTGATAAATCTGTCATAGGCATTTAGTGAAAGGTTTATATTAATGGTTGCTTAGTAAGCTCTCTCAAAGTAAAAGTTCAAAATTAACAAACTAAACTCTTCACTGAATGCCACAATCACATCTTTGTAATTGGTTTGATTTGTTCATTGCATGCATAATCGTATTTGTCACATACATGCCAAATTTTACTAATAGGTAGTATTTAAGTTGTTGAGACCTAAATTAAAGTTTCACTCTCTAATGATATTGCAGGGCTATGAAAGAAAAGTTAGCTCCTTAAATGTTTTATATTTAAATGCACAGGTTACTATGGACTAACTTAAAATCCTTGTCAGATATTAGTCTTTACAATAAGATTACATTTTGTACCCAGTTGTTTTATTGCTACAATATGCAAAAATCTTGTTGACAGAAAACTTGTGGTGCTGCCTGCTGATTGAATAAGCATTCCCATGAAAAACAATATGCTAACTTTTTTATTTTCAGTAACTTTATATAATTGTAGGTATGGTACTGTGTTTAAAGAAGATTAAATAATAATAATAATAAATTAAATAAAAATATTTCTATATACATTTTGTTATGTACAGGTGTATATTAGTAATACTATATATATTGCTGGTCAAATAAAACAAAACATGTAGCATGATAAACATGGGATTCATGTAAAATTCAGTGACACTAATTGTTTTCTTACAGCAATTTAATGGCAACCCAATGCTTTGATGTTAAAGTACCTTCATTCTGTTAGTTACAGAATGTTTTTTGTGCCTATGAATATATGCAGCTGTGTGGGTGGGTGTTTGAAAGAACAAGAAATTGATATCAAATTTGCCTGCTTCTAATCCAGGACAAGCTGACCAATTTTAAAAATTATAAATCAAAGCAAAATCCACAGAAAAGCAACATCTTTAAAAGCCTAAGATATAGGTTAAAAACCAAGACTAAATGTTGAAATGGGGTGTTTTTGATTTTGTAACAAAATCATCTTTAGACAAAAAGATTCTTTACAGCAATAAGTTTAATAACACCAATCAGATATTAACTTGTGGCATTAAGTTTAATAGATCTGAGCTAAACTCAGGTCTCAAGGCAAGCTAAGAATTTTCACTTTCCAGTGTTGTGAACAGTTCATGGTTTTTCATGAATTTTAAAGCTCAACTACAGAGATTATATTACCATGTTACTGACAACAATAATAGATTTTTTAGAATTTAAACAAAGATCTAATGTAACATTTAAGTTATTCTTTATTTGAAAAAAAAAAAATATGTGGAAATATCTTGTTGTCTAAAATAAAGGTTCTCATGTCAATACCAACAACTTTTGCACCATCATCTCATTTTTAGTGTTCTACTGGGCATTTATGTGACAAGACCATTTACGGTATTCCAAAACATTTAGTTACTAATAGAAGGTTGGGAAGTATTAGCCACATTTTAGAAATGAAACATCATGGAACAATTTCCTTACTAATTCTATTTTAGTGATGGTGAAAGGGGTAATGAGCAGAATTTCATGTGTCAGGGACATTTCTGCATTTGAGTCTCATGTGTGTTAAATGTTATTTTTAGAGAAAAAAAACTTGCGAAGCTATTTTGGACCACTAATTCGGACCCTGGAGTGAGATACCCTGTACTATGATCTGTAAAACCCTTTTCCACACAATGAATTCAAATCAAATTAAAATCATTTTTCCACTTCTTTACAGCACTTTTACTGGCTTCCTTCAGACTGTTTATTAGCTTGAATAATTGCACAAAAAAAGTTCATGTACCAGAAACATTTAATGGCATTGACAATAATTCTGCAAAGAAATATGGTGAATTCCCAACTTGAGCATGTTCTGTACACTGTTACTATGTGATCAAAAAATATTCACAGCTGACCAAATATACCAAAGAGTCACAACTATTACAGCACACTAGCCACATCAGAAAGTTCTCATTTGTAATTTTGTTCAAATTTTCTAAAATTTTAATGGTGAAGTTAAAAAAAAAATGGTGAAGGTGGAAGACGTAGGCTGACTTAAACAGACAGAGATGCAGATGGTTAGATGGATGTGTGGTGCAAGTCTTAGTGATAGAAAACCTTCTGATGAACTAAGGGACAGATTGGGCATTGAGAGTATTACAGATGTCATGCATCAAATGCATCTCAGGTGGTTTGGACATGTAGAGAGAATGGACAATGATAACTGGATTAGTAAGTGTAGAAATTTAGTGGTAGCTGGTGTCAGCGGTAGAGGAAGGCCAAATAAGACATGGCATCAAGTAATTCTGGGAGACGTGTGTGAGTTGAGAATAGAAAAAGACCTAGCTCAAGACTGCAGTGCTTGGAGAAGAGCGATCAAGAAACCCCCGTCCAACCCATGCTAGCATGGAAAAATGACCTTAAATGAAGATGATGATGATGATGAAGTTGAAATTTGATTCTTGAATCACAAATTATTTCAAATCTTGCTTTTTAATTAGGTTCCAATATATTTCACCATTGTATTGTTTCCACTTTGCCATACTGTAAATATTGACATCATACACACTTCCTTCTCAACTGATGATATGATTCCTAATTAATTCTTGTGTATATATCAACTAGCCAGGGTACCTGGGCTTTGCCTGGGATTATGGAGAACAAATGAAAAAGCTCCCTTTTCTTTCAAATATGATTTTAGAAAATTGAATGGTTCCTCACAAAGAAATAATTGTGCACAGAGTACCAGAGATATGTGTACATAATGCTATTATTTCTGTACCATGGTTTCTTTTTTGAGGTATTTTCTGAGGTATTGATAGATAATGTTACTCAGCTGGTCATGGTGAGTTCAAATATATAGTTGAATCTTCTGTAATTCTTGTGGTTTGGGAGTTTTAAGGTAACAGACAAATGCCATGATGCTCCAAATTTATATATACAGATATATATATATAAACCTAGACTCACTTTATGCAGTCACTTGGTGTGATGATGACTTTGTAAGAAAGTCAACAATTTACCATTTAAACAATTAGTCTTATTTTTAACCTATCTTCTAAGTTTTTCAAGGTATCATGCTAGATTTTGCTTTGTTTTATACTTTTTACATGCTTACTGTATGGTGATGTACAGTAACCCTACAGATCACTGAGGATACTGTCCAAAGGTACAGCAAAACATTTTTGGGAGGCTCTTTCCTCTCAGCCATGAAGTTGGGTATCTCAAACAACAAATTGATCTCTACTTCAAAATAATGGCAATTAATAATCCAGGTGGAAATCTTAACTATGTTATAAATATGATGGCCCAGAGAATAATTTTAAATAAAGGCATAACAAGGACATAGGTTGACATATTAAGAATTTGTTTAACTGACGTTTCTGTCTGAAAAGCTGCAATATCTTCAGAGTTAGATATTATTTACAAAGTCTCAGATTATGAAATAATTAGACCACTATATTTAAGCTGGGACTTTGTAAATAATATCCCACTCTGAAGATGTTGCAGGTTTAGCAACAGAGTTGTTACTTAAATAAATTCTTATACATCAATCTATGTCTCTGTTATACCTTTATTTCAAATTATCATCAGGGCCATTATATTTATAACAAAATTGATCCCTAAGTTGGATATTCTAATTTACTAAGGACATCTAAAGTATTCCAATTGATATTCCTAGGAATATCCTACAATACATATTAAAACTGATATCTTAATTTAATTCTAGGTGTTCTTGGTGCTGCTGTTGATGTGATCAAATCAGATATACAGCACTATTTAGTGGCTATATTGGCTATGTTAGTTGGGACGTTTAACTCTTTGTTTGTAGTAGAACAGAGATTTGGAGCAGTGAAAAGACTGACTAAGTGCCTTTTATATGACTCCTTATGCCATACTGATCGGCATATTTTTGGGGTTTATGTGGTTTGTCAGTTGTCTATGCCACTGTACTTCTCAAAGAGCAAAGAACTTACGTGTAACCACATATAGAGTTCAGGTAGGTGTGATAGAAAGTCTTGGCTACCGTTTATGATCCTGTTGAGATACGTATATTTAGGCATCCCCAGCCGAGGTATTAGCAATGATCAAAAAATTTTCTGGGTATTTTCACGACAGTAAGTAGCCAGTAAAAGTATGGCTAACAATAGCTGAAGGTGATATCAACTCCACATGACCGGTATTTTGTGACGATAGCCAAGACCGTCTTTTGTGTGAAATACTGTAATTCAAATCAGTTTTTATGTGACCAATCTCCCAAACAGTGCTAACCTTTGTCAAAGACAGCGCCTGGATTCGTGGCCTCGGGTAGCACTGATTTGACTCAATGCAACAGCAGCCAAGGACGACGACGCTGGGTTTTGTGCTGGCTTCAACTTCAGGTTTACCAGTCCATGATGAGATTCACTTGATGTGGCCTCTTCGCCTTCCCGCCGTAAACGGTTCATTCTTCCCTCAAATACTTTTGATAATGCGTAATGACTGTTTCCAAATCACGTTTCAAAAAGGTTTCAAAATCTGCTGTAAGTATGTTTTGGACAAAAATACTCTTTTTAGACCACTTGCTTCGGTCTCCTGTTCATCAAAATGTTAATGTATCCCGTGAGCCTCACAGAGCCTTAATGTCACGCAAAGCAGGTGAAACAAAAATAGGCCCGCAATGAGTTCTTTTTTTCCTCTCCTTAATTTTATATATTACAGTACTTGATTCAGCAATGACGTGGTAAACACGAAGCTAAAAAAACACGAAGCGCCGCATCCGACCTGCTAAAAATTTAAAGAGTGCCACGGCGCTTAATCGAGTAAATACAGTACTAAGTTTCGTGAGAGTTTACTTATTTCTAAATACAAACCGTCTCTCAACGAAAATATCTCTTCCACACCTGTTTCTCTATTCTAATGCTTTCCTCTTCCTTATGCGTGTCACTTCCTGTCACGTCTCCCAGTTTTCTATTGGTTAGCCGTCTAATTATTCCAATATGTAATTATAGATTCATATATATATATATAGTTTTTTCTCATCCCTGTAAACCTACACTCGGAAGATGTTGCACGCCGCAACGAAACGTCAGTAAACATGTTTTAAAACTTTTCGCCCGGCCTCTTTCACTATGGCGATACACTTAAGAATTCTGAACTGGGCTCTGATCTTTATATTACGATTGTAACACATTACTGTCTGGTATGACTTCTCGTATGATCCCTTAAATATATGCCACTTTTTTTTGTGTGTGTGTGCTAAAAGTTATATAATAAAAACTTAGCATATTTTGTATCGGTTTACATTATTATTTTAAATAAAAAAGAAAAAAATATTGTTGATATTAGGAAACAAATGGTTCTTTTTTGGTGGCAGTGCAGTGGTGGCAATTTCCCTTGGGTAGAGAGGATGGTTTGATATATTTTTAAAAAGTGGTTGGCCCATTACTTTCAGAAAAGATTTCGAACGGCTCTCAAATGCTAGGAAAATATTTCATACTTCCTTTTGTAGGACCAACTATAAATCCATTCGATGGGTCAGGAGGCCGTTAAAACTATTTGAAGGGATAAATTTAGACGATCTGAGGAGACATAAAGTGATTACGTTGAATCACAGAGTAGGATATCAGCAAGCCAATTACCAAAGCAAACTTTGATGCTCAAACTGAAAGAAAATTTAAGGGAAGACCTAATTATACAAAAGGTGTTCAAATGAAGTCGGAATCAACATATTTGTTCAAGGACAGAGTAACAAATGTTATTGATCGAGAGTGAGGTCAGGATAAAAGGACATATTGAATGAACGATAGATGAAAGCTCTTACCTCAGAAGATTTCTGAGCGGCAGACAGGGCAACCCACAACCTTCTGATGACCGGTGAGACGCTCTAACGATTGTGCTACCAATGTAAGATTTAGATGGTGAACTGAGGTGCAAGTTCGACATATGAGCGGCCTGAGCGGCAGCCACGATATGTTGATAGCGTCTCACCGGTCATCAGAGGCCGTTGTGGGTTCTACTCCTGTCTGGGGCTTAGAAATTGTTTTTCTGAGGTAAGAGCTTGACGATCGATCATGTATCATTCATTCAAGATTTCTCCAAGTTCCCACATTTTCAACTTATATATTGCATAGAAGGATATTGTTCTCACTCTGTTTTTGATCGCCGAAGGTTTGGCCCATACAAGGTAACAAAGTCATGAGACCAATATTCCCTGTATCCAGACCGAATAACCTCAGCCAAGTTATTTATCGTAATGGACAAGTGTAGACGTTTAAACACGGAACGACGCTATAAAAGGATAAGCTCCTCCCACATTTCTGGCTTCGTATGGCGGTTGCATGTTTCAAAATGGCGGACACTTGAAGCTTGTAATATTATAAATATAAAAACAAAAACTGGCGCCACTTTCAAATTCATTTGTGGCAAATATGCTCGGTTGCTCTCATCCAACAGCTCGGACTTCCACCTCTGCGCAAAGCACAACTCCGCTTTCTGCGGGGCTTAGGAAGTATGATCGCAATAAAGCCTACTACCAGAAGAATAAAAGTCCAATTAAAGAGAGCAAGGCCTACTACGGCTTCAAAATGGAAGTGAAACGCGATGAGGAAGGGCGCTTGGTAGAAGTACGTAAAAAGATCAACACCGTGAGGAATCAGTTGCTGTCAAACGGAAAACCGGCAGGAAATATTAAAGTGATGAAATTGCTCTTGGATTGTTGGCTCAGTCAAAACAGTTCAAATGGCCAACAGGCGCAAAATACTATCCAGGCAGCAACGTCGTTGCAAACAAATTCATCTCCTATATTCTCCTCAATTGAACGTGATATTCGTCGACCGGAAATTAGTCTGAACTGAATTGACCAATAACATGCGACCTTTCGTTAATCATAATTGACAGGCTGAGAAACTCAGCCTCTTCTTATGCGATCGCTCCGTGTTTAAGCAACATTTGCAGCTATTCTTTACCACAACATGTTACAGCTGAGCGATTTCGAGGGGGGGAGAGCACGCAATGGAGTATTCAAGGACACCCTGGATTTTCTAAGTTTACTTTTTTGGCGCTTATCCCAGATAAATCACTTTGGAGATAAAAGTGAGGTATTCGTGTCCACCTAAACTTTTCCGCTTCAGATGTGAGTCATGAACAGAATTTTAGCCTCTAAGAGTCGTCTATTCGAAGAAGGTTGAAACAATACAGCAAGACCTGTGAATAAAAGTATCAGGGTTAAAACTGAGTGCAGTTCCGCCGCAGGAAGAATTTGTGATAACCCACAAAATTGTTATGAAGTACGTACCCTGGTCACTGAAGTGTAGCAGAGCGCGAAGAAACCTTACTAGTAGCGGGCGTTTATCAACATAGGTGAAATTTACCAGACTAATCAAAATAACTGCAAGGTACAAGGCAGTGGCGGAGTAGCTCACTGGGACACCGGCACATTTCCCGTTAGGCCCCAAGAGTTTGTAGTGTCTGGGCCCCCCAAATGATTTGTAGGCCGAACGCCATTATGTAAACCGTCGTGTTAGGTGCAAAAGTAGCATAAACGTGACGTTTTGTGTAGAGTTATGAAATTTAAAACTCCTGTAGGCCCAGTAGGGTCACTTTCAACCATTTATATTTTATTATCGACGCAAGTCATAATAGACCCATTTCATGACGTCAGTTGTTTCTTCTAAGTTTTTATCTTAATGAATTTAAGGTTTTTGCGTCTACAGTTCAAGCTGTATTTTTACTGGCACAGGTCTCCTCACCCCCACTTTACACCTCCTGCTAAAAGTGGGCCTTTAGCATTTCATTTCCAGGCCCTTATTTGAGAGTAATGCACCACGGGACACACGGACCAAAACTCACCCCATCCCAATTTCACGACTAAGTGCTGCTGTGCGCCCCATGCACATAGTAGACAAAAAGAATTTTAAAAGGTAAAAAAGGACAAGCGTATTCTTTCTGGTCTGTGGCAAACAGTTGCATGACTAGGATATCATTAGTAGAGTTCTTGAAGAGGGTTGGTAAATATCAGTGGGACAACATTTAGAACACCTTTAGTGAGGTGAATGTCCAATTCAGTGGTCTATAATTACACCTTTTGCTGTTCATTACCAGAAAATATACTATCATTAACGCCAACCTCAAACTCATTAGCGCAAAAATACATTCATTTTATTCAATCAACGTTCATTAGCGTAGATACGCAATTTGCATCAAAGGGCATTCCATAACGCCAACAGACGACCATTAACACCATTCTACTATACACCAGGGAAAATAAGATTTCAGTTATGCAAGAGAAATATCTTAATAACTTAACCTTAAACACCCAACCGGCTGGCGTGAATTTGAAACCAGTATAACGGGTCGCTTGAAATAGTTCCGGGTGGATGTCGTTTTATTTTGAGTTTGAGCTTTTTCAACTCGCTAGATGATGAGAACAAAAAAGAAAATTTTTTTTGGAAACAATTTTACCCAGAAGTCCGCAAGTCACTTTTTTATCATTTTATGTTGTTCTAGTAATTTAATTCCACAGTTGCAAGATTTGAAAAATCCAACAGTTTTAGTGTGAGCAAAGTCATATAATTCCAACGAACTGCCAACGATTTTAGATTCTTGTATCGAGTAATCATTGACCTCAACACTCCTCTACAAACTAATTTTAAACATGCTTCAATTTAACAGCTGTTTTCTCGCGAGACCTGAAACAAAAGACAAAGTATGTGCCAAGGTTTTTAAGTGGATTCCTAAATAGCGGTACTATCATGTCTTCCGTTTGAGGAATCAACATAGACAATAAACAAGGAAACTTTAGTAAAGTGAGAAGACGGAAATTGATGATAAATTGCACAAAAATCCCAGCAAAATCTGTCGGTGCAAATTAGCCCTTATAATTTTGCCACTCCGAAGTGGAACCTCAGAGTTAAATTCAGAAGTAACTTGAATATGGTATGGACGACTAAATGGCAGGAACGCGAAGTTTGAGTAACAGTGATGATTGATAAATATACATGGCAACCCGCTGTACATTGAAAATTGCAAACAAAAACAGCCCAAACTGAACATTAAAGATATCGCTAACTTTATTTCTGTCAGGATTTCTGCATTCATTAAAGGAAGCAAACTTAATTCTTTTGGGACGAAACGAAAAGTCTTTCGTCCAGCGGCCATTGTTTTCCTCGTAATTGTTTTGAAATCGAGCCTCGCTTCCGTGCCTGACGCCATCTTTGTTCAAAAGGTCTATACTACAAATAGAAGTTTTTAATTAGTACAGAAGCACATTGACAACAAAATAGTATCGCTCTTACATTACACACAATAAATATACACGGCAAACCGCTGTACATATGCATATACAAAGATATATTACTATGCAATTTGATCATTTTATGTTCGCCATAAACCTTATGAAAAATGGCTGCAAATTTATTGTTCCTAAGTGAAGCGTCTTAATTAGCGTGGCTAACCATTCTCGTCTGTCCGGGATTGACCAAAACTAAATAAACCTAGACTTGTACATTTAACTACAGTTCTTTGCTCGATTCAAACATCCTACTAAGGTACAGTGCAAGAAAATGTGATTTTAAAACTATCAAGTTTAGTAAAAGGGGAGCTTTTATCAACTTCATTCATGTCAACGTATGAAACAATGTTTAACTATAATAAAATATAATATAGGTTTGCTAACAGCTGGATTTAAATGTACCGCCAGCATATTTTTTGGTAAGGTTAATTCATAAAGCCCTGTACACACGACCAAGTTTTCCTTGACAATTTTTTTCGTACACATAAGCAAATTAAACTTGTCAAAGAAAAACTTGTCAAAGAAAAACTTGTCAAAGGAAGACTTGTAAAAGGAAAACTTGGTCGTGTGTATAGGGCTTAATGATAATAATTCCTTCCTAACAAGAATGTGGTTGATAAACCTGCAAGTAATAGAATGCTAAATTGACCGCCATTTTTGCATAAATCTATAAGCTGATATCGTTGAAGCATTGTTCAACGTTGCATCCATATCTCTAGGAAAACGAGACTCCTGCCAACAAATTTTGGATTTTCTCCTCGTTTTTAAGAATGTTACACTTGACTGTACTTATTCTGTCCAACTAAAGAAAAATAAACAAATATTTGTGGATTAACATTTCAATTTGAAACTACTCAATTTCAGATTATTTTTGAAAAATATGACTAGTCCTGACGAAACAGAAAGAACTCAATATTGTTAAACACACTGCGTTAGTTTCAAAAAACCAAAATTAGGAATGCTCTTAAAGGTAAAAGTTGTAAGTATACTATGCCAAGTTAAATATTTTTGTCCCTGACCAAGGGCTTTCGCTCGAAACGTTAGTACCTTGTTCTCCAGTCCTTTGGCAGAGCATTACGTCGGTTCAGAACCGCCTTCGCAACACACCATTTATGATACTGCCATCATCACCTTCGCTTCTCTTGTTCACAAGAGCGCAAAACAAAAGAGGGAAGATTTATAATTTTTCCCGTCCTTAGTATGTACGAGTGAACATCATTCCCTCATAAGAACGTACGACTATATATCGAAAGAGACAAGACTTTAAATAATACAGATTATATTTAGTCGGTGATCATGGCATTACTTTATATCCAGAGAAACTAGTGGTTAAATTTCCCTTCGAACCTCGCGAGGGGTGGTGAAGACCTTTAGGAGTTCAACAAACTCTCTCTTGGCTTTCGACGACATCTAAACACAAATTTCCCTGATGCAATGGCATTATTCACACTAAACTTATTAATGGAAGAAATCGTAAAAAGGCAACAGATGTTGTTCCCAAAAAGACAAAACTCCAGCTATACTCGAGATCAAAGTTAGCTAGCATATCTTCCCTTACCCGCTCGAACAAAATGTCATAGCGTAGCGCTTGAACCATTTTCGATGTGTGACAAACAAATATTTATTCAAGTATTGTCTTTTGACATGGTAAGTTGCTCAGAAATTATTATACTATAAGCAAAATGACAAAGGAATGTTCAATATCATGACTTTTCTGTGCGATAGTTGATAGAACGGAAATAGTTTTGATGGTAACCATTGTCAGTCGACAATTTAAGAAATAAAAAGTAAAACTACCTCTTAATAGTAATGATGATAGGTGAACGTTCGTCAAACTCATACTCCAGAAAAAAGATTTCTAAGCCCCAGATGGGGATCGAACCTGCAACCTTCTGATGACCTCAGAGACCCAGTTGGTGTGAGGTTTAAGTTGGACATATGTACTGCCTATGTTGCAACCAAGATATGCTAACAATAATGTTGAATGAGATAAATGTTACGCACGTGGGGACTTAGGGATCGAACCCGTAACCTTCAAATGATCGGCACTTTCACCGCTCATCACACGGTTGCCGCTCCGATCCTCGTCTAGTGCTCAGAAATTATTTTTCATTTTGCCGTTTGCGTACATGTGTAAAATTTTACCTTTGGCAAATAAAGAAATAAATAAGAAAAGAAAAACGATTAAGAAACGGTGATATTTCTACTTTATTTCACAGTAATTGTCAAACCTGATCTACAATGACTGTGAAATAAAGCAGAAACATCACTGTTTCTGATATGTCTTATTTCTTTTAAACGAAATCTTCAGTTTATCCGATGCTACTATTCTGAGTTTCTTCCATTTTTTCTTCTTTTTTCATGTAGATGTGTATTAATTCAAGATGACATTTCGGCATACTTTTTAAAGATTTGAAATGATTCAACAAGCCCTGCTATCTTCCATCTGTGTAATTTGAGCATAAAAATAGAATTTTCCCTACAACGTCGAAAAATGTTAAGCTCGTACCTTTATATCAGGAAGATGATCGAATGAATTTTCTTGTAACGTTTGTAAACATGAAGTTCCATTGCGTTAGTAAGTAATTCATCTACTTTCTATATTTCAATCGTATTCGTAAAATGAGGGCCATTTGGAGAAATACCAATTTTTTGGTAATAATGCATAAATTTTCCCTCGTGAAAATAGAGAAGTATCAATGAATATTCTTTTAACTTACAATCTCGCTGACATCTGTTTCCATATCCGTAAGATGAGATTTTAATGGTTCGATTTCGCTTTCGATAATACTATAGTTAGTAAACAAAGAAACCAAATTTCAATTGGTTGTTACTTCAAGGACAATATTTTTAGCTTAGAATACTTTAGCTTATAACTTTACCTATACAAGAGCATTTTCAAGATTATAACTATTTTGGACATGTAAAGAGTTTTGTTCCCGCATCACTATTTTGTATATTGTGTTTCATGTAATGTGTGTATCACACACGAGAACGGCCGTTTGATGTTATTTCTATACACCAAGAAGTGAGTTGAAAAACGAGGTGTTAGCCAAGTTTTTAAACGATCTTCGAGGTGTTTGGAAATAAGGTCAAACACGACTTTCGAGCGTATGATATAGCTTCTACGAAAAATCCATATTTAAAAGAATATCGGGTTTAAAGTCGTCGACATTTATTGCCAATTAAGATCACATTTGCAAACCACTTATCCATACTGAGATTTCGTTTGTATTTTCCTCTTGCATTAAAAAGACCCGTTTACACGGGCGATTTTTGATTCAATTTTTGTTGCGCTTTCCTGTGCGATGTTCGTCACGCTCACGTTATGCCTTAAATCGCTTGCGTAAACTAGCGACGATTTTAGTGCGATTTCAATACAATTTGTCGCCGCGATAGCGCCATGGTCTCAAAAAGTCCGAAATCTGAGGCAAATTTACCGCGACAAAAATCGCATAGGAAACCGCAACAAAAATTGCATCAAACATTGCCTGTGTAAACGGACCTCTAGTGGGTTTGAGAATTCTCTTTCTTCTTTAACTAAGAAATACCAAGTGGATTTTCGTGTTTGAATCAGTGAACTCGATTTCCATATCTGGAACGTTAACTGGCCAATAAAATATGAAGCCAAGATGGCCGCCCATGACAGGCAATTTTGTACGTCAGTTTTAGTCCCTACGCGGTCTTGTACGTCAGTTTTAGTCTGACACGTGACTTTTTAAACATTCTTAAGGGGTTTTTGTCTGAAAATACACACAGAATATTTCTTCAAAAGCTAGAAATGACCTTAAGAACTTGACTGGTTATACTTTTCACAAAGATAAACTAGCAAAGTGACGAGAAACTTGATAAAACAGTCTCGATAAATTACTTTAGGAAACTACCACGTGCACGTCATTTTTTCCCCCTTAGTTTACCATGTTTAGACAATTTAAAACACATCTTGGGCCACAGAGCATTTTTACATACTTTTGAATACTCGATTAAGTAAAATTCGTCCAGTAATATTTTGTCTTGAACATTTTTCCCACGGTTGGGAATGTTTTGATACCAGACCAAACAAAAACTAATAACTGATGTCGTGTACAGGACTGGAACTGACGTACAAGACCGCGAAGAGGACTGAAACTGACGTACAAACTTTCCCTCCATGGGCGGCCTCTTGGTGTCACTTTTTGTCCGGCCAAATGATTGGGAGTTAGCATTCCAGATATGGAAATCAAATTCACTGGTTTGGATACTGTGACCCAAACGCACGGGATGTTGCAGGACTTGAGGAAAACGCGAATACGAGCCGCTAGGTGAGTGTTTTTAGTTTTTCGATAGTCGAGCAACACCCCGAGTGTTTGGACCACAGCATCCGAATACGTAAATCCATTTGGTATGTCGATTATAACAATTTGTCGATCGTAATTAACTTTATCACCACATCGATAAAGTTAACAATTCTCCCAAAAAATCGTCAACTACCAGTCATTAACAGGTTGTAGAACATCGAGCGCCGGTCAGAACATCAAGTAATGCTACTTCAACGTCATGAAAAAAAAAATTCGAGTAATTTTAGCTATTCGAAAGTCAAGCAACGGACCAAGTGCTTGAAACAGAGTACTGAAGAAGACAAAAGCCATTGCGTATTTCTTTTATAAAAAAAAAACGAGAATAAGCGTACAACAAAAAGTTCAGTAAACTTTTAGCGGGAAATTTTTTCATGTTTGGATATGACCTGGGCAAACGAGGAAATTCTTGATGAAACAGTTAAATTTTCGATGTTTCCTCAAATGTTTCGTAGTTCACCCACCTGTAGAAACACTGCTGCGAAGAGAAATTGGATTTTCGCGAAGCAACTAATGTTTCTCACAGAGTTTAGAAACACTTTTTGCTTGCTCCCTCTTTTTCTGTTGAGGAACATTGTGTCTTCGTTTGATCACGCGAGAAACAGTATTGCCAAGTGTCCAGGACTTCACCGGGTAGTGCATCCCTCATTTTAATTGTTTTCAGTTGAAGTAACGCGCCCTACTGGAAGAGTTTGAGCCAGTCCTAATTTAAACCGCTCGTGAATATTTTTCACATAATGTTTCCTCGTTTAACTATGTTCGGGAAATATTGCAGGGTCATACTCTGATCTTAGCACAGGTAATCATTAGTCAGAGCCCTTGTACAACACATGTTATTTTACAATGTTTTATTCCTAACTCATTCACGCCACTAATCCTGCAAACATCAACAAAACATCAACAACAAATTAACTAGCAATTAAACTGCTGTTTTTTACACTTCATTTTATGTTCATTCTAATACAAACGACGAGGGACGATGCCCGCCTTTTCAACGTCCTCTTGAGAAGTGCGAAATGTCAAAATTGTAACCTAATTGAACAATTAAGTACTTTAGTAAGTTCCATGGCGTCCTAAAGTTTTCCTTCATCTTGCACAATATCTAGCTACTTTCTGGCAACTAACTGAGCAGCACTTTCGTGGTTTCTGTAAATTCATTTAAAACACGAAACTCTACACCATCGCCATCAGAATCATCCTCAGGATAAAACGAAGAGTAAATTTTATGATTTTACTTCATTTATCATCTACCTTTGTTCTCTCTTCAACGCTCGTTGATGTTTCTTGTTTTCTTCTCTCCACATTTCTAACTCCTTTTGCATACTGTCCATGTCCTCCTGGCAATCAAATAAACTGTTTTTAATATGGCTTAGCTACAGTGACATGCAAAAGTATTGGACACAGGATTTTTTAAGAAAATAATAACTTCTCTTGTTGCTACTAACCTAAAATTTGAACTGAATATAGTACATATTTAGGATAGACTATGTATGAGGAGAAATAACGAATTGTTTGCTCACATAAAAATTTATTGACAAATACAACAGAAAGTAACACGCAAAAGTTTTGGACACATTCTGAAAATAAAAATATAGCAGGGTAAAAAATTGCAGTTTTGGATTGAAGTCTATTTCACATTAATTTGCAAATCTCCGCCGACCAATCAGAGCCCGCCACGCACCATAACGTCTCCGTGTGCTTTGAATGGTCATTAAAGATTTGGCTGTCACATGTGAAGGTTTTCAGAATGGCAAAGACAAAGGAGCTCTCTCAACAACTTCGTATGGTTATAATTGACCATCATAATCGTGGAATGGGATATCGAAAGATCTCCGTAGTGCTCAAGATCCCCATCAGTGCGATTAGGGCCATCATTCGGAAATGGAAAAAACATGGGCTGACTACCGATCTGCCTCGAAAAGGGCGTCCTCGTAAAGTAAGTGAACGAGTAGCTAGATCCATTGTTCGGAAAGTGATGCACAAGCCATTCACAACACGAGGGGAACTTCAGAAGGAACTGCAGGCAGCTGGCACAAAGGTTAGCAAGGATGGATTTAGTCGTAATCTCCACCGGGTAGGGCTGCATTCTCGAACTCTTAGAAAGACCCCTCTGCTGAAGCCCAAGTACGTGAAGGCTCATCTAGAGTTTGCCAACCGTCATCTCGAAAAGCCTGCTTTATTCTGGAACAAAATATTATGGTCTGACGAGTCTAAAATCAAGCTTTTTGGTGGAAACAGCTCGAGACACGTCGGAAGAAAAGAGGGTACTTCATATGACCCCCAAAAATACCATCCCCACTGTCAAACATGGTGGTGGAAGTAAAATGGTTTGGGGTTGTTTTTCCTCCAGCGGTACGGGCGTACTAAATATCATCTAAGGAACAATGAATAGTGGTATGTACCGCGAAATACTAAAGAAGAACATGCTTTCATCTGTAAAATCGCTCGAGCTACCGAGAGGTTAGATTTTTCAGCAAGATAACAATCCCAAGCATACTGCAGTGAAAACGAAAGAGTGGCTTTAGGCGAAGAAAATAAGTTTCTTAGAGTGGCCTAGTCAGTCGCCTGATCTAAATCCGATAGAAAATCTGTGGAAAGAGCTTAAACTTCGAGTTCATCAGAGGAATCTACAAAACTTGAATGATCTCAAGAACATTTGTCCACAGGAGTGGGATGAAATTAGTGCCGATTTCTGCAAGAAACTCATCTCAAATTATTCCAAATGTCTGACAGCTGTAATATCAAATAAGGCATATTCCATTAAATATTGATATGTGTCCAAAACTTTTGCGTGTTACTTTATGTTGTGCTTGTCAATAAATTTTTGTGTTAGCGAACAATTCGTTATTTCGCTTCATACATAGTCTATCCTAAATATCTACTATATTCAGTTCAAATTTTAGATTCGTAGCAACAATAGAAGTTATTATTTTCTTAAGAAATCCTATGCGTCCAATACTTTTGCGTGTCACTGTATCTTTCACAACTACCAAACCTGGCCATAAACTATTTCTGGTTATAACTTGCTTGGTAATTAAACATTTGGACAAAAAGAACTTAACGTTACAAAATAGCGTAGACACACCCCCAACAACCAACACCCCCTCCCACACACCCACAAACACTTATATTGCATCCTGTTTTCGTACCTGAATATAGTCCATTATTTTCCCCAGAGGGTTTGCACTTCGACACAATGTTTGGATACTTCCCCTTAGCTTCTCAATCTTGATATAAGTTGGCAAAGAGCAATACATTAGAAGAAAATAGAAAATGGAATGAAAAATGAAAATTAACACTACCCACAACTTAACGTACATTGTTCAATTCAAAAGTACCTCTTTTTGAGCATGTTCACGTTGTTTACGTCGATGAGCATCGTTCATTAAAGGTTTTGCCTGAAATTGTCGAATAAAATTTTTATCAAATATAAACTTTCCAAGAATACTCTTTAAAGTAACAGGAGATGATTTCTGCGAAGGTGATTGTAGAATAATTCGAAACACTGCACACACTTAATCACGGTTGTGGTAAGCTGTCGAGAGAATGACTTGTACACATAAATTGATAAACGAGCGCACTAGTCCCATTCGATTTGATAGCTCGATGGTGGAACAGCAAAGCTCTTAGTTGACTATTGCAGGATCCGTCATATTTTGCAAGAAAGTGCGACGATAAACATTTTACACCAGTCTTTAAATGATGATTCAAAGGTTTCTACATTATGGTGACTGAAGAAGAGAATATACGAAGTATTTGACTCTAATGAAAAACTCACGCCGGGTAAAGCAGAGTAAAATTACAATTATCCGTGGACTTAGATCTTTGTTGAACTAGTCTAAAGCACCAAGAAGATGATGAAACAAGGTAAGGCTAAAAGCAGCCGATGAGTAACATTCGCAGTATGCTACGGTAACTACAACGTACCGATGAATCTGTTTTACTTTTACTACTGCCTTCTAGTTCTTTCTTGGTCTCCAACATTTTCTTGACAAGAGCACCTAAAATAAATAGCACATGTTACTTAGCTTGGATTATTTTTGCCTTCACAGCCTATTTTGCATAGAAGATAGCAGCCCTCAACAAACCACAAATTCATAGAAAGACTTTAAACATCGTTCTCGAAGAAGCGACGAAAGTCTTACAGCTTGATAGTTATATCTTACAACTTGATAGCTATATCTTACAACTTGATAGCTATATCTTACAACTTGATAGTTATATCTTACAACTTGATAGTTATATCTTACAACTTGATAGTTATATCTTACAACTTGATAGTTATATCTTACAACTTGATAGTTATATCTTACAACTTGATAGAAGTAAGTTCTGAATTTTAGATGTTCCAAAATCACAAGTAATCATATGAAAAAAAGGCGAACAAATCTGGTGAGCTCATTCATCTAAAAACGCTAACTCTTGACCGAAGACGTCATTAAAATTTTGAAATAAGATTATATTATCTGTGGGACTGGCATAATTCCGGTCGGGGAATGAGTCCAGCTCAGGTTCAACTAAGGATTTTTGGTATTTTGTTTCAAAATCACACGTGATTATACGTTCGGAGTTATTTAGAATTTAAGGTAGGACGACAACAGCATTTTCTCTTCATTTAATTCAAACCAGGAGAAAAGACATAACAAGAAAAAACCCAGTCAGCTGCGCAGATATGGAAGTGGGCGGCACCCCAGTCAGCTGCGTAGATATGGAAGTAAGCGGCACCCCAGTCACCACAACTAGCATACAGTTCAAGCAGAATTTTTTTTTAATATCTTTATCGATGTAGTTTGTGGGTAATGTTATTGTTCACGCGAGTAAGGGAACGTTTTATTTGATATCACGGCTCTATCGAGTTTGGCCACCTTCTTATAAAACCACGCAAGCAACAACCCTAATGTCACGTCTTATCCAGCCAACAAAGATGTTTAATATGCATCACAACTAGGTTGGGGGGGGGGGCAGCTGATCTTTCATGTCCTTACCATGAATAAACTTACCATGTTCACCTTCCGTTCCATTCTCAACTGGCTCGGAATCACCAACCTAAAACGACGTCAAAACATGTGTAATCCAATTCTTACGAATTATTGCATTTCATCTAAAACTAGGGAACACTTGTTTGGACGTCTCGAATTCCAGCTGCTTTTGACCGAATTGCTTTGAAGCTCAATTTATATAACGCGATAAGGAACTGGATGCAACATTGATTTCCTTGTTTTTAGAGGGAGAATAATGAAGCTGGTATCGCATGCCTAATGCATGTCATGTTAACGTGTATGTCGAGTTAAGGTGATGTTAACACAATGATCTTTAACGATAATTTGTAATGCCAGCGAAGTTGCAAAAATGATTAACGCATGCCAGTCTTTGGTATAAAGTGATTTGCATTGAAAATCGTCATTAATAATTGTTTCGTATAATATCGCTAAGTTTTTGGTAGCTTAACAGATTCTAGGCAGGAGCGGGCAGGAGGAGGGACGTATCTGACTGACACGAGGGGAGTATTGTTGTATATGCAAACCAGAAACACTGACTTGGGCCCATGGACCTTCAGTCCCCTACATACAAATCACTCAAAATAATGAATTAATTACAAAGTGATCAATTCATATTTCACTACGCACTGATTAAAGAACATTGCATTTCTTACAGGGGTGACTTCATGGGTCGTTGGAGCGGCTTCTTCCACTAAAAATGTGTCATCCTCGTCATCATCTTTACTGTTGTCAACTATTACATTGGACACTTGCGTTGAAGAACCAACTCTACAAATTAAAAATTAGCAAATACTAGCCAACGTAACTATGTACATTTAATTGAAAAAGCCAAAAGAGTCAGTTCCAAGATCTTTTGGCTCTTTACATGTCATTGAACACCGGCGACGCTGCATTCTGCTTTTACATCATAAATCTAATTTAGGACACGATACTCCACGTGTGGGCTCCAAATTGATCTAGCGGGCCACGATTAAATTTCGAACCCAATCCACGGGCGACAAAGTATTATAATTAACTAATCTATGATTCTATCTGATCTATCATATATACTGATCTATCGATAAAATGTTTTGTGGGTCACATTAATATGGTTTAGAGAACTACATATATGTTACAGACCGCAGAAAACTGGATCGCGGGCGGCACTTAGCCCACATGAGCTATATATCATTTAGACATTCGTCAAAATTGTCGAAAAACTTCATAAACCGGAACTTACTGTAAAGAAAATACATAGGTTCAGTAGTATGTATAAAAGTAATAAAGGACACTGGCCCCATAATCTTTTGTGTAAAACATAGAGTTCTACGACAATCCTGAACTCTTAACTACTAAATTCCTGTACATCGATTTGCACATCACAGTTCAACAGTTTTTACAGGCAATCACAAATTGCTTCTAAGAAAACGTTTTTTTTAACATCCATGCTGCACATGATGAAAGCTCTACTACTCTGAAGATGACCGCCGCTAAGCTCGTCAAACCGTCTTTCTAAATGAGATGGGCCATGATTGGAGCTCGCTCTGTTTCTCATCTCTGCGTATCAAAAAGAATTTTTTTGTATACGAAAGCTTATTAACTTATAAAAAAAATCTAAAACTAATCTTTCCAACAGCAATTGTAGCTAGTAATCGAAAATCCTTACAATACTGTGCTATGCTTTGCAATGCAATGCTGGGCTACAGGTTAGGCTACACCATGCTGTGCTATACTGAGCTATGCTATGCTGTGCTATGCTGTACTGTGCTGTGCTGTGCTGTGCTGTGCTGTGCCAGGCAAAGCTAGGCCAAGCCAGGCTAGGCTATGCTAGGCCAGGCTAGGTTAAGCTAGGCTAGGCCAGGCCAGGCCAGGCCAGGCCAGGCTAGGCTATGCTAGGCTAGGCTAGGCCAGGCCAGGCCAGGCCAGGCCAGGCCAGGCCAGGCCAGGCCAGGCTAGGCTATGCTATGCTATGCTAGGCTAGGCTAGGCTAGGCTAGGCTACACTATGCTATGCTGTGCTCTGCTTCGCATTATGTTTTTATCCTCGTACTAAAAATGAGCTATACTTTTTCGAAAGCCCAACCTAATTTGCCGGGTTTGTATATTATATTAAAAAATTAAGTTGGAAGTAGTATTGCATACGACGTACGGATAAATCAATGTGTCAGCCCACCAAGGCCAAGTGTGTGGGGAGGGCCTGGAACTCCCAGTGATGTTTGTACCATAATGACAAAAGACAAATGAATTCGTACAGCGATTCCTACCGAAGTCACTAATATAAGTATCACACACAAAAAATTTATTAAAATCCCAGCTACTCCGAACAACAGTTTTAAATTGTCCACTGTTTACTTCGACTAATCTCAGACCAAACTGTGATTGTCTTACTTAACTACAGTTGGATTTCGCTAATTTACTAGATCTCAAAAATTAATAAAAACATCAGTTTTTTGGGCAAATCTTTGGTTGACTACTCAATCTTTTTTCTCTTTCCAGCAATGGTATTCTAGACGGGTCAATATGTCATTTTCTGATGGACATGTGACATTTGACGTCATATGTAAGCAGTACATTCATAAACATGACTCGGAGGTAACGTTGAACGTGAGAAGTGTTAAGTTTTCCATTATTTTATGTAATGTTTTACTAAAGCACTCGAAAGACCAAAACGTTTTACTGGATTTGTAGAAATTGGACCAATGAAGTTAATTTATTCACACAACATAAACCCATGGAAGTAAATGCGGTCTTGAAATGTTTATTAAAGAGCGTCATAGGAAACACTACTATTGGGAACTTCTACACGGAGTTTGACAAACTGCTTAGTCGGTATTCTGGACAGTGAGTTAATACGTAGCTTTCATACTTACTTTGCCACAGTGTCATCGAGTTGTTCTTGCTGTCGTCTTTTACGAGGAGGTGCAGGCCGAGCGCTGCTTGGTCTCGCCAGCTTTCTTCTACCCAATGGAACAATTTAGTTGTTACGGGCAACAAATAGTGAAGAAACGGTTCATGTTTTACCTTACTTTATGGACGCACGAGGGAATTTGGAAGTAGACAATGAAACCATGAGTTTCTTGAACTGATAACCGACAGCAAGCAGCACGTCAAGCTTTTTTAAGCCCGCACCCAAGTTTCCTTGTGCATCCATAACTCGAATGAACCCATGAAAGCGCAAATGGTCTCTTTTATAACACAGAATATGACAGCAAATAATGGCAGAGTAGTTGCAGGTAGATATCCATTTAGGGTTTTTGACCAGTTTTGAAACATATAATGATCGTTTTACAGTAAAATATTTTACCAAAAGAACAGCGACTGAACTTCCCTACACATTCTTAACCATGCCTGACTTCTCCACACTGATCTTCATTCACTGATGTACTCTGGTAGTAAGCTGTGGGCGGTGCCCTCGGAACAATGAGTTACGCTAGAAATGTTCGTCCATTCTGCTACGTTTGCTAGAACATCCCACCACACAGTATGTCTATAACATCACTGTCGGTTCAGGTTAGATATCATTCAATCAACATGTACATACACACATACATCGAGCTCAGGTATATATCAGGTGTTTTTAAATAACGTTAATATCACATATGAACTGCGATAAGAACATATTTTAATAAAGCAAAAAAGGTTTGAAGGTAGTTCTCTGCTAAAAAACAAGAGAACAAGATGTTCACGTTTCCAGGGAAAGCCTTTCATTAGAGTAACATGTGTAGTAAAATCAAAAACATTGGGTTTTATATGTTTCAATGTAACTAATCAGGTGAGTGGAAGGTGAACATTATGATGGTGAAAATGGAAAGGCATTTGCTATTCTTATGCTGGTCGATCAGCATGCTGACACTGAGAGGATGTCTTAACCGACGATGTGACGAATATTTTATAATTCCGTGTCAGCAGACAGGTTCAAAAAGTAAAGGATAAAACACGCACTGAAAAATTCTGACATTTTGAGATCTCAAGATTTTAGAACGCAAGAAGATGCGAGAATAATTAAGATGATATTTTGACTTGATTTTAAAGTCACTTTCAAGTCGAACTACACGTTGTATCATCAAATCTTGAATTGTCAAGGTGTTAACAGTTTTCGCTATTTGTTAATGAAATTTCAAATTGAGTAGGAAATAAAACTGTAGGGGAGGTTTGATTTGAAGGAAAGAGAGATGTTCGTTAGGTTACACCTACGAGGTTGCTTGGTGCCAAGTTTGAAAATGAGGTGCCTTTCATGTCGCTCATGGCTGTCGTGACCACGTGAGACTGGTTGGACTGCACAGACTTTTATGATTGAAACCGAATGGTTGAAACTGAATAATGGCAATGAAGTTTTAATTTTCTCATTGAAATTACTTTCCATCTTATACAGACTCCAGAACGCTTGAGAACACTTCGGTTCTTGGCAGAGTACAACCTTCAAAAGATCCAGATTTTCAACCACTAGGGCGCGTTTTAAAAACTCGGGTCGGGTTATTAACAACTCTGAATGATGGTAAAGAAGTTCTAAGTTTCTGATAAAACATGATTTTCTTTCTTACAGTGTCCGAAACCTTACGTCACTTTTTATATTGGAAACTTGACGATCCCAGGCTACCATCATGAAACAGAGCACACACAACGACCAATCAAAGAACATGAGTACTGCCATAATTACAAGATTGAATATTTTAAACTCGGGATATTTTAGTACATACCTGGCCGTGATTTGTGGCGGTACTTCGTCAGTGTCTACGACACCATTGATTTCGTTGCCATCGGTCCTGGTTGCTGAAGCTTCCTGTGATTCATTGCCTATTTTATTAAGGAAATTATTAAACTACTATCATTATATTACTTTATTTGATTATTTATGCACAACAGCCTAAACAGTCTACCTCAGTTCCAGTTTTAACTGAAGGCTGACTTAAGAGCTAACGGCAGCGAACAAGGTTAGGTTAGTGATCTATATATCACTTTCAGCGTTTACGTTGTTATTCTTAACGTAGGTTTATTATTATCTCCAAGATGTGTTTGGTCATTTATTGGTTGGTAACAGCACGTTGTGGCCGAAATACGTCAATTACCATTTATAAAACTAAAAATTCAATTACCATCGCTTTCTTCTTGTGAATCTAGATCAAAAGATTAATAATTTAATTCATTGGTTCAACGACATTTAATTGTTTTAATACTAGTAACAACTATCAGTTAAGAATGTTTAAGGGGTTAAAGGTTTATTTACTGTATCACTAATACTTTTAAGTAACACTGGGAGACTAATGAGCATAATTGGCCTTTCCAGCAAGGTAATGTTAAAGTCACAGTAACCTTTGAATTCTAATTTACCAGTTGAAGTCTCTGCCCTTATTTAACAGTTAATTTAAATTATTAGTATTACTATAGTCTGTTCATGTGCCCCTGACACGAATGGAAACATGTTAAAGTTACTCTTAACCTTCACAGGTGCATATCGGAAAAACGAGAATTCTTGATTTAAAATAAACTTCAAGTAAACGACAAATTTTTTTATAGTGTACATGTATCGGCAAGACTTGTCATCTTCAGTACGCTTGGCATAAGTCTTGCCGAAACTTGTATACTATTAGAACACTCGTCGTTTGCTTCAAGTTCATTTTAACTGTGGTGCATGATTACTCGATCCTATGGAAATTCTTGATTTGTTTAAAATTTAATCATGGAAACCTAGACATTCATTTGAGGAGTAGAAATTGTGATCTCAAACTCATTTATACCTTGTGAAAAGAAGACAACGATTCGTTACTAACACTTCGAAGTTACTTAAAGTAAAGTCAGTTTAAGTCGGCTGTCACCTCATTTTTCATCAACAGCATCATGTTTCAACATCAGAGCAGACATTCCTTCTCGTGAATGATATATCACATAACAGATCAAACACCAGGATCTATATTTCATCACACATTCTAACATCTAGTATTCAAAAACCAAGGGAAAGCCAAGTTTTTTTAACCAACTTCGAGGTGTTTGGAACGAGGAAGAAACACTCTTTCGCGAGTATTTAACTCAGAATTCCAAACGAATCTGTATAAAAGTTGTCGAAATTTCACTCTTACTAAGATCACGCATCCAAGCTTCGAAAATTGACTACAATTATACGTCTTGTTCTCGACTTATATCTTGAGTTTTGAGAATTCCATGTCACGTTCCTTGTTTTGCTCATTAGTACATCGTGAATAATATAAAAACCTTTTATAAATAAAGCTTTTGAATTGCTGAGCGAGATTTGTAGAACTTCTTTGGCCGTTTAAAAACTTAGCAACGGCCTGGAATTTTAAGACTAATTGAAGACTAACGCCTAAGACAAGAGCAACAACAGTAAAATGGACGTTTTTTTATCATGTCTACCTTTTCAACGTTCCTCTTCATACACTACATGATGTTTTGAATTACTTTTAATAACCAGTTTCCACATATTTGACTACAGATGATTCATACACTTACCGTCTCCATCTTCATTTTTTGGTCGTCTTCTTTGACCTTTGGCAGAAGATGGTCTTGGTATGCTACGGTTGAGCTGTTCATCATCTCCATCCAACATATCAGTTACGTCATTTTCAACTTGACCATTTCTAGAACTATTTTCAGAATCTTCTCTCCTTGACTAAATATTAAAAATAATTTGGTGACTCTTCTACAAAAACGAGCTGCACACGTTATGACTGGTGCTAACTATGACATCATACCCAACGAAATATTTTAAGCGTTATAGTGGATCCAGATTAACCCTGCCTGAGCTGGAGTGTTTTTGCTTTAATTCATTATTATTGTGCCGATATCAATAAAACTTCGCAGAAATATTGAATATGCAACGTTCTACAAAATTAAGTATTACTTAGTTAAACATACGTGATGATGTCATTATTACGTCACTCAACCATTGCTTTTACCCGAATTTTTTAATCCTGTTGTTTTTCACTCGCATTTCTCCAAAAATTTACAGCAAACAAAATTATTCAATATGAAAGACTGAGAATTTATGACACGTGAGGTAATTTAATTGGATTTGTTTTGTTTGTTTGTGACGTCACAATGACGTCCTATTGAGTTTAAAAGCTCTTAGTTCTAATTGATGAATCTTTTTATTTTACACATTTATTTTACAATATAACGTTTTTCCCTGTTTGCGAGTTTTTTAATCTTCCTGATGTACATGTTGTGGTGAACGACATACCGTATTTACTCGAATAAGCGCCCCACATGAGACCTAAATTGTTAAAATAAACGCCGCACTCAACAAGAATGCGGCACTCATTCACAATGATATTGAAGAAGCTAGTCCTGCGATGCAGGTGCATGACCTTGATCAGATTCAAATCCGATCGTGGAGAAGATATTGACATTAATAGTGACGATACTTTAGCATGCGTTTCGTTTTTTTTGTTCTGGTTGTTTTTGTTACTACAAAACTAGTTATGTTTCATCCAAATAAGTTTCTTTCAATTAATAGCTTTTGGACCTAAAAAAAACAGCCTTGTTTTTACAATAGGAGATATTTTCCTTCCGAACAGGTATTCAATTGGAACTAGTATTTCAAAGATTTCGTAGGAATAATTGCAATTATTTGACTTCCCATAAAAAGTGAAAAAGTAACCCTTCAACTTATGGTTACCATGGCAACAGCTTTGCAGGTATGGTCTACAGCTACGTATAAAAATGTTGGTAATGGAATTTGAGGGAAAATCACCAATTTTGATGTCATGTAGTTCATCCAGTGACGAGATACCAATTAAAAACCAAGTGGGAGGGTTAAATAAATAATCGACGAGCGTGAATAAACAATGATGTTTAAGGCATCAAAATAATTTAGTTCCTTCACACATTTCAAGAATATTCAAACTATGTGATAACCAGGTAAACAGTCTTTCTAATAATAATAATGCAACACTATGACTATCAAAGCTAAAAACAAATTTCTTTCAGAAAAGTTTCACGTATAGAGGAGCTGTTGTTTAGAACGCATTGCCCATACATATTAAACAATTATAACATTAACCTAAACGAAACTGAAGCAACGAACAAATAACAAACTACTGAATTAATTAACTTAATAGTTTATACAGTTTTGAGCTTTGGTATTACTTAATCACGAACCCTTTGAAAAGCAGTTTGTTAGAAGGGTTACCGTGTTTAAATAGGAGTAAATAAATAAATAAACAAACTAATCACCAAACAAACAAATAAACACGTGAAACTGTTTGGCAGTCAACGCCGTCTAATTCACTTTTGTGTAATAATCAGTTCATATCTGGTGTCCTTGCCATAAACGTCTGATAATTAAACGGCCAATGCGTTTTGTAATAAATAAAAAGTGAGATCGTAGCCTTCCCCACATACAGGAGTAAGAAAGGATGAACAACCGTTGTTGTTCTCTCTGAGGCCACAAACGTCACCACCAGATATTAGGTAGGTAGCGATCACGGAATAGCATCAACGTTAGGGCATAGCAATTTCTCCTTTGTTCGATGGAGCGGGAACTACGTATTTGATTGCTTCGTCGTAAATAAAGACAAACAAAATGATGAAAAAGGGAAAACACTTAAAACCTGACACAAAATCAATGCTGTCTCCGTGTCGACATTAGACAATTTTACTGGGTTTTCGGGACAACATTTGAGCTTCACCAGAAACCTAAATATACTAAAGGAGCAAATAAAACATCGATCAAATAGAACCCGTACCTTCCCGGCTTCCACAAGATTTTGCTTAAAAACAGAGGGCTGATGACAAATTTTAGTTTTATGGTAGGTTTAGTCTCGGTAAATTTTTAGTCAGCGAGAACGATGGCCGTAAAATACACCAGTGCAGACCGAGGCTTATGCACGAGTGCAGTTGAGGAAAACGTCAGTTGAATTTCCGTTCAACTATATTCAGAAAACTGACCAATGATGTGGGTGCCTGACTAAATGATTGTTGACATATACTCATACTGTACTATCTTGTAAAACAAACTAAAAACATGTCTTTTATGTTATATCGTTAAAGTTACCTACCTGCTGTTCATGGTCTTCGTTTTTTCTATTTTCATGTTTTTCTTTATTTCGATCCCTATCTTTTCCCTTTTCTTTTAATTTTTCTTTAAGTTCATCTTTACTTCTGCGTTCAGAAGAGTCCCCCCTCTTTCTTTTGTCACTACTATTTAAACGGCCAGAGCTGCTTTTTCTTCTCGCATTGTCATCGGCCTATTACAAATGATGAAAAACAGGAGGACAATGACAAACAAACTCATTACTGGGAACTAACTATGTGTTGTGGTATTCAGGTGATTGTGAAATACGGGAAATGTTTTCAGAACGTGGTTGGCAAGCGATGCTAAAGTACGAAGGGTGAGGGACCCGCTGAAAGTTGAAATGTATATTGTTGAAATATGTATAGAAGCCTTTGTTTGAAACGTTAGTACATGTATCTCCTTTCCTTAAGAAACTTAATTTTGGCAATTCCCTCCCACCATACGTTTGACTTTTCAAACACGTCGTTCAACACTGCCGACGCAGCACTCCACTGTTTTATGAAGCTGAAGTAGTACTCTACAAGGAACTTAGTTTCTGGTGAACTTAACTACAGTCATATGTATTTGCCAAGTCTAAAATGCAATTCCCATACAGATTTGACAGAATCTAAAACCCCTGGAAAAAATACAAAGTGTCCACAAATAGTAATGCGAAAAGTACATGATCCTAATGACGACAATGATATTTTAAAACTGATTAGTACATGGACTGCCTTGCCCAATAAAAATGCATGGATTTTAATAATTGTCAAAAAGTGTCAGATAAATCGACTGATTTTTGGGAGAATGCCTTTAAAATGCACTAAAATTTAATGACTTAAAAAAAGATCATTAAATAGTCACACGGAATTGAATAATTTTCAAATCTAGCAGCCCTGGTTGAAATGACTTTTGAAACTTTAAACATAGCATAATGTTAATGATGACAGAAATTATAGACTTTATAAGTTTTTTGATCACATTATTGTCAACATGATTACGTTATCTAATGAAAAAACTTTGCCTACGTATTCTACACAGTCAGTATCTCAGTTATACTTTAAATGTATAATCTACACCTCATAAAGGTTACTTACACAATTGAACTGTCCTTAGCAATTGCAGCATACCAACAAAATGTCTGAATACTCTTAAATTCTTACACTGAATCAGACTGTTGGTCAAATTAAAGTAAATCTGAATGTGTTTAAGTCATTTACAGTAGGCTTGTTTATTGCATGCCTGGTATTGTCGCCCTGTATCACTGATACAGTTCAAACATACTAGGGAAAAAATATTTTGGATATTGGACTTATTGGTAAAACTTTCAAGGATAAAACTTATTGCATGAGCTTCCACAAGGTCTCCCCTTGACCAGTAGGACTGTCTGGCATTTGCCAGAGTAGAACTAATAACTTTCCAGATGGCAACAGTACCCAACAAAGGGTTAATTTGTACAGTAAATGCTTTCATAAGTAATTATTTCCTGTAACATATATTGGGGTATAGGATTTTCTCAGCTAAGTATGAAGATACTACTTATTCAAATGCTCTGCTTAGTCTAGAATAATATTGTTTAGTTTCCTTGTATAATAGAAATGTATTGTCTCAACTCATTTTGCCATAATTCAAGTGGAGGTATATCTGTTCAGTAACTGTATAGTGCAGTTGTACCAAACTTACAGTATTATCCCAAATTATTATTTTATAATGCAAGTTAGGGTGTATCAGTGTATAGTAAAGTTGTTTTAATCAGATGAAAGTGCTGAATACCTCATTAATTGCATCTATGTTCCTCTTATCTTCCTTGCTTACTTTATTTTCTTTTTCTTCAATCTTTTCCTTGGCAACTTTAGACTTAGATTCTCTTCTTTTACTAAAATGACAATTGGCAGTTTTACACCTATTGCTGTTGATTACTAGAAACTATTCTATAATTAATGCTAACTTCAAACACAACAACAGAAAATACATTAATTGTAATGAACCAACACTTTCTTATGCTTTTGTCATGCTCATTTAAATTTTTTTCATTGAAAGTGATATTTGTTAGCATAGATCACTGATCATTAATACCATTCTACTTTTAATATCTTAGGAAGAATAAAATTTCAATTACCCAAGACAGTTGCCCAGTCTCTAGCAGGGTTGATTTGAAGGTACATGTAAATGGAGTCCTAACATGTATTACAAACTATTGACAAATGTCAGTTCACAGCACTTTGTTAAGTTAAACACACATCAACTTTCACCTCTTTGAAAAAAGCTGTTTTGCTATTAAAGCTTCATGATCAAAACTTAATTCATCCAGTACTGCCATATACTGAAAGTTTTGATCATGAAATACATGTATTTCTTGTCTAAGACATGAAAATTGATGTGTGTTTGCAAAGTGCTGTGACTATGAACTAAAGTTGGTTGACAGTTTGAAATATACATGCCAGGAAAAATAATGTATGAAGTGCAAACTTTGAAATAATTGTCTTGTACTGCAGGATGTAGATGAGACCACATTTGGAAGATATGGGAATAAAAAGTATCAAAATTCATAAATAAACCAGTGATCTTGGACTTCTGGTAAACAGAGGTTGAAAAGCCATTTAAATGATCAATTAAGATGTCCAAGAAAGGAAGAATGGAATTATCCTCTAACACACTAGAGGACATGACATTTGGTAGTTGTGAGTAAGGATAGTCCTGAAGGACTCAGAAGGGCAGAATGTGATCAGCAGGGCAGAAAATGGCAAAGCATTCATTGACAGATCAGCAAAATAAAATAGGTTTAAACTGTCCAAACAAATTCAGTTTACTTAGGAATTTTGATAGTTTTATTCCCTTATCTATTTATACTTGCCAGGCCTCTACATACAGTACAATCTTAAATTGATTCTGGACAAATATCTTGCAAAATTGAAATGCTATCCTCCCTAATATATAGTGTTATGGTGTTAAGGGTTGTCTGATGGCAATATTGAATGCCCTTTAATGCAAATGGTTGCTGTATCCATACTAATGAATGTAACTTTCTATGCAAAAATTTTAGTTGGATGTGACAAAAGCATAAATGAGTATTGGCTACTGATAAATCAGGTGGAAATTGTAATTTAATGACAAAAATTCAAGCCCAGCAGAGAATGCGTATGACAGCCATAAAATCATATGAGTTTTAAACATGTATAATTCTAATGATTCATTGTCACACAATGAAATTTTAGAATTAAACATGATTTGAAACTCATATGATTTTATGGCTGTTATATGTATTCTCTGCTGGGACTCAAACTATAAATTGCTGTCACTTCAATAAAATGTATTTTCATGTTCATGAGTTCAAGGTTGGCATTAATGATAATATATTTTCTGGCAATGAATGGCAAAAGGGGTATTAAACTGGTGAAAGATTGACAATTGAACTGCACCAGTAAAGTTGAATAGTAACTGTATTACAACTTTGATAATGAGCAACTGTTCTGACTTTCACAGAAATAATTTCTCTCTTGGTGTATGAAAATTGAAAACTGAATCCCATAAAATTAAAGAAGTCTCCTCTATTGAAGAGCTTTTGTATTCAACAAGCTACCTGAAGAATCATTCCAAGCTTGGTGAATCATTCCAAATTCTATTATGAACTGATTTAGTTTTTATGTGCATTATTGACTCATTAAATTGCAAGAGCACACTTTGTTATTTTACTCCAGCTTACAGTGTATGCCAGATGATTTTACTCATCAAAAGGATGAGCCCTGTCCCTTAATGAGTTTATATAATTAGTATATATTAGGTGTAATTAGTACCATAGCTTGCCTTGTAAAATTTAATTCTTTGTGGTCACAAAGACTTGCAGTTATTTTTACATTATGTTGAAGCCAAAATATTTACCTCAAATGAGAAAAAACAATGTCCACAATCATTATGGTTATTTTAGTACCTAGCTGATCCTGATCCAGGCTTCTCCCTTGCTAGAACTTTCTTCACACCATCTTTACTGTCAAGCTAGAAAATGATTCAGAATGATACTTGCAGTCAAGCCAGAAAATTACACTGTAGTGACAATGTTTTCCAACCCAGTTAACTATGTACATAGCTAAACCTTACTTTTTAGTCAATTAAAGACACAACAACAACAACAACAAACAACATTAGTCATTTTACAGCCGTTTTCCTTCCTTATGCAGGGGTTGGCTGGTGGCTCTACACAGCAGCTTCCTCCACCTCTCCCTATTCTTTGCATCTTTCCTTTTCAACCTGCACTCTCTCATGTCCCTTTCCACCACCTGGCTCCATATCATCCTTGACCTTCCCTGTCATCTCTTACCTTCCATCTCAAACAACATGATCCTTTTCACCCAATCATCATCATCCTTCCACAGCACATGTCCCAACTATCTTAACCTATTCTGTTTCATGGCATCAGACACTGATTCAATCCCCATTCTTTCCCTCAGCTCTGCACTCAGCACTCCATCCCTCAGCAATACACCACACATCCATCACACCATCCTCATCTCTATACATTCCAATCTCCCACCCTGCTCCACTGTCAAGGCCCACATTTCACAAGGACACAATGAGTGACACTTAAACCGAGATCTTCTTTGACAGGACACACAGTCTGAAATGTTGTTGAAAATATGTACAGTAAGAACACCTTAAATATTGGACTTTCAGTGACTCCTTTTTTTTTCTCTTGTTTACTGTCACATTGTTGCAAAATTGTGCAAGAAAAAAGCACTGATATGGTTCAGTTCCTAAGGGTACTGGGGTTATATTGGGATTTCAAATGGCCTTTGTACTACAAACTTGTTTGGTTGTGATTATTATTGTATTTTTGCCTGCTTGCTGTATTTTTGTTACTTCAGTACACCCTGCATATGGATAATGACAACACTTATGATATAGTACATCTAAATACATTATTATTTTTGTATCTCAGTCAGTTCCACATTTTAAAAAAATCAATGGACATAAATATGAACATACATATAAAACTACATAGCTTATACCCCATACAGTTTACTGCTGTAAGTAATTTTTTTTTTTTTTATTAAATTTTGCATTTTATAATATTAAGCAGACCTCTTTCCAGGATTTTCCTATGATTTAAAAGTTGTATGAGTGGTAATTATAAGCTGAATATATACATCAAGTAATGACAAGTAATAAATATATACATATCTTGTAAAATATTAATGGTGATTACTGAGTTTTCTGAGCTATGATTGGTTGAGGAAAACTGTTTACCTTGTTATAACCACTATGCACAAGGGGATTAGAAAATGTTTAATAATATCAAAATGGCAGCTTTTGAATTTGTTTATATTATGGACAGTGAAATGAATAAAATGAAAGAAAATACCATTATATAACACCCCCCCTCCTCCAACAAAAAAAGGAATTGCAACTATATTTTGAGTAAAACATAAACAGTTAAGTAATAAGAATTTTGCTACTTTAACTGCTGAACTCAGGCTGTTGCCGGTGGTGTTGCCATTGATATGATAGTAAATACAATAAAATGGTTTCCCTTTTACTATTGATTGCTTCTCTTTGATAATCACATCTGACAATTTATTAAAACAATTCAGCACCTCAGTCACTGTAATTACATGGCATAGGAAATTACTCTGGGTAAGGTAGAGGCTCAACTCATCCCTTTTTAATTTAATCCAATTTAAAAATTGTAATTAATCAAACCAACATGTATACTTGAATATTAAGGGAGTACCAGCCCCTGGATCCTCCTGGTTTGCATGCCATTTAAAATTATTGGTTTATATTTCACCATCCTCTTCACAGCTTGGTGAATTTTTATTGATGATCACCTTGACTTCATTGACTTCATATTCAATAGAAAACTCAAGTAAGTCGTCTAATTGTAAATTATTAAAATATTAAATCTATTTCCAATTTCAAGCAGTTTCTAACCTTTTTCAAGCAGGCTTTCCCTATCAATTGTAAGAATTCATTGGTTCTTTCTGGTTCATGTCCAGCAACCACTTTTGAGGGACGAATGCTGAGTGACTCTCCAGTAACAATAACTACATGGAAAAAAGGAAAACCATACTCGCCAAACTAATAAATTCATACGTAGCCTCTGGGTCATGCAAATCTCAAACGAAACTTTATCAATAAAGTTACTATGGTAAAGACAAGCTTCAGAATAAAGTGAGCTTCTTTCACCTACCTACGCAATCAATAGCCTTCTGGAGAAAAGCTATTTTCGCTTCCTTTTCCTAAAATTAAAATGAAACGCCATTTGACGAAGTCAAACTATGAATTACGAGGGCTTCGGCTGTTGCCATATAAACTGTTTATATATACAACTGATGAATTCCTACCTTCACATTTGCCGAGTTCATCTCGTCATTTTGGTACAGACCTTTGAAAAACCCATTGGTTTTTATGACCTAAGAAGATAATTAGTTACCTAGACATATCACAAAATAAAAGACAATTTGACAGAAAGGACAATATTCATTTTAATACCTCCGTAACAATGTCGTGAAGAAAGCGAAACGGTGGTTTATTAAGTAGTTTTTCGGTCAGAGGTGGTTTTTTAATAACCTTTCCCAGAGTATCTTGAGTTCTCTTGATTACGTTCGGGTCCATTGCACGTTATCTCTTCATGATATTTTCAAAATACCGTTTTATCAAGTTCTGCAAAAACTTTATTCAGGACTTCGTTCCTATTTGTACACCAATCCATTAGGCTCGGGTCTAAGCGGAATATGCCGGAAACCCATCGGGAAAAGGCGTAAAACTCTGGCTTGTTCTGTTCTGGAGCAACCTGATTGTAGAGCGAAGTGACTGCTATGTTGGGACTAAGAGATACAGTTTAGATCAGGGTTGCCAGTGTAGCCTATTCCAGCTGAAATGTAAAAAATCTTTTTTCCTTTTTCAAATCCATTTGGCGGAAAAAAAAATTATTAGCTGGCCAAATTTGTTTTGGCCCTTTCCGGTCTTTTTCAAACCATTTGGGAGGCAGAAAATTCATCTATTCAGCCAAATCCATTTTGGCCATTTTGGGCCCTTCTAGCGCGAACTGACTGCAACGAACTAAAAAGTATTCTTATATTTCATTGACAGTAAGTACTAAGTAAGCCAATTTTTATATATTGAATGTATCTTTGCGTCTGTTGTTATACTGTATAGGCTTCCGACACGCCTGTAGTTATGTGGAATAATACATTTACGAAGATATGAAGAAAGTAGAGAAATGACAAGACAATGATGATCACAACTTGATGGAAAACTTGTAAATCTAAATTAACGTGCAAAATTAATTATTGATTATATAGTATGTTTCACAAAATTGTACAACATTGAGTACGAATAATTTCGGATGGTTTAGGTACCTGTAGATCGGCAAGGGATTTAGCTTGTGAGTGAGGCTTGGCAGCGGGAAACAAAAATATGTTATTTCTTATTTAGGGGTCCAGGGGTAAGCCTTTGTGGTAAAAATTGTAAGTTTGCAGCTTTGAAACGGCAGCAGTTTCAGCGGTTCCTGAGGGGTAACTCAACTGCAAATCACTGCCCTTTCTGGAGGGGTGCAAGAGTATTTAAAAATAGAATTTTCTCGCCTTTTTTATACCTGCTTGTCATTTTATAAAAGAAATATAAAAAGGTTTTTAATGTTTATATACTGTGATATGAACACTTGGGATGTTGTGAAGACTCTCGAAAAGCTAAAAAACATCTCACCTGCGGTTCGCGTTTTTATTACGCTTTTCTCAAGTCTCACAGTTTTACATGGCGGTTGTTGATCATTCTCCCGATCCAGTCTATCATGAAATGGACCTTTTGGACTTCATTTCTGAATTATGTGACCGTATTTTATCTTACGATCTAAACGCAAAGATTGTCATTTCTGGTGACATCAATCAGTTAAACGTAAGAGACCTTTTGCGTCAACATGCCTTGCAAAAGATTGTTAAAGCCCCCACCAGAGGTCAGCGAACTTTGGATGTATTCTTGACTGTCCATTTTTAATGAGAATTTTCAACTGGGTTTGAAAGCCTTGTGCATTCTGATCACCTTACTGTCATAATTTCGCCTAATGTTCCTGTTAAACCCATTAGGAAACATCAGTACTTCATGGATGTGCGGGAACAATGCAAGATCAATGTGGATAAGAAGTCGGAGGTTTTTATTGGAGTCATATTAATAACTTAAATGGTGTTAGTGAAGCAGTTTGCATATTGAATGACAGTTTATGGACAATGTTTAAAGTGTTTCCCTCTTATAAAGGTGGAAACGTCATCAAGGGAGCCACCTTATATGTTCCCGCTAGTTAAACATTTATGTAAGATCAGAAATAAGAATCTCAACAAGCATACTCAAGTTGAGAATTTTTTTTATATGTAGCATACTCAAGAGATAATTAACAGGCTAATTCGTGCAAACCAGGTCAGTGCTGTTAATGAAGGAAATCGGAAGAATAACAAAGGATCTAAAGACCGGTGGGACCGACAGGAAAACTCAAGGTATTCCAGTTAGTAAGACAATAAATCCATCTAACATTAATGCCAACTTTGGGGCATCACAAATATCACGAGACTTTTTGAAAAACTTGTTTATTAACAGAAATTATCTACAACTTTAAAATCATCTATTGGTCCTGACCAGTTTGTCTATAAAGAGGGTCACAATACTACCATGGCCCTCATGACTGGTTGACAGATGCGGATTTTGTTAGGGTATGTTTCTATTTTAGTAAGGCTTTAGACTTGGTTTCTCATCAAACAGTGTGTAATAAGCTTAAATCTTTTGACGTCAATCCCTACATTACTAATTGGATAATAAGCTTTAAGTAATACAAAGCAAAGAGTGGTAATGGATGGAGTCACCACGGAGTTCGCTAGTATCAATAGAGGCGTACCCCATGGAACGGTACTAGGTCCCGGTTTCTTTTCTATAATGGTAAATGACATCATGGCTGTGGATCCAAATAGAAATTTGATCATTAAGTACGTGGATGACATTACGTGAAATTCAGAATATCGAGCGCTGGTCTAGAGAAAATTGGATGACACTTAACCTTAGCAAGACATGGGAGATGGTCGTGAGGGGAAAGACAAGGAAACCTCTACGAGAGATAATACCTAATAGAAGGAGAAAGAATGAAATTAAATTGTTAGGCGTGATATTTAATGAAGATCCTAGTAAACGGGACTCTCACTTTGACATGATGCTTAGTAAAGCCAGTTCCAAATTATACATTTTGAGAATAGGGAGTTTAAGTAAACACTACGGCAACGTTTACAGTAACGTGAACTAACAATAGGAATATTCATTAAAAACAAAAGGAATGAATAATTTGAAATCCCAAGAGTATTTTCAGTACCGTCCTACTTCTACACAGTACGTCGTCGAGGACATTTCCACGGTTCCACGACTACGTTGACACACAACAGATAAGACGTTCCGGATCTTTTAAACGTTAACATGCTGACCTGAGCTGCAGAGAAAAGTTTCTGAGGATAATCCTATCTGGACAATCCTATCAGCTATCTGAGCTGTTTCTCCCTAGAGGTCCAGTAAGGGCCTACCCTCATGGGTCCAGTGTTAGTACAGGAGGAAACCGGAGTACCCAGAGAAAACCTGCGATGCTTGGTAGAGTAAAACTGGACAACACTCTTCCCACATGTGATCAAGGTAACTTTAATCAGATAACTGCACGGGGCCGGAATCGAACCCTCGTCACAGTGGTGAGACACGTGCACTACCACTGTATGACCAGTACCCTAGTCACAGTGGTGAGACACACATACCCTACCACTGTCACAACTATCCTAGTCACAGTGGTGAGAGACACGTGCACTACCACTGTGCCACCAGTACCCTAGTTACAGTGGTGAGACACGTGCACTACCACCGTGTCGCCAGTACCCTAGTCACAGTGATGAGAAACACGTGCACTACCACTGTGCCACCAGTACCCTAGTCACAGTGGTGAGAGACATGTACACTACCACTGTGCCACCAGTACCCTAGTTACAGTGGTGAGACACGTGCACTACCACCGTGTCGCCAGTACCCTAGTCACAGTGATGAGACACGTGCACTACCACTGTGCCACCAGTACCCTAGTCACAGTGGTGAGAGACATGTACACTACCACTGTGCCACCAGCACCCCATAAACAACGTTGAGAATTCATTACAACGTCAGCAGAATGTTATTCTATTCAAATGTGTAAAGTTAAGTTACTTTCTTCAATGTTGTCGCCGTACTAGCTTGCTTAAACTCCCTAATATGTAAATAATACGGGCATTCTCTGTGTGAACTGGCCACTTTGACAGCCTGATTATGTCGTTATTTGTATAACCTACTGAGGTTTGGGCTTGTGACTTTGATACTGAGTACCTCGCTAGGTCAGACGTTTTGTAAACGTGCAGTTAAATATGGTTACACAAATAAATTTTTCGCCATCAAGGACTTAATATTAGGGATAGGCAATTATGGGAAAAGGTAACGTTTGATTCCACCCATTGTTCGCATCTCATTTCTGCACAAAGACCACGATACTTGCGAGAACGTGGGCATAATTACATCTTACCCCGGGTTCGCACGGAACGTTTTAAACGATCTTTTGTAAATGGACGTCTTTTTAATTTTATTTACATAGCTTTTTGAATTAAGGATTGAATGTAAGCTCGCATGTCTGTTTGCGGAGTGATTGTTTAATAAAGGCTTAATAATAACTAATAAGAATAATTCCGCGTATTTATTATCACAGATTACAAAATAACACGCAAGAATACTGAGACACGGTGACGTCATTTTCATTTTGTATTGGACGACAGAAACATGAGTGACATAACGAAAACTCAAAAAAACCTTGGTTATTTTATAAAACAGATAGAAAATACCTTTCGTGTCTCTGTAGTATGATAGAAACATTTATGGCGCCATTTAACCGCAAAAATACCTGCATGAAAACACTCGGCTTCACCCGCGGGTTTCCACAAGGCATTTTTCAGCATAAAATGACGTTATTCATGTTTGTACCACAGCACAGAGACACTGAAGCAAAGTTCTTTTTGTTAAATATAAACATGAAAAAGAATTTTAAATCTCTTAAATGCAAAACAAGGACAGCGTCAAGAATATCGCGAGGACAAAAAATTATTCAATTTCTTCTTTAACGAAAAACAATTGTTTTGTAAGGGCAAGCGGTCCAGGATGTTCCCATGGTGTTATCTTAGGCTCTCCAACATCAACTTTGACACCAATAAGACTCCCAGCCATAAAAGACTCGCTTCATTGCAACACTTGTCATACTTCAATAGTAGTCTTCTGGACTTCACCAGTACAGTCTAGAGTGTATACCTCTTTCTCTGAATCTCTGCTTCATTCAGCCATTTTATAAGATCTCACTTAATTTCCACCAGTTCCTCTTCGTCGTGTCTGTTGCATATCTTTGGCGCCCTTGGATAAATTTTCATTGGAGTGCCAGAGTTCATGCTATCTCGTGATTCAAGGTGGGATATCTAGGAGTGCTGGGAACTGAGTGGAGGCACGCCACTGAGGATATCAATGTGCGAATGTTACCTCTGAAGTTAGAAATTTACTTCTGGCAAAGAAAACTTGGCAGATATTTATTTACTGTATCATCACACATTAAAGTACACAAGAAAGAAAAAAGTTAAAGTGAAAGATATTCTAAGATTTACTTCATAAGCACTTGCTTGTTGTGGAAAATTTTACTTAAGATTAATAAAGTTATTCCAATTATTGTCACTCTTCGTCTTCCTCGGATTCTATAGGTTTGAAAGAAAATGGCACAAACAAGTAACCATTGCCATCGTAAAACTTGCTCTGGAACTCCACCCTAAAAATAAGGAAAATGTTTTAAAAATCTCATCGAATATGAACAAAAACATTTACCAAAAGAATTCATCTGACCCCAGACACCCTCTCTTTGTCAAGTTCAATACTACGAAATAATAATTTTAGATTTTTACAAACCAATGAAGTCGAAGTGCGTGTAAAAATGCGGATAATCCTTCCATAATAAGGAGAATAACGATGGTGAGAACTAAAAAAATCAACATTGTCATATTCATTAACATTATAATAATAAGCATACGTGGGCTTGTGTGAAATTAACAGTTCTAGTTCAATTGATTGGGGCTAAAGGAATGTTGAGAAGAATTAAAGTGTTTATGAAACAAAAGTTAAGTTTGTCTCAATTGGATAAAATAGTAAAATGACATTGATCTATTACACACGGCCTCCAGCTGCCGTAATCTATCAATAATCACAAAATCATTTCCAAACGTTCTGAAGCCTTTCATAAGGAGCTTGTTTGAACTAGTTACCCACAGGTGACTCCACCAACTGTTCTTTCCACAGAAATGTTGATACAAATGGATAGGTCATTTCCGAATTTCTTTTTTTTTCCAACATTAAAAGTATGGTCCAAAACATTTTAGAAAACCATGTTATAAATATGGATAAATGTATATCTCCAAAAGTGAATGAAAACTCATTTTGATACGAAAGGTTTTGAACTGAATCTCGTTTTAAACAGAGGAAAAAAAGGCAATTTGGATAAGGTCCATTCGAGAGGGACTTTCTAGTGTTAAAGCGACTAGTGACCTGCAGTGTCCTATTGATTAGCTCGCCGGTCATCTATCCACGGACCAAGCCTGTAATGAAGTACCTTAATCTCCCAAGGGGATAACAGGCTCGAAATTTCAGCATAGAGGAAGTGAAACCTTATTAAATTACTCAGGAACACAATCCGCAAGATTCGAGATGAAACAAATGGCAGACGCGACACCAAAAATCCGAGCAACTACATACAGCATGATAATTTTAAGAAGTATAACAAAGATTAACAAACCCAAGATATGAGTTAATAAACAAGACGAGAAAACGTTTCGGGTTATATTTGGACTATGTTTCAAAGTTATCGTCAGACCTAACAAAGCACAGGCACGCTCAGATGCTTAATATACATCTAAGTGTGCCGGTATTTAGTTAGGTCTGACGATGACTTTGAAATAGAGTCGAAATATAACTTGAAACGTTTCCTCGTCTTGTTAATTAACTGGTAACTTGGATTTGCAAGGTACTAATGCTCCGAGATGTCTTCTTCTTATACATACAGTATACCAGTCGACTTCCGAGTTATAATTTGAAGAAATCAGACTAAATACCCTTACAAAACATCGAACCTTACAAGGTAAGGTCTGAAAAAAACCCACGCACAGACGATAACCGTAAGCCTAACCTTAACGGTACCCGTAATTCACAAAAATTACGAAATTATACAATGAATATTCCTTTGGTTGATTAGAACCAAGGAATATTAAGTTGATGAGTGAGATCTCGCTCGTTTCTTGGTCTTAGACGTACTCGAAATTCCCCTGATTTTTCTACCAGGTTGCATTTTCTATTGCCCTTTAACCTTTCTGGGCCATACTCGACTTTTTAAATTTTGCTCTGGATAACGCCAGACGATTTTCCTCGTGAAGGGGAGATCATTCGGACATAACAGGGTTAAATGCTATGGATGACATCAACGTGCACGCATGCGCATGCTTATAAAAAAAAGTTTCACTTTCATGCAATACTCCCGTAAGTGGTCATTTTACGAGACCTGGACCTCTTTATACATACCTGCCCAGAATGCAAAGACCAAAAAAACTGCAAAAATGCCAACTATGCCGCTCATCTTCAAAGCATTTTCGAACACCATCTCCCACAAAACTTCGGAAAGTTCTAAATTTTGCAAATAAACAATAGAGCGTACCACTACCTCATAAACAATCAAAGGGTTTAAAGTTAAATACCACACAACAAAATGATACCTGCATGAGCCAAACTGAGCGCCCACAATCGAAGATAAGATGCGGTGTTTGAAATACAACTAAGACAATATTCAATGGTGTCGATGATTTGATGGATAAAAAGTTCACCGAAAACAAACTAAAGAAAGCCAACACAAAACATCACATATTAAGACCATGCTGTAACACGTTAAACTGCAGACGCGAGAGCAATAGTAAACCCAGAACAAGCCTTTAATTTTTATTAATCGACTTACATTGGCCAAAAGGTTGGTACATCACAATCAAATTACTGCCCAACAAATAATGGTGCTTATGCACATTGACTGGATGACGTCAGTAGAACATCCTCCGTCGATAATAAAAGGACGATTAGTTCTAATTTCCCTCATGAATACTATATGGAGGACCACTTGTTCCTCGTACAGTAGTTAGTACTGTATGGTTAACAAGAGCATGCTAAAACGAAGTGTTTACACCTTTTAAAGTATGCTAATTATTTTATAAACAAGATGTAAACTACTTTTAATATTTAGAAAATTTAATATAAAAAGCTGGAATGTTGTGACTGTTTGTATTGAGACTGCTTCCTATTTATTAATAAACTGTTCCTTTATCTCGCTAATTAAAAAGCAAAATAATGGCATAGTCTTGATCGATTGGTGTATAGGTAATGATAGGATAGGCGTACGTAATACGATACATTCAGGTACTATGATAGGTAACAGTGTACACATTTTAGGTAAAGGTAGTCAAAGACAGATGCAGGTAACTATATGACAGGTATAAGTAACTATATATTATGTTACCAAGTCATATGATAGGTACAGATAAATATATAATAAGGTAGAGCAGTGGCGGCGTGGCTCTCAAATAGGGGCCAGGAAATATGCTTAAGGTCCACTTTTAGCAGGGGGTGTAAGGTGGGGTGAGGAGATTGCTGCCAATAAAAGTACGAGGTGAATTGTAGATGCGAAAACCTTAAATTCATTTAAGATAAAAACTTAGAAGAAAGAACTGACATGAAGTGCGTTTATAATGACACGTGTCAATAATAAAATATAAATGATTAAAAGTTACCTCCTGCAGGAACTACACGAGTTTCAAATTTCATAACTCTATGCTGCTTTTACATCCAGCATAACGTTTTACATAAGGGCCTTAAGCCTACAAATCACTGGGGCCCACAAGCTACGAAACTCTTGGGGCCCACCGGGAAATGTCCCGGTGTCCCACGCTGCCACTGGGGGAGAGGTAATCACATGGTAGGTATAGACAGACACATGGTAGGTACATGTAATAAAGTTAGATCGTCAGTATCATGGGCGTAGAGTTTTTCTATTCCGGGGGGGGGAACCGAAAGCGGAAATGCCTGACTCCACGATCGGTGAATGATTTGTCACTAAGATTTCAAATTTTGGTGTTGGTTTAACTCATTTTCTCATATGCATCATGGGTGCTATTGGCTTGAGGAAATAAAGCTTTGACGGTTATATTACCCCAGCCAGCACGTTAGTAACCCCACCATTCATGAATCACGTATCAATTAATATAAAGTCCCAGGGGGGCTAAACCTCCCAAAGCTATTTCTGAGGGGGCTGGCGCCCCTTAGCCCCTCGATATTCTCCACCTATGGCCAGTATAGGTAATTATGTCCTAGGTATAGGTAACTATATAGCGGGTATTGTTATGTGATATCAAGTGCAATGAAGGATTTACAATACGAATACCTTGATTATTACAAGTCTTTGACCATACGAAACAATCACCAATGTTTACAGTGTTCTTATAAGACTCATTAAAGATTCATGATAAAAATACAAAGCAAATCATAACCGTGTCGTGTCTTTAATTGTGGTAAAAACACGCTTACTTTTCTCCTTAAATTTTTGCGGCTTAGAAAACAACTTCCAAACTTTCTTCGCCAATTAATGTATTAAGAGGTCCGTTTTATAAGTAATTTAAAAACTCGCAGCTCGTGCTTTATCGGATCGAAAACATTCGGCTGTCGCCTCATGTTTTAAATCCGAAAAAGCACTCCTGCTCGGTTTTTAAATATTACTTCCATAGAGGCCACCTCATTTTTCCACTCAAAAGGTTCATGCAATTGATGGAAAGGTTTTTGAAATGAAACGTGCGAACTCCACAAGTAAGTTTAAAACCAATAGGAAAGTTTTACTTCAGACGTTCTTTGTAATCATGTTACGATATTTCGAAGATAACTCAGTAACAGTGATTCCCAATATTTCTTTATGAACAGATCTTTTCAAATTTTACTGTTGTTATGGACATATCTATTATACTCAATGGAGTGCAATTAGTTTAAGTAATTAGACGAACACTAGTGCGTTTAAAGCGAAGGGCACACGACAGATTGCGAAATATCCTGAGAGCGGAGCGGAACGTCGAATTTTTAATCAGATCTATGATCTTTGCAGTATTTGAACGACTTTACATTAGGTTACCTATGAATTCTATAAGCTCTAAATTCACGATTAAAATAGCCCATTTAGAGTGAAGAGTTCAAAAAAGTGATGTCCATGTTTTCTATGCATTGAGCCATGGTTTGTTTATACAAGTAATACCATGAAATGAGGTGTATTAGTTATTAAACCTCCCGCTCCAATTTTACTAAACAACCCTCATCGAGCGCGAGGTTTAATAGCTAATGTACCAAAATTTCATGGTATTACTTTGTAATATCATGTTTGCAGAGATTTTCTCGTCGTCAGTCTTTGCGAGGCTTTGGATCATGACCGATCGTTTTATTTTGGGGGTCCGGAAGAGTCAAAGAGAATTAAACGACTTCGAAATTTTCTCAAAGAAATTCAAGTAATACTACGTTAATACAGGTTTGACGTCACTGGAGGAAGTGATGGCACAAATGAATTTTAATGAGGTAAATCAGTTGTTAATAAACCTGGAAAAACAAAAGAAATTGAGGCAAATATGATATTGTAGTAATAACAAGCTTAATTTAGATCAGTTGGAAGAGGATTATTACAATAATAAGAGGTTATTACGACCAAAACAGGTACAACCAACGAATAGGATTTCGGCCATTCCAGATTGACCTTGAAAGGGGTAAAATTCTCGATTTATTATGCACTCAAACAGCTTCCTTGGAACTCTCACCTCTCACAGTTATATCATAAAAATAAAACTGAATGCGCCTTTCAACGCGATTTTCTATGGTTAAAATCATATTCATGCAAGGTGACGATCAAGCCGGAGAGAAAGATAAAGGAAATGTACACAATATGTGAGGAACTACGAGGTAAGAAACAAACGCTGTACGTTCCAAGATCCCATGTGTGTAAAGTCGGTGTACATTTGGGAAAACCAATGATTATTCGAAACAAGGGAAACAGAGCATAAAAACTGAGTGAAATTAACCAAAGAAGACATACCATCTGGCGGACTGCACTTAGTTGAAAAAAATGCATGAGAAAGGAAGACTGCGGTTTAGTACGAAGGAGAGATTAATCGGAAAGAGGCAATGGTAAGAGCTGTGGACAGAAGGCTGTGACAGAGAAGTTTCACGAAAGGATCGCGTCACTAAGAAAAACCCACAATGGTAAGCGAGTATTGAATACGTTTGGACAACTTGAATGGGAAACCCTTTCTTAGTTTCTTCTTCGATAAAGAAAATAGTAGGAACAAAAAAAAGTAAGTGCAGTTGATTCTCTACTTCTATTCAGTTTTTTTTTATTATTATTATTATTATTATTATTATTATTACAACTCGCACACCACCCAACTAAAGACAGGTGTTGTACAACAGGACGATAGGTCTCCTTCGAGGCACAATCACCTCTTACACCATAAATTGTTAAAAATATTAAAATAAAAAAAGGATAACCTGAACTAACACGAATAACTGAGCCAAGGCTCATCGTTGAATGCGGACGCGCAGCGGCTATTTCCTAACAGATCGCTGGGCCCCAAGTAGACACAGACCACCACGGTGACAGATTGCAACAGATGGCCTGAAGGGAAACGGTGAAACTGTTCGAAACATCGTCTTAACAAATCGGTTTAGACTTGGAAAACCACGTCGAAAGACCTATTTGATTTTGCTGTTCTTAATTTGCACTCCTTTCTATGACTCAGTACGGCATTATTTTAGGCATTCGCATTATTGAACCATAATTGTATTGCACATTATTAATATCTACTTCTCAAACTCATTAATAATTCATGACCTAATTAACCAACCAGACGAACATATTTGGTCATGTGCATGTGTTTTGAAACCCCGGTAAAGGTCGAGTAAACTGAATTCATTATTAAGAAATCAGATAATAAACGGCTCTTACTTCGAACCGATTATTACCACATTTCTTAATTATAAATTGAAAATAGACGATTGAGAAGTTATTTCATAAACTCGTGTCTCGTGTTTTACCAGGGGTTACAAACACTGGAGAACAATAAAAAGCACTCGGCCTACCGCCTCGTGATTTTCAATGTTCTCTAGCGTTTGTAAAACATTCGAGAACGACAAAAATCACTCGGCCTACGGCCTCGTGATTTTCATTATCCTCTCATGTTTTACCAACACTCGAGAACAATCAAAATCACTCGGTTCACGGCCTCGTGATTTTCATTGTTCTCTCGTGTTTGTAACCCCTGGTAAAACACTCGAACTCGTTTATGGAATATTACTTTTTACATTTTTAATATTTTTTACGATTTCCACAACATTTTCGCCGGACTAGAAACATTTTCTTGAAAAGACTTTAGACTTGGTTAGCGGAAATAGTTTCACCAAAGAGGAAAGGTACAATAGTAGCTTATTCAAAATGTGGTTTGTCAAAATTCTTCAATGCTCAGATAGGTTCTTGAACTCGAGTAACTGGATTCTTTCCTTAGTATTTCGCATTACGAAAAAGTTCCTCGTGGTTTGGACTAATTTTACATCTGTTTTTCTCTTGTCACAATTTATAGTTGTATATTTGGATATGTTGACTTTGCACTTTTGCAAACTCACCTAAGAGAGGTTTACGGTCCTAGGTTGTTTTGAAAAATTTAATTTTGATCAGCTGCCATTGTGAATCAATAGTTTCCAGTTGGTAATTGGCCCATTGTACTTCGTGTTTCCTAAATAGCACGTCTCATGACATTTCTTCAAATGAACTGCTCAAGTGATTTCTAGAAGCAAACTGCTTAACGCATTTCTTCAAAGGAATAGCAGATGACAACTCGAGCAAATATTCCAAATGACCAGAAAAGATTATTTCAGAACAAAAATTCGAGAAAAGACAAACACTTCGCAAGTGTTAAAAACATCATGAACATGGCATTTAAGTTTTAATAATCCTTAACAAAACACACCTCATCTTCTTCAGGTTCTTCACTCTCTCTGTTTTCCGTGAACATGTCATGGTGTACGGATGCACCTAGAATGTCATTACTCGTAAGCTGCTCTTCATCATCATCATGACTTTCGCTTGACTGACGAATTTTTCGAAATCCCTATCAGTGTAAGAGAAAAACTGAACCGTGAAAGTAACGGGAAAAGGTTTGACCCTCCTGAAGCAAGGCAAAGAAGTGAGATGTTAAAGAAAGTTGTTAAAGAGCAAATCAATCAATCAATCAATCAATCAATCAATCATGTAACCAGCCAGTTAGTCATATTATGAATTATGCAATTATGAAATCAGTCAATCAATTGATCAATCAATAGACTTCTCAGCAAATCTATAAAGTGACAAATCAATCATTCAATCAGGAAACCAACAACTCAGTCAAGCGGCAGATCTATCCATTAATTAATCAATCAATCAATCAATCAATCAATAAGTCAATCAATTAATCAGTCGTGAAGTAAGTCAATTAATCAATAAGTCAGTCGGTAAGTTAATCAATCAGTAAGTGAATCAATCAGTAAGACATTCAATCAATTCAATTAATAAGTCAATCAACTTATCCATCCACAAATCAATCAAGCTAATGCATTAATCAATTAAAGTTTAATAAAACAAACGAACGAATAATCGATCGACGAACACGCCAGTAAACGTATACCCAAATAACAAATCGGCAAGTAAACAAACAAACCAAACAAGAACTGAAAACAAGCCGGACAAGCCAAACAGACCAACAAGAACGCAATCGTACAATACAAAGAAAACAATCGGACTGAACGAACATCACAAAAATGAACAAAACCATACAAGCAAAGAAACCAACCAACCAACCAACAAAATAAAAAACAAAAAAAGAAACAAAAAACCCGAAACCAAGCAACAAACGTGGCGTTCAAACAAAAATACAACAACAACAACAAAAAGAATAAACAGGCAAATGTAACAAACTCGTCAAAACAAAACAAACATGAATAAAATAAAGAAACCAAAAATTTAAACCAGAAGACAAACAAAACAAAATAAACGGACGAACAAGTTAAAAAACAGACAAACCAACTAACAAAGATGACAAAGAAAAACAAAAACTATCATTAATATAATCAATTGTTCAACCGATTCGTTGAAATTGAAAAAGTATTGTCAGAGATCAAAATGATACCGTACAAACGAGGGTCAAGTTACTCTAGCTCAAGTATACTCGCCTTTCTGCACTTTGATAAAGGTATGATCATCGTCTTCATAATTACATGTCTTCTAATTTGACATATTTCGTTCAAATATTTTTACTTGTAATTTACTTATAAAAAACAACGTAAATGTGAATGATACAAACAAAAAAGTAAAAAGAAATCACATATAAAATATCTTGAACTCAAAACTAGATATTATTAACCAGGTATTTTATTATTAATTGCTCAATTTATTTTTTCAAGACAATTTTGCGAGTTTCTTAAGTTTACATCCGGGCTTAAAACACCCGATGGTAGTTGGATAGTTTTCAGATCTTCTATTTCACGAAATTACTGTCGGTTCGGTTCAGACGTCAAGAATTAATAAACCACCAGATTGACCTGGGTTTACACGTGACCATTAATCAAGACGATTTCTCATCCACACGTTTGTGGTTTTATCAGGGAAAAAAACTTTGAATCGCGTGTATCCCAATGAAAAAACGTCCAGATTAATGGTAGTGTATAAATGAAACATCATCTAATGGCGTAACAGTCGAAGGGTCCTAAAGGGAAAAAACCCCTGGACTACCCCAACTGGTAGAATAATGTAATTTTTAACTATCGTACCAGATATTTCGACAATTTCAGGTCTAATACATGAAATTTAAGTGCTCGAGACGCTACTCTTCAAATCTTTACTAAATATTTCCTTCCCCGGCAAAATTTACCAAGGTCCCAATCATGGCCCCGCTCTAGAAATGTCATAGTTACGCCACTTGCCTCGTAACGAAGACACGCGCCTAATTTTAATTCTAACTTGGTACTAATTTTTATTTTTATGAAAAGCAAGTTAATTATGTGGACCTCAAATATCATTGAATTGAAAGCAAAATATCGGTTATTATCATTGGCACACGCTATGCGGAGAAAATTTCATGACAATTTCCCTACAGGAAAAATCAAATAAAATTTTTTTGACGACTGCAGAATTTGAGCCTCGGTGAAACGAGAAGGGTTGCTGCTACAAGTTTGCTGGCGGTAAGTTTCATTGAAGGTCACGAAGAGAGAAGGCAAGTCAATAAAGTTTAACCATTTCCACCCAGGGAGGTCTCCCATTGACGAATAAAATCGCGTGGCGTGAGCCAGAGTAAACTTGAGAAACCAGATGTACGGTCCAAAAAGAGTTCAAATTTAACAACTTGAAACAGCTTACATTGATGGCCAAATGAAAGAGCAAGGCAGTGCAAACTGTTGAAAACACGCACAAATATTTAAACTTGCAGTAATTCGATGCTTGCGAATGCAATTCGAAACTTCCAGGAACTTACTCTCTTCAAAAGCACCACTTCCTCCGAGCGTAAAGTTTTCATGCGTTTTTATGTGGAAAGAAATTTTAATGCAAAACTCGTGCGTGGGACATCTTACACTTAATGGCATGCAGATTCAGGAAGCTCCGTGGGGCGATTTGTTTCCGAAACAGCGGCATGTGAACTAGCGGACGTGAGGGGAATTTTGCCCCCCCCCCCCCCTCAACTCGTTTTCCCCTATAATTCGGCCTACCAAAGCCGACTTCAGAGGAAAGCCAGACGATTTTATTCAGCAGAGGGAGTCCCGAAGCGGCCAAAAGGTTAAAGGTAATTTTAGGTGACATTTGCAACGATATGAAGAATTAACCCTTTGCCTGTCTAGCCTTAGCACAAGCGTGCGAAAGCAACTAAGAGTGTGTCATATGTGATGCACGGGACAGACAAAGGGTTAAAAAAAGTATTTTCAGGTTTGAGGTTTTAGTTCTGTTACCATGGCAACACTTGGTTGACACTGTGCTCCAAAAGTAATACAGTTTAACACAAGAGTGTGAGGTCATAAGGATATTTCAGTATAATTACAATTTATATTTAATATCATTTTTCAACTTTGCCATACTCTCACGCTGCATATCACATGCGAGGTTTCTTGCAGAAATCAAAAGAAATGGAAGTTCCAATACAAATTGTTGGGAAAAACATAAAATTTCAATAATTTTTCACTTGACTATGACCTCATAACAAGTAAAAAACTGAAGTCAGCAATTTTCTGGAAATGACGTACTGTAGAGATCTCTTACATCAAACTTTATTTCGAAAGCTTCAGAGGGATCTAAAAGAGCCCAGTGTGAGCAGGGAGTGCCAGTAGTGTCATTAAGAATAAAACCGACAAAATTGACAAAACAAAACTAAAAATACGCCATAAAATTGCTAATTTCAAAACGTGACACATTTTTTCCAGCATAATTCTAATTTAATTAATTTTTGTCGTCAAAATAAACAGAGTTAGGTCAGTTGGTTTGCCATCATAATAGGGTGAGGATTTATGTATTAATAATTATTCAATTTGGTTTTCATTGTTTATCCTAGATTTGACTAGATAATAATTTGACTTGTTTAATATGGACTGACAATTAGAAATCATAATAATTTATTTTAAACATATTTTTATTGGACTGGCAAGTTAGCGATGAAATCTTGATGCACAATGCCTGAAAGAATGACTGTGTCAAATTGACGCACCTGCATTATACAGCTTTTTTGTTTAATATCTATTGATTGTTTGATTGACTGTTTTGATTACATCATCTGGCACTTCTAGAGTTTTATTCTTTAAAAGCTTTACTTTACTGAGGAATTCTTTACTTAAGACATGTTAATAAACATTTTTAATGTCATCCAATTTTTAATTTTCGTCTCTAGTTTAAGACTATTTACAATCAAGAAGCATATTTGAAGGGGACATACCTGACGGTGTAGAGATTTCTGTTGATACAAGAGATATAACGGCTTGGAAAGCAACATCCAAGGTATGCACAGGACGGCTAAAACAGCACACATTTTCTCAATCCAAGGCTTAAATGAAGACAAGAAGATGGTAATGAACAGGCAGTCAAAAAAGCGGAGAGTATACTTATACATAATTTTTGTCAAACATTTAAACATGTGAATGTCACGTATACACCGAATAAACAATGGAGAAGCACCAACGTTTCACTTATATTCTTATAATATCATCATATTCTTTAGTCAAACGCGTATCACCCTCAGAGAATACCATAACTAAACATTTAACTTAAAACCGCGAACCCTGGAGTTGACTTTTCAACATTTATCTTAACTTGACCCAGTGACGGACAGAACTCTACAGGCTCCTGCGGACAAACGTAACCTATCGTACTTTCCTCCCACTTAGCCAACTTAAAAAAATAACAAAAATGGTGATAAATTGGGGGATTAAACTGTAAGAGCCTTCGCGACATTTTTGGGTTTCTTTTTTACATTTGTATACAAAAATTTTCGCACGATATCACAATTTTGGAGTCGTTATTTTGGCACCCAGGGGCAACTGTCCCTCCTTCCTTCTCCACATCTGACTTCGCCACAGTCAAGTTCATCTGTCACGGAGAGTACGACTGACTCATGTTTTCTTGCATTTTTAACTCGATATATGAATAAGGAACATTTTACCTGCGGTCGTGGCTGATTGACAGTAAGCTAAGGGGAAATAATGGTCATAATTGGACATACCGAACAACCAAAAATTAGTTCACAAAGCAAAAATTATAACAAATATTTAAAAAACGAGCAGGAGTGCAATATCGGATTTAAAACATGAGGTGATAGCCGAGTACTTTAAATCCGATGAAGCACGTGCTACGATTTGTTTTTAAATGACATCTAAAACGAATCTCTTAAATACGCTAATTCGCGAAGAAAGTTTGGAAATTAATGTTTCCTAAGCCGCAAAATTTGAGGAGAAAAGTGAAGCGTGTTTTTATCACATCTAAAGACGCGACAAGGTTATGATTTTCCTTTGTGTTCTCATCTTGAATTATTAATGAGCATTAGAAAATTTAAAAACCGAGGAGTATTTTATCTGGATTTAGATCCAGGATTTCAGATGTCTTCTAAAGTTTACCTCCTAATACGCTAATTCGCAAAGAAACTTCAGAAAGTTATGTTTTCTAAGCCGAAAAAAAGTAATTTCTTCACATATAAAGGCACGTGTCTCTATCACATATAAAGAGCTGACACGGTCAGGATTTTCTTTTGTATTTTATTGATGAATTTTTAATGAATTTTAGAAGCTTCATCATAATTGGATTTATACTTTCGTAAATGCGGAATAGTAAGCCTCCGAACACACGATTTAACTGAAATAGTTTGTCAAACAATTCTCTGAAAGGGATATGCGTACGGGTGAAGAATGCGAAGATATAATGATAAGGATACAAACGAAATGTTGGTGCCTCTGCGCAGTTAGTCAGATGTATGGATGATATTTAAAGGTTCATAACACACGTGAGGACTGACGTAATATAGAACTGTTCCCTCTGGATTTCACAGTTTAATTTTCCTAGTTGTACTGACAATAAACTGTCTGCTATCCAACTGTCTACTATCCAGTTGAATTTGTTCAGCAGAAGGTCTTAATTGAAATGTTTTGTGAGTAGGCACTTGTAAGTAATAATTATACCTTTCTCTTCTGTTTATACTTCGTAGTTCAGGTACATTGATGGAATACTATGTGAGTTGGAGTGTGTAAAGGTACTCATGTGGGAGAAGGTGGACGGACTAATATAGATCGATCACGAGAATGGAGGAGGTTATGAAAAAAACGAGCATTTTTAAAGGTACGACAGCACGCTTAGATAGTCTTGCCAATTTTACCTGCGCATCAAACAGTTTGTCCTCTTCAGCTGTCATGCTCGAGATCTTTAAAAACATGTTTATAAGAACCAGCAAAAGACTTGGATACTAAAAGAAAAGAATGACATACTGAAATATTAAGTGAAATGGACAATGGCATTTCTAACATCACATACAGTCACATGTGGTGCAGACATACGAACCTGTTGTGTACTAAAAAACAAACAAAAAACAAACATACATATAAACTTAGGAACATAAAAGCATGCAAACAAACAAACAAACAAACAAACATACAAACCTTCAAACAAACAAATAAACAAGCATACAAGGAAACAAATGCAAAAGTGCAAACAAAGATATCAAAAATCCCCACAAGAACAAATGAACGTACGAACAAATATACAAATAAACAGGCCAGCAAGTAAGCGATAAAACATAGAGTAATTCTACGGGAAACAAGGGTTTTGTAATCTTTCACAGGAACTTACTTTGCTACTCTTAGAGTTAAAGGCGATCCACTTGTAGAAAATCAAAAAAACTAGGTAACCAAAAATACAAAGCAAAAACAAAACCTAAAGGGAAAAATACCGAAAAGAGTAGGTCGGTTACATATCCATTCTTCCAGCTCTTCTGTAATTCAAAATAATAAGACAGAGTAAAAACAGTTCGAGTCAATTCCACAGTACGTAAGTATGATAGTTCATCGCTGAAGACGGTAGGATTCTCTGTTTTCAATTGCGGGAATTTATACTTTTGAACAAAGCCAAGACAAAGAGAAGCCAAGAACGAAGCCAAGATAAACTTTTACTTTTGAAAATAACAATACTACAACTACAACTATTACAACTACTAATAATAAAAAGAACATTTGAATCTTTTACACCTACAGTGTCGCCGAAATAGAATGCATCAAAAAACTTAAGTAAAAAATAAGGTGTCATTTTTAGGAGTATAATGAAATGAAAACAAAGGTGTAACAGTTGGGAGACGTTCTCCCATTTCATACCTGAGGAATGAATACAGTGTAGATATTGATTCGCTGCCCAAAGTGTCTAAAAAATAATTTTATGGAATAAAAGGAAGACGATCAGTTACCATCCGACTGCTCGCTGAAAATCTATTACTAAATTCAATTATCTCCTTTAATTTAAAACGTTTAGGACAAGATCAAAGATTTAAACGTAAAAATACGCGACTTCCATAGTTCAACGGGTTCTTATTGGCGTAGTTGGACTGAATGTAATTCCAAAGTAAGAGTTTGTTTGTTACAAATAGATTAACCGAGATGTTATCTGCTTTGACGGCTGATGTTTACGAGTGTTGTTTACGGAAACAATTGTTCAGGATTTTTTACAGGGATATATATGTCAGATATTTGCCATGGACTTGACGAACTAAAATCAAAGGGCCTGGTCCTTTGCAGGTCAAGTCCTGGTGACAACGAGTGAAGAAAATTGAACATGTGGTTATCAGTAGAGTTATATAGCTCAGTACTATCGTCGTAGCCAGCGATTTTCCTCTCAAAAGAGCTTGAGTGATCTTTACACTGCGTAGTTTAGATAAAAATCTCTCTATACGAGAATAATAACAGTAGTACGTTTAAAGTGTTACTGTTAGGAAAATTCTTCGAAGTTTGAAATGAGCAAGAACTTTCCAACTTCAATGTTCACATACTCGAAACGCCTTGAAATGATTTTCCCTCACTCGAACGTAAATTAATTTATTTTTACGTTTGTTCTCGAGTCCGCCATCGTACAATTGTGCCCAGCAAGAGCTCAGAAACAAACCTCAGCTGGACAGTTTGAGGGGTGCAGCTGACTGGAATTGTAACTGAAAGACGTTCTACTAAAAAATTAACAAAGGTATAGCCATGTTATAAAGAGTGTAGCATGATCTAAAGTTTCCTGGCAAGCTCGGTGACAAGTCAACAACAAGGGCAGAAAGCTAACTTTGTTTTTCTTTTCTCGTGCAAATTTCTCCACACAACATCTCAAATTAAAAACCTTTGTGCGAAATCGGACTACTTTTAGGTTTCTAGATTCACTCACGATTTTCGTCGCAGTATAACTTTCAATTTACTTGATTGGTATTGCTCTCCATTTGCCCACGGTTACGCGTACAAAAACAGCCGAAAAGATGAGGGAAGTGCCAAAACTTAAGAAATTAGACATTGACGTTTCAAGCGAAGGTCCTTCGAAGGAGTAAAACTGGAGAAACGGGTTTCACTTCAACGAAGAGCATTCGCTGTAAATGACGGAATTAAAAAAGTGCCAATAAGACATGACGTTGGTCATTTTCAAGCAAATACCTTCCACCAGTTTTCCAAGTGAACCTATAGAATTTGCTGGCATTACAACAATATTAATTCCCTATGGAATTATTTGTCAGTATCAGTTACTGAGCCATATAAGATCCGACATTTCAACCGAGGATTTGCGAATGGTTTCAAATATTTACGAATGTCATTATAGAATATTATGAATTAGGGGACGATGATTGCCTGAAAGCCTCGTTTCTATAACTCGACAGAAACATGAAAAAGTTCAACTTGAACGGTAACGAGAATTCACACTCTCATTACAATAAATAGAAGCATCAATTTTGTCATTTGTACAATTTATTGTTCAGGGAATACGAAACATTTTTTTTGTTTTCATGGAGTTACAGAAGCACGAGTGGAGGTTTGGGCGAACGACGTTATTTCACCCTACAAGTAGTGCAAAATTGAAACTTACAAATAGTTGGCGCAACTGAGGCATATTCCAAATAGCATATGACTGACTCCCAAAATTACAGACATCTTCATTTTGAGGGAATTTGTAAAACTGATCTTGTTCTTTGCGAACTGCCATATCTATCAAATATAATTAAAAAAAACCCAGTTAAAACGATATAGAAAATCTTAAAGACGCAAATCACAGAACGGAGGCTGAAACTGAGTGGCACACCATGGAATCTAGCTGATAAGCCGTGGGGTTATACAATTTCACGAGGGGTTTGGGAAGGGCTTTTACCTGGCGGAACTTACAGCGAGATACAAAATGTTTCAAAACGCTTAACGGACAAATTTTTTACCCAATATAACGTCGATTAAGAGAGGTAAAAGGTGACAATGGGATGGTACTCATTTATCCATCGAACTTACAATCAGAAAACAATTTCCATAAATTAACCCGGTTTACAACCATTCGGTTAAAAGTGGAGGCTTGGAGGGATGGAAGACTTAGGGGCTTGGTCTCTGTTTTTCTAAGAAATCACTTTCGAAGGTATAAGAAGTATTTGGTATAAAAAGTGAAAGAAGTATTTGGTATAAAAGATATAAAAAAGGACTAAAAGTATATGAAAAATATTCAAAAAAGCATTGAAGTTTCTCAGGTCTGCTGTCATATATATTTGATTTAAATAATATTTTAATTTTTGATTTGAAATAACTTTCAAAATACATATGGAACCTAGAAGAAAACGGCAACCTATTACTATTAATTGGCCAATACTGAAGTGTGCCGCATCTTACACAAAAGAAGTAAACTTAGCAATAATTGAAACTGTTTGATGTTAGAGAAACGTGAGAGCTTGGATATATTGTCTTGGATATACTGCGCTTAGGTCGCACATATATATCGAATTTGCACCTTAGCTCACCATCTGAGTCTCGGTAGCTCAATGGTTAGAGCGTCTAACCGGTCATCAGAAGGTTGCGGGTTCGAACCCCGTCTGGGGCTCAGAAATCATTTTCTGAGTATCGAGCTTGAAGATCGTTCATCTACCACAATATATCCAAGCTCTCACGTTTCTCTAACATCAAACAGTTTCAATCATTATTAATATATAGTGGCTTCCGCTTAGGTCGCACATATATATCTAATTTGCACCTTAGCTCACCATCTGTGTCTCGGTAGCTCAATGGTTAGAGCGTCTAACCGGTCATCAGAAGGTTACAGGTTCGATCCCCGTCTGGGACTCAGAAATCATTTTCTGAGTATCGAGCTTGAAGAGCGTTCATCTACCATAAACTTAGCAAGTCAAATATACACTGTGTGGTGAGAAACAGTAATGAATCATCCAGCCTCCTACGGACTATGACACCAATGACGACTCCAAAAAGATGAAGATCGCATTTCTCTTGGAATTCCGAGTAGCAACAATTAACTTTAAGTGAAACCAATATAGATATGTATAGATGTATATACATACGTATAAATATACTTCTAAAATTCATTAAGAATTCATGTGGAAGATACAAAGGAAAATCATAGCCACGTCGTGTCTTTATAGTACGTGTTTTATCGAATCTAAAACACTCTTGCTCGGTTTTTAAATATTATATATAACAGACTTTCATATCCAAATTATATACATACGTCTATGAAATCTTCAGAGTAAAGTTTTTAAGTACTATTTTCGATAACTTCCTCGAGTGGGATAATCAAGAAAAAGGGGTCTAAAATCTCGTAAATTCTAAACTCTATTTGTTTAAACTATGCATGAAGTTCTTCCTCTCGGAGCCGGAATCAAGTTTAATTACCCCTTAATATATTCCCACTTACTACACGGTATATTAATTTAGGGGAAGGTACGTCGGGAGTTACTTGACGCACCACTTAAACTTCAAAATAGAGCAGCCAGATTACTGTTGGATGTAAGGGTATCGAATCCTTCAGTGATGTTATTTTGCAATCTGAAAAGGATCCCACTCCACAACTGAGTTAAAATGAGGAAAATATTGATTGCTGTTAATTGATTGCGAAGCTCACTTCCTACTGAGTTCTGCCAACTCACGAATCTCAATTATGACGTCGACTATCTTGATCAATTGTTGCCAAACATGGAAAAATATCGTTAAATGTACTTGTCATAGTTAAAGATTTCTTAGTCTTGCATCTGCCATTAATCATGTACTTTAATTCATTATAAAAACTAAAAACAGAAATGCAGTAACGATATTGTAGGTAAATCATAGGACCTGATTTATGTAAATATTTTGCAGTAGTTACATGTTATCTTTTTGTGGACGACTAAGTAGAATATCGCGTAGAGAGGTAATAATATAAACTAAATAAACCTTCATTAAATAAAGTTTAGTAATAACAATAAAAGTTAATAATATTATCATAGTTGACGTGCATAGTAAAGACGGTCACTTAAGGTATATGCCCGTCAAATCTTAGAATGTCTCAAATAGGCTTGGGGATTCGAGGGTCAGGAAACGATAAGCATACCGGGTCAACACCAAAGTAGTAAGGAATTCCACGATATTCATCAGTCCACGGTCTCAGCATGAAATCTGAAGGCCTAAAATTGGACGAATGGACAGAATAACAAACGTTAAAAATTATTGGACTCATTAATAACCAAGGAATAAAAAGAAAATAAAGTATAATACTCAATAAGCCATGACGAAAAACAAAATTTGAAGTTAAGTGGTAACAAATAAGATACAACACATGTGTTGTGATACGAGTGGTATAAGCTTTAAGCTTTGCAACAAGTTTTTCTTGTCTAAACACGTTGTAATTTTTATTTTTAATATTTAGTGCATGAATATTTAGATAAGATAATAAAAAAATTAAGAGAAAAGAATGTTGTCTGAACGATTTTATTATCTAATTAAAATATTAAAAAAATTTTTACCTTGTATAAAAACTTTTCGCACTTAGTAAATGAAACTTTTTCGCTGACCAATGTGCGGTTGTTGCAATCTTACTTTACATGCTGATACGTATTGATGAGTTCTGGTTATCGCTAGCAATACCTAATGAATCCCCTCATTTTACCACGTCGTTCATAGAGATCATATAAAACCAGAGAGGGTATGAGGGTGAACACTGGGGTGAAATTGAACGACGCCATTTTGAATAAAGTGGGGGCAAATTGTTTTTCTCCAGGCCCTTTTCCGTTTGTTCGAGAAACTCGAGGTCAAACAACTGATCTTTAGGAAATTGTTTCGTGTTTGTTTTCATCAACTTTATTGCAGAAAAACTGCTTTTCTGGGTATTAGTCGGCTATTACTTTTGCCTTAATTGTTTAACGTAGTTTGTTTTAAAAAAAAACAAAAAAGGCACAAAAGTGAAGTGGCCTTTGATCCTGACCTTGAACTTATCATCCGGGCATGTTTGTTTTACTACCCAATTTATCCAATATGGTGGCAACCAATTTTCCCCCGATTGTTGAGACATTTAGTTGCAATGCCCCCTGTAGTTAACATGATCTCCATGGTTCAGTTGCCATGCACGTTTTGCCACAGTGGGTTTTTCAAGCTGGACTTCAGAACAACACGTTTTGCGCTCGTTCAGACTTGTAGTCAGGTGTTTTCTTGTTACATCGACGGGACTCAGACCATACTCACATCGAAACGGGTGAACTGCCAGCTTCCAAGTAGAATTAGTCCGGTCTCTTGGCCTTGGTGGTATACCTTAAAGGTCATACTGGCAAGCGAGAAAGGTATCTTTCGATCTAGTGGGTACCAGGCTTATTTGAAGTAGGTTTACAAGTATGACGTGTGACCAGACTGGGATCGGAAGAAAATCACCGATGTCTCGAACTGTCATCAACCTTACCAGAACAAGTGTTGGCTTTGTCCACCCTTTTGTTGCATCTCGTGGTTAACCAACGAATAGTTCAGCGCAATATCGCGCCAGGATCGTGAAGCAACTTATAGGTGAGTCTTGTAATCACGTTCTTAAGCCAGACGTTTTTATCTGGGACATTAAAACAGTTCAAGTAATATTCAAAAGACATTTTACTTTGTTAGTCTGTTCGTAGATGTGCAAGTTGAAAACAACGCTCCTCGACAGGACTAATCTTTCACCGGAGCAATTCTTTAAACTTCTTAAACTGTGTCTCAGCTCAACTTGTTTCCAAAGGCGAGGTAAGTTTTACGAACTTATGTCTGGAGGAGCTATGGGATCTTCTTTAACTCTGATCATGGCAAATCTACACAAGGGGGAATTTTAAAAGATAGCTTTCGCAACTGCAAAACTGAAACTAGGTTTGTGAAGGGGAAATGGCGATGATACCTTGTGCAATTGGTCTCATTGCCTTTAATAAGTTTACATCTTTCTTAACCATTTTAATAGCATTCATCGTTCAGTTTAGTTTGCAATTAAAAAGCAGAATAAAGAAAAATTCATTTCGTTTTTTGGACGTTTTGCTTTAACTGTAAGCCTGATGGTATACCTTCGGCCTGAGAGTGATGCAAGCCAACGCATACAGACCAGTATTTAATCTATACATCATTCCACCATCTACAAATGTAATCTTTAGTACGCTAGAGCCTTGTCCACAGAGACAAAACATGAGTCGCTTATGGTCAGCCGTTATGAGCAATGGTTTTCCACGAGAAGCCATCCAGGTATCGACAGATATACTTAGCCATAAAACGGTAATAAAGTGAACAGGTCTTCTATGTACAGGTCTTGGTTCACACAAGTTCAAAAAGATCCTTTCCCGTGCTAGCTTTATGGTATACCACAGGAGGGACAAAAAACTTTATCAAGTATTCTGTATCCGTTAAGACAGAACAGCTTGCAGTTTACCGGATTCCATGCGAGTGTGGTGCGAGTACATAACATGGGCGGTATAGGAAGAAATTTATAGACAACTCTAAAGGAACGGAACACTTTTTTTACTGGAAAATCCAGGTAGAAAAATCCACCGTGGCAAAACATGCATGACAACTGGATCAAAAGGCAAAATTGGAGGAGTCATCACTTCTTGCCGGTGATGAACAATACTTCTCAAGGCGTGTCATGGAGTCAACTGAGATTACCAAGAATCCTAAGATTGTGCAAGAAGGACAAACTCTAAACAGCATATGGTCAGCTCTTTTGACACAATAGCTGTAGAATTGTCTTTCGATCGTCATCGTTAATTCGAATTTGAATAAATGAAATTACATCTTCGCTTGCGTGAGATTATCCGCAGCTTTAGCCGTTGACGTGACCCGGTGCTAGGCTCTCATCAAATTGCAAGTCAGAAAAGCTGGGCGGTTAATTAATTTAGCTAGTGTTTACCATTAATTGTGCTAAGTTACAAGTTAACGAGACTATGATGTGGTACATCTGAATATCATTTTGTGTCCGAGGCCTGCTGTTGCCTCGAACACATTTATTTCAATCTAACAACCTGGCCAACCAGGCGATCTTCAAAATTCCAATTTAAAAGAAGATAAAATTATTGAAGCTCTTACAAAATTAAAAATAAGGAAAAAATCCAGCTTACTTATTCTTACTGTTACTGCCTGGATACGTGAGGTTTCGATTATTCCAAGCACTGCCAAAAATGTTGAAAGACTTTGAAAAACAGTCGTTGTATATCAACCCAGTATAGACTGCGAATGCACCCATCAACAACACGATATAACGACCAGAGAATATCATTTCAAATATCTGAAAAGAAAATATAAGAAGGCACATATCGTTTGTATGAATATTAACCTTAGGTTTTGGTGGCTTGAATATTGTCATGAAAGAGAATAACGTTGATTGTCGGTGGAACATCAACGTTGCTCACCAAGGTCGTTAGTAGCAACTATTAAAGGTTAGGTGCATGGTTAATACTACGCGTGACACATGAGAGCACCCCGACAGCCTAAATAAAGACGTGAAGCAGTGATATCTTGAACGCTATATTCTTCATCAGAAAAATCGAACCTATCAATGTTCCTGTCAACCAAGCCACTGTATCAGAATCTTCACTCTGGTTTTGCCATCCAAAACATAACGCGTGGAGGATTCGTCAATCCATTCGTGAAAACGTCTTCACTCTGAAACTGGCTTTCATCGGAGCCTTAAGTATAAAATAAAACATATTCCGAAGAATAATGTCATCTTGAAAACTCAAGATATGAGTCAATACAAGATAAAACTATTGTTGAAACTGTGATATTTCGACTTTATTTCTTGTATTGACTCATATCTTGAGTTTTCAAGATGACGTTATTCTTCGGAATATATTTTATTTTATACTTTTTGAAGTTGTCGGCTGGTCATGGTTTTCGGAACCTTAAAGTGTCCATGAAGTGAAAAAACACGTGTGCACGTTCTTCGGAACTCTTAAATAGTGCTGTTCCTTGAGACATTTCCAACCTAAGAGATCTTTTTGACATTCTAAGTAACATGTGTCCTGCCATTGACACTTCATTTATTTATGACATGTTTTATCTCAAGTAACTTCACAATACTGACTTCTTGCAAAAATAACAATCCTAATCAATGATTACTTTTATAAAAGCTCTCTTTATAAAGTTTAACAGGCTAGAGTTAACCCTTTAGCTTCCGATCTTAAATATCTGTACGATTTAATGCATCCGAATTAGATTCATAAATAGAGTTCAATAGATTTTCAAAAGAATTTTGAATAGAATGAATAATCAAGAATTTAAAGAAGAATTATCACGTCTTCTTGTTCACTCAAATTCACTCAAACCTTGGGTTCTCACGATGTTGGTATTTTGCTAGCTTTGGAAGTTGGAAACTAGTTGATTTGAAAAAATTTAAAATTTTTATTTTTATGACTTGAAACTCTGTGTAATGACTTGTTATAAAATTGTTGAAGTATCGTTGAAGTTATCAAAAAATGCACTTAAAGCTCCACATGTGGGAATATTCGTCCCATGGCACCACAGAAAAAAATTCGAGTGATTTACAGAGGTTCCCTAGGGTCTTATGTACGGGACCAAATTTGTTGCAAATTGCGTAGAAAGTAGTGTGGTGGCTTACGTGGAAGGCCTGTCTTCGTACAAAGGGGACAGCGCGTGTATAGGCAACGCACCTGCAACGTGCGGGTAACTTCATTTGCAACAATTTTATGACGTCAAAATACCCAGAATAGCTAAAAACTTGCGAGTAATTTCTCCACTTCCTTATGGTGAAAGTTTTTTGAAAATTTTTTAAACAGGTGGCGATTGCAAAAAAACCATTGAACAATCATTGAATTAATTAAACAAACTGAACAACTATTCAATTAATTTTCAAAAACTCGTTTCTCCTGTCAATTATGACAAACGAGTGAATTTTAAGAAAACGTCATCGAACAAAACCCGTAAAATTTTAACGGGAATGTATTAGATATTGTTTTTTTATTTTAATAATGTATTTGTTGCCTTGCTAACTATTACGTTCGCATAAATTATTAAAGAAAGTACTCAAATGCGCATTGTGAATCTCTTTTGAGAATTCTATGAACGTACTTGACAAGAAAAAGAAATAAGATTTCTTAGAAAACCAAAGTATCCTGTAGTGTCGAAGACCCTAGGGAGCCACATCAATTGAACGATCTCTAAGATATCGAGACGTGATTCCCCCGTAACTCATAATGCAATGTGACGTCCGCAAGATGTTTTTACGTTTCAAATAAATACTAATAACTCGAGAATAAACTGAGGTATCGGAGAGGTATAAAAAGTAGATCTTTCGAATTTAAACAGGTCTTTCATGCAAGAAAGTTCCTTTCAAACTTTTTTTTCATTTCATGGATGCCATAAGACAACATATTGGTAGCTCCATTAAGTGAGGCTTTGCCCTCGAGTGAGAACAGAAGTATGCATGTATTACACGTCCTTCTCTGGGCTCGTTTCTCAAGCTTTGCCAGCTTTTCATCTTATTGCACTGAACTTAAACCCTCAGATGTTTGGCAGATTTTCACGACTCAAATTGTGTGCAATCCCTGCAACAGTCCTGCACTTTTCTCGCAAAAATTTCTCCATTTTCAAGATGTCAGAGCAGGGACTGGCCAAAGGGGGGTGAGTATCAGGGATCAGTTCCCAAGAAAATTTTCAGTATGGATATTCCCAAAACGACTCACTAATCTATTTCGTTACTTGAGGCAAAAATGAGGATGGATTGCAACGTTTTCAAAGATAAATTAACTACACAAATATACTACGACCATAGGTCATACTTTTCTTAACTAACGACATGATGCGAAATTTCCAAGTAGAAAGGGGTAACATATCACAGGCTCAAGATCTCTTGGGATGACCACCGATCGTGAAAATTCTGGCAGAAACATTGCTTAAGCTATCGTTACATAGACCATACTCAATAATTGCCGCCATACCAACATTCTTTTACTAGCATTTGAATTAAAGAGTGAACCGTAATGATACGAAAAAGTGGCATGAGCAACACGTGCATAAAAAAGGGAGAGCAAAAATTAGCTTTCCTGCAACTAGAACAAGAGGTTGCCACTTACTTAGGAAGACCTTTTGCAACAACAAAGCAAGCAACAAGGTAGAAAAAATTTAAAGCGAGTAAAGTGTCTATATAAATTGGATAACCCTATCAGCTGGCTATAAAGTCTTTCTAAAGAAAGTAATATATGTAAATATGATAGTGATAACAAAAGTTAATAAGCCATCTAACCTCTCCACCAGGTTTGGTAATTGCAAGTTTCTTTTCATTACGAACCATCCAGCAGGCAAAGAGGAACATGATGAAACCATGACCACAGTCGCCAAACATCACAGCAAACAAAAATGGGAAGGTTATGATCGTAAACAGAGCTAAGTAAGAAAGCAGTCAATCTAGTTACCATGGAAGGTTATATAAGTTGAGGGTTGCAGACTAACTGATGAAACAACAACAGCTTTCCAATCCCTTTAAAAATGATTTTCGACTGTCCTTGAAATTGTCATTATATACCTGTCTTTATTTATGACTAATCATGTTACTCAGATCATGCACCTATGGTAGTAAAATATTCTACAACTTTTAAGGATTTCCCGGGAAGGTTTACAAACTCCAACAACACAACTATATTCCTCACAAACAATGTTAGCTGAAACATCTACTTATACGTTAAAAAGCTCCATGATTTCTAGCTGAAGTGCCAGAGTAGTAGTCCGAAAATCCGAAGATTGCAGTTAAAAGTTGTTGCAGTTCATTTCGATACATTCATGCTATCACGAACTTTCAATTTAAAATTTCATTTTCTCTTTAAAACTTTTTAACTTGTGAGTGTAGTACTGATACTAGGTAAAGTGGGCCCATGGTCTGACTCTTACACGTTCACTTAATTATTATGCCTCAGAAGTTGTTAAATATTAGACGCTGTAAAACCAGTAACGTTCTGCTCTGTGGTGTGGTAGCAGGTTGGGCCGCTTAACGTATTTAACAAACAAAATTACACCTAATATGTTCATTAGCTTAAACCAGAAAATTATCTCGCCGCCTTCAAAAGCAGCAATAAGATTGCCTACAATAGCTGAAAGGCGTCAAGAAGTCTGGAATGGGAGGAATGCAGCATTCTTTCTAGGATTTTTTCTTTGGAGAAGAAGGAATGGTCGAAAACTAGTTTGCGAACTTTTTCAGAGGTTTTCTGTGGTTTCCGTCCAACAGGTTTAAAATTAACACATACCACGTTGCATCCTATAGCATTTTTGGGGACAAAAATGATCACGTTCAGTTATCATAACACTAAATGTAGGTATTTCTTGCCAAATATTTCATTGTGGCATATACTGTCGTGACACAGGCCTCAAAAAAAGGTTAGCCAAAATCTGAAGTGAGTCAAAGTGATGAACTACGCCTTCTTAGTGTGATAATATTATAAATTGCTTGTGTTACTGATATTTAACTGTGTTATCTTCCAACCGAGCAATTCGAAAGATGACAAAATTGCAGGAATGGCATTTACGTAGCTCCACCCCGAATGAGCAAGGAAAAGAGGGCCTGGAAACAAAATTGCGAGAGTAACCTGTGTCACATTTTCAATATTGAGTCAAAAAAGAAAAAAAACTTGCTCAACAGTCGACCAATGAAACAACAATCAAGTAAATATGCGTTAGTTCCAGATTTCTGTTTCATCCCTGGCATGTTAGTGTACGTAACAGCAAGATGCTTAGTAAAATGAACGTTTAATTTCATGTGTTGTCAAAGTCCCAACAGGATCGAGTCGCACAGCAAAGAGAGCAATTTCTAAACTTCGAAAACACAAGTAAACGTAAATCCTAATTTAACGATTTGCCATGCAAATGAAGCTGTACAAAAGAAGGACTATTGTGCAATGTCAATTTTGTGACGAATTCTCAATTGTAACATCGCATTTAGAGGGATTGCGGGGGACAGCATGGTCACAAGTGTGATAGCGGGGGACAGCATGGTCACAAGTTTGATAAAAAATTTTATCTCACGACACATCCATGACTCGATGTTCCAACTAAAGCTTTGAACTTTCTTTCAATTGATCACGTTAATTCATTCAGGTGTCCATCTTTTGGACAATGTCAAATTTGCATCATAAATGAAAGTTACGAATCATTTTGTTTTACATCGCCTCAACATCGTATATTACACAACGTCATATTTGTTGCGCTTATTAACCACAGAAGACAGACCATTAATAATTACTGTCGCTGTTAGTTAAATAGTTACCTGGATTAACCTCCTGGTAGTTAGCTACACCATAGGCATCAACTAAGCTCTGAAATCCAACAGTAAACTTGTTATTGCGGTTAAATGTTGGTGGATCTTGCTTTGTCGCCATACGGTTAAGAATTGATGGCACAGAAGCACCGCTTTGGTCCTTAAAAGACACAAATGAAATAATCATCATCAGTGTAGGATACCATCTTCACCTTTTGACACATGTCAAACAGAAAATACCAAACTGTGAAAGGTCTGATTCCACTATATTGAGACGTTTGCTGTGATTCTGGATATCTGAGGATGGCAGCCACACAAGCATCCAAGGCGTCGGTCAAACGAACACCGTTTCATAAGAACAGAAATCACCTGAATAGCATTAGAACTGTTATGGTGGTGATATGATAGTCGATCATAAGCTACCCATCCCGGCATGTTTTGCGACAGCTTCCCCACGCAATTCATTATTGGTCTTTTATAAACTTGGCATCGCTATTTCAAATGGAATGCACTACGGTTTTTCTCAAAACTTTTGTCTACTGCAGTAGAGTGCCATTTTCGAATTTGCATCGAACATCACATTGTCCAAGAATTAATACACGCTGGTTTTCGCAATACTTCCCAGACTCCAATCACGTATTACTAGGCAAATCACAAACCACATGTTATACTTCTCTCACAGACTAATCATAGGGGACGTTTTTGAGGATTTGAGAAAAAATACACAAATCACGCAAATATGAACGAGTAAAATCAAGTGGAATGGAATTAGAGGACTATATTACAGTCCGTCACTACATACGTTGGGTCCTGGTATTTCGAAATAATGAAAAATAAAATATGAAACAAAGTTTCTATGGACCGACGAAATTTTCGAGGGACACTCTAAGTTTCTTTTGTCATATATAAACTCGGTTTCAGGTGTTGGACTGTAAATGCCAAATATTCTTCAAAAATAAAATGCTGGTGTCCACTTACAGTTCCTCGTTTCAGTGCATCTTGTATCGCCTCTAAATCAGAAACCGGGCACCAACACTCGGCAATGAGGCACTTATGGGTCACATCCAAATTAAACATGTTCATCGTGTGATAGATTGCTTTAATTTTCCTGACCTACATATAAATATAAAATATGAAGAGGATTAATAAGAACAACTTCTGATCATCAACCAACATTGCTAAATATGTTTTATAAAGATATGTGAGATGAGCAGGCAGAACGCTGTAAAATACATTCTTAAACTCCTCATTAATTGGTGAGCAAAACACAAAGGAAATTACAACCAATTACAACCACGAGTTTTGATTCTACGATCAAACATTTTGTGTCTTTATTTATACTAGGATAATCCTATTAGCTAGTTAAGCAAGGGCCACACCTTATGGGTCCAGCCGTTACATTACAGGAGGAAACCGAAGAACTCGGAAAAACTTATGATGCTTGGTAGACATACACTGGACAACACTCTTCTCACATGTGACCAAGATAACTTTAATCAAATAACTGCATGGAGCCGACATTGAACCCTAGTCATAATGGTGAGACACGTGTACTACCACTGTGCCATCAGCACCCCTATAAATTAAGCCAACTTTTACGTCAGTTCTCTCCTGAAATCTTGGTTCATTAGAGAAGATATATCAAACACTTGGGACAGAATTTGACCCTTTGATCTAACACCTCGAAGAGCGTTTACAAAAACTCGTTTTTTCAAACAGTGCTCTCAGAGTTTGACCTCACGGTAAAACATTCACTCTCGTGGTTGATATATTGCCTAAAACTCTCCAAACATGTAAGAGACTGCCGTTTCTAACATAGCTTATTGGACTAAAAACCCGGTTTGTTATTCTCCAGATGTAGGAAAGTGAAGGATGCGTTGGTCGAGACCTCCTGATCTACAGAGGGCTGTATGTTCTCGCACGGAAGTAAGAAGATTTTGGCAATAAACAGTTTTAGAGATTTGTAATATTACCTTGATAAACCAATCTTTAATGCTCTTTGCAACAGTGCTCAATAGCCTGCGTCTGTGATCTTCGGTTTCGTTTAATACCTAAAAATTAAGTACAAGCTCCAACATAATAATGATTAAAGGTATAACAGATTTGCAAAACCAGTTAATTCTGTTGTCAACTGACAAGAAGAAAAAAATTCCTTAACTGTAATAAAACGAAGGACAAGTGATGATACAGATATCCAAGAGAATCATAAGTAATTATATAAATTGTGCGAAAGTTTCGAAATTAAAGATCAGTGAACCGAGTGGTGATAAAAATGTCATACAGTTTGAAGGTCTTCAATCCTGGTCATAACGCCCAGTGACATTTCTCTCCTCTCTTGAGTGGTGTCTGGGCATGGATACGTCGTGGCACGAAATCTATCAAAACAAAAATTTGAGTTTAATGGTTACTATCATCACAATATAACTTAGTTAGCACGAGTAACATCTCCAATGAAAGTTTAAGGGAGGGGGAAAAAAGGATTTAGTAAGTTTCACCAACCCATCACAAATCTTCTTTACTCTAGACTTCAGTTGTTCTCCTTGGAAGAAAACAATGAAGACACATTTATGAATGAGGAAACCAGTGACTGGATCTTCCAAAGGAGTCTCAATTTCCGCTTGCTTAAAGAAAACGTTTCCACGACACGCTCTCCACAGCAGACGCTCAAAGGAAGGCACTCTTTCTCGATCAATTACCCCAGTCACAAATCTATAAAGTATACCGTTACAAATATGTTAAACTTCTTGTTCAGGAAAGTTTTTCGGAACTTCAGAAGGGGATCAAACCCATAACCTCCTGATCATCGTTGAGATGCTCAAACCATAATGCTACACGGACCCAGACGGTAGGCAGATGATAAGAGTATTGCTTCGTGCTCATGGTACGACACCTATATACTTCACACCATGCAAGTACCAATATGGGCAATATTTGCTTAGCATCACTGATTCAATGGGGTAATGAGCTAACAAGATGTTCATATACTTGAAATGCTCATCCTCTCACGCTTTTTACTCAAAAAAAATTTTTTTTTGAACTTGTAAAGGGGAACCGAACTAAACTGCTCAATTCAAAATGCACCCTATTTTCCAACCATACTATTTTCCAACCATAATTTTGTCACGTCATTTCATTAAACATCCATGCAACTTCCTGATCAATACTATATGCTTATGCTGTCATTTCGTGATGGAAGTGGACCATGTTGAAAAATTAAATAAAAGGTATGATAAAATCACCCTAGAACAAATACGTTGCATACGATGAAGACCATCCAAAGTAATTAAACTGGCAAATCGAAGATTTCGGTCCAAGTGTTCGGTAAAGAAATGGAGTCCCCTGTTATTGAGTGTCATTCTAATGCGCACCTGTGTATTCACTTATTAAGATTGCAAAACAAATCTTACATGTCAGCTGACTTGAAATGTTTAATTATCTAGACAATGCTAAATCACATCACTGGAGGAGCGTCAGCTTACATAATTATATCACACTCGGAAGACTGGTGCTTAAAATGAGTGTTTTACGTTATGTGATCTAGCGTTCACCTGTTTAAAATGGTTACGTTGCGCAATGTAAGAATGAGCTGTTACAGATTTTAAACGACGAATATAAGAAAAAAAAAATGCTGGAGAAATCTGCAAGAGTTTTGTTGATATAGACGGAGCATGGAACAGTCCTCTCTTCGGTCCTCAGCAGGCGGCCTGTAAGGCTTAAACGTCATTTTTGTACTGTTTATAGGTGCGTTTTCTCGCCATTTGAAAGGCACGTCTTATTTAAGCTGCATTTTATTGTTTCTCTTATAAACTGCCACGTTAAGGCTGCTGGAGATCCACCTCTACCTCACTTGGCTAAAAGAACATCTCTCGAGTAAGCACCTTCCTGGAACAACCGCCGCGACAAAAGAACAGAACTACTTATGAATGCTGCACCACTCAAGTGGAAGTGTTGCAACTTTCATTGTTACTAGAAATAAAAAGCAGCAGTTTCCTCCAAATGCATTGTTTTTAATTAAGACTTCGTAAGTGCCGCTCTCCAATAAAAGCTGCATCAAAGAAGTCTTAAAATTTTAATCGACGCTACGGAACTTCCTCGAATACAACAGTGCGTCAGTTAAAAAGATTAGAAAAAGGTTCAAAAAGTGAAATAACTGCTTGAGAATTTGCAGTGTTGAGGAATAGGAACAAATGCAGTGTGAAGAACAGGCGACTCATTAACATAAACCACTATAATATCATGTTTACCTCAATTTCTTTTGTTTTCCCAGGTCCCATTAATAGCTAATTTACATCACTAAAATTCATTTGTACTAATACTACCTCCAGTGACGTGCAATTTAATGATATTCAGATTTGTCTGAAAGTATTTTAATCGAAATGATAAAGAACTAAAACCTTTCTTGATTTGCAATGGGCAATTCACATAAGTAAAAAGGTCCGTTGATATTCTTTTGTCCTTATCCAATAAAAGGCAAGCATTCCCAATCTCAAGTTGAACAATTTCACATTTGACTCAATATCAGAGGACTTTTGGCTTTCAAACGTTGTTTTCATTTCATAAAAATCCCTTTTGCCTCATTTCCGTAAATCTATGCTAAGATTTATACCTTTCTTCCCCCTGAATAAAGAGGCCCGAACACGAAACATGAGAGAGAGCCATGAAATGTCGAGCGAATACTCACCCAAGCTGTGAGGCTTGTTCACGTTGGTCATCCAGCAAGGTTGCTAAGTCATCAGTTCTTCCTTCATGCTGTGGTTCATACATATGAAGTTCAGCCTGCATCAATGTCACCACGGCAACACGCGTAGTATTTATTGTAGATTGGTTCATAATTCAGAATAATTGGGCAATCAATTCATGTTTATAACCACAATCAATTAAAAATCGTGTCAATCAGTTACAGCAACTATGTGATACCTTTACCAGAATAAGGAGACTAAGTCCAAATGGGGCCAAATCGCTACTTCAGAAAAGTTATCCAACGAACCCAAAGGACTAATTTTTCTACAGCAAAAATTTGTATCGTTCGATCTTAGTCCTCGTTGTTGTACTATTTTCGTGCAGGCCAACCTACTCCATACACAGAACCGTTACTGCGCTTACAACAAATGTAATTGATGTTTGAGATGGAAGCTGTTGTTAACAAATAATGTTTTATATGATGTTTGTTCAAAGGAAACAACTGTTTTAGACGATGTTTGTTTATGAAATATAAGTGTTTTCAATAATTAATAATACGAAGCAAATAATGATAATGGTTATTCAATAGATACAAATTATGTTTTATATAAAGGTTGTTCGTGAGATAAAAATAATGGTTGAGAGGTCATGGTTGTTGATAAAGTAAAGACTTTGAACAAATAATGTTTTCTTTACATTTTACACACGGTCATCTAACTGGAAAATCTAAAATATTAAATCAATAAAGCTGTTCTTTTTCCCCGTTTTACAGATTCATAACTGTTCACAAGGTTTTTAACCATCAAGGATAACATCATCAACGTTTTTGGAATTCCAAAATGCAAACATCTGTAACACGTAATGACAGACTTGAGTTTTATACCAACTCAGGTCTCATGCGTGGTCAAAATTCTAAATTTGTCTACTTTTATCGTTGTGAAAAGTTGCATTTTTCACCAAGTTTAATATCCTTGTAACTTTAAAGTAGAAACTAATAACTCGGGCTAATACTTGGCTTTATTTTCGCCTGCCGTATGCCAACATGGGGATACTTTGTTCCAGGGATGGGCATGGTTATATGGGGAATTCAATACTGCTGAAATGGCTTCGAAAAACTGGAGAGGCAGAATAAAACATAAACAAAAATGAACGCATTTTGAGTGTGGCATACTTTCTTACCTCTTCAAAGAATACTTGCGTCTTTCTAAGCATGTGTTTCAGTTCCGTCAGTTCTAGAAACCCCTTTTTCATTGCCTCAAAGTTTGCATTACTGTCCTTCATCTCATTTTCAAGTTGTTCGAACTGAGCCTTATTAAAAGAATATAAGCATTCATGAAAATGTGCGTTAAGCACCATCTCAGTTATCAGTTTCAGTACTCTTCGGTCTTTTAGTTACTAAGCTTTAAATTGGAACCAAAGCTCTGGTAAGATCACATTTCCCCCAATCAACCCTGACACTTCTTTAATGAGATTTTTATACCTGAAAGAGTTTACAAGTATATTGTTGATACCTTGACCTTTTAATGAACAATTGTATTCAACTGTACTATTGCCTCCTTTTGTCCAAATAATATGAAACCCCATCTTCTTTTAAGAGAGACTACTATATTAACTTATACAATGAGAAATGATAAAAATCTTCTTGATGCCATCATACCTCTAGATCAATCATTTCTCGTGGATGAGGGGCTGCTGGACTTTCATGAAAGCTTTGCATGTGTATATCCGCCTTGACAATTTCTTTCTGAAGAAACCCTAAAAAAATTTAGTTACATCACTGTACCAATGGGAATTCATAAATCTTGCAATAGAACACGAGCACTACGGGTATACTGTAGCATGCTGGGTCATACCTCTTACGTTTCACACGATTTCCAGAAACGAGATACGAAAATCCAGTGGATAAACCATACGACATATTCTGCACGTTGGGGTTTAGGGTGGGGCTGGAGTACGATCTTCCATGGAAAGTTCTGCTTTCTGAATTTCTGAAATCCCTGGAATGTGCAGTTTCAATTGTTGCCACGTCTTTGGCCTTAAGATTTATGTGTTCAACTTCATACAACTTTTATACCTTTAATCTTGTCCTTTTTAATTTCAAGAAATAGAAAATCGATCGAGAGTCTCTGCAGTGTGATGGAAATATGAATCCTGTCATTTTAATGGCAAAAACGTCTTATGCAAACACACGATGACCCGAACTGTTCTCAGGTACTTTTGTGGTTGTACTACCACAGTACAAAGATACAATCAAACTTCATGCCTGTCATATGCTGAGCACAGCGAGTGAACAACATTATCCATGCCGTAAGCTGCTAAACTTAAATTTCATGAGATTTTCTGCAAAAGATGCAAAATGGCAGTCTTATGTTTATGCTGCTACAGTTGCTCGAGGGTAGACTAAACGAACTGTCACGTCTACATACAAATATCCGTTAAGTATGGGTCATACAGTTCCTAAAGAACTCTCCAGGCACATCTAGGGGATGGGAAAGATATAATCTTAAAATCTCTTGATACCCTGTCAGGAAAATCCTAGTTGAAATTCAGATAGTGTTATTGTGCAATAAAATTAACTAATTTAAGCCTCCATTGTTCGAAGCAGAGATACTGGTGCTCCCTGGGATTCAATGTAGCGAATGAAGCAGCGTGGTCTTAATATATTTGAGTCCCTAACATGTACGGAACCAATAACCTTCTCATCACTGGTGAGATGAACCAAGATTTTATTTTTGTTTAAGCGATGAGTAAAATCTTAAAAAAACAAAAACAAAAACATATTGAGCAACACGGACTCAGATGGCGAGTAAAGGTTTGGAATAAGTACTAGTTTCCAATCTTCCCTCCCATTCTGAGTCTGTGCAACTTAATGGTCAGAGTATCTCATCAGCGATCCGAACGTTAAGGATGCAATTCTCATCAGGGGCTCAGAAAATTTTTTCCGAGCTATATGTGAACGAGCATGTGTATTTTTCGAAGACATCTGAACGTCAAATGGTATTGTATTACAAAGTTATCAATGCTTACATATAAGTCCATCTACCTGTGAGAACTATTAACGCCCATCCAATCAAAACAAAGGTAAAAGAGTGTGACGAGAGTGTGTTTGGATGGTAGAGAGTAAAGTTGTTGATAATTTCGAACCAGTCAAGGGCGAAACGCCCAGGCCCTATCTGTTCCGAGATTCACGTGTGGTGAATGGCGCCGTGTTTGGCCAAAATACAATTGTCTGCAGAACTGACATGTAAATTTATAAACAATACGCGACCGTAGCAACATGGAAGTTCGGTTCTTGAAACTGTCGTCTTGTTAAAAAGCTTATTTGTTATTATGTTAATGGCCTCGTCTACGAGTACGCTGACAAATAGGAGGATGATGCGGTATCGAAAAAAACCCGAATACCGATACCGGAAAAAAAATACCGATAATACCGATATATTGATATTTCGCCGCCTTTAACCGAAACTATTTAAAAACGGGTGTGAATTAAAAACGGAACAACTCGTGGTATCATGTAGATGAGAATTTCGATTATTTGAAACGTAAGTCGGCAAATTCGTTTTATATTCTTTTCTTTACTCTCAGCGGCATTGTTTGGCAGACGGTCTTTGTCATCAATTTCATAGTCCTTGGTCAAACCTTGCTCAAATAGTAAAAGTAAACAAGCAAAAAAACACCGATAACCGGTTGCAGCATACGCGCAATACCGATAATACCGTAGATTTCGGCAAATCGATATTTTGTAAATTAAAAAACCGACTAACCAATATTTATCGGTATATCGATATACCCGCATTAGCCAAGTAAATAGTGGGTTGATATCGAAACTAGCCACGAATACACTATCGTTATCAAGATAAGAACTTCGTAGGTACTCGAGGAAAGAAAACGTATAAGAAATTATAAAAGGGCCGGTTAATAAAGAGGTAAGTAGAGAGGCTAGAAATTTAGATAGGTTGTATGAGTGAATACCAAAAGCAGAAAGGATGGATCTGAAGAGGAGGTTAGCCCTATGTCCTTTGGGTAAGCAACATAAAATACCAGGCCTAGTACATGCAGCAGGTAAACGTTCATAAACTTCTTCAGTAATAACATTGTCTTTCTTTAAATCAACCAGGAAGCTGTTCAGATGCTTTTCACGGTTTGTGGTTATCCTCAACGGGGCAGATGACAGCGGTTTGAATTTACATCTGTCGGCCTGAATGTCCTTCATCTTGCTATTATAAACTGCAGTTTCGACGAGCACGATGCCATTTCATTTATTAGGCTTCATGATAACCATGTTTTTATCATCTTTTAAGTTTATCAGAATTTAGTAGCCTTCACGAGTTAATAAGAAATTCGGAGGTGAAAAGCTTCTGTAACCCGATAGGCAATGTCTATCAGTTTTGTGTTGAAATGAGTTTTGGTAAAGGCAGAATCTTTGCAAGTAGTTTCATTGTTCAGTTGACGGTGGAGGAACTCAAAAGGTTAAAGGAATAGAGAAGTTTAGTCTTCTAGCTCGGAGACATTGGACGTCAGTGTGCAGGTTGAATGAATAAAAGTAAGATCTGAATTTATGGAGATTGAGTGGGAATAAAAAGTGTCTCTATTTATGCTGGATAACCTTGTCAGCTAGCTAAGCTGTTTTCCCTCAAGGTCCGGTAAGCCCCACCCCTCATGGGTCCAGTGTTACTACAGGAGGAAGCCGGGGTACCCGGAGAAATCCTGCGATGCTTGGTAGAGACAAACTGGACAGCACTCTTCTCACATGTGATCAAGGTAATTTTAATCAGATAACTGCAAGGAGCCGGAATCGAACCCTAATCACAGTGGTGAGAGACACGCGCCACCAGCACCCCATAAACGGAGTAGTTTTTTCTTTTGGATCTTCTGATGCTTTTTCGCTAGTACGAGAGTTCTCTTTGTCGGAAATGGACTTCAAGTATATGAGATCTATCGTTCAGACTCGTAAAGAAAGACCTGAGCAAGGGTTGGATGTCCGAGTCGACAAAATGCGTATTCGTGATCTCTTCACGGCGGTTTGTTCAACAAAGGTTCTTTTGGCATTGGCAATAGACTGAAGTTCTCTTCAGGTTTCTAATGAAGACATTCAACCAAAGGAAGTTAGGTATAACGTTTTTTTTTTGCAGCTCAGGAGAACCAACAAGTCCACCTTTTGGCTTTTCCCACCCTCAGCTTAATACGTGGCAGCCATTTTTCGTCATGTCGATCTGTGATGATTGTTGCGATAGATTTTCCAGGCGGAGTAAATAAGTAATGAAGATAAGAGCCCAGCTCAAAATTGTAATGTGACTAGCTGTACAGACAATTTGACCTATTCTAAACTAAGTTTACTGACGTCTCGTAATTTCTAACTTCAAACTTGTAAATCCAGCGAAGCCAACATTGGCAAGTTGGCTCTTCCTATGAGTCCGAATGGGCATTTCAAGTGGAAAGTCATTCCAACGTTCACCCTTTCAAGCTAATATCGACTGTGGTGATACTGTTACACTGTTCAAGACATATTACTCCATAAAATCAATCCCAACGTTACTGTGGAACTTGGAAAATTCTTGCTAGGACGTCGTACAATGTCAAGAGCAGGTTTTTCCAGTTTCTAGGTCTTGCTTGCTGTTTTCTGAAAGTGACCGACTTCCAGGTCAGTTAACATTTAAGCTGAGGTAATGCATGCTCTAAGAAAGGTTAACATGGGCGGATGTTTGCTTTAAAGTAAAATGCTTGCCCATAACCATAACAAGAATTGGAGACACAACAAAGTGGCAACAGTCATTCAGTGGCAATTATGCAAAACGTTTGGCGTGGAACGTGCCGAGAAATGGTACGACCACAAAGCAGAAAGAATCCTTGAAAATGCAAAGAGTGAAAGTTATGTGGAACAAGAAACTCCAAACCGACAAAGAAACCGAAATCTCAAGACCTGATATAGCTGTAATGGCTAAGAAGAAAAACTCTTCTTGTTGATAGATGTAACATGTCCATTTAACACGAGATTGACTGAAAAAGAGAATGAAAAGATCGAGAAATACGAGGGTCTCCGAACAGAAATCAGACGAATATGGCACTGTCAAGACGAAAAATTAATTCCGGTAGTAATAGGTGCATTCGGAACTGTGTCAAAAAGATTTGACGACTGGGTGAACACAATCGAGATAGACGTAAACTTCATTTTATTGCAGAATGCTTATTGGGAACAGCAAGAATTTTAAGGAAGCTTCTAGATACCTGAGGTTATGGGAAATAACTTGATATGTAGCAATTTTTTGTCCAGTAATAATATCGGAATGCTGAGAGAAATTGGCGATAATAATAATTCTGGGTAGGAGGAGGCCGTTTAGTCTTGGTTGACAACCTTCCTAAGAGGTAGGACCTCCAAAATTAAAGTCTGTCTGGTGATTACGTCACCTTACCGCCACAATCCTCAAATAACGGTGTGAATGAGACCAGAGTTTTAAGTGAAGGTGTCTCACCTGGCAGGTGTCCCATGGAGAAGCAGCATGGGCCCAGTCTTTATCCAACAACTGCAAGGATGAAATGGTCAAAGGAAGTGAACAAGGTTCTAATAACCCAACAGAAGATGTTACAAAAAAAGAGTGATGAATATCTGGAAGGAAATAGGACTATTTGAGTCAATGGAGCCATGGTTGGTTGATCAAAGTTGAGGGATAAGAACAAATGGATGGTTGTTAGAAGTTGAACTGGAAAAAATACAAAGAGGAGATGAAGTTAATAGATTAAATGATGAGGACATAAACATACAGGATAGAGCAGACTATTATGAACTGAAGTATTAGATGAAAGATGGATAATGGAGATGAGACTAACTACATCAATGTAAATGATGTTGAAGAGTTAAGAGCACTAGGACTTAATGAGGTGAAGATTAAATTGACTATGGAGATCTCAGAACATGTGGAAAAAGATGAAGCACCACGAAACCTTTGGAATGTGGTGAGAAGGCAGTTAAAGGAGAAAGTTGAGCAGGTTAATGAAGTGTTATGTTACACTACCAGACACCGTGTAACCGCCACACACAGATTGGTGAAATCTGAAGGATGTGTTGTAGCAAGATTACTTGGGATAAAGAAAAATGAAATAAGACAAGGGATTGAACCTTGGTGGAAAAGAAGGATATATGAACAGATCTTGCCACTGAGGAAAGATTTAAGTGGGCTAGAAAGGAGGTAAAAGGAAGGACCTCCACATGGAAAGAATAAAAAGACGAACCAGAAAGAACATATAAGATCAAGGTCAAAGTTATAATTGTGGTAACTGAAGAGATAGAACAGTGAGTTATTGCAAAAGCAGAGAAAGTTAAGCAGTACCAATAGATCAATATGTATGGAACCAAATATTCCAATCTAATCAGAAAAGATTTTTTGAACTTCTAGAAAGGAAAGAAAGGAAGGAATAATAACAATATAAGATCAGATCTGATAACATGAAAAGTAAAACAAAGAAAGAGAGAGAGAGAGAGAGAGAGAGAGAGAGAGAGAGAGAGAGAGAGAAATAGTCATGATGATGGCTTAACTGAGGAAACAACTAAACAAAGATGATTTCTGAGCCTTAGACATGGATTGAACCCACAACAGTCTGATGACTGATGAGATGCTCTAACCATGGAGCTACCAAGACTAAGATGGTGACCTAAGATGCAAGTTTGACACATGTGTGACCATTCAGGTTGCATCCAGCCTTCTGCATTAAACAAATTATATTCTTCTGCAATTGATCACCTTAGCACATTGGACATGCTCAGGGACTAGACTTTGTTACCATGGTTATTCCTTAATTTCCTTATCTGTAAGGTGACCCCCCTGTGACCCAGTGGAAGCTGTTTTTCATTGGTCCAGCATTTTGCTTTGCAAGTCAGGAACTTAGGGAAGTGGGCTTTGTGAGTTGATTTTGTTAGAATTTTGTCTTTATTACTGGTAATAACCAACTTGAACTGAGCTACTCTTCATATAGTAAAGGTTAAAAACCACTTTCCATCAACAGTGTTCATAATAAACAGTTGTTAAGCCTTACTTAGTTTGCGTTCCATTTCATCACACCTCCGAACTTCGTTGACAAACTTTCTTTGAAATGCATTTACATCTGGGTTCAGCTATAAATGAGAAAAAACAACCATAATTTTCCTATAAAAAAAAAAGTTTGTATTTTGACTGTTGCAAAGTTTTCAAGTGTCCACAACATGCTTCCCTCCCTACACAGGCTGTCCAAAATTGTGGTAACAAAATGTATGTTACCACTGCATTACCAGAAACCTTTATTACTGCAAAACATTATAATATTAAAAAGACAAATGTGTGCAGTGAAACATAGCTTTATTAGTTGCATTTGATAGGTTTCTTGTTTCACTTTAGATTATAACAATGATGGGTGGCCTGATGGGGGAAGTTGCCACTGGGTGCCAAAAGTAAAAAAAGTGTAAACATTAAAATTTCATTACTGCCATTACAATGTTATCTTTATGGATATTGTCATACTGGTCTTAGCATCATTTTGTTATTTCACCCATTGGCAAGGGGATAGAGGAGGTACAAGTTTAGTTTGTCCTGGGCACCAACAGTGTACACTATGTAATTGTCATTTAAACATTTTTTTTTCAGTACCATTACAGTTTAGCAGACCCACCTAACTGCTGGTCTTGTGCTGTTGGCTCAGCAAACTAGGACATGACCTTGTGGTGTGAAATTAAAGCAACAAACTTCTGTGTTCTTACAACACAACTTGAAATGAAGTTCTATATACAATGCTCTCAAGCTTTTTTACCCAGAAAAACTTTCTGAGTCCCTGACGGGAATCAAACCCATAACCTGATCACTGGTGAGATGCTCTTTAACCATTGAGCTACATGGACTCAGATGGTAAGCAAAGGTTACATTTATGTACTGGTCCGTATTGATGGTAGACATATGTACTGCCAGTCTGCAAGTCTCAATATGTTGTCTATTTAATGTTTGAGAAAGTGAGAGCTTGGATATATTAAGGTAGATGAACGATCTTCGAGCTTGATACTCAGAAAATGATTTCTGAGCCCCAGATGGGGATCGAACCCGCATTGAAATGCTTCAGTCATTACTAATATATAGTGGCTTCCGCTTAGGTCGAACATATATGTATCGAATTTGCACCTTAGCTCACCATCTGAGTCTCGGTACCTCAATGGTTAGAGCGTCTCACCGGTCATCAGAAGGTTGTGGGTTCAATCCCTGTCTGGGGCTCAGAAATCATTTTCTGAGTATCGAGCTTGAAGATTGTTCATCTACCTCCATGTCGTCTATTTATTTTTTAGTGCTAATCAATGATGTTATAAATGTGGTAGCTTGGTTGTTATACGATGTTCTATATACAATGCTCTCAAGCTATTCTACTCAGAAAAACTTTCTGAGTCCCTGATGGGAATCAAACCCATAACCTGATCACCAGTGAGATACTCTGACCATTAAGCTACATGGACTCAGATGGTGAGAGAAGGTTACATTTATGTACTGGTACTGTACCATCAATATGGACCACTACAGGAAAAAATATGGAAAAAATGTTCAGTGATCAAAGCTTTTAGCGCTGTAAGCTTTGATTGCAAAGAGTTTTTTGTTTAAGACGTGAAAGTTGATGTGTGTTAGTATATTCTCCAAACTAAAGTTCATTAACAGTTTGAATTTTGAAATATACATGTTAAGATTTCATATAACCCTAAACTGACCCTGCAACAAATTGGACTAATGTTGAACATAACTGAAATTTTGTCTCTAAAATATTGTGTAATGATGCTAATGGTTGTCTGTTCGCACATTTCTTGGGGGAGCGAGTATGGCCCCCCCTTTCCCACCCCTGCAGACGTCCATGCAAGGCGAGATATATCAGATTGGAAAGAGGTAAGTAGCTAGTTACATAGAAGAATCTCAACCTACCGACGACAGTTGACTTTTTGATAGGTGAAATTTTCATTACGTAATCACAAGATGATGGGCTTTTTTTCATGAGCCTGGGGTGACATCTTAGCCTGGTTAACCAGGTTGAAAATTTCTACGTAGGAAGCCCTTTTAAATACGTGAAACAAAACTCTTAGGAACATTAAGTGATACGAATCACTCAATTTGACGTTCGCATTTTCGTTTTCCCTAGCTCTGACCAACTTATGAAAGAAATTAATGAAAATTCAATAACTTACGTCTCGGAATTGAACCAAACCCTAAACATAAAAAGACACACATCAGACCTGATGAGAGCTGAGACAGTGAATGAATATAACAAAAATATGGCGGATGATCGTCAAGTCTAAATAGGCTTACCAACTCTCCTAATTCACTAACACATGCATACGCGGCTTCAGACTGTAGAAACAATTGAGCTAGCGTCATTTCCTCCGATCGAAATAGGGAAATGTCCCTTCTTTTGCTTTCTGAAGCCATTTTCTTTAGCTATAAACTTATGATAGCCAGACTTGGTCTTAGTAAACCAAGGATTCTTAGTCACGTCGTCACGTGAAAATTTCGACCCACTCCGAGTATGGAACGAGTAGCCTGGTAACCAGTGCACTGTGCTGGTCGTTCTCTTTTGGAAGGAAATTTTAAGGAAATGAAGGAAATTTGTAGGAAATTTAATTTTGAAGGAAATTTAAAGGAATTTTTGAGAATTTGAAAAAAAATTTGAAGAGAATCTGAAGGAACTTACCCTACTGAGGACAATTTTGTTTCTAATGTTGAAGAATATTGCAGTACAACATTACGTAGAGTTATCAACTGTTGCATTAATTTGTGTATGGCAGTAAATGTAGCTGACGCTGCTCAAAAAAATAAGGTACAACGTCTGTAGATTGTGGCACGATTGCTTGCGGAAGACTACGAAAATAATCCGAGCCACTTTAATGTAATTTCTGCGAACCGATAATTGACAGAAGCGCAGTCAGTCTTTGAAACAAAGGATCGCAAATGAAATTTTGGAAGAGCCGTTTGGGTCATTTGAAATGGACTTCGTTTTATTGTTCGTTTATTTTTGTCAAGATATAGATATCACCAAATGTGAATCGAGAATCGTTTATAGTACTGAAACGTCTTTCAGTCAGGCTAAAGCAGAATTGTTTTCACCTTTTCGGGGACATACCCTACTTTGGTATCTTACTCTGGCTAACCCCAGACGATCTTACTCTTCAAGAGGAGACATCTTGGACAGGAAAGAGTTAAATGTTTCAATTTCTCTTGAAGGAAAATCTATTCGATGACTCCAAAAACATTTTTAAATGTACTGGGAACTGGGAATTTGGAATGTTCTCATGTTATGTTTACTGAATTTTTCATTTCACAAATGCGTTGATGCTGGTGTACATACATGTAAAACTAAATGTCAAAACATACATAACTCCAATTTTGTCTTTTAAAAAATCTCATTTTGTCTTTTAAGATCATCTTTGTTATGTTTGAGGGGCACTAGATGTCTTTTTTATCTCGATGAAATTAATTTCTGGAATACGTTTTACTTTTTTATTCTTTTAAGTATTTGTTTGATATATTCTAATTCTTGTTTTAAACGATGAATAAAATCTTCCACTAATTTGCATTCGTTTACTAAAGAAACTCCAGATGACCAAAAATTGAAAAATACAAAACAGATAACAAAATACGACAAGTAAACATTTTGCAAATTTGGACGGAAGAAGAACAAGTCTAGGGAAGTAAAAGACATACTTTTTCCACTGTAAAACCTCCGTATTTAAAGAAAATGGCGTAGCGTACAAACCTGCAAATCTAACTTATTTTCAACCAAGCATTCAGCGGCACCTCAGCACAAAGCGTTCAACGGTAAATTTACAGAAAGAAGACGACTTTAAACTTTCCCGAAGGACTAAAATCCTGATGAAAGCAGTTGCTGGTCGAAAATTGTAAAGGCAATCATTCACAAGCCACCTGAGAAATGAGAAAGACTGAAGCGTACAATTTTTTTGCCGAAGAATTATTTGGTAGCCAAAAGTAAGCAGCTTTACTGCGTGTACCCTTGTTGCTATTTGTGTTGCATTTTGGTTTCCAAGCCAGAGAGAAATGATGATGATGATGATGATGATTGGTCGTTTAATTACACATTATCGCATAAAAAATGAATTACAATGTGTTTACAGCAATAAGTGTAAAAAGACATGCTAGAAATTACATGAAAAAAAAAACAAAAAAAAAAAAACAAACTGCTATATAATTTACATATGACATATTAGGTTCTTTCATTGATTAGATAAGGACCTATTAAATTTTACAATCGAACTTGGAAAAAAACTGTTTTTAAAACGCTCATTCCTACATATATACAAAGATAAATTGTTAAAATTCCGGATAAAATGTCGATGAGTTAAAGCCCTGGTCAGCGTAACATGATCGGTAAGAGGGCCACCTTCCTCTTCAACAATCTTCTTTAAAGTTCTCGTGCAGATTTCATTTCGTTTTTCAGTCAATCTTTTACAATTAGCTAGTTGCAAAGCTTTATCATACAACTGATCTGGGTAGATAATGCGCATAGCTCTCTTTTGGACCCTTTCTAATTCGTCAGATAAACAGGTAGGGATTGAATTACTCCACACCGGGCAACAATATTCTAAGACTGGCCGTATGAGGGCATGATAAATATTGGTAAGATCAGATGCTGGTACACCACCACGGCTCAGCACTCGCAATATGTGCAAGCGTTTGGACGCTTTTGCAACAACTGAAGAAATTTGCTCGTCCCATTTTAGATTGTCTTGGATAATTAATCCTAAAACTTTGTGAGATCGAACCGTTTCAATCGTATGATTGCTGATTGTCAAGGGTGATAACTGGGGAGCTTCCTTAAGATAACAGAATCTGAGTTCTTTGCACTTCATAACATTTAGCTTCGTCCAGTTATTTGAAACCCATAAGTCAATAGAACTAAGAGTTGATTGCATAGTTGAGGTCGAATTTAAAGTAAGATTTTCGGAAATAGAAACATCATCCACAAATTTCCACATTTTCATGTTGGGCATGTTAATTCTCAGGTCATTTACCATAACCAAGAACAATATCGGTCCCAATTTTGTTCCCTGAGGGACACCTGCTGTAACAGAGAGCCAACTGGAGATTGAATCACCAATCATAACACGTTGTCTTCGATCAGACAGGAAATTTATAATCCATGGAATCAAGGACCGTCTAACACCCAGGTTAATAAGTTTTTCAATCAAGACATTATAAACAATACGGTCGAAAGCCTTTGAATAGTCTAGAAAACAAATCCGAATATAACTACCGCGTTTGTCCAGATGGGATAACCAGGTATCAAGCATGTCCAGTAGACAAAAAGAAGTCGATGACCCTCTCAAGCAGCCAAATTGGAATGGGTCAATCATTTCTTTAACATCATCACTCAAGCATTCTACAACAAAATCTTCAAACACTTTAGACAAACAGGAAGTCAGAGATATTGGTCTGGTATCACCCTCGCTTTCAGGTTGCCGCACTTACGGAATTGAGATAATATTAGACTCTTTCCAGATTTGTGGTACTACCGACATCTTCAGTGGGGCGAAATTTCATAGGGAAAACGATCCTAAAAGAGGCAATGAAATCCTTGTGTGTAAAGTGGAGAGAGGATCCACAGTTACATGTAGCATGGCCTGGACAAGTCTTCTGAACGTTGAGTGTCTTATCCACTTTTCAAACAACTGACCATGAACGCTTTCTGGTTAGATACTACAAGATGATCAAAAGCCACAGTCCTACAGAGATGAATGAAACAAAATCTTTGTTCGGCTTTGCCATTAAACACCAGCGAAATTCAGACAATGATATTTGGTACAAGAAGTCTTTCTAAGGGAAGAATGAAATGGGGAAGCCAGTTTTCAAAGCTGCTTAAAACAATGCTATGAAAGGATGATTAAAACAATCATTCCGTTCTCAAAACCTGTTTTTCAGGGCAACTCGATTCAGACGTACCTGTGATTGGGCGGCTCAGCTAAGTGGTTGCCAGAACGTGAAACGTCTTGATTCATACAAATCAACATCGATTCAACATCCGCGAAGAATGTATTAGCGTACAGAGACATGAATGATGTCACGAAAACTCGACAAAACCTTGGTTATTTTATAAAACAAATAGAAAATAGCTTTCGTGTCTCTGCACTGTGATAAAAACATGAATGATGCCATTTCAAACAGAAGAATACCAGAAAACACTCCGCTACGCCTCGTGTTTTCACTAGGCATTTTTCTGGTTGAAATGACGTCATTCATGTTTCTATCTGAGCACCGAGATACTCAATTTTCTATTTGTTAAACATAAAATAACAAGCGTCCTACGCACGGTCTGATTGGACGAGGCTCATTTTATATCAGAGTATAGAGAAACGGTTGACGTCATTTTCATTTTGTATTAGAGGACAGAGACATAAATGACATCACGAACACTTGAGAAAACCTTGTTTATTTCATAAAACAAATAGAAAATAGCTTTCGTGTCTCTGTACTGTGATAGAAACACGAATGCCGTCATTCCAACCAGAAAAATACCAGAAAACACTCGGGCTACGCCTCGTGTTTTCACCAGGCATTTTTCTGATTGAAATGACGTCATTCATGTTTCTATCACGACACAAGGACACTCGAGCAATTTTCTATTTGTTAAATATATATTTGTTTTTGCTGTACAGCGGTCAACTCTAGTTGTTTTCAAAATGGAGTCTACTGCTTCTGCTGATTCTGCAAAACCTGCCAAAGATTTTACATGGACAGATGATGAAATCGAACTACTTCTTCGCAGCGCGATACAGTATAAGTCTAACTGTGAATACGAAGGATTGAGTTGGGAGGGAACAAGAGCGAAGTACGAGAAAATCAGAGAAATTATAATCGATAGATATCCGAATGAGGTGAACGAAGAGTTTCCGCGCGCTAATCATACTGAACTTATCACCAAGGAAAGATTTACTGCTAAAATAAAAAAGATGAGAAGCGACTTCAAAAAAGCAGTAGATTGTGGAAGAAAGGGTGGTGGAGGTAGGGTTGTTTTTACATTCTACAATCTTTGTGAATCGTTATGGGGAGGATCTCCAGCTGTAGAAAGTATTGGAAGTGGTATTGAATCAACAAATATGTAGTTGCAAGGTGCTTCTACAGGCTCTGGGGGCGAAGATGCATCATCATTAGACCAAACTGATTGCGAAGATGCTGATACTGCTCCAGATTCTGCTGCACGTTATGAGGGCAATTGTGATGAATCATCAGATACATCAACAAAGGAAAGAAAAGCCAAAATCGCAGACCTACTTAAGGCAAGGAAGGATAAGAAAATGAATCATAAACTTACTTCTGAAACACAGTTTCTAAATATTGCGAGGGAAGATTTAGAACTGAAAAGAAAGCTTATTAACAGTTTTGATAAGGAGGATTCAGATCTCAAGGAAAGTATTGCCAAAGTAAATAAAAATATTGAAACCATTGCTGAGTCTATAAATAAAAGCATGAGGCTTCTGGTGGAGTTTATGAAAGCTTAAAGTCAACTATCACCAAGTATGCAAGGTAACATGCAGCCAGATCTCCCAAGTCAGCAGTTTATGTCTTGCTATGTACCACCTCAAAGTTCTTACCCATCAGCCACTACTCAAATTAACAGTGCTCATCCCTCTGTGATTTCAAACAGAACCATGTTCTACCCTGTCCCCCAGTATGATGATATGATTCCACATGACCAGGAAGGTGCTGCAAGGTCTAACCATGATAAATCTGGCTAGAATTACGTTGAACTTTAAATAACACTTTAAATCAGTATGAACACAAATGGAATGGATGTGTTAAATATTCTTTTTGTTTTGAAAACCTGTTTTCAGATTTGAAATGTTCATGTAAGGTTTGTCACTTATCCAACACAAAAATTAAGATGCTTACTAGACTGTTTATTGCAAACTTAACTTTTTATTCCTTGCTTGTTATCCATGTAGAGTGGGACAGAAACATTACTGCTGCTCCCTCAACCTTGATAATGAAAGAGTACTTACTGTTGCATTCAATTACAGTATACTGTTTATAAATACAAAATATATTTTGTTTATTAACATTTTTATATGTAATGAACTGTTGCTGATCATTTAATTAAATACCTTGCAAGGCTTGAATTAATAGGAAAATCTTATATGCACAGCATGCACCTAATTTTTTTAACTACCTGCACCACCAATTATTTATGTGCACAGACATGTTCAAAAAAATTCTTGAAACACAATTTCACTTCTTTTCAATAATGATTTGGTTTAGTTGAAGTTTTTGAGTGAGACTCCTCAGAACGCAGGCTCACTTGATGATTATGGCAAAAGGACAGGCTTAAGATTGCACAGTGGATTAAGAATCGTTCATGATTGAATTATCAGCTAAATAATATTGATGTGCTATTTGCTATAAACTACTATTATGTCCCATGTGCAATCGTTACTCTGAAGCCAAGGTAATTTAGCTGATTATGAAGTGCAGCCCATGCAGTCACTGTGTGAAAATTTCTACGTGCACGCAGTGCATGTTAGTGACAAAAATTACATGCACATCTCGAATTTTACGTGCATTCGTGCACGTGTGCATGTGGTATTTTGAGCCTTGCCTTGTGAGCAGAATCTTTTCTTTACCCTCTTTTATGAATGAGAAGGGGAAGAGACTGCAGCAATCGTGTATAATCCTTATTGCCACTATCCAAAAATCTGGATAATGAGGTGCATAATTTCAGGTTTCAAACCAGTTTTAGCTGCACAATTGTGCATTATGAGCAGTATTTGATGACCGAAACTTGAGTCTTTGATATGTGAAAGGAGTATCTAGACAACTGTTTCATAGCAACAGCTGGGCATGCTCAAATAGAATTATACATGATTTCTGCAGTCTCTTACCCTCCCCACTTGTAAAGGAGGTTAAGGAAGAGATTCTACTTGCAGGGTATCAAACTACTTAACTGTGTGTTTTTTGTATGCAAACATAAATTATAACTCTTCCGTACAAAATTTGTCTTCCAAGGGGGGGGGGGAGATTTACTCGAGGCAATAAAGGAGAGTGGTTTATAGAACTTTAACACTATTATGTTGTAAATCTATAAGAACTAACCCCTTTGTAAAAACTCTACACCTAAACTGGTTCAAACAAATATGATCTGGGGCAAACAACTTAAACAAAAATCAAAGTATTCCACTACAAATATTCGACAGTAGTACAAACAGCTCATATACCATTCAAAGTATTTTACAAAAATGTTACGGATCTTTTTTCCACCTGCTTCATTGTTAGCGACAAGAGCTGTTGAGGTGGTTTGCTGAAGTTGAGCATTATCTATTTGTGCTCCTACCCTGTAATTGCCAACCTGATCATTGGGTAGCTCACAGTAATTGTTTAAGTTAATGCAAGCATTAATAACATATGGTAAATTATCAAGGTTTATGTCCATATCCCTTTCGAGACAGCCAAAACAAGCCTTTAACCATCCAAAGGCACACTCTATCACCATTCGTGCAGAGGAAAGCTTATATCCAAAAAACTGTTCTTGTTGATTTTTTCCTCCATTAGCAAATTCTTTCATAAGGAAGGGTAGCAATGGGTATGCCGCCGAATCACCCAAAATACATATTGGAACCTCAGCCTCATCATCTACAATTTTCTTTCGACATAAAGGAATAGAGCCATCTCTTAATTTTTGTTAAGCATAGAATTGGAAAACATAAGTGCATCATGTACACTGCCTGGCCATTTAACAACTAGGTCAAAAAAACAGTATTTACAATCTGCACAGGCTTGAATATTCATGGTATAAGTTCCCTTTCTATTGATGTAGTCTTGAGCATTTTCATCTGGCTTCTTAATTCCTATATGAGTACCATCAATAGCTCCTATACATTGGGGAAACCCATGGCATTCAAAAAAGTTTTTCGCCATTTTTTGTACCTCACTTGCTGTGCTTGGATGTTTAATGTACGGAGGACCAAGCACTATAGAAATTGCAGTTGTGACTCGTTTCACAACATCAGGGACGCTCGATTTCCCCACTCCAAATGCATTGGATACTTTTTGCATTCGCCCTTCGTCTGCAAGATAATACAGAGTTATAGCTACTTGTTTTTCCACAGACAAAGGTAACCGCATTCTAGTGACTTGTCGTTGAATGAAAGGTTGAAGTTCTCCACACGTGTTGAATGTATTGCGATTCAAGCGAAAATTTGTTTTCCATTCTTCTTCTGTCACCTTGTTGGTGATAAAGTTTTCCCACCACAAACTGCTTTTACCAGGTCTAATCCAAAATGACCCCTTTCGTGAAACTCGTATTTTGTTCAACCTTCTTCTATTTTTCTTCAACATCAGTAAGATACGCATTCTTTTTCTTCTTTGTAACGAGCGAAGTAACACCATGTGGGTCGCCAAACAAAACTGTAGCTGCAACACGGCGTTTAAAGCCTGCCGCAGACGTGAGAAACTTGCTGAGCTAACTACCACGCGTGGCCGTTCGCTCAGCGAGTTTCTTACGTGTGCGCTCAATTTTTGTGAGAATTCAGCTACGCGAGACCGTGAGGAAAATATCTATCGTGTTTGATATTTTTTTCCTCCCGAGGCAGAATTCTCACCGTGTGCGGACGTTGTGAGCAACTTGCTCAGCTAATTTGGTGAAATAGCCAATAAAAATTGCCGATTATTCACGTGATTTCCGCACTCTATCCAACATGGCGAAACTAGAAGAAAGTGATCTTGTAAAAGATGTGCTTCTCGAACAGAAACTTGTTGAGATGTGGCCCGATTATCCTTGCTTATATGCCGTGCGATCAGCCGATTTTAAGAATAGGGACTTGCGACAACAGGCAGTGGAGGAAATCGCGAACAATCTTGGTCAAACAGGTGCATATTTATTGAATAATACGAGTAATTTTGTAAAGTTGTCAACTATACGTTAATAGTATAAAATCAATAATCATGATTGAGTGCTTTGACTTGGGTTGGACAAAGGATGGTCAAAAATCTTCTTTTTATGTTTTAGTTGAATGGGTGAAAAGCGAAATGCGATTACTCAGAAATAGCTATACAAAAGCTCTGAAACCGCCTCCTAGCGGCAGTGCACGTAAGAATCCGTCGAGACGAACCGTTTGGTTATTAGAAAAGCTTCAGTTTCTTTCAAAGCATGTTGCCACACGGACCACAAAAACTAATTTGAGTGAAGTAAGTGTTTTAATGAAAAGTTTAACAAGCATGGTTCATCAATTATAAAATTTCCAACTCATAGTTTCATTTATTAACTCCTCTTAAAACTTGTCATGTACTCTTGCCATGGCACTGCACCATGGTCTGATACAAAATAATTTGTCAGTTCTTCTCTTTGTTTCTTTGCACTTTGTCGTGGGTTCCTTCCTGTAGTGGGAGCTAATCCACTCAACTGTGGGTCATTTCTCCAAGTACCAGATATGAGCTGAAGTTGATCAGTGTCCTCAACATCAATAACACTAGTATAAGCATGCTTATTGTTTTCAACCATATAATTATGGAGACAACAGGCTGCTAGAACAAGGTCAACAACCTTGTCAGGGTTAAGCTTAATAGTTGTCAAAAATGCTCGGAACCTGTTTTCTAAGATGCCAAAGGCATTTTCTACTACACGTCTTGCTTGAGACAACCGATAATTGAAAATTCTCTGAGACTTGTTCAGGTTTCTGTGAGGAAATGGCTTCATAATGTTTTCAGTTAATGGGAAAGCATAATCTGCTACAGTATGATAGGAAATTTTACTAGAAATGCCTTCCACATTTGCTGGGGGTGGCAAACTGAGAGATTTATTTTCTAATGCTTTCTTCAGTGATGATTCTGCATATACACCTGCATCACCAGCTCAACCTGATGCTCCCACATCCACATAGACAAATATGTAGTTTGCATCAACTAAGGTAAGAAGTAGTATACTGAAATAGTGTTTATAGTTGAAGAATTCTGATCCACTATCTTCAGGTTGTTGGATTGCTATGTGTTTCCTGTCCAGTGCCCTTATGCAACATGGATAATTCCATTTTGTTCTAAATTCCTCAGCTACTTTCAACCAGTCTTCCTCAACAGTAGGTACCTAAAAATAAGACAAAGTTATTTTGTTTGTAAATATTAGGATATTAAAGCATTGATGTTATTGATGAAATAATTTTGCTTTAAGTATTTGTCCTAGACACCATCAAACTCAAAAGAGAATGTTGCAGTTTTTGATGCTGATGCAGACCCCCTTGAGGAAGTGGAAAATAGTGATGAGGATGTGTTACAGAAAGAAAATCCTGATAGTGAGATTTCTTCTAAATCAACTAAGTTACCAATAAAGCCAAGATGTAAGTCAACAAATAAACAACTTCAGTAAGAAGAGCTGAAAGTAATGAAAGGAATAGCCAATAGTCTCTGTCGTAGCAATTCTCCCACTGCCAAAAAGTCTAAAGTGTCAAATGATGGAGAGTGTGAATCATTTGGAAGCTATTTATCTGAGTCCTTGTTGAAGCTAGACACAGAGACTAGGCACATTGTGAAATATCACATAAACAGTATTCTATTTCAAGCACAAATGGGAAATTTGATGAAAGGTCAACATCAAATGGTTCCACAATCACAGCAAATGATGTTTCATCAACAGTTTCCTTCCCAAGTACAACAACAGTTTTTCCCTCCATCACAAACAACTTCCACAAAGGACTGGAATTACATTCAGGACCTTTAAATCAGCTGACTGATTATTTAGATTGATTGCCTTGGTTTATATTTTAACTATATTTAGAGTTAGCAAACATATATTGTAGTTGTACGACCAATTTTGATATTTTATTGTCCTGGGTTGATGTATTTTTGGTATTTTTAGAGTGTTGTGTTCTTGTATAATGTAATTAAAATTACCTTTAAGTACTTGTTTTTCATTACCATGTACACAGCTTGGCATGTTTCATTCACTATATTTGAAATTGTCCTTTCTCCCACCCTGAATTGGAAGGATAGGCTTCTAAATGTCTCACCTGCAGAAAATCCAAATTACAGCTATAATTGTACTGCTGGCAAAGCTCTATACAAACAGCCGTACCAATGTTCGATAAAGTATGTACAGTGAACGCCAATTATGCACTTACCTGTGGCTAAAAACCGTAAAGTTATGGCCAGTCTTTCACCAGGGCTAATAGTTGCACGCATGACGGTTTCTCGTTTCCGAATGACGGGAAGAACCATGTTTAAAATTTTTTTAAACGACTCGGGATCAAGACGATGAAATTGGCGAAATGCCTCCGGATCCTCGCCGTTCAACTCACAGAGGAGATTTGCGTATACCCCACATCCTTGTCGCTTTTGTATCCAATTCTTGGACCAAATTTTTCGATTCCCTGCGCGGTTTCGTCGACGTCGACGTCGCAATAACAAAAAACACAGTAAAGGCAATTGATCGACTCGCGCCATTTTTTGCATTCAATAGTCTATGATGAGAAACTTTCTCAACGTGTGCGCTGAGCATAAACAGCGGAGGAAATCGCCATGCGTGGCAGTTAGCTCAGCAAGTTTCTCACGTCTGCGGCAGGCTTAATAAAGGCGTAAGAAAGAAAACAATCTTGTGTATTTGTACTGCCATTTTGAAAATCGCGGCTAGCTCTTTATTTCATTTCCGGCAAAGAATAATCATACAGTACGACCAATCACCAAGCTCGATTTTTTACCTTAACTTCGAAACGATTTCGAACTCCGTTCACACTGGAGCTGGAACGGCATAAAAAGCTATCCGATATAGTGTGAACAGGGCCTAAAAAAGCACTGATAAAAATACGCACGTAGAATGGCCGCCCCATAAGTGAGTGGTACTCCAAATCATATTCGGATCCGCTTTTGTCCGCTTCGATTTTGTTTACCAATTATTGATCACGTGCTTTTTCTTGGAGAACAATTCGTTCTATTAATTTAACGACTTTCAGATAAGAACCCAAAACATCACGTGGTCCGAAATGGGAAATTTGCGTACAAAGTCCCAGAACAAGGTTCATGATGACTCGTTGAACTACAAATGCCTCGTTCGGTTTCCATATGCATGTTTCTCTTTCAGCTTCAGGAATGTTTTTATCTAAAGTAGTTTAAGCAAGATAATTTTCTTCACTTTGGCATTAATTCAAAATTGGCATGACAGAAATGTTTTATGTCTCATGCATGTGACAAGTATGAATAATTGACAACATGTCACCTGAAGACGAAGTCAGACGAAAAGTCCAACCAAATTTTAAACGAAGAAACGTATAAACCCCTTAGTCAACTTAAAAGGCACTTTTATAAAACGGTCATATTAGTTAATTTGACTAAAATTTCACTGAAGGCCGTAGAGAGGCATAAAAACCCGATCACTTTCAATTCGTGATTTGAAGCAAATTAAACTCGTGCTAGACAAGACGTGAGAAGAGGGCTCGTCTATCTTGGGTGTGCTGACCACGTGGACAGACCTTGCATGCTTTTTTCATGTTTTTCCAATAAAAAAAATTTTAAAAAATTTCATCACCTTCTAATTTCTTTTTGAAAATTAGCTTTTTGCAAAATTTTCTCAACTCTCATCCGATTCTACTGTTGAGGTCAGGTTGGTATCTCGATATATTGTCACCAAGAGTTCTCGACAGCCACAGGGTTTGGCCTGGAACTGCTTCATCAACCTCATATTTTGAATTAGAATTTTCCCGTACGTGATGGACTGCAAGGACGACGTTACCCCTTGGTGCCCACGGGACTTTCCGCAAATGCCAGTACATGAGGGCCTATGGTTTCACTGGATTAGATCACGGTTCATAGTTTTACTTCTAAACTGGGGTTAGATATTACGCGTCTCTCAAGTTACAGTAGAATTGGATGCATCGATGTTGACCGGAGGAAATTTCGTCGGAATTAAGGATATTAATTTGTCATGAAGAGGAGTCCATCTTCAGAATTGCTCTATTCTCCAGTAAAAATCTCGTAGTCTCCACCCCAAGTCAAAGCTTCGGGTGGGATTTCGTGCTTTGGCGTTCATGTGCGGACACGTGGTGCATGATAGCCTGATGAATGACGTCACCCCATGGCAAAGGCAAAGTGCAAACAATAGAACTTTCGTCATCGCAGCCAAGGTCGTGCTTTTGGTCATTGCAGCACGGTGAAGAATGTTGGCGTTGTGCCGGGAACTCTCTTTTCTCCATGAAAAATCTTTGGGATTTTGAAGAAATAATGTCCAATTTTGAAATTAACAGGTTGGTATAACTGAAAATGTGTTATTCAATATTTGCACGTGAAGACCATGCGATAATTACGGCTAAATCATAGTTAAAAAGTGGAATGATATTCACGTGGACAATATCATCTAGATATAAACCTACTTTCAACACTTGACAGTTAATCGCTGTTATTGTAAGTCATCATTTGTTGATGGTGGTATGTTTTCTTCGACTTTGGTTTTAAACTAAGCTCAACTGTCGATTGTTGTTCATCGAAATTGCAAACAACATGCAGGTAAGGGTTCTTGTAACCGCTACACTAAGACATTATATAATAAAATCCCTGCAGCATATTAACGATATTCTTAAAAAGTTAGAATCTAGATGTGTTTAGCGTTAACAAGTTGAATCTTGTCGATTTAAAGAAATTTAAGCCAATCTGTTGGCTTGTTCACGTAGGGCTCCTAAAAAAAGTATACGTAGAACCCAAGATTTTTGATTGTCCTATGCAAGTTTAATTTTGGGTATTTTTGAAGTGTCAATGGCATTCCCAGCAGTAATGCAAGGCTCTGTAAGTATTGTATGCAAATCTTCAGTGTGAAGAACTTTCAGAAGCAATCTGACCAGTGTCTCAGTCCAATTATAAATAGTTCATCAAAAATATAGCAATAAAATTCTGAAAAGATTTTAACTTTTGGGACGTTATGTGTGTCCAGAGTTGAACAGTGCACTCAGCACTGTAATATGATAGCAAGGAAACACCCTTACCATTATTCCTTAAACCACAATAGAGAGGTGGTGATTGAAGGTAATGCTATTGTGATATCAAAAATAGCAATGTGTGATGCAATTGTGTTCTCATATGCTGAATTTTTTAAAATGAAATAGGATCCAGTTCTTGAAAGTTATTAACCACTCTATCAAAGACTGAAGACCTCTCCTAAAAAGTGTGCAGTTGGAGGACATTTTCTAGAAGTGCAGTGACTAATGGACTACATAGTCTATATTTAGAACTGAGTTAACTCTTCCAGGCTATTGATTTGTTATCATGATGATTTTTAAAGCCTTCCTTGCATAAAGTAAAACTAATCAGCTATGGTGTTAGAGGCATTTTGCAAGGAAAAACTGTCTTACTCCATCATACTACAAATTTGGGCTCATACTGAACACCGTTGTAATTGTCCCTGGAGTCCAATTTTGCCATAGTCTCCCTCATTAAATTTGTGTTCTTGAGTTGTTCAATTAGTTTCTTGAAACTGTAATTTTTGGTGGTATTTTAATCAACTTTTTTTTTTCAATAATACTGTGTGTATTTTCTAAACTACAGTTTATAACTCTTAATTAAACATTTTAAACCTTTTTTAAAGGATGATAAAAGTGATAGTGGTGACTGCAACTTGTCCAAGAGTCACATTGTCTTAATATCTGGTCAAATTCAGGACTCCTCTTCAGAGGTCACTCTTTCAAATGGGAAGTTTTGCCGAATCTGTCACGAGTCATCAAAAGAGGAGGAATTGTTTTCACATTGTCACTGTAAAGGGTCAGTTGGCCTTGTGCATTCATCTTGTCTGCTTTCCTGGATAAAGAAATCTGGTTCTGTCACTTGTGAGTTATGTAATGAAAAATACAGCACCATTACCCACATCAACAAGATGTTTTGGAAGGTAGAGCACATGATTGTGATTATTAATAATTTTCATAATTGTAAATTACAACAGGATAGATATGTAAGTATGTGACTGCTTTGAGTACTGTAATTGATCGTATCCAAGGATTGAAAGTGGCTATATTAGTTTGGTTTTTGAAGGAGTGAGAGAAACCAAGTTTTTAGTTGTGTTAGAAATTACCAGCCCACATTTCATGGAGTTGTAACCTATGAATTGGATCAAATGTTTATATTTTGAACTGAATTAACAAAGGTACCACGACGTAAATTTCTTACAGGATAGTTCAGCTGTGTCATGACATAGTGACCATCTTTATTGAATTAAAAACGTGGGCACTTAATGGAAATATTAATTCACAGATTGTCGCATGACAAATTGTTGTTGTTTCTCTACATAGCAATGTATCTAACCTTTCCCATAATTGTTGAATCTCTTTCTAGTGGAAATTACCACATATTGGGACGAAAGGATGGCTTAAGTTTGCCTTTTTCATTGGATTTTTATCAATGTTAATTACTTTTACTGCCTGGATTATTTGGTCAAGGACAAGTCCCTCTTTAGAAGCTAAGCAAGAAAGGAATAAAAGACAAATAGAGTACACATACTTGGTGTATGGCTTGCTATCACTTATTGCAGTTGTGGGAATGTATGCAATGAACTTTCGACCATTTGTTAACTATATCAGTAAGTGCATTGTGATCAACCAGAACATTGCAGTGATACCTAAACTTGAGGACTTGAGTGACACATCAGCCAAGGAGGATGAGAAGGAATTTGATGCAAAGGAAGAAAACCATGCAACTGGATTAAGAAAAATTCCATACAAACATAATTTGGGGAGTGTGAAGGAGACATGTGTACAATTACAGGAAACAGAAACCACTAAATATGATTTGAACAGATATGTTATATTTGGAATTGATTTTACTAGAGACATTTCTGTGGTGTGAGAATTCCACAGGCTTTAAAAGTGTAGTAGTGTGACCATTTTCCAAATGGTACCTCAGGTTGTATGCAGAAAATAACAGATCAATCATAAGCAAGAGCAGTGATAATGAGTCTCAACTGCAAGTCTGTGTGATGCACACTTTTGGATGTGTTGGGTTTAACATGCCTGGACATTATTTGTTTCTACTATAATTGACATTTCCATGGAAATCTCTGTGTTCAGTTCACGTTCTTAGACATGTAAGTACAGCATACCATGGGTGAAGTTGAAAAGTTACACCTTGTCAGATTGAGGCCCATAAGAGAGTTTGTCCTGGACTGATGCATTCATTGCTCAATGCATTCTTGAAAAGTTTACTATTGTGGTTTCCATTTCTCATGGATACCCTGGTCAACCCTAATTATGACCTGGTTTGGAAGTATGTGCTCATCCATTTAATGTTGAAATTTCAAAACAAGTTTGGTGACAAAAGATGTTGGAGGTAAACTGAAATAACTGAAAAATGTTCACCTTACTTTGCTGTTAATTATGTAAAAAAAGACTTACCGGGTAGAGTGATGCAGTTTTTTAATAAAAACATTTTGATATACAGTACAACATGACATGCCAGTGTACAATACTTGGAAGAGTTTAGAGCACATGGTAAACTAAACAAACCATTCTAAGAGTTATTTTCAACTGCCATATGGGCTAGACCAGTAAAATTTTGTTCCAAGTTGCATTACTTTTGGGTGGGTTGTCAGACTGAGAGACACAAAGCAGTTACTTTCCTTTCTTTTAACCACACAATATAATTTTGATGCTACCAAGTGTTAAAATCTATATACCTCCCTCCCTTTTCCATCAGCATTTTACAAGGTCTATCTCCATGCCATTAGAGCACAAGTGCTCAATCATGTTAGTTTCACTAACTGAAATCAGAAGCTTCTTTTTAGAATCAGTCATGGGAAAAGACTGGGATCATAACTAGCACAGCAAACTAAATGGTTTGAATATTTGTTTCACTTAGAAGATTGAAACTATTTGGAAGTTTGAATTAAATAACTGCTTTCAATGCCTTTTATTTTTGGACCTTATGTTACTGTGAGATATTGAGAGTTCTGAGTTCCAGACGGTTCTGTGTTGCTAGATATCTCAGTATTTTCTCTTTGTGGATACTGTATAATATACTTAGTTGACCTCAAATACTCGTCCTTTTAGGGGGCTAGTTTTATGGAAGTATTTCAGCCTGACTAACATGACTGAAATTTTCTGCAAGTAAACTGATACCTTTCTAAAGGATTTTACGCTAAAATTTTAGACCGGACTGAAATTCTCCATATTACCAACTCCATTGAATATTTAAATTTAACTTTCTCTCGGGGACAACTTTCCCCCAATGGTACCTTTGAAGGTGGACGAGTGCATTTCAAGGCATATTTGCCTGGCTGACGAGGTTTTGAGGTCAGAGGTAATTAATATAGATTCCTAATTAAATCCACATGATACGAAACACGACCTGTACCAACCTAAAGTTAGCAATGCTGCTTAAAAACCATATGTGCGTTATTTGAAACGTCACCATTCTTGAGATTTTTCAAATTTAAAGATAGCGATGTAGCTAAAACTGCTGGTGGTCAAGCTGATATTACAAACGAGCCGTGTGATACATCTATTTGTTCGGATTGTTTTGAGGATCATATGTGCGTTATTTGAAACGTTACAATTCTTCAGATTTTTCGAATTACACTTCCATTTCCTAAATGTCGAACGAGGTAGAGAACGAAATACTCAAGACAAACCAACTAGAGTCAGAACTTTTAGAGAAATTCAGAACTTCTTCAATCAGAGAAACTCAAAGTACGTACAGCTGAGTTATTTCAATTCGTATTCTGAGCTGCCAAGCTGTATCTTTGTAGTTTCGATTTCATCAGCTGGTTATCGTTTCTCCACTTACAGTTGGGCTATTTCTACAATAGTCTTAAGCATATTCTTCCAGGTACAAGACGAGTGTCGTAAGAACATGAATACAAGCTTCCCGTTCTTTGGAATACAATCCTTGACTAGTGTATCAAAGTTCAAATTCTTACACAAATGTACAATGCGCAAACGGTCATGTGATCAAGAAAAAATCTGAATTTTTTGCATTCATAAACCCGCTGTATTGGATTCCTTGGGCAGTTCCAAAATAACGGCAGGTTTAGTTCTACTTATATAGTTACTATGCTTCGTTACATTATCGTCCAGAAAAAGAAATAAATTATCAAGATTGGCAATAGACCGTTTGTTTTCAATGAAAATAGTCTTGGGTAGAGTTCTTCCACAAAATGCGAGATTTACATTTGCAAAAGGCGACCCTGCCGGACTGCTGGGAAGGGATTGGAGCCTCCATCACTATGAATATCTTTAGTAAAACCACGTGATCATAATGGGGTAAACAGCGCAGATGCTAATTTTAGCTAGTGCAGGTCAGATTGAAGCCGCAATATTAAAAAAATTCCTAAATTGATAAAATGGTATGGAGATGACTTTGATGACATTGCTGAGGAAATACATATGGAGTTCTAGTCAGCTGAAGAGATTTCATTGAACTTGACCTACTTACATGTATCACTAGAAAAAACCCAACACATCAACTTATATATACAAGCGCAAACTGTCAGGTCTGTGGCCAGGTCGTTAAGTGGAGAGGGAGACCATTACGACTTTGGCGGACCTTTTTAAAGTGGTTGTCGCGAGCAGAGTTCTAAAAATTGAATGAAGAAAGTGAAATGCTGCACTTTGGTACATTTGCCACACTGAGTGTGAGACTTGCAGTAGAGCAAGTCCAAGGGTCGACTTTGGGATGTTCACACCCTGGCTACAGACCTGTACTGTACTGACGATGACAGACATTCTTCGTGCGGTATTAGCTTGAAGAACCATCTGTCATCAAATGTAGAAGAGCAGACTAACCTTACTACAAGATTAGCTGGAAAAAATCCTCGAGCAGCTGGACTGTAGATTATATTTAGACTCGTACTCATTATATTTACACCAGTAAGTCAATTTTGTTATCATGTAGGCCAGCTCATCTAGAATGTGAACTGGCTTAAAGGATCGGGCCAATTAATCTTTAATTCTTGGTGTAACAAATGTTTATATAATGATTACTATACGTTGTTTGAATGTATTACCAGTAATTAGATGTAGCTCTGTTGTAGGGCTTTATCTTACAGTTCATGACATGCTCCGCTAAAAGCAGAGGACTGACGTGAGAGTAAAATCCTAGATTTGAATGTTCATATTATAATACATTGTTTTATTATTAAAAAGAGAACTTGCCAATGGTTTGTATTGGTATATCGTCTGACCTGCTATAACTACAGAATTTGCTTGTCTAGGTACTATTTAAGAACTGCTGCCATTATTGGAAATTCCTGAGAAAGTATTTTCAACACAGTAAAGTATTTATTAAAAGCATTAGTATATATGTCATCACCAACTGTAAATTGATTAAAAGTAACACATTCTCCCATGTATTTCTAATTTCATTAATCTTATTTAATTTGGATGACATGTGTATCAGTCGGTTGACTCTATTCCAAGTATGTTTAATACGACCTTGGTTATTGTAGAGTTAGCAGTATAAGCTGTTGGTATCTTAAAATGCTAATGCTGCTCTAGTTGTAAACTCAGAAAGTTTCTGAGCCCCTGACTGAAACAGATACCGTAACTTAGTCCTACTGATCAACTGTGACATGTTCTAACCATTGAGTTGCACCAACTCAGATGTTAGAGTTGTACTCGTTCGTAATCGACATGTGTACTGCTAACTGTAGTTTCGACTAGTCACGTAATTCACTGAAGTATTCGAGTTCGATTCCCGTCAGAGGCCGACACTTCTCTGAATTTAGAGCTTGAGGAGGATGCGCATTTGAGATTTCCACCCGACAAGCTGCCATGTGCTGTATAAAAAGGGGTTTTTGGTTTGACAGACATTTACAATCTCAAGAAGGATTTTTTCCTCACCAACCAAGACATTTTACGGTCAATTACAATCAATCTAACCTCAGATTACCAAGACCACTTAGCATTTTGTGGATAGATCAGATTGTGCCCGTGGTATATCTCATTTAGTGTTTGCAACACCTACAGAAAAAGTTCACCGAAGCCTTTGAGGACCACTTAAGGACTAATTGGGACTACGTTGGTTTAAAAGAAGTTTACGATCGTTTACCATCAAGGACCCTTGGTCTGTAATTGAAGACAGGCAGCTGTTTGAGCAGGTACAATTTCAGAACGCTTGTTTACCAGCATATGCTAGTGGTAAGCTATCAATTAACAATTTCCATTGCAAGTGAAAATTAAAGGCCGGGTTCGTTGAACATCGGACATCTACGAGCAAAAGTTGTTTTATCGGTAAATTTTTACTCAAAACCGCTGTTTATCGATTGATGTTTCGCATATTTACGCCAAGTTCGGCACTTACTTTGTCGTCCGATGAATTAGTTTTCAGACGTTTGGAAACCTAAGTCTAGTGATAAAGATTATTGTCCAGGAAATAATTTTGAAGAAGCCCATAATCAAATACACATGTCAGGATACTTTGAAAGAAATTTAATGAGGAACTAACGTTTCGTCACTTTACAAGTAACATCATCAGAGTGTCTATTTACATGAAAATTTTCGGCTTAAATAACCTACACGATTACAAAAATAGAGATGAGAGAAGGTAAATAGACACTCTGATGATGTTACTTGTAAAGTGACGAAACGTTAGTTCCTCATTAAATTTCTTTCAAAGTATCCTGACATGTGTATTTGATTATGGGCTTCTTCAAAATTATTTGCTGGGCAATAATCTTTATCACTAGACTTCGTTTTCCGCCTGGTATCTCGTTTGGAAACCTATTTGAAAACGTGGAAGCAGTGCCGGCATTAGGGGTGTGCGAACCGTGCGGTCGCACAGGGGCCGCAAATTAGGGAGGGCCCGCAAATTTTTTAAAGTGAAAATAATTTGAGTGTACCCATTGGCATGCTACAACAGGAAATAAAATTACTGGTAATGGTATCAATGTGTATCCATTTTGGAGCTCCACAAGATCTAGGGCCCTGTATGCTCCTTCAGCCCCATCAACTATTCCTCTTAAAAGATTATACAATTTTCAGAGCTTATGCAGCATCTACTGCGGGCCTTCCTCTATCAATTCAGAGTACTCCTTGTGGGGCAAAGAAATATGTATGGGGCCCCTTCAGAACCATACTTTTCAATGTTTTTATTGTGTTTAACTTAAACCTAAACCAGCAATTTGGGAGCCTGGAGCTCAGTGACGTTAAGTGCTTTAGGCCCGTCTGTGATTTTTGTCACGACAAAAGCATAAATGCTCGAACGGCGACAAAATTCATGCAGAATAAAATTGATAGTAATAAAGTAATAATCAGTAGTAAGAATAGTGAAGACTGTTGGCCTGTTGGTATTCTGTTACAGGTGCCCTTGTATAGTTCAATTTTACTTGTTAACAATCTACTAAAATAAAGTAATTAGCATTGAAAAACAATTTGAATTGAGTTATGGGGGCCCCGTACAGTATGCTCTGCACAGAGCCCGGAATATCCTAAGGCCGGCACTGGTGGAAATGTTTTCAAGGACTGAGAAGCATTTTTCAAAGTAGGGTGGGTGGTTGAGGGAAGCAAAAGGTCCGAGAAAAATTGGTGAGGATAGGATAATTAAGACGTTAGTTCATCACTTTGATAACCACTTGGTAAATGGGGAAAAATGTCGCCAAAAAAGGGACAATCGCGCCCTGACCCCTCCAGCTCCGCGGTCCTTGCCTTTTCGAGTGTGTTCAAATGTGCTCCCGCTCGACATACCAACCAGGGGCCGGTTATTCAAAGCACGATTAGCACTAACCTAATTTTACCAGTTAACCTGTTGCTTTGGTTTCGTTTATTTTTGGTTGAACAATCTAATTCAGATTTCACAGCTTGAAACTTTTTTGTACACATACAATATTTGTGAAAGAAAATTCCAACTTTTCTCAACAGCGTGATCAGAATTTGTCCTCATAGTTTTTCACTAATCCTGGGGATAATCACTCTTTGAACAACCGGGGCCTGAGTGGCTTCTGTCATGCTTGGCAGCGGTAGTGTCCTCGGTTTCCGGCCATAACTAAGGAGTAAGGATAACTGAAGTTTAAAATTGGTAAGGTTTACCATCGTGGTTTGAATCATTACCATCCAAGACTACAGCCTAAACTAAATCTACTTTCATCCAATTGTAAACTCAATTATAATTTATTAAATTAAAAGTTCGACTTGCTATAAGAATAACACACAATTAACCATTTCCGGTCAGACACACCTCTCTTTCATGAGTAAAACCGTCTGGCTTTAGTCACAGTAAAATTAGTTGGGGTTAGCCAAGGCAAAATAATAAAAAGCTATATTCAATGAATGTTTAGCATTTACACGCGACCACATGAAATGTGATTTGTATTTGAAGAAAGAAATTTTCTTCTGCGAATGAAATTTTCTAGCTCGATCGCCAGCCGAAAGCCATAAGTTCCATTTTAAGTAACTGTTCCAGGTTGGGCCTTCTGACACTCGAAATTTTTCTTCTTCTTATATAAATTATGGCAAATAAATTATAATAGCGCAGTCAGGACCAAAAGAATTTGAGATACCTTCTTGACTGGCGAATTAACCCTTGATTGGTTGGGCTTCTTGGAGGTCTCCCCTACCCAAAGTATCTTTGTTCGATCAACATTTTACTGAGAATAGATCAATTTTCATGTCACCATATGAAAGATAGGTTCACAGAAGTCGACCGAATGAGCGCGCAACAGTCAAGTGTCGTTATATTTTTTTTACAAGCCAATGAAAAATACTTATATCGTTAACACTAAACATTATATAAGGTCGACCATTTATTTAAAGTTTTAAAATAGTTTTGAATATTCTCATACTTCAGGAAAACGATTTCTGAGCCCCATACAGGGATCGAACCGGCAATCTGATGATGACCTTCGGCTAGCGCCAATGTTACCTACTTTTAAATTCAGCAGCAGTGCCCCCGTATTTTATTTAATGGATAGGTACCATTGTTACAATTGTTCATCCTGACGTATGCAATGTAGTCTCACCTGCACAGCTCCTAATTACGATTCGCTCACCAATGTTGCTAACGTCTTCATGACTTCAGGGACTTAATCCTATACATCAGGAGCAGAAAAAAAAAAAAAAAAAAAAAAACCAAAAAAAAAAAAACCTCAAAAAAAAAAAACAAAAACAAAGTCGTGTTGTGGAAATGGACTTTACCGGGATGGACCACTGTTCATGGACTTCTTTTTTAAGGTGATTAGGTTCTAGCAGGGCCATCACTGAGGCTGAAAAGACTGAGACGGAAGAGGAGCCGTGTTAATATTGTTTTTCGTTCATCCAGACTATTGTTTTGTGTAAGTCTGACGTTTCGGTTTCCTGAACGGGGACCATCTTCAGAGTTGTTAATGATGGCAGTTGATGGAAAGTTTTTATGTTGCGTCAGCGTATTGTGAGCTTGTTTGTCTGCTTGAAATCTCGTAGCGCGAATAATCCTGGTCTCCAAGAAGTCTCGAATACGTTTACGCTAATCCGCGGGAAACATTGATCGCGTTCTTTTCGAAGTTCGTGTATCAACTTTCAAGAAAGCATCTTTCATGATAGTTTGAAGCAAAATCTAGACAAGTCACACTCTCCCAGTCTATCTTATGTTTGGTTTTCATGCGATGAACTGTTATGTTGTTGCTACCTTATGGCTGTCTTATGAACAATAATATCTGCTATCTTATGAACAATAATCTGGAGGAACGAAATACAATATTATCTTCAAATCTGGATTCAAACCTTTTACTGAATTAAGAAGCAGTGTTTTTCCACTTCGTGACGTCATTTCAACTTTGAAAAATATGGCGACAGTGATGGCGTTTTTGCTGGCGTGTCATGTTTTAGTTACTGGAATTTTAAGAAATAAATATTTCAGGTGGCATGGTTTGGATGGATGGTTTGTTATTCTCGAATTTTATCTCAGGAGTTCAAGTGTAGAGTGTTTAGCCAGGTTTGTGAAAAAGTAATTAAAGTGTCTTTTTATAGTTTTTTGTCTTTTTTGTTGCACTTGTGCTCGTGTCCATCATGTCTGATTGGTTCACATTCTTTCCCAAAAACTGCACGGAATACAAACCCAAATACTAAAGAGATTTACCCACAATTAAATGTTTACTTTTTTGTTTTGGTATGGCATTCTAATATAGCATTCTTACTTGGTAGTAAGCGTCTGAAGAATTGGTAGTTAGTAGTTTTTTTACTTATAAATTTTGCATTTCTTCGCAACAAATCTCGCTTTTTGGCTTAAGTAACCCTGGAATTTAAAGTTTACAACCTTTGTTAAGTGTGTTTTGCTGTGGTTTAAACTTGTGTCGTACTTAAAATGCGCAATTTCACAGCAACGAGAACCTACATTAACTTAACAAATCCAAATTGTTACTTACATGTAAATGAACAATCGAGGTTGGAAACTACTATGTTCAAATATAGCTGACATTTAGACAAATGAGCCAATGCCTTATCCTTGCGTTATGTGAAAGGTTTATTATAAATTTTGTTTTTTTCCTCCATGTTGAGTAAAGTTGCCCGTATGGTGAGTGTTCAGTATGCTGAAAATGCAATCTTCAGGCCTTGGGTGTTCAAGTTTGGTTCATGTTCTGCGAATTGTTTTACTTCTCCTTTTTAAATCTTCTCTGGTCTTTCTTAGCATAACGTTGTGTATTAGGATAAGGGTAAGGAGTTAAGTTAGTGAACAGGATTACTTTAGAGTTTTGATCAGGGCAAACATTTTTTTGTTTTTTCAGTTCCCAGATTGAATGTAAAGACTGCCAGGCTGTATTCCCGTATAGGACTATTTTCCACACTCTAAGCCGATACAAAAACTGACCTTGATGGCAGTATCGTTGTCTGTAACTTCATCTATATCCGTTTCCTCTTCAATATTAATTTACATAGCAGAATCCGTCTCAACATCTATATTAATATTGAAACCCATACTTCTGCCTATGTACTATATGCTGTATATACTTACAGCTACAATCGGGTAACAGCTACAGCTATACTTATTGGTTATACTTACAATGGTGCCATAACTACTCCTAAACCTATTCCTATACCTAAACCTTAAACTATGCCTACCTACACCTACTCTTACACCCTACATATATCCATACCTTTACCTATACGTATGTCAGTATTTAACCGTATATCAATGATACAAGTTTAGGTACTGGTTTTTTAATGCCTATCTTTAGCTCTATCTCTCACTATTCAGTTGCAGTCACTCTCTGTCTCTGTTATTGTTACCATCTCTGTCTCTATCTCCATCTCTGTCTTAGTCACTGTTTCCATCTCTGTCTCTATCTCCATCCCTATCTCTATCTTTCTCACTGTTTCCATCTCTATCTCTATCTCCATCTCTATCTCCATCTCCATCTCTATCTCCATCTCCATCTCTATCTCCATCTCTATCTCCATCAGTCTATCTTTATCTCTATCTCCATCTCTATCTCCATCTCTATCTCCAACTACATCTCTGTCTTTGTCTCATTTTCAACGTCTATCCCTGTCTCTGTCTCTCTTTGTCTTGCTGTCTCTGCCACCACTTCTGTCACTGTGTATAAAATGTTTTGTGGTAAATCTAATGTGGTAATTCCACAATTTCGAATCAAATGAAAGAAAGCTTGCAACAGTATTACACATTCAAATCTTATAAACATCTTCAAATGTTATAAAGACGGAAACAATGTATTTCAAATTTCTTAAGTGGATCTTAGGACTATTAATTTGTCAACATGTAATAGGAAATAAGCGTTTGTTTTTTATGACATCTTGCTGAATTCATCCATGCTGAATCCATCACTAATTTTTACATCATCATACTCACTGAAAAAAGTGTTGTTACTTTAAAATTACCAGTTGGCTAATCTTTTTTTTATCATTTTCCAGTTCAGACTTCATGTCTAACTCTCAGAATGAATGCTCTACTACCAAAAGCGCTATTTCTGAGACATTTTCAAAGAAGACGACTTTGAACCAAAGCAAAAGCGAATGTTGCCTTCATGAAATCAGTTTATGCTCCAGTTTTCCAATTTGTCGTATTTGCCACTGCAGTGGAGAGGAGGAACAGTTGATGCAGCCATGTCGTTGCTGTGGTTCAGTTCGTTATGCTCATCAAACATGCCTCCGGACATGGATCGCAGGCTCAGGGATATCCTCATGCGAGTTGTGTAATTATAAGTTCAGAACGAAGAAAAAGTGTATCAAGAATTTTCACAAGGTAATTACCGATAGTTTGCTGAAATATTTTTTGTTTTTCGCGCAGTAATATCAGAAAAAATATGTTGTGCGTTTTGTACGCCTTTGCTCCCTTTAAAATGTAATAAATCAAATAAATCGCACTGCTCTCAGTCAATCAGAGTCAACAAAATTTTTTCATGTTTCTTGTAATTACGACTATTATTTTTCCTACATTCACACTATTATTATTGCTTTAGTATGACATATATTAATATTGGCATATTACGTAATGGTTATTTGTGTGACCAAGCCATGATTCTTATCTTTTTTACGTTTTTGTTATGACTACAATTATGATTGTGATTACGGCTATCATTTTTGCTGAATTGCAGTTACAGTTTCCGAGGCCTAGTGTCAAAGGATGGCTCCATATTTCACTATTCCTAGCGTTCTTCAGCATCCTGGTAACGTCATTAACGTGGATCACGTGGTCGCAGATAAGCAGTTCAAATGCAGCGAAGGCGGAACGAACCAGCAAAGAAATTAAATATGCTTATGCTCTGAATGGCGGTTTTATTGCCATGGCTCTTATTGGCTTGTATCTTGATAGTCTCACGCAGTGTCGTAGTTATTACAGACGATGGGCTCTCCTAAACCAATATCTGGTCATATTACCTTATGATATAGAAGAAGACTTCAAGAATAAACCAAGTACACTACTGAACAGCAGCCAAACGTCAAAACCACGACAAGTACATGTGAGCGTTTCTACTCATCCAAACAGTGTATTTCGAAATGATATGGCCAGTGTTGACAAGGAGGTACCAAACACTCCTCCGTTACACTCCTGTCATTTGATATACAGTTTGGAGGATCATCAGGTCAGCGAACATTGGTCAGTTTTGACATTTCCTCTCGAGCTATCAAGCCAAAAGCAAGAGCAATTTACTTTACATAAATCACGTAGTACCCCGCTTGACCTACAACTTTGCCAATGACTACAAGAATCATAAGTTTAATACGGGGAACAAAAGACGGAGAAAAAAACAGAAGGAAAATTTTAATTTAAAACTGTGTAACATAATTTGAGCAGGATATTTCATGAAGTTAACCTCCAAATAAAGCATTCAGAGTTCGTACCCTCGGCGTATGTAGGAAATTTGTTGACAATAATTTCTGACCATGCATGCTGTTTATTTGTTTTCTTATTTATATTAACTCTTCACAGCAGGATGTCTTTCATTGACGAGTAAAATTGTCTAGTGTTAGCCAGGATAAAATAAAAGAGGATTAATTTTACCAGGAAAAAGTTAAACACATCCCTAACCATAAAATCTGTTATAATTGGTGACATACGACCATGTATAGTGTGAATCTAATATTTGTATCTTTTAGATATTACAATTCTGAGTGAGAATCAGCTTGATCCAGGTTTCGTCCTCCATCATTTTTTCTGGGTGTAGGAAATAAGCTTTCATCGATTTCATTTCCTTCCATCTTCGCTGCCACTTCAGTCATAGTATCATCTTCGAGGATCAGAAGGTCATCAGAGTCATTCAAACATTCTGTTCAGGGTTTAAAATACACTTGTTAAAGTCTGAAAGCGTATAATCCGTCTAGGTCATAAAGTCTCTGACTAAGAGGATGATCACATGGAGAATTTTAGCCCGGTCTTCCGATAAAATATTTAAAAAACAGAACTCGCGATTAGATGAAGACAGTTTCAGCCTGGTTTGAGCTACCCGGGATGAAATATCCCATGTAATCGCACAAAAAAATTTCAGCCCGTGCTGAAAAGGCGATTGACGCATGTGAGAAGAAGTTAATTGCCAAAACAACAGAGGTTGCTACAGAGAAATTGCTGCCTAGGTTCACTTCCGATTTCAGTTTCAGTCCGGGTTGAAATATCTCATGTAACTGGGACTTTTTTCAACCCGATCTGCCAGGCTGAAATTTTCCCATGTAATCAGCCTCTGGGCCTCCTCGTTTTTTCCGCAGTTAATCTGAATTCATGAGATCAGTAATTATGATAGATTATTTCTTTGGCCAAACGCCATCGTAGAATATATTGGAATTACCTGAAGGTTGCAGTTAACTATTAAATAATGCTAGAAATCCATGGGTCTCGCAATTTTTAACATACCCTGGTCATCATGTATGAGGACACGTTGAGCGCAAAACCAATCCATTAAGTTCTGTTCTCTGTGCTTTAAATACCACGTCGTAATATCGTCTTCGTATTCTTCTAACATGTGCACACACTGCAAGAAATCATGAAACAGATTTGAGTTGTTTACAATCGAGCTTTCAGTTTTTTAAAATATGTTTAGAGGATAAATGGAACAATATTCTTGACTTTTTCTTAACTTTTCTGGATCAGATTGTTCTTTATACGACAATATACGGAAAAACAAAAGCCATATTCAAAATGTCATTTGTTCGATACGGGAAACATTCGAGTCTAACTACTATGCGAGCGCGGGTTCCGTTGTCCATCCAGCGTCTGGATTAATGGTTAAGCCCATTTGGCCCACTACGTCGTGTATATTTTAATTCTTTCCGCATGGTAGGTCTCCCATTGATGATTAAAATGATCTGTGTTAGCCAGAGTAAAATATATAGTAAGGGTTGCTACCACCGAATGGAAATGAACGAGATTGGTTCCCAGTTTATAAAATATTTAGGTGACTGGATGGAGCGTTTCCTTAAAAGTCGTATCCCAGTTCATTTCTTCAAATTAAATGTTAAGCCGAAGGAGGGAGACCAATTAATTGCTTAGTAGGTTGAGGTCAGATTGAAAAGGGTTGATGTCAATTGAAATCTTCAACGGCTCGATGGCACTTTCTTCTTCAAACAGTAGTTCCGTTCAGTATTTCGCTGAGTCGGGAAGATCGTTTGCGTAAATTAAGAAAAGTTGAGGACAAACTCCAGAAGTTACGTCGGGGTAGTTAAAAGATACCCCTTCATCTACAACAACTTCTTTCATCCCTCCAAGTAATGTGAAAATTAGTTTAACAATGAACCTCAAATGTCACAATGTTGACATTTGGACAGTAGTTTTTCACATGAAAGGGAATCGAAGGCTGTCGAAATGACCTGGCAGATCAAGTCAGTGTCTTTTCCAGAGTCTAGTGTTATACTAACATTGTACAAAACAGCAAGAAGCTGGCTTCCAGAAAAATACTGTGCTGTTGTTCTTGAAGTGAAGGTTGAATAAAATCCAAAACTCAGTGACAGACAGCACGTCCATGAATTCTTGAAACAAGTGAAAGGGAAGAAATTATTCATGAGTATCGCCTTCCTTAGGAACAGGATTTCCCTCAGCCTATTTCCACTCCAAACTCCTCCAAAGATTAGTGATACTGTACAATGCTGTTAGCGATGGAGCAAGAAGCCGAGAGGCTCATCCAATATTGATGTTGTAAATGAACAATATCACTAATTATGTATGGTTGTATACACCACCATGGTATTTCTCTCTTTTGGGTGCGAGCATTGACTGCTGCAAGAAATAAATCCTATATATCATTTACCCCGAGCAATGCCAACGTCATTTTCACTTGGTAGAATGTCCATTACTGCTAGAATTGTTAAAGTCTCTTGAAGAATTTTGAAGTCACCATTTTTTACTTATATTCAAGTTTTTACTCACGTTTTGTGACTTGTGATTGGTTGTTGTGAGCCTCGTGAGATCATGTTATATGGTTGTTTTTTTATAATCTTATCTTTTATAAGGTTATCGTTAATATCGGTAAGTACGGATATTAATGAAAGGTTAGATATCAGAGCATGTCCTGTGGTTAATAAAGTTATTACAAAGGCATTTTAACTTAAGGTGGCTCGATACCCTAAAATTGGACAAAAAAAATTTTTTCTAGTATTATCAATTTTAGTATCTTCAATCGTTATACATTCAGGGGAAATGAAGAAAAATACATTTTCAGGTTATTATTTGAAATAACAGTCCTACAAAATATCTTGTGATTCTTGTGATATTCGTTTCCATGGAAACCGATTTTGTTCACGCATTTTCTATAGATAAATCTCGAGTTATTTTGCTTGGCTGTTTTGGAATTGAGTGGGTAAATCCAAATGGTTTTGGAAATGAATATTAGGGAAACATTCGTGGCTACTGACAAAATGTAGTTGCTTTATTAAAATTTGGAAATTTTGAAAAACAGGAATGAAACTGGGCTTTCTTAGGGTATCAAGTCACACTAAATGAAAGCTTAAATACCTAAAAATTTGTCAACTGGGAAGCTTGGTATGAGTCATGATGTGCTTTCATTTTGAAACTGAATTTTCTCCACAGTGAATGTTGAATAAGTTCAAGCAACATGAGTGTGTGTTAGATGTTTAGGAAACATGAGAACTTGGATATATTGAAGTAGATGAACGATCTTCAAGCTCGATACTCAGAAAATGATATCTGAGCCCCAGACGGGGATCGAACCCGCAACCTTCTGATGACCGGTTAGACGCTCTAACCATTGAGCTACCGAGACTCAGATGGCGAGCTAAGTTGCAAATTCGATATATATATGTGCGACCTAAGCGGAAGCCACTATATATTGATAATGATTGAAGCAGTTTGATGTTTAGGAAACATGAGAGCTTGGATATATTGAAGTAGATGAACGATCTTCAAGCTCGATACTCAGAAAATGATATCTGAGCCCCAGACGGGGATCGAACCCGCAACCTTCTGATGACCGGTTAGACGCTCTAACCATTGAGCTACCGAGACTCAGATGGCGAGCTAAGTTGCAAATTCGATATAAGTTGCAACTTAGCTCGCCATCTGAGTCTCGGTAGCTCAATGGTTAGAGCGTCTAACCGGTCATCAGAAGGTTGCGGGTTCGATCCCCGTCTGGGGCTCAGATATCATTTTCTGAGTATCGAGCTTGAAGATCGTTCATCTACTTCATGAGTGTGTGTGATATCTTGATTTAAAGTTACTCTTTCAATAACAAGGACAACGGATGTAAACGCAGCCTCGTGCAATATCTAGTTTCTCGTGCTTTGTCTATTATTAAGGAATATAGTCAATTAAATCGGATACTAAATGGTCGAAAACACATGTCATCTACAAATTTTCAATCTATTTTTACTTTTCTTGTATCGAAGTATATGACCGTTCAGGCTAGACATGATTTACTTCGAAAGCCTCCCGTATCATTCTTTGTGAATGTGTGCCATCGTAAATAGCGTTATCAGAGTGAAAATAATGTTTCAAAAATTGTTCCACCAATGAAATGCTATCGTAATATAGAACTAGAAAAATCTTCAATCTTCCTCTCTTTTCTCCAGAATATCCCATGATTTAACTCCCATGCTTACACTTTTTGTGTTAGTTAATGACGTCTGGTTTAATTGTAGACTTTAAAGTTGAGGGCTCGGTTTACTGTAAGAAAATTACTGATTGCAAAGATTAAATCTGGCATAATTAAATTAAAGATACCTAAACCATTGTCATTTGAAGTAAAATAAAGGAACGTAAATCTATAGTACCCAACTTATCCGTTGTCAGGAAGGTCTTCAGTGGATAATTGTCGTACATCTAAGATATAACATACGTAATATTAGTTCCATACCTTAAATTTCAGTCTTATGATTTCCTTGGTGCTGTCATCTACCACATCCTGTGGAGCTTCAATATTTAGTTTAACTTTCGACTTCTTCATTAGATTGTCTAGCCCCTCTCGAAAATGACTTTTCACTATACCAAAAAATCATAAATCAATTCAAGTCAATTGAATTATATTTCGTGGAAAGCAAGAATTGAAAATTCTTAATTCTCATGCATTACACTCTCGCATTTGTTCAAAGTTCAATTCCACTATTGGGTCAGCGCATACAGCATGAATTTCTTGCAACTTATCAAATATGTTGTTTATTTCCATCAAAGTTAATATTACTCATAAATGTGTTAATATGAAACTAACGTTAACTGGACATGAACTATCGAAGTGTCAAGGTGAATCGGCAATTCCTGTAGATAAAAAAGCGAGCTTTTAATAACAAACAAAGAATGAATCAAAGGATGTATTATAAATTCCTTTCTTCGTGTAAAAAAGAAAATTTTAACCACGCGATCAAGCAAACAACCGAAGACCAATAAGCAAGAAACCATGCAAACGAGAAATCAAGCAAGCAAGCACATGGCTGGCCAGCCATATAGCCAGCCAACCGCACATTCACCCACCCAACCAGTCAACCAACTATTCAAGTAACTGACCTATCAACCAATTGCCAGCCAGCCAACTAGCTAGCCAGTGGGCTAACCAACCTACCTGTCAACCATAAAACCAACCAATCAGTTAATGAACTAGCCAACAAGGCAAGCAGTTAACCAACCAGCCAACCAATCAACAAGCCAAACCAGCTAACCGACCGATTAGCCATCCATCCATCAAACCATCCTTTCAGAGAACTCGTCAACAAGCCAACTAGCCAACAGGGAAATTAACTAACCTTCCAACCTTCCAGCCAACGAACCAACAGACCAACCAACCAACTAACCAACCAACCAACTAACCAACCAACCAACCAACCAACCAACCAACCAACCAACCAACCAACCAACCAACCCTCCAACCAACCTCCCAACCAATCAACCAACTAACCAATCAATCAACTAACCTTCCAATCAACTTCCCAACCAATCTTCCAATCAACTAACCAACCAACCAGCCAACCAAATAATCAACCAATCAACCAACCAACCAACCAACCAACTAACCAACCGGCCAACCAACCAATTAACCAACCAACCAATTAACCAACCAACCAACCAACCAACCTTCCAACCAAACAACCAACCAACCAGTCAATCAACAACCCAGCCATCTCACTAAGGAAACACCATCGTGTTAAGATGAGCTCCGATCAAATTGGAGAGGATTCACTGGTTACTGATTGCGATAAAAGAAGGAAGCTGTTTGAAATCACTAGCAAAGGAAAGCTTAAATGGTTTGGAGATTTTGAATCGTTGCAGAAGTTTGTGGAGGATGTTATTAACATTAAAGCCAAATGGACTTCGCCAGGTGGTGAATGCAAGTTGATCGAAACAGATGACGTGTCGATTCGCTGGTATCCTTCTAAGCAAACGTTTACTGTGGGTGGACTAAAGGCCAAAGAGATCAAGGCAAAATTTTCCTCGATGATCTATGCTTCACTTGGTAGTAAAGATAACATGCAGGTTTGTGAAGACAGCGAACAACTTGTAGATGAAGGTACATCGCAAGAACAAAATCAGCCATTGCCATTTTCTTGCATAACTAATGATCGAATAACCACACTGGAATGTGCTATTGAGGAATTAAAATCCCAAGTGACTAAAATTACAGAAGAGTTTAGTCAGCACCGTTTTCACTTCAATAAGATGCCTGAAAGCCCATTAACACCAACAATTCACGACAATGGTCATAAATCTCGCGTGACCGATGATCTCGTTGAACGGTGTCTTACCATGCTACAGAGAGAAAACAGCCAATTAAAGAAAGAAAATGAAGCTCTTAGGGACAGAATCAACACCGTTTCTTACGTTATAGCTGATTTGAATACGAAAATCAAAGATGTAGAGAATGAAAAATCAAGTCTACTTACGGCCATCAAACTCATATATGACGACTACCGAAAGGTATGCGAGAACGTCGAGTCATCCGATAAACTTATAAACAATTACAAGGCATGCGGATCGCAGAATAAAAGCACAAATGAATTAAACCCTGAAAAGGCCCAAGTAGAGAAATGGCACACTGTACATCAATCAACTGGAAAACGTAAAACGAATAGCATCAGTGCTCCCCCTGACGAAGTCATCAACAGATATAAAGTTCTCAGTGAACTATCTCAAGACGAAGATGAGACGCCGCAAAACATTCAACAGACAAATGACAGAAGTGATTTAAAACAAAAGCATAAACAGACAGGAACGAATAATTCAACGACCAATTCTGTCGAACACTCCAATGGTCAACCTTCTTCTTCACCTAGTCGTTGCAAAATTACCATAGTTGGAGATTCTATGCTTAGAATGCTTAATCCCAACCGACTGCGTAGAAACCTGAAGAGAAGCGTTAGCGTCAAAACCTTCCCTGGAGCTCGCCTGAAAGATATGAAATATTATATTAATCCTACGTTAGAATCTTCACCTGAATGCATTGTTATCCATGCAGGAACAAATGACCTGAAGAACAAGTCAGCCCAAACAATAACAGAAGATATTTGTGCCCTTGGAGAACAAATCCTCAGTTGTCTGCCTAAGTCTAAAGTAGCCATATCGCAAGTGATCACCAGGACAGATGATCCTAACCTTTCAGGGAAGATCAATGAGGTGAACACGAACATCTCTAAATTGTGTAGCGAGAGAAAATGGGGCGTAATATCTCACGAAAACATTAAGAGTAACCACTTAAACTCTTTTGGTCTACACCTCACTAGAGCAGGATCTGCTATTATGGCTGCGAATTTCATTAAGTTTTTTAAAAACTTTAATCAGTATTGACTAACCAATGACATAATTCCTGATGAACACAGCTCCATGACAAATAACGAGAACGCAGCCTTGTTATCACACACTTCTAATTATCCTAAACTTAAGGGATTCAGAATTGGACATTTAAATATTGCCAGCCTGATAAAACACATCGATGGACTGAAAGCTTACCTATCTGAACATCAATTCGAAATCTTTACTATTAGCGAAACTAGATTAGATAGTGAAATTGACGTTGGCACAGTTGAGATCCCTGGCTATAATATAGTCCGTCGTGACAGAAACAGAAACAGAAATGGAGGTGGAGTGGTAATTTACGTCCGAGACAACATTCCTCATCTTAGGCGTGACGATTTGCTCGTAGACGAGTTAGAAGCAATTTGTCTTGAAATCAAAAAACCTAAATACAAACCCTTTTTAATAGCAACTTGGTACCGCCCACCCAACTCTTCGGTAGAGATCTTTGACAAATTCGAGAATTTTCTTTATTTAGCTGAAAATGAGAATATGGACTTAATTATCACCGGTGATTTCAACTGTGATCTACTTACTACAAAACCAAACATACACACGAAGAAACTTTTAGACCTTCTTGATATTTATCAAATGCAACAGCATATTAAGATTCCGACGAGATCAACATTAGATACCAGCACATTAATCGACCTAGTAATTACTAAAATCGAAGACACTAAAACCATCGATAGCGGAGTCATTGGACTGGGGATCAGCGATCACGACCTCGTGTACATATGCCGCAAAATTAGCCTCCCGAAACAGAGACCGAAAACTATTGAAACAAGACAATTTAAACACTTCGATTCTGTCGCTTTTCAGAACGACCTTCGTGAAGCATTTACTACGTGTACCTTCCACTCCGACCCGAATATTATGTGGGAAGAGTGGAAGACGACATTCCTGAAAATTGCAAATTTCCATGCTCCCATTAGGACTCATAAAGTAAAAAGTACTCACACTCCTTGGATAACTGAGGATATTAAAAAGCTTGGTTATCGTAGAGACTATCTTAAAAAGAAAGCAGTTAGACTTAATTCGAACAACTACCATATTGCCTATAAGTTGTGCAGAAACCAAGTCACCAAACTTATCAGAAATGAAAAAACCAAGTATTATAATACTAAGTTAAAAAATTGCAACAATAGCAAGGAGTGTTGGCTAGCTATAAACAAACTATTAAATAGGCAATCCAAATCAACAATGATCAACAGTATTAAAGTAAAAGGGTCGGATGTGACTGACGACAAAAACATCGCTGAAGAGTTCAATAACTTTTTCTGCTCAATCGGACCAGAGTTAGCAAACAATATTTATTCCACTGGCATTGATCCACTTAGTTATGTGACTCCGGTATCGTCTATATTTGAGTTCCACGATATAACATATGAAGAAGTAAACTGCGTTATTCAAAACTTGAAAATGAGTAAATCACCGGGTCTTGATAATATTTCTGTTAAATTACTCAAGGGAGCTGGTAATTCGATAATACCGACGATTACTTATTTGTTTAACTCATCCTTGCGTACTGGGATTTTTCCAGATGATTGGAAACTTGCCAAAGTCATTCCAATTTATAAATCGGGTGAAAAATCAGACCGCGGTAACTACCGACCTATATCTGTTATTACTACTATTACCAAAGTATTTGAGAAACTTGCTTACAAACAGGTAACGGTTTATTTGGAGGTAAACAATATCATTTCAACAAACCAATCAGGCTTTCGATCTCGCCACTCTACTGAAACCGCACTTCTTAATTGTACAAATCAGTGGCTTGTGAACATGGATAACAACCTAATTAATGGCGTTCTTTTTCTAGATCTAAAAAAAGCATTTGACACTGTTGACCATAACATACTATTATCAAAACTACAACTCTATGGAATACGAGGGACAGCGCATAGATGGTTTCAATCCTATTTAAAAGACAGAAAACAAATATGTAAAATTAATCAAACAATGTCGGATGCTAAATCTATTCATTGTGGCGTACCACAAGGGACAAACCTTGGTCCTATGCTCTTCTACTAAAACTAGTTAAAACGTCACTAAAACTAGTTCTGTAATGTTCGCAGACGATACCAGTTTATCATGTGAAGGATCGTCATCGGCAGAAATTGAGGGAAAACTAAATCACGATTTAGAAATGGTTCATATGTGGCTGACAACAAACAAACTAACTTTAAACCAGGAAAAGACTGAATATATGATTATTGGCTCACAGCAAAGACTTGATCTTATCTCTGAAGACATAAACATCAGTCTAGCGAATGAGCCAATATCACGTGTTCAAACTAAAAAAGTCCTTGGAGTCATTATCGACGAAAAACTTAAATGGCATGAACATAATGCAAAACAATGTAAAACTTTATCCTCATGCATTGGATTATTAAGAAGAGCTCGAGACTTTGTTACACAAGATGTCTTGGTAACAATGTACAACTCACTCGTTCTGCCGCACTTTACATACTGTTCTACGGTATGGCAAAATTCTAACACTGACCATATTAACAAACTCCACAAATTACAAAAAAGAGCTGCACGTGTGATAACAAGGTCTACTTATGATGAAAGGTCATCCCAAATTTTTGAAATGTTGAACTGGAAATCCATTAAAGAAATCTTAGAGGAAAGGCAATTGGTAATGACGTTCAAAGCACTACGAGGACTTAGCCCAAAGCACCTAACTCAGTTATTTAATCTAAACAGCAATACCAGTCACGAACTTCGTAGTAATAATCGATATCTTCATTTGCCTAAACCTCGCACAAATTTTTTAAAGAAGAGTTTCTCGTATCAAGGAGCTGTGTCCTGGAACAAATTACCTAAGAAAGTAATCGACAATGTCATAAAAGGTAATATGTCACTAACATCATTTAAATGGTTTATTAAAAAAACTTTTGTAAGAATTTAGATATAGTAAACTAAGCACTCTTATGAATATTAGAAGTAGTTTTGGAGTAGAATTCCAAATCTATAAATTTTATTTTGTTAATAATTAGAATAATTGTGTACGTCTATGTATAAAATAGAATGTTAATGTTAGTTTTATTAGTGATACACGGCCATTTGAAAATCAGCATCGCTGAAATGCTACCGTGTTTTAAATAAGATTAAATAATAATAATAATAATAATAATAATAATAACAACCAACCGACCAACCAGCCAACCGACCAACCGACTAACCAACCGACTAACCAACCGACTAACCAACCGACCGACCAATTAAAATTTTTAATGTTTCTTTTTCGTATGCGAAAACACTGAACATATTTTAAGAAGAGGATACTTTGTTTTAAACCTCAGCTCTATCTGCTTGTATATGTAAATGCAGTGGCGGACCCAGGATTTGCGAAAAGAGGAGCACAAGCTAAGAATCTACCAAGGATCTAAGATGGCAACTTTTGAAATACTGTCTACCAAGCATTTTCTGCTTTTCGAAACTTTCATCAAAACCTGTGGTTCTAGACTAAGTATTTTAACACTGTGATCTAAAGTACGAGTATGCTACACAATTCACAGCAATAGTATGATGGATGAACGATAAGTGTGTAAAATTGACCGTTTTATCTGCTTCAACGGCATCGGCAATATAGTGTTTGTATCCTCTTTAGAAGCATCTGCACAGGACGACAGCATTATGAAGGAAGCTGAGTGTACCAATGCTTTTTCGTGAAATTAATTTTGAAGAGATATGGAATTTTTAACAGCTCAAAAGGGGGCCAAGGAAAATTGGGCCTAGGAAAATTGTTGATTTTTTTGAGTCGACCGATTCAAAAATCAAAGTTACCTCCTTTTACGTATGGAAACTTTCTTCTCGCTCTTGATACGTACGACTTCATTTGGTTGCAAAGACTCTCCATTGATTCCACTAACCGGATTTCTCTGCAATGAAAACAATCATGATCTTGAGGGAAGTGGCCATTAAGTAAACAAACATTTTCATCACATGTGTCAAGTTTATCACTGTATATGGAACAAGTACTTAATAAAAAAATAAGAATCCATTCTTAATTCTCTTTTCAACCAATGGTTAAAAACCAACATGTTCCATCTATACGAGATGAAACATTGTTTCAATTTTAATTGTCTAACGTACATACGGTTATAATCAGACTTGCTAAATTACCATTTATAAATTTCAAAACCATTAGGTTTTACAGCTGATTAAACATAGTTACTTACGATTTCTCGTAGATAATTGCTTTTTTCTCTTTATCGTCGTCATCAAGGTGATACCCAGTATACAAGATGTCTTTTTTATGAGTTCGATTAAGGGCGGCATAAAGTTCTGTTACCAGAAGTCTGCATACTATGGAAAATATTAAGCAAGTAAGATTTTTAGAATGACAAAAATATATGACGGGGCATAAAGTGTTTCTTAATCTATAGAGAGAACATCACAGAACGGTAAATAAATCCTGCGGCTATCTTGTTGTTCTGTGTTGTGCTGTGCTATTCTGTGCTTTGTGTATTTTTCCTAGACTTGGTATCGAGACACTTAAGCTAAGTCGTATACTTGCTATATATTCTGAGGACTGTTTCCAGAGAAAATAAGTGTTTGGTAAACAAAGGCGCTCCAGGATTTTTTAAGGGGTGCTAGAATAGTAAATCGGCCTCCACTTGGGGGCTCTGGAGGCATTCTGCACAGGAATATTATATATTTTAAAGTCTCTGCGAGACCAATTCCAGCATTAAGAATTAACAGTCTTTCTACACAACACACACCAGTAAGGTGATGGCGAAGCTATAACATTTTACAGTCGTCTGTCAGAGCCATCCTATCCTCTACGCCGTTTGCTTTTAGTTTTACGTTACAATTTTTTTTAATGTTTTTTTTTGTGGACGCAAATAGAAATAATTTTGTGACTGCTAAGGGAGGGTCTTAAGCCACCTAAGCCCCCCCTGCAATGTACCATTGTTGGTAAAGTATTGATGGAAAGTGACTTTAGAAAAGACAGTGAACCGAAGGTAGATTGGTGCAGTGATAAAGTCCACGGTTAAAGTTCTCAGAGGTTGGACAGGAATTTCTGGGCTTCCGAATGTTTTTTTAAGGGTAAATCGAGCAGCGTGTCTTAAAGACTCCAGCTTAGTGCATCAGTATTGCTCGCAATATAAAAAATTAACTGATTGATGTTCGGGCACTGTCAATGCAAACAACTCAGGATTGAGGAGAAAACCAGTTTCTTAATGATCTGAGAAAAACATAAAACATCTGTGTCATAATAAGAGTGAAATTACCTCTCTCAGGAAGTACCGAGTTGAGTATTGCACTCCTATCGTTCCACCACAGGATAAAATGAATCGTGAATGAGTATATAACACATGGGATATATGAGTATATAACAAATTGGACGGGGAAACATCAAGTACCTATTTTCCGAAGTGTCTCTCAAATACTCAAATATGTTATCTTACACACCTGCAATTGTGAAAATGTCCAACTTTATAAAGGTTGATGGTTACATTTCTCTACAAGATGGGGTGGCCCTTTGGGGTGGCGCAGTAAATTTTTAGGCCACCCCGTAGTTACGCCAATGCTATTATTCAAAAATTGATAAAGCCATTCCGTAATTTGTGAGTTTTTGGGGGACAAAAAAAACCAATTTTAAAGAAATTATGAAAGGCTTTACACGGTGAAGTTTGAGCTCGACTAAAAGATATAGAAATAAAACAGCTGATTGACTAGTAATTCTTGATTAGTGCTAATCACACTAGAAACGTCCGACTTATGGACTATTAATCTATGATCGACGGGTGAGTCCTCCAGAGGGAACTCCACCGTTCCTGTTAATATTTTGTTGGTCAAATAACACGCTCTCTCTAAGGGATGACTTGCCATCTGGTGGGTAAAATTTAAGTCCGGTTATTTTAAACACCAAGAGCAAATTTTACTCTGGGACTAATACGCCGGTTGAAGTATAAGGGCTTTGAGCAACTTCTTCCTGGCCCTACTTATTAAATGTTACGGATATCGATCTGTGGTCATTAATGATAGCATAAAACCCAGATGAACGGAAAACCCTCTAGTGGTCAACAAGACTTAATTCACATGTCTCGTATGAACTATTAAGGTCGAAAGATATTGTAAGGATGAGAAAAGATAAAGACTTATCTTTTTAATTGCTAATCTTACTTGTGCCATTGTCGGCAACCATTAAGTAATCAGTCTCGTAACATGCAGAAAATCTTGTTGCTTACCATGACATCGGCTCGGTCTTTTCCAAGCATTGTCTTGCCATTCTTTGAAATAAGAATCAAGATTTGTTTCCTTGTCTTGTACTGAGTTTGATGCTCCAAATAACGAAATAAACAAAAGGAATGCAATTCCAGCCATATCTCAATTACTTGTTGCCTGAGATCATATTGGCTAGTCAAAAATTTAACAAATTAATTGCATATCCCATAGTCCTAGCATTTGCGTGCCATGCTTTTTATTTTTTGTTTGATCCTCAGTGTCAGGAGTGTCAGTTGCTTTGTTTCTCACGGTTGATAATTCATTTTTTATCTTTTTATACTCTTAAATAAACATTCACTAGACGTCCAATTAGATTTTACTGAGCGTTTTCACTCAATGCCCATTCCAAACATTTCCATTGCGCCAACCATGATGAGAATGCTTGCTTTATTGTTGTCACGAGTAGTAGTCAATTATGATTATTTTAGCGAAAAATGTTGCTTCAAACAGTTTGTTCACCAACGGCATTTTTTAAACAATAATACGGTGTAACACTCCATAAGGAAACTTTCCTCACGAAAATTTGTCTCGTCGTCCAATTAAATATACGTACAAACAACTCGTGCCCTCGTTTGTGTTACGCATAAGTAGCAAAAAGGCTTTATGTTACTGCTAACAGCCACTAACACTTCACACCAAGGCAACTGCAATGTCACAGAATCAACCGCTGCAAACCACGTTTTATCCTAAAACACTGCCTTGCTGGTAAATTTTATTTCCTTTACATTGCACAGCCATGAGTCGACCTAAAGTGCCATCTGATGCATTTGTCACTGTCAATTATAGGCGTCAATAGGGGGGAAAGGATGCTCAGGCCCCCTATTTTTGCCAGAAAAGGGGCCTGGCTCCCGTACTTTTGAGGTTATTCAATGCAGGTTTGCCATATTTCCCGACAACGTGTTAACATTTTACCTTTCTTGCAAATAAGGAAGGAGCTTTAAACACTGTTCTAAACAGTGTTCAAGTTTAGGCCTAATTTTTAAAATTTACTTCGGACTGCTTGAAATCACAAATGCTACCCATCGCATAATACTTGGTGTACATGTGTGATATAATGGATATGCAAGAGGAATCTACGACACTGGATTTATTGAGTTTGGGAAATCAATGCTGAGAGATATAAATCGTTATTTAATTATACCATACTTGCCCCCCTTTTCTACTCCACGCGACGCCAGTGTTGTCAATAACAACATTCCTGTTGTACTTCAATTTCTTCAATCACATGTAATACATTCAAAAGGTCAACAATGAGAAATGAAATGAACAGTATAAATAAACACGCAAAGAATGGCACAAATCGTTAAATCTATTGACGACTTGACATGCAGTCAGAAAAGTATTAGTTAAAGTTGACGGGCTAAAGATACTTTAAAACATTCTTCAAACAAAATCGCATGCCATGATAATTATGATATCCTCACGATCATGGCGTCATAAAATTATCGGACCTTCTAAATATTTCTTTTGCTCTGGTCAGTGGCGGCGCGATCCACCGGGACACTGGGACATTTCCCGGTGGGCCCCAACCGTTTGTAACGTGTGGACCCCAATGATTTGTTGTCAGAAGGCCCTTATGTGAAGCATTATATTGGGTGCAAAAGCAGCACAAACGTGACTTTTTGTGTAGAGTTATGAAATTTAAAACTCATGTAGGCCTTGCTGGGGGTCACTTTTAATCATCCATATTTTATTACCAACGCATATCATTATACACGCATTTCATAATGTCAGTTGTTTCTTCTCAGTTTTTATCTTAATAAATTTAAGGTTTTAGCATCTACAATTCACGCCGTATTCTTATTGGCAGCAGTCTCCTCACCCCCACTTCACACCTGCTAAAAGTGGGCCCTTAGCATATCATTTCCAGGTCCCTATTTGAGAGCCATGCCGCCACTGTGCTGGTTCCGTGGGTTTTACCGGCCCAGTTCCCTCCATACTCTTGCACTCCTGTTACTCATAACAGTCTGTACTCTGTAAGGGATTTTTTAGCTCTCTTGTTCACAAACAATACTACGAAAGAATATATTTATTTCTTTACGAACAATCCTAATTTTCGAGGCAAACATCCTGCAGAAGTAATGTTTGCCAGCCAGTAACAGATATGAACGACACCAGCTGCAAAGTCCCCCAGGCTCAGCAACTGCTAAAATATGCTAACGAAGGCAATCTAGTTCATGAAATGAATTCTTCGAAAACAATGACACACTTTCCTAAAGTGTTTACTCTGTGATATGCCTTTAAATAATTTGTTTGATGTTTACATCTCTTAGACTGATAACCAACATATAATTTCAGGTGAAAACGCTCAAGTTGTAACAAGATCTAGTTGTAGACTTGCGGCAGACTGTCAGGCTTGTCGGACCAAACGCCATGAGACTGATGACAGGTTTTTTGCACACCCACAAACCGGCTTGCTCATTAGTCTGAAATAGTTTGGTTTGTACCTTAGACAAGTCGACAAATTGAAGATTACATCCGCTTGACTTTTTACTAGTTGCCCTAACATATTTGATATGGCTGGCATGGTTCTTCAACGTATATGGCAGTCAGAAGGGTAAAAGAAACGAGCTTTTAGCAGCTTGACGAAATAACAAGACTTTGATAGACTGTGCCAGCACAATTTTTGGCATAATTTGCCATTATGAGCACAATTTTTACGATTTTTCCGAAAAAAGCACTGCAAGCATAATTATCATTTTCCGCTTCTTCTGAAGCATTAAATTACTCATTTTGCTATGCTGAAAGAGTTTATTATCAGAATTTACTTGTAATCAGTGTCAAACAGCATGAGAACGTTTGTAGTTTCGTAACTGGTCTCTACTGAGAACTGACCCACTGCCCGCGAGCTGTACCGCTGTAGTGCTGTAGTGCTGTTTGTTTAACAATCAAGATGGTGACTTACAGTGTGATTTGGAAGATGGCAGTCATTTAGAACGTGAAAACGAAGTGACATAAATAGGCAAGGGTCCAGGAACAGCTGAAATAACCCGACAACGAACTCTGAGATTAATTGAAGGGAAATAATTATGGAAAGAGAGGAACATCTGATGCGAAAAATGTAATTCTCATGAGCATTCTCTCTGCTCTCCTCATGCTTCAGTGACCTGCAAGATCACGTCCTTGTAGATTACCTGCAGGCTAGTGTTATGCCACAGTACAACAAGCGATAAGGACAGAGTTGTTTGTTAAACAGTACGAAAAAGTACAGTATTGGCTCTGCATGAACTACCTGCAGTTATAATTTTAACAGTTACAACTGCTTCAAACGAATACATTTTGGATTTCATTTAACATGTTAACGTTAAGTAACACCAACTTACGACAGCGGTTACCATGAGTACCATTTAAAGAAACAATAAAGTAGCACATATTCTTTGCACTTCTTAGTATTATCAGCTCAATTTAAAAAAACTGGCACAATTCCCAGCACAATTTCAGTAATAAGGGAGCAGTGCTAGTAGCATAATGTGCTAGTTTTACGAGCACAATCTATCAAAGCTTAGAAATAACTTTATTGGACTTTATTGCAACCTTTTCACAAACTTGTCGCACAGCTGCTGCAAAGTGCAAACACATCTTGTTGACAAGTTGAGAGATATGCATATGCGTAGGAACCAGGGGAGCGCGGGGGACTGGCGTCCCCTAATAATGCGGTGGCCAGATAAGGTTATCACTAGACAGTAAAAACGGTCATTTAAAACGTTTTTGAGGATCTCTATGACACACTGTAAACTTAATAATTTATTTATGCTTTATGTTCACTGTTCTAGAGCCGATAAACTTGACCTGCAAGCAATTGCTAAAGATTTTGCAAGTGTCAACTCACGAAGAATGCATTACTTTGGGAAGTTTTAAATAAAAATATTGTGCTTTAGATGTTCGTGCCATTTTGTGTATATGTAGTTTTTTAATTCAATAGCATTTTGAATAACATTTTCTAACCCTTAAAATTGTCAAAAATCTCTCCCGAAATGCGGGAAATGGCCTTTCTGAGACTCTAGAATTTCAAAATATTCCGGGGGAGCATACCCTCGAACCCCCATAGCTGAAACGGCTCGCACTTTCGGCGCTCGCAACCTTGTCCCCCTAGTAGTGTATTAATTTTGGTGCCTACCTGTAAAAAATCATCTTCCTACGCCACTGATATGTACGCGTGGATATTTGAAAACCCCGGCAATTCTGCGAAATATACTAAAACAAACAGTTTTACAAATCTTGCTTGTTTTAATTTCTCTCAATCTAGCGATCAGTTCATAAAAACGTAACGGGCTAAAATATGTTTAAATTACTTGCCAAAGCGAAAGTTCGTTGATCGCTGCTGTCCAGCCATAGACATTTATGCAAAAAACCGCAAGGAAAGTTTAGACACGGTTCGAGCACATTACACCATTTATTCATTACGTTATTCGTCGGTAATCGGCTCATCATTTCATAGTAATCGAAGCGTTCATACTTAGTTTGATCTGTCTTGATAGACACTTTGCAAAGATTTCAACAAAAAAAAAATGGAGTGTATGAACGAATAAGCCGTAAAACAAAGATTGAGTTACATACCTCAGGAAATACGTAAAAATCGGTTAATGATACCGGTTCTTGAATCATTTATCTTGCTTAACTTTTAGTTAACATACATTAAGTGTGGCAGCTGTAAACACGTGAACTAAATGGAAGTATTTGAAACCAGTAAGTTATGCACTGTGACTGTTTGACAAATGTGATACGATGACAACTATAGACAGCATGCCCATCGTTCATCTTGTTTATATGTTTCTGGTGATTGGAATAGGATCCCTAAATCAGGAAATTTTTATATTGACAGTCAATCTGAAAACAATTCCACCTCCCAATCCTGCCCCCTACACAGATAATGATATGTACAGTCATAAAGTGTTTTGAGATTGATTTGTTCATCCTGAGTTAAAGTATCATACCTTATTACGCAACGCTTTCACAGCAGTCAGAAAGGTTGGTCACTCAATAACATTTTCGGCAAGAATTGTGTGGAAACAAACACATATTTCGAAAAATCGTCGATGTCTCGGCAAAAAAATTGGAGTAAGGTATAAAAAAAATAATGCCGAACTATCAAAACTCGATCAGACTTGCCAGGTCGTTTATCTAGTGTGGGGGTAGTTTCAAGTGGCTACTTCAAGCTATCGTCCATAGCTTTTTCATTTTTACATAATACCACCGTTAACACGTCACAAAAGATAAACTTCGGTCTTTGGCAGAGTTCTAGTCACTGCTGAAACTAGAGTTGTTTTTCTGTTTATAATAATCAATCAATTGAAGTGAGGTTGAAAAGGACATCAGTTACATGCCGTATATCTCTCGTAGGTAACTCTTAACCGAAGTCACCTCATCGCCTTGATCTTTGGACTGGGTTAAATAATAGTCAAGGGGCTTCTTTGAAAGCGTCAACAAGTAAACCACCGGTGAAAAATGAACAAAGAAGTAAACCAGTTTACCGCAAAATGCGGTCTTACCAAGTTAATTTTCAGTAGCAACAACTGGTGAAAAATTTTAAAACAGTTATTTACAGTTTTTCAAACAAAGATTGCAGTAGTAAACTTAAAATCCGAGGTAAATAAAGCGCACGTAACATTTCCAAACTGGAAACTTTGCGGCAAGCGACAGTAAACCGAATAATGCCAGCATTTAACGAAAACACCACCAATTCCTAACAAATAACTTTGTCAGGAGGGACCACTGTTTTCACTTTAAATTCTTTCGTGAATTAAAACGTGAAACTTAATGGCGCCTTTGATGATGTACGTCATGTCAAACACGCGTGCATGCGTGCAAATCAATGTTAACATCTTGTAAGTTGTGACCAACCATGCAGTACATGCATGATCGGTATTTGTTTAAGACAGCGCACAGCTCAACAGCTGCCAGTGGTGTTGTGTTCCCTTCAACCTCTTCGCTTGTCACTAATTATTACTAAAGGAAAAGAAACCGAACATGCAGGTAAATTGAATATTCTATTAATTAACTTTTAACGAAGACAGGTTTTGACATTATGCTGTTTGTTCTTAGGGCTTTATTGATCAACTTTTTCATGCTACGGCTGCGTAGGGGGTAATACTTTTCTGAGAGATCCTGGAATCCTATTTCTAGTTATCGATCTGCTTGTTGATTGTTAACAGACACAGTTTGGGCGAAAGTGTACCGGGGTAGCGCTGCCCGGACGAACCTGGAGCATCCATAACTGTTAGCTACAGCCCTACTACCATGTTTATCATATGATTGGATCATATCGAAAAGTTTTAGTTTATATGCAAATTTTTGCCTAGTGACATTTTCTTGTTATAAGCTTAAGTAAGGTTAGTTGCTGAAACTTGTAAAACATTTTCAAAATTTATTTTGCTTTCCTTTACTTCTAAAGGTGTCTAAGGGCCAGACTAACAATGACGGCAAATGTAACCCATCAAAGAACCTCGATGCCACTAGACAAAATATCGCACAAAGTACTTGCTGTACACAGAATGTACGCTCTTCGGCCCTCTTTGGTCTCTCGGATGAAGATACCTGTCGAATCTGTCACCTGTCAACAAAAAAAAAAGAACTGCTTTCACATTGTCAGTGCAAGGGGTCATTAGGTCTTGTGCATTCATCGTGCCTGCTTTTATGGATAAAGAAGTCTGGTTCTGTCACTTGCGAGATATGTCGAGAGAAATATAGCACAATTTCCCAACTGAACAAAACAATTTGGCAGGTATGAAAAGACGGTCATGTCTTGTCACATTACAATAAACATTAATATTCATATAAGTAGTTATTTTCGTATCTTTTGCTCCATTTACTACAAGCCTTTTGCCCTGTTTTGAAGTAAATGAAATTGATTTCTGCTGCATCACTTACTGAAGTGACGAGAAAATATCAAACTTGGCTTTCTGTTACATCAAGAAGATCAACTTTGAGTACAACATTAGCCACTCAAAACGGTCAAAAATCTCTTCAAGCGTCAAAGGCGAGCAATCACGATACCCGAAAGAGGACTTTATAGAATTATGGATTAGAACAAAATGAGATGAACACGATGAAATAGGTACGGATTATCACGCTACACGACCACGTTCAGCTGAATTGCATGGACAGGAGTCAATTCGAAAAAAAACCTGCTGGTCCTTTCGATCCATTATACACTCTCTTCTGATCTTCTTCCTGCCTGTGATAAACGGCATAAGTGCAAAATATTAACAACAATATGTTCCCGTTTCCTGTCAATGTTACCGACAATCTGCATACAAGATAACAGAACTTAAGGCAATGCTCGAAATAACAATCACTGTAGCTGAGACAGTTGGCGTAAATAAATCCCTAGGGTTCACATTTGGTTTAAGTAGCGCTAAAAGTCCTGTTGCCACTTTTTGTAAAACAGGTCTTACTTGGTTCTTGAACGCAATTTGCTCCAATATGCAAATGTCTTTTTATTTTTTTATTTGTGATACAATTGAAAGCAAGACATGCCAAATATTGGTAGACTTAATTATACTGGGCCTCCTATACCATTTGCAAGGCAGTAGTAGAAGACGACACCAGATTGGATATTTGGGATTAATACCGTAGTGAGTGGGAATGTAAGGGGTTTAAAGTATTTGATTAAAGGAGGAACAAGTATGGAAAATGTTTGTCTAGAGAAATACTTGTAATATTTCGTTCATGTGAACGGGAATTAGTAAACAGCTACAATGCCACTGTTGAAGATTCATATATCGAGAAAATTTAACCAGTTTTTCCATTAGGTATTTCCTGATGATCATAAAGTCGAGAAACTGAAATTTCTTTTACAAATTAGAATTAGCTTCATAGGTGTCTGTGTCCTTTGCCCTTCTCTTTACGAGGAAAGGTTCCAGTTAACTGACAAATCACGTCAGATGGCTATTTTCACTGTCGTCGAAGCTCAGAAGTTCCCCAAAATTTTTCAATAAATTTTTTCAGATGTTTTTTCCTATTGTTTTTGTGTAAAACAAATACTTTCCACAGAACATACCGCTCTCTGCTTAGTTACAGATGAATAATCGACGTAAAGACGTGGTGAGAATATTGCGACATCGACCTACGTTACTTCGTCTTTTTTCTTACTTGTCGTGTAAAGGTGTTCGATGTGCATTAATTGCCAGTGCAACGTTCACGTGTTACACATGAGCTAAGCGTCCATGTGTTTGTTCACGTGCTAATATGTGTAACTTGAACTTTGACACGACAGCCCGTCGAATGTTAGCTTTGAACTTGGTAAACGAAGTGACAATGAGGGCCGTTTCATACGTCGCACAATCGTTGCATTTAATTCAGACAAATTTAATTCGGTCGATTTAATGCAACGGTTATGCGACTTACGAAAAAAATTAAATTCGTCAGAGAAATTTTATCCGTCATGATTAGACAGATATACCGTCGTAAAGTCGCATTAATTAAATTCATAAATTATAATAATATACGTTCCTCTTAGCACACGATGAAATGTTTTGTTCTTTTTCATGAGCATGGTTTGGAAAAGGTTAAATTCGTCTAAATTAAATTCGTTGTATGAAACAAACACGCATTTACGTCGACTAATTGACGAAGCTAATGTGAATTAAATTCGTCTGAATGATAAAAATGTGCTGGACTCGATTTGTAACATAACAGTCCCAGCGACAGTATTCTTGTAATAATTATCTTACATTATTTCATTCTAAGTGACGGTAACACATGTTCTTTCTTGTTTCAGTGGAAATTACCACGTGTTCGAGCTAAAGGATGGATCAAGCTTTTCTTTTTTATCGGATTCTTATCTTTGTTAATTACATTTACCACATGGGCTTTTTGGTCGTCACTGAGCTTATCTCAAGAAGCTAAACGACAAAGAAGTAATAAGTACAACTGGCTGTCGTACGTGATATGTTGCGTACTGTTGCTTATCCCAGTTCTTGTGATGGGTGTTTGTAATTTTCGATCATTTGTTAACTATGTGTCGAAGTGCATTAGAATCAACCAAGAAATTACAGTGGTACCTAAGGCTGAAGGAGAATTCGGCAAGGATAAGGCAGGCATAGACAATGTCAAGGACAGTGACAAAAAGAAAGGGAATAGTGAATTCAAATCAAGAGAAAGTTCCTGTAATCATGATTGGAAGAACTATCAAGCTCAAGTGCAGGAATCGGCATATACAAAAGATGGTTACCACAGTTATGTTACATGCAATGATGATTTTCATGGGGAGACTGTTTAGTGTGACCGGCCGTCTGCTCTTTGGCAACTTGGATTAGTAGATGTATTGAGGTACAGTGCTTTCTTCAGGTCTAAGACAACTGAGGTCAACTGAGGTAGCCGTCAAGGAATCATTACCAGATTCATTTGTATGAAAGCCCATAAAAACAAAATCCTTCACTTTCAATGGACCAGCTATCATTTTTGTTCACAATATCGGCAGACAGGACAAAAGAGTTCCTTTTATAGTTATCATAGTTTCTTACCGGGTAAAAGTTGCAGCAGCCATTCAAACAAGACCAATTCGAAGAATACTCACGTTATATAAACATGCTTATCTGTATAAGAATAGGTATATTCTACGACGGATAAGCATATTAACGGAAAAAGCTTTGGAGAAGGTACTACTAAAGAAGAGGAAGCAAGAGAGCTGGCTCAGGTAGCTGATCAAAGATGACCAGGGCTACTGGAAATAAACTATGTAGGAGCCAAGGTCAAACTTGTACAACTAGCTTAACATCACGATAACAAACTGCTGTTACGGCTGAAGATTGAAGAAAATAAAACAATCGTTCTATTACTTGACGTTTCTCTTTAGTCAAAATACCAATTAAGTGTTTACTTCGATGTTCTAAATACTCGAATCTCGTACTGTGAACACAACTTAATATCACTCCAACTTTATGAATTTATAAATTTTTTTCGAGGTTAAGTTACTGCACAAACAGCGGTTCAAAACGGTAGTGGTTTATGATCACTAAATTTGGGTGACCAATTGACGGGAAGCACCAGCTTTTACGTCTTAGATGATGTTACCATAATTTCTCAGTAGCAACAAAGTCAATACACATTTAAAGAAAACGATATATTTTTTAAAAGCATACATGTTTCGACAACTTCAAGATGCCATCTTCAATGTATGCTTTTAAAAAATATATCGTTTTCTTTAAATGTGTATTGTCTTTTACGTCTTCTTGTTGCATTAAACCTTACATATGTGTAATGGTGGATGATAGATGAAAGCTCATCAAGCTCTAACCACAGAAAAACGATTTTTGAACACCAGACGGGGATCGAACCTCAACCCTCTGATGGCTGGTGATCGAGTCGGGTTCGGGGATCAAGCCCCAGCGGGTTCGTTCCCCGTCTTGGACTTAGAAATCGTTTGTCTGAGGATAGAGTTTGACGAACGTTCATCTATCATTAAAAATATCTCCAAGCTGCAACAACTGGAGCATAGATTGCATATGTTTAATGCATCTGTTTTACCTTACTACAGCTTTTACCAGTCTGATGCAGTTGTTAAATCATACATATACCGGGCCAGACAGAAGGAAGGAACCGACTTAATTCTGATCAAACATATTTGAAAAAGGATTCATCCATTTTGAGAGATTTTGTATCATGTAAGGAAGTGTCAAAAAGCTCCTTACTTTTCGCTGTGGAAATGTAGTTCAAATACTTTTTTGAAAATTCTGAGAAATTCATTCATTCAGATCGATTAACTCCAGTATTGCAGAAGTTAGCTTAAATGGGGTCGTGGCTCCCAGTATTCAAGAGAACCAGCAAGCGCAAGATTTTTCGGCAATTTTTTTTTTTTTTAACATACAAAGTAATTGTGAGCAATTACTACATGTTACTTTTTTTTTGCTCCTGAACCGATTCAGCGTGTTTTAATAATTTTCCATTATCGCTTGACTTTCCTGAATCAAAGATTAAATAGGTAGACTGAGTTGCCCTGTTGCTCCTTGTTGTTCCTATACTTCTCATGAACATTCTCACAAATTCACTCAACCGATGACTTTGCTTTCAACTGAACTCCTCGGTACGGTGATTAACTTTTTGCTGACGGTTGGTCTCGCCTATATACTAACAGTAAGGGTTACCACATTATCATGTTCAGTCATTAAGTTGCCAAACAGGAATCCACGGCTGGAACGCCGCAGATTTGAACGCGTTCAGGGCTAAGCCTACGATGTATGATAGCCATCCTGGCAGTCATCACAATCAAAAAAAGACCAAAAGATGTTTTCCTGCATTATTTTAATAAAATGCATATACATTAATACACATCATACCAGCATGTGCAGTGGGGCAAACAATAATAAACGACGAAAATGAAACAGGAAAACCATGCTGAACCAAAGTCAATATTTTTTGAGCATCCCATCATACTGCTTTCGTCTGGTTACAAGTGTGCTAAGTTTGTGTTGGCGGAAATACCTAGCGGACGTTAAATTTACGCGTATGTGCACCTTAAGAAATTCATAATTGTCGTAATTTCCCTTGTAAATCACTTGATTTCGTCCTGTTCGAAACGTCTTCGCATTTTCGACAGTGCACAATCCTTAAATCTTTTCCTTTTCAGATACAAGGAAATAAGTTTTACTGTAATATATCAAACCTGAATTTGTGTGGTAAACGTGGTTTTTAAATCTTATGTTCCATTAGATATTTAGTATCTTAATGTCAATAACAGATAAACAGAGTTAGGAATTTGTCCGAAGAGAGATCCGATGTATCGTTTCTCAAAGCTTTGAATATTGAGAGAAATTCGTACACGCTAGGACATTTGACGTTTATGTCAGTAAGACAAATCACCGTGTATTAATGTAATATTCAACTTGTAGTTAGTTTATCTCGTTGGTATTTTAAGCAACCACTTTTCCTCTCTGAGTTTCCTTACATAAAGTTATAATATTTCATGAATTGACCTACACTGCTAAAGTCAAATAGAAAGGTTAACTAGAGCGGAATTCCAACTCGTATCTTGGTATTTTACATGATATGTAAACGAGATATTGGCGTAAGAACGGAAGTGGGAAGGGCACAAGGAAACAGCAGACTGAGATGTAGTAGAAGGGTCGAGAAACGAAAGGTCTTAAAATAAAGAAAGTGGAAAAGAGCCCATGTTGGCATTAAGCAATGGATTGAGTTTGCGGATAAGCAGACTTCCTCTGACGAGAAGTTCAGAGTTGAAGGAAGAAGACGACAAAATAGTGTAATCATCATGCGAGACAGGGTATCCAGTGTCACAATGATGTGACAGGATGCTAGTCGGAGGAGGATTGACTCGTTTTTTGCCAGTAAGTGCAGAAATGCCCAAGTGTTCTGAGATTCGTGTGTGGAGAAGCTGACTCGTCTGGCCGACATACAACGAACTACAACGTTCACACTTAAAACGGTAAACGACACGAGATCTCAAAGCCTTGGGAATCCTGTCCTTAAAGACAAAAAAGTGAGACAATCGGAGAAGACAAAAGTAAACGATTTTCTTGGGGGCGAGGGAAACTTTGGGGGGAGGGTGAGAAAATCTTATCAAGAAACCGGCGAATGCATGTGTCTATGAATGAATTAGGATAACCATCTCGCATCTTCAAAATCTTAAGAAAACGTTTTCACTTAATGGTTATCCTAATTCATTCATAGACACATGCATTCGCCGGTTTCTTGATAAGATTTTCTCACCCTCCCCCCAAAGTTTCCCTCGCCCCCAAGAAAATCGTTTACTTTTGTCTTCTCCGATTGTCTCACTTTTTTGTCTTTAAGGACAGGATTCCCAAGGCTTTGAGATCTCGTGTCGTTTACCGTTTTAAGTGTGAACGTTGTAGTTCGTTGTATGTCGGCCAGACGAGTCAGCTTCTCCACACACGAATCTCAGAACACTTGGGCATTTCTGCACTTACTGGCAAAAAACGAGTCAATCCTCCTCCGACTAGCATCCTGTCACATCATTGTGACACTGGATACCCTGTCTCGCATGATGATTACACTATTTTGTCGTCTTCTTCCTTCAACTCTGAACTTCTCGTCAGAGGAAGTCTGCTTATCCGCAAACTCAATCCATTGCTTAATGCCAACATGGGCTCTTTTCCACTTTCTTTATTTTAAGACCTTTCGTTTCTCGACCCTTCCACTACATCTCAGTCTGCTGTTTCCTTTTGTCTTTCCCACTTCCGTTCTTACGCCAATATCTCGTTTACATATCATGTAACATACCATTATATATCATCACCTTGTAATATAAGTTATTCATTCTCTGAGGATGTTGCGTGTAGTAACGAAACGTTAGAATTACATTATAAACCTTTAATATGCCTAATTTGCATGTTTTTTGCTGGTCTTTATTATTTCTTCTCCGTCTGCGATTCCCGCCTGGTACCTCTGTCGCCCGTATTTTGAACTCGTATCTTCGGTTAACTGGACCGCTGCTCTACCAATTGAGCTATCGAGCCAACTGAGAGCAGTATGCTTGTTTTATCCAATTTAAGTGCACGAGAACGTCACGGCGGAATTCTAACGTTTCGAGAAAAGGTCTAAAATGACACATTCACCCAGTTACAGATTCTAGTTTCCAATTCTTGTTTCATATTCAATCCTCATGTTACAATGCTTCATGCTGTATAGGTTTATGGTGGAAAACGAAATCTTTAAGTAGAGAGTATATATTTCTATTTTCAATGATTTTAACTGTCATTTATTTCTTTCTCACAGCTCAATGAATATTTAGTTGTTTAACCATCAAATCTTAAACAAACACATGCTGTTGCCAATAACTGACTGTACTTCTTCGGCCAATCATATATGTACAAGTAAAATGACCTGTCGGGAAAATTGCTCGTGTAGGAAAACGTGTTTATTTAAAAATGTAAATTAATCAAAATTGAAAATATTTGGTGCTAAAATGCTACATGACATCAGTATTTAAAACTTTATTTTTGTGACTTTAACTTCGGATGTTTAGAACATACATGTATTTGAATGGCTTATCGACCATCTTTCTTTTGGATTCACAGGAATCTAGGATAATTAGCGTTTTATGTTTGTTTTATATTGTTTGTACTGGATAGAACGATTAATTACTGGGAAGTCTTGTTCAGTATACGAAAAAGGTTTTTTAAGTAAGGTGCGATGGTTTAAATACGTCACATAAACTCATTGATGGCCATCATGCAGGGACTAAAGTTAGTTCCGTTCTTAGCGTTTAGTTGGATATTGTCTACTTTGTTATGTATTGAGTGTAGTGGGACTGCAAAGGACAAGTTTATCGAGGTAGATGGGATACTTGTACGTGAAACAGATCTAATTCAGGATCAATGTGAACGAATAAAGGTTGAAGAAAGGGAAAATCACAAGGCAAGAATTGAAGAAGAAGTTATACTTTACAACGAAAGTCAAGAGTGGACCAAAAATTTACCAAACAAATGTCAAGGTAGGAATCACTTTGGGATTATATGCCAAAATGGATGGGAAAGTAAATATAAGATAAATTTTCACGAAATACAAGCCTAAAAAAATCAATAAAATATGAAATTAATAAACTAGGCAAAAGCTAGCGTTTAAGTGGCTGTTCACACTGACACGAATAACTTAGATTGCTGTCGGATAAATCTTAGTTCAAACAGAGTGTATGTTCACACATAAGATGCCTCCCTCGGACTATTTTTGATATGGGCTTGGTAACGATATATATATATATATATATATATATAATTTGATCAAAGACTACATCATATTTGACTTTTCGACTTTCGTTTATATCACAGTTTAGAAGTCGAAACGTCAAATATGATGTAGTCTTTGATTTTCTTTTGACTCCCTGATCAGTCTACTGGGATCTTTGCAATGATATATTGGAAATATTTTAAATTTTCCATCATTGCATGTCTTCAGGTGTTCGAAATGTGAAAGTTTTAAGGTTGAACAAACAGAGCCATTTAGCTATTTAGCCCGGCTGGCCCGGCTCGTATAATCACTCCCTTATATGGAGTTTGGTTAAGAAAGACGTGCTAGCTCTCTAGTAAAGAAACTCGACTTTTGTGGTATTCAATTCAATCTTACTTGTCTGATTAAATGCAAAGGCGTCGTGTGAATGACAAGATTTCTAATCCAAAATCTGTGAAATGTGGTGTTCCACAAGGTTCAATTTTCGGGCCCCTTCTCTTTTTAATATACATAAAAAGTTGCTAGTCTGTCTGAGACACACGACGATTAGAATGTATGCTGATGACACTACGTTGACTGGATCTGGTGATTCAATTGAAGAAGTAGAAAAAGCTATAAGTCATGTCCTTATAAATGTTAAGGAGTGGCTCTTGGGTAACAAGCTAAGTCTTAACTAAGTTAAAACTGAATAATGGTTGATTGGCTCGCAATTTAACCTAAGAAATTTAAGGAAAGAGCCCAGCATTTTTGTTGGTGATATACCCATCAAGAGAGTAAAAGTTACAAAAGCTTTGGGTGTTTTGATAGATCAATCTTTATTATGGGAGGACCACATCAAGAAATTGTCTAAGACAATATCCATCGGCATTGGGGTTATTAGACGACTAAAATCGTTCGTCGATAGTACCACTCAATTGTCAGCCTATAATGCATTAGTACAACCACACTTCGATTACTGTTGTGAAATGTGGGATTCTTTGGTGTTATATTATCAAGTTGTTTGGAAAAATTACACAAAAGAGCTGCCAGGATAATCACTGGCTGTCTAAATGTACATGGCCAGTCAGAGATAGCTCAAAATAAGCTTGGATGGAGGACGTTGAGGGAACGTCCTGCCTCGTTTAAACCAAGATTAATGTTTAAAATTGTAAATGATTTAGCTCCAAGAGTGCTTATTGAGATGTTTCGGGTGACTGACGCTTCCCAGCATTAGAATCTCAGGGGATCCATCCTCTGCTCTATATATACCTATCACCTATGCCTGAAACGGAATTCCTAAAAAAGAGTCTTAGTTGTAGTGGAGTTAAATTATGGAATAGCCTACCCAATGAAACCAAAGATATTCATTCATTGAGATTTTTTATCAAAGGTAGATCCTTTATCAGTCTGGGGTAATATTTCACTGAAGTTAATCTTCAAATTTAGCTATTCCTCGTACGTATAATCTGTTATTTGTCTTTGGTTATTTAATGTAATTATTTGTGTGTATTGCACACCCCTCTTGGAAACCAGTTTAATCTGAATGGGGCTAGCGTGCTTAAATAAAGTTGTACTTACTAACTCTCAACAGGAGTCTGTGAAAGTCATACCGCAAAAGACCTCCACTGCTAGGTACACTCAGACTCAGATCACCAAATTATGCATGGTAGAAAAAACCATAATGAAATTGTTAAGACTAAAAAAGTGGGACAAATGTACGTAACATCACGAGATTTACGTCCGAAACGGCTTTCATAGGTTTACACATGTCGAACGAAACCTTCAAAAATTAGGGTTCGCCAACCATTTGTCAACGAGTGTAACGAATGTTGCCTCTTTACAAAAGTAACAAAAAGCTTCAATGATTCGAATATAATTTTCGCCACACTACAAAAACCCGCAACAGCTGAGGCCACTTCTCAATGGTGAACTAGTTTTCCAGTTAAACACATACTCCAAGATGTCAGTCGCAAGCCACAAAATCGCAAGTGTCAACAGCTTTTAACATTTGCCAGTATCACGTGAACAGTGTTGAATATTTTGCTGCATCACGAAATCGACGTGCTACATTTGCTACATTCCAAAATCGATGTTGTGCTGAACACGTGAACAATGTTGTATTGGGCTACCTGAACAGAGTTGTGCTGAACACGTGAACAATGTTGTACTGCGCTACGTGAACAACCTGCTGAACACGTGAGCAATGTTGTGGTACTCCACGTGAACAAGGTAGTCAATTGTTAACTATTTGATACTTGAATTTTTTTCCTTTTTTCTTTGTTCCCTCTTTATTTCTTGTTTTTTCCTTTGTCCTTTTGTTCTTATGTGTCGAAAACATTGGTCTATAAAGAGTATATGGAAAATTACTAGTTCTTGAAATGCTTTCGTCCCAAGGTTGAGGGACGTTCTCAGTCAGGGAATATACAGAACTCTTTTTAAAAGCATCAGACTCATGTCTGGATTTACCTATCATTTCACAGTTGTTAAAAATAACTTTACTTGAATTTGTTTATTCGATAAGAACAAAAATGTTTGAAGGAAAGTTTAAAAGGGACTGAATATGTATTTTATTTCCAACTTCATAAAGTTTACATGTTTACAGCCTCATAGATTACAGAAATTTATGGAGTTGTAAACGTGTATGGAGGAAACAGTCAGTTTCTCTGACATAGAAAGTATAACAACCGGGAAAGTAAATTGATAAAGTAAAGGTAAAGTGCCTTTATGTATACTGCATTTCCCTATCAGCTATCTAAGCTGTTCTACCTAAGGCCCGTTTTAGGTCCGGTTTAGACGCCGCTCTTCTCATGCGCCGAATCTAATACTAATAAGTTCGACTCCAGAGCGGCTGTTGATTTATACGTCGAACTTAATGCTGGCGCACCAAATAGCGGGTAACTATATATTAACTTACACCAAGTAGCGAAGGCCTTCGCGCGTAAAATTCAGGATGGCGGGTCAAACTATCATAAAAGCTCTCGCATGAAAAGTACGCATGAAAAGTACGCCGTCTAAAACGGGCCTTAGACGGCGTACTTTTCATGCGCCGAACCTAATCCAGCAATTGAGCACGGCAGAGGCACGGCGTCTAAATCAATTAAGTTCGGCAGGTTTTGATTAGGTGCGACACGAACATTAAATTCGACAGAAGCTGTCGCATTATGCGGCACAGGAGCGACTCCGGTTTAGACGTCGCTCTTTTCATGCGCCGAACTATGATGGTACGAGTGATGGTACGAGTGATGATGGTACGAGTGGATGGATTGCTGGCAAGCAAGTTGGCTACTGTAAAGACTGCGATCACGATTCACAGTCTCGAGGGAAACAGAAAGTTCCCATACACAATGTAAATGGCGCCGTCAAGAACAAAAGACTGAAGTGGTACGTATTCATATGGGCTTTTGATTGTTTAGACCATTACTTGCCTTAAAAAAGCATGAGATAGCGATCACACACATTCCTTTGTTCTTACTTGCTCATTAAAGAAAGGCATACTATCATTTGGTCAAACACCATTTTGTTTCACCAAAGTTTACAATGCGCCTATAAGCTATGCTATTGCATAAATTAATATTTAAAAACTGTGTTTCTGATTTGAATATTCTAGCATAAAAGATATTACTCCATCTGGTCAGGATGACTATGCAGAGACAGAGTGTGACATCACTTATGAAGAGCATGGAGATGCACATGACCTTCTGAAGGATAATGATGAAAATAGTGAAAGTGAAGAAGATGAAGATGAGGAAGATATTCTTACCACATCAAAGAAAAGAAAAAACAAAAAACCAGGGCGAAAGGCCAAGTGGAGTGATTCACTGGTCAATGATTTAGTGGATGTCATTGTAAATGATGAAAACTACAAAAGAAAGCTCATCTTTACGAATACAAAGAACCAAAAGAATGGTGCTATTTATTCAAAGATTTTAATAGAAGTCAAGGAAAGAGCAGCTACAAGAAATGAGCCAGTTCCATATACAGCTGTTCAACTACGAACAAAATTTAAAAAGCTAGTGGGTGAATGCAAGAGAGCTGCACTTACAATTAAGACAGCAACAGGGATCAAGAGATTCCAAGATAATAAAGGGTATGGACAATGGTTTGATCAGTTGTTTGCTCTTATAAAGACAAGAGACTCCTGTCAGCCAGATCAAGCAATTGAGCCTTCTGCTTCAACATCTACATCTGGCAGAAACTCAAGCAATACTGACTTAGAGGAGTCAAGCAGATCAGAAGCAGGTGATGCAAAAATTGTTTGTGCCAGTGAAAAGAAACAAGAAAGCAAAAAAAATTGGCCCAATTGAAGAAGCAGTCAATGTCATAAAACATGCACTGGAAAATGATCTGGTCAAAGATCTTTTGGCATTCATGAAAGAGGAGGCTGAAAAATCACGGCAACATGACTTGATGCTTATGCAGATGCTGCAACCAGCACCACAACAAACCTTCCCACACCCAACACCACAGAGTCCACAACCTCAGGGGTCACATGCAATGTATCTGCCACAAAACATGCATGCAATGTTTCCTCCCAATAATGTGGTGAATACCAGATATGCTGGCACTGCCCAACCTTCACAACCTAGTGAAGTTCAATACTCACCACAAAGGCAGTATTATAATGACAAAAATGGACAAAGTTACCATACTTTGTAAAAAAATTTTGTTTTTAAAAGAAAATTTTGAAATCTATGAATTCAAGATCTTAATATCCATTAATTTATTCAGGTAGCAAATACAAACTAGTTCATAATATAGCAATTCTTGTAATATGTACATGTATACAGGTTTTCATCCATTTGTTTATCACTTTTTGTATTTTGATATGTAATAGGTGAATTATTTCCATAATTTTGTTAGATTTCCTTCACTTTACAAATATACCAATCAGTGGGTCTCAAGTGTTTTGTTGTCATGCCATTGATGTAACCAAACAGAACATGTATTTACATATTAGAAAAATCCCCAATGTCTACAATGAATTCTCTTTCTCCTTCCATAATTTTGCACACAGTGTATCTCGGATATGACCTGCTTGAGTACCTGCATCACTGATTTTTTCACAGGATCTCATATCCAGCAGTTTTCTTACTGTTGCCCTGTCCCTTCTTTCATTGGAATTAGAATCAAGGGTCATATCAAGTTTTTTTGATAAAGTTTCACCCTTGTCAATGCAAATGTTGTGCAGTACCATACTTGCCAGTGCTGTTGTCTTCACTTGGTCAGCATCACTTTCACTTTTTCTCAGCAATACTCGCCACCTTCCCTTCAGATGGCCATAAGCTCCTTCAGTCACCATTCTTGCTCTACTTAACCTGTAGTTGAAGTTTCTCTGTTTCTGTGTCAGCACTGCATTTGTGTAGGGTTTCATTAACCAAGATTGCAGTGGAAATGCTGCATCACCAAGAATGAGTGGAGGAATAATAGTACTACCCACCTTTTGGCCAATGTTTGGAATTATGTTTTGTTCTGTTATATCTCGCCATAGTTCAGTTGACTGGAAGATCACAGAATCATGAGAATTTCCAGGAAATCCACAACTTCCCCAAACAAATCTATAATTTGAGTCTACAATTGCGATCAAAACAACAGAATAAAAATTTTTATAATTGTGGAATTCCTTGCATGCCTGAAGGCCTCCAGGAGGACACTTGATAGGTATATGGCAACCATCAACTGCTGCCCAGCAGAAAGGGAACTGCCACAGTTCCTCCATGTCCAATATCTTTCTCTCAAAGTCACTTTGTGTTCGAGGCATATGTCCTTGAACAGATTCTTGCCAGAGATTGTCGACAATTGCTTCTGTCACCTCCTTTACAATTAAACAGACTGTTGCAACCCCCAATCCCACCATCTCTGCTATTGTGTAATAATAGTCTCCTCTAGCAAGACGATATAAACAAATTCCAAGTCTGCATTCGGGCGATATTGGCTCTTCATTAATCGTGTCTCGTTGAAGAAAATGCTTTATACGGTTAAGAATGAACATAAATGTACTCCTCGAGACTCGAAAGGTTCTGGTAAATCTTTTCTCGGAGTAAGTATTCCACACAAGAGTCCACCAGCCTCTGTTGCGTTCAAATCGACGACACGAACGTTGGCGAACAGGCGTTTCATTGAAACGCGATAACAATAAAAGAGTAGCCAAACACATGCTCAGCATCAGACGTCTTCTGTACATGATATACGTTAAAGCGGCTATTACTCGTCGTCTTCTATTACGTCGGATAATACTTTTTCGCAAGAGAGATTTTATGATAGTTTGACCCGCCATCCTGAATTTTACGCGCGAAGGCCTTCGCTACTTGGTGTAAGTTAATATATAGTTACCCGCTATTTGGTGCGCCAGCATTAAGTTCGACGTATAAATCAACAGCCGCTCTGGAGTCGAACTTATTAGTATTAGATTCGGCGCATGAGAAGAGCGGCGTCTAAACCGGACCTAAAGGTCCAGTAAAGGCTACCCCTCATGGGTCCAGTGTTACTACAGGAGGAAACCGGAGTACCCGAGAAAACCTGCGATGCTTGGTCCAATCAAACTGGACAACACTCTTCTCACATGTGACCAAGGTAACTTTAATCAGATAACTGCACTGAGCCAGAATCGAACCGTAGTTACAGTGGTGAGAGACATGTGCACTACCACTGTGCCACCAGCACACCACATTGGCAGGGGAATTTGGCATGGAAATTTGCCATGGAATAATTTCAATAACTCAAACATGCAAGAATAAAGTTCTTCTCATCGTGCTCGTGAAATGTTTTGCGCACGATGAGAAAAACTTTATTCGTGCATGTTAGAGTTACTGAGATTTTTCCATGCCAAATTAAGTGATTCGGCAGATTAAAAAATTCGTGTATGAAGTTGATTTTTTTGGCGAAAGATATCACGCCCCCTTGGATGAATTTCACCCGTAGGCCTATGAACACTCTTTGCAATTTGACCATAATATGTAAAATTGCAATCGTAGCAGCATATCGTGTTTTTGTTTCTTTAAGTTCTAGTTTGTCTTTGGGTTTCGAAAATTGACAATAAAGTGTGTTTACTTGTTTATAGCTAACTTTGACATTTTTCCTCCTTAGAATTCTGGAAATCTCGTGAGTGGAGGTGGCACAGTGCTAGTGCACGTGTTTCTCACCACTGTGACTTGGGTTGACTTGGCTCCGTACAGTTATCTGATTAAAGTTACCTTGGTGACATGTGAGAAGAGTGTTGTCCAGTTTGACTCTACCAACCATCTACCAAGGTTTTCTCCGGGTATTCCAGTTTCCTCCTGTACTAACACTGGACCTATGAGGGGTGGCCCTTACTGGACCTCTAGGAAGAACAGCTCATGTAGCCGATTGGGTTATCCAGTATAAATAAAGCTACTTTACTTTTACCTTTAAACATACGGTAATAAAACAAAATTTGACTTTGTAAGTTGGTCGTCGGAGTTGGAGATGTTGTTTTCGCTAACCCCGATGGTTTGCGTACCAGAGCTATCATTATTTTTAAGACTCTTTTTTTAAGATTATTTTGGAATCACATGCCCGAATGAATTTAAAGGGAACCATTGTCAGTTTTGAGGGACAATGGTTATCCTATCATTGAGAGTTAGGTGGGTGATCCAATCTATCTGCAAAGTCCAATGTATTTTTTTCTCGAATATTCATTTTCCGTTAAAGGTACGAGATACGTGGCGAGATATTTAGCTGTTTGATAGTAAAAAGTTCCTTAAGTGCGGATAATGTGTTTTCGCTGTTTTGTACAAAAAAAAGCAGGTCGATTTGAAGGTGGACGGATCTGTCCATACTGTAATGCTGATTGACAGTGACAGTTATTACAGAAATTACGACAAAGAAAATTCTGGAATGACTGTAGATTAGCCGAAGAGTTGTCCGTAGTTGGTTCATATTTTCCCTCGGCTAAACCGTCATTTTACTAACGGTCATACATAACTAAACAAAGGGTAAAAACAGGATATTACAGTGTTATTAAGAACGTGGCATTGAATGATTACTGAATGATTACTGAATGATTACTGCCGGCGTTGTTTGTTTATTACTTCAGAATAACATCGACTAGGTAATGTTTTAGGATCGTTATCTGAGTTTAGGCAGTACGGGTATGCCACGCTAGTGATATCTTCATTTGGTTAGTATGATATGTCAGAGTTTGGTTCTCGATAATCGAGCCTGGGAGTGGTGGACAATTTGTTTCATTACATTCCTGAAAATTTACTTTTCCTGGTCTCAAGAGGCCACAAGTATTAACAAAATTAGAAAATTTTGTAAAACTCGTGAAAAGCCCCAGATATGGGTGAATAATTTTATCTCGGCAAACCAATGAGACCAGCTCCAAGTGAAAGTTGATACATCTTTGTATAGCATGCCTGTTGTTATTTACAGTATGTCGACTGATGGTGACTGAGATTCAAAGAAAACTCAAGGTATTTGGAAAAGTAAAGACCAAGACAAAACGAGGAAGGCCATTGTATTATAAAGAGTAAGTTAATTTTATATAGGATAGCTCTTTTGTGTTCTGTCGTAAATTGAGATCTATAATTTTCATTGTCACATAGCCAAGTTTCCAACCGAAATCTTTCTTGTCTAATGAAAATCAGGCGTTAGCCAGAGTAAAATCATAGAAAATCTGTCAAAGACTTAAAGTGTTACAACATCTAGAAAAATTCAAGTTCCTAACTTATTTTCTTCTGAAATTAATCTTTGAAAAAATTCCCGTTTAAATGATCTCTAAATCGAAATTTGGATAAATTAATGGTGGTGAATGAAATAAAAGTGCCACAAAAATGTCGTTGAATGTAGCATGCCATTTAGGCGTAATTTTTAACTAAATGTTCTTTCTGCAACATGTGTTAAAAAGTGGTCTCGTGCAACATCACATTACATCAACCTGCCGCAGTTTCATTATGTGCTCATATGGAAATATTTCGTCATTCTGTCACGACCTCATCATATGCTTGAGCGACAGTTGAGTCCACTCAAAAAAAATTGTTGTCCACTCACATGTCATGCTTGTCAGGTGACGTCAAAGCGAGCCGTACGCTGATATAACAATTTTTGAAATGTTGTTGAATATTCGTGCTTCGCTCATGACTTAACCAGTGAAGACTCCGCACGTAATTATCCAGACAAAGGAATTAGTTTAGAGCTGATTTAAACGTGTTTTTTTATTATTCAGAAGCTAATTTCTCTGGAAAATGAATTTGATGACCGGAATTTTCGTCATAGTGACTTCTAACTCATAAGCTAATAATATCTGAGATCTTTCAATGTATGCTTTCAGAATGAAATTTATCCTCGTCTTAGACTTCTGTCATAGTGACAGGTAATATTGATTGATATTTATCTAAATAAGCCCTTCAAACTTTGTTACAAAGCAAAGATTCTCTTAAATCCCAGACTTACGAAAGAGTACAGGAAGGATAGTTTAGATACACACAAAAAAATATTTAAATTGGTCTCAGTTATAGAAGAAGTGTTTTAAGTAATAACTAATTCAATAATTCAATGGTCACACAATTGAGATCAGTATAATCGTGAGAGGGTTTTGAAAATTCGGTCCCATTCTTCCAAATAAAAATTCACACAAGTAACTATACTGTATCCTCCATACTACTTCACAGATTATTCTATTCATCTTTAGACATATAAGGACAGTGCTTCTTTTGCTCTATTATATTGTCAAATGTTTATCTTTTTAAGAAGATGCGTAAGGTGACCTTTGAATCTGCATGGGAATCCAATGCCTCAATTTATTTTGAAAAATACAAACTTTTTAGCGATTTCCATCCCCTTCAGTAGACCTTGTATAAGCTCAGATGGAGATACCTAAATAGTTTTCTTGTATTGCTATGCATTTTTTAGTGATATGGTTCTTTGGAATGTCTTTGATGATCTTTGTGATGAAATGAATAAGTACAATGTCGACAACAAAGCTCCATTTCGATATCGAAAAGGAGGTGAGTTATTCTAAGTTACACAAGATACACAGTTGCTGGGTGGACATTGCTGAGCAGCTTTCTTTCCCTTATTTTTTTTCTTGAATCTCTTGCCATGGTTGGCCTCCATATTTGTGGACCATTAGTAAACGAAAGTCCTCATTCGCTGATCTGGGGTCGAGAAATGGACACATTATCAAGACGGAGCTATTCAATTTTAGGGACGAAATCAATGCTTAAAGTTTCAAGTGATTTCCTCAAATAATCTATGAAATAAAATTTATTTTCCAATCAGTCAAAGTGCTGCATGGACAAACGAACGTTACTGATCATTTCATTATCTTCTAGAATTGAAACAATTTAAGACAGAGAAGGGATTAGCAAATACTTTCGAAAGTGCTTTTTAATAATTTCAAGAGCTCAGTCAAATGACTCAAAATTGACTTTCGCTTCCCAACATTGTAAGAAAAGTAGTTTCCAAAAATAACTTTTCTGTCTGCAATTATATCACACTGATTGTCTTCATCTCATCTTTTTTCTTAATCCCTTCTCATTATATTCTAATTAAATTAATACCTTTAGTTAAGAGCTATTTACGAAGGAAAGCTGATGACATGATTAAACATGCTCAAGAAACTCAGTGGTTTTGGAATATTGATGAAGCTGATATTGATGATCCAACCGGAGAAATACGACGGCTGTCGAGTCAGGTATTATGTTGACGAGAATTAAGCCTGTAAACACCATTGTAATAGACGTGTTGAAATAATCACAAACAGTGGCGGCTCTATGGGGAGGCCTGGGGGGGCCATGGCCCCCCAAATGCAAGTTTTTCAAAATGGTTGTAAAGTTTCTCCAAGTAATAGCTAGTACAATACATGCTAAACAGAAGTTGCAAACAAACATAATCTTGCTTAGCATTCCTCAGTATTAAATAGTTACCCAAGTAGAGATTTGCAACATTTTTCCTTTAATGCCGCCTGGTTCGCTTCTAATGGTTCACTTGTGAAACTGCAAGGTAGAAAACGTTCCCGTTTAACGTTGAACAAAGTCTCGTTTAGGCAAGTGTAGCAAATGATGTACGCTTGCTTGAATGCTGCTTGCAGCAGTTCTTCACTGGGTGGAAGTATCCACTGGGCTATAGAAGTATTAGTAGGCTTTTATCGATTGTGCTTGCACATTTTTTTGGCATAATTTGCGAAAACGAGCACATTTTTGCCATTTTTTGTGGAAGAAGCACCGCTAGCATAACCGGCATATTTTTATCAGTTACAGAGCACATTACTAGGGCCATAGCTTTCCAGTAAGTCACATTTTGCTTATATTGAGTTAATTTATAAGCTTTGTTCAGTCTAGTTAAATTTTGTCTCTTAGTAGGCCTTAGTCTAGGCGCCTGTGGTTCACTGGAACTTTAGTTCCGATCCAGTCCACGCTCTCAAGGTCAAAACGGAATGGTTAAATTTCACTAAACTGCTGTTATTTGTTTTTTCCTAACCATTCTGTTCGATTCAATGAATATTCTTTAACTTGATTACTTGCAAGCAAGTGTAATGCAGCAGGGACCTTTTTGAGGGCACTAACTATGATAGCAAGCCATCAGCGCAATTTTGTGTTGTATTTAAAACATTTCAGGAGATAAGGAGCAATCTATTAAAAGCTAGACAACGTTGGCAACAATGAGATGTTTTCCTTTCTTTGCTACATAAAAAAATAAGTATTTAATTTCGAGCTTTTAAAGTTAATTTGTGAAAGCATAATTTCAGTAAAAGAAGCATAAATTTGAGAAACGAGCATAATTTTAGCATAATTTTGGTTAAAAACGAGCAGTGCTAGTAGCATAAAGTGCTACTACTTTTACTAGCACAGTCGATAAAAACCTAAGTATTAGTCCCAGTGTCGTTACCAAATGTTCTAAAAATGTTCTAAAACCGCCACTGATCACAAACACAAAGGTTTTAGCGCAGGCGCGTCTGTAATAAAGTGCTTGCTATATAACGTATGTTCTTAAATCTGAGTCGATATAGCTCAATGATTAGAGCATGTCATTAGGGATTAAAAGATTTCAGACTCACCAGAGATCTACAAACACTGAGCTACTACAACCACATTATAAATCACCCAGGTATATTGTTTTTATACGATGATCTGACGATGATGAAAACTATTTGCGATTTCGGGACTACTCTATAGAGATTGAAGCCTTCTAGGAAATCCACACCATTTAAAAATGTGTTTTCTGGTGACAGTTGAAATCTCAGTTTCCATAAAGAAATAAATTTGAAAAGAAAAACCTATGAAATCAATATGCAGACTTACTATACTATTTAATTTTCAAACTTACTTTATTTTCAGTGCAACGAAATGCTTACCACGCATCAAGATGACATAAGAAGATGGTTTTATACTTCTCAAAACAGCGACCCTTCCAAATGGCTATGTACAAAACGAATATTGCAAACAAGAGATCCACAAGGTAAGAGGATCAACTAGCCACGTTTTCAATTATCGTTTACGATGCCACTGAGGATGGGAGGGGGAAAATAGTAAAATATAAACAAACAGTGAAATTTTTTCTCCCATAATATTTTGAGATGTAAGAACTCAAAAAACACTTATAATTAAAAACTTTGTACGACGCATTTTTTCATAGGGATATTAAACATGGAGTGCTGAGTTGGTAGTTCTGAATCGACATAGGAGAACTAGGTAGTGACGTTTCAAGCGAAATCCTTCATCTGAGTCAAGGCACGTGACTCTGCAGATGCAGGGTATGAAGGGCTTCCACTTGAACCGTAAGAACCTTATCCCCTCGTTTTTTGGCACAACGTTACCTTCAAATTTTTTTCTGTATTTTTAATATACTCTGAGCCATATAAACTAAATTGGCTTAATTTATACTGGATAACCCTATCAGCTAGCTAAACTGCTCTCCCTAGAGGTCCAGTAAAGGCCACCCCTCATGAGTGCAGTGTTACTACAGGAGGAAACCGGAGTACCCGGATAAAACCTGCGATGTTTGGTAGGGTCAAACTGGACAACATTCTTCTCACATGTGGCCCAGCTAACTTTAATCAGATAATTGCAAGGAACAGGAGTTGCACAGTACTTACCGTGAGGAAAGACGTCTGCACTACCACTGTGCCACCAGCACCCGACGGGAAACACAGTAACCTTTTTTTTTGGATCAAACAAATTTGTCGTGAATTGACACTGTGGGAAAGTATACAAACTCAACAATGACTGATTCCTTTACTCAAGAAAACGCGTGTAATTGGAAGAATTGCATATGAACTCTTAATTTACAAAATTGATTTTAGGCTTATTTTCCACTTTCATAATTTAAGTTTTGATCAGTTAATTCAGGTTTTCAAAAGCTGATGACATGAGTCATTGCCTCGTATGATGAGCCGACTTTTCCTACTCATACGAAAGTACGATACACTGGTGCATTTGCAAGTGACTGCTGTACTATTTCCTTTGAAACTGTTGTGAATAAATACGGCCCATGTGCGATCGGCCAAAATAATCTTAATGTTTAAGCGAATCTTCGTGCATTAAGAGAGTTTTGTGTCACGCCATTAACCTTGCCCAATCTAATCCGTGTCCTGCGTTGCTACGAGTAGCCACGGACGTAAAGGTGAAATGGCAACACGATTTTCAGAGAGTTTTATTTTGTTTTCAATTTGGGTTAAATCTCAATATAAACTCCCTAACCCTCCAATGATTGTCAGTTCTAGAGTACAAGATTAAAAATTAGCTTTTATTTCCAGAACACAGAATGTCGTTGAGGTTAGGGTGGTGCATGGAGGTTGAAGGTTATAGGTCAGTGTTGGGTTTATTAGTCAATCTTAGTTACTGACCTTTCACTTTCCTTTATAGTCAACCAGTCATCATCTTAACGTCACCATGCACTGTCAGCACACCCATCGATTGGTACCCATCGAGATCTGCAAAATTTTTGTCACCTTGTGACATCCACGCTGTGAGCCATTGTCATCCACTATCATCTTATGTTCAGTTTCATCCCCCTTCAGTTACCACCGTCTCAGTCACGGGAAATTCTTGGGCTGACCATGTGCACTCCTAGAATACTCACTTGGCAATTGTCAAGAGTTTTCCAAACTAAATATTTTTATTCTGTTAATTACAGGTTGTTTGTGGATCCAAGATAAATATCTTGATCAACTGATAGAACGTGACAACAATAAGGAAAATGAGACAGAAGGTATTACAATGGATGTCAAGAACAATCATCAAGAGCTTTGATAATCAAAATTTATAACAGTTTAAACAGTCAATTGTCGAGGATAAATCATTATGTTATACAAAATTGACCTCGGAGAATAATTGCATTCAGTAAACGACATTAATCATTCAGCCGTACCTTAAAATCTACGAATTTCCTCATACGGTATTTCTACAAAATTATTAACGGTTCTGTGCTTTTATAGTACAAAGTTAACTGCTTTACAAAACCATTAAATTGATTTCTATTAGTGTGTTTGTTTACCTTGATTATCAAAGATTCTCTTAACTTAACTTAACCAAGTCTAACCTAAACTAACCTGTCCTTATTTGACTTCAACTAATTTAACTTTAAAGTGCAGGGTTTATATCAGAATGCTTATTTGTATTTAGTAAATGGTATAGGAGTCCTCTTCTGGCCATCAATTCTTCCCGAGGTCCTTGTTCAATAACCCTACCACGGCAAACAATTACTACTTTGTCAGCTTTCTTAACGGTTGATAAATTTCGAGCAAAAACAATACAAGTTCTTCCTGAACGAAGGCTTCTCAATGACTCTTGAAGTTCCTGAAAAAGAAAGCTTGATAAAAACTCAAGAAATAATATTTAGTTACCTTCACTTACGTTTCAGAAAGATCTGGAAAATAAATAAAGGTCGTCAAACAGTCGATAAGCACTTGCATGACCCCTACTTCCCAAGAATTAAAGTAAGTTGTTGGTAGGACATTCTGGCATGGCCAAAAATTAAGGAAATTAGGCGCAAGAATTAGCAATTAAACGTGATTAGCAAAAATAGTATGTACTGACTAAAGACATCGAGTTCTTAAGGGACAACTTACATGAAACCTTTTAGCCCGGGCGGAGCTTTTAAAATCCTAGCCCAATTAGCCGGGGGATATGTAGGGGTGTCTGCAATGATGTATGCGACTAAATTTAAGTCTTGTTCCCATGCACTGCAAGTGTTTTAGTGAGTTTTTGTACCGTTAATATGTCAGTTTATTAAGAATTAAGTAATGTTTCAAAACACACAACTTTCCTTGGTAGTTTTAAACGATGAAGGGAGTGGAAAAAAAAAAAAGACCAGAGAAACTTTGTTTGTAACATGTTAAGATCGGTGGCCTAGTGAGGAGGGTTGCAAGCAAAATCGCCATAAGGCACCAGTGTAACGGGCGCAAAATCGTGATGTCGTAGAAATTTTTAATAAAGAAATATATAAGTATTAAACTATAAGAATATCCCAAAGGCCATCATAATTTTATCACGCCGGATATTGTCATGTCATCGTTTAGCATCATTTTGGATTTTTTTTTCATGTTGGCAATGGGCAGGAGGGGCGGTTCTAGTTAAGTTTGTTGCTGGAAGCCATTATTGCACCCGACTATTATGCACCCGACATTATTGCACCGACTATATGTCCATTATAGGACAGATTCAGTCTGCTAACAAGATCTTGATCCGTAAATAAATAAGCATCTTCGAAATTCTCTTATTGAATTAGTTCGAGTTTATATTCTCGAAAGGCGCTGATGGATGGTAGAAAGTCATATTTTTCCCTGAAGAGTACAGAAACTAGGAACAGCTGTGGCTGTGTGGTGGCATAGGCAGCTGGTCTATAAGTCTTTAGGTTTAGCCTAAATATTTTAGCCCACAAGCCAGACATTTTTAAAACGTGCAACACAAATTCTGAAGTACTTTTTAATTCACAAATACAAAAAACGATATGATTTTTGCATGGCATTTTACGGTTATATATTTCGTAAATGACATAAAGTAATGACGAGGTGAGGCATGTGAAACCACCTATGTCGGAAAAATATAAAAGTGCTACATTCACAGAGCAGTAGATACAAAATTATTTCCTCTGGAAGCTGCACCAAGACTTTCCCCAGGAGCGGCCCTGACGGGCAATTTGTCAGGCCTATAACCACTAAATAATCTCCTAGCCCCTCTGACCATCTCGTTTTTGTACTGGCTGTGGCTGAAGTGACATTGTTCGTATTTCAGCAACAATTTACAGAAGGACCACGACTGTTTTCCCGTTGATGAGTAGAGTGTAAGCAAATAAGTTGTTTTGATCAAGGATAAATAAACAACTAAAATCATAGACAAAAAGTTTTCCAACACAGCCACGTAAAATATCCGAAATAAACAACGCCCCTCTGAGCTGGACTTAAAACTATATTGAAAAGAAAGTTACCTCAAAAAATTCAAAAATTAAATTCAAAATTTAAAAGGTTACTCGTTTTTTGTTAAAACAAAATAACATTACTGACATTAACATTATGGTTTTTTATTTTATTCACATTTGGATTGTTTTATGAGGATGAATAGAGAACCTGAAATATCGACATAAACTGATGACGGGATGTGATATGAAGAAAAGCAAGATAGAAAAAAGTTTAGGATACAAGAAAATTTTTCTGCAGCTTTGAAGAGCGAGGAAACGACCTTGAGATTCACTGCTCAAATAAAGTTATCCCATATGTTATCTTTTTATGTAATTGTACCCCTTTTGCTGTTCGTTACCAGAAAATATACTGTCATTAACGCCAACCTCAAAGACATTAACGCAAAAATATATTCATTTTATTCAATCAACATTCATAAGCGTAGATACGCAACCATTTGCATCAAAGGGCATTCCTTAGCGCCAACAGACGACCATTAACACCATTCTACGATACATTAGGGAGAATAAAATTTCAATTAGGTAAGATATTTCTCTAGCATAATTGAAATTTCGTTATCCGTAATGTATAGTAGAATGGTGTTAATGGTCGTCCATTGGCGCTATGGAATGCCCTTTGATGCTAATGGTTGCGTATCTACGTTAATAGATGTCGATTGAATGAAATAAATGTATTTTTGCGTTAAATGAATTTGAGATTGGCGTTAATGACAGAATATTTTCTGGTAATGAACAGCAAAAAGAGTAATAACATTTTATCACAAACGGAGAACTAGAAAAAGAATTTCATGTGTACTTTTGGAGATCTTGCTGTTTACCTACCGCAATGAACTGGGAAAACTCATCAATGATAAGAATTCGAGGATTTCTGATCAGTGCTCGCCCTATTACCAGCTTTTGTTTTGATATCTTGTTTAGAATAACATCATCGATGATTAATGAGTCATAGGACTACATAACAAATTAATGTTAACACAATTAGAATACATGAAAGAGAAAATTGAGTGCATAGTGAATAAATTGAATTTGAAGATGGAATTAAATTTTGGAGATCTAAAAACATTGAAATTTTAGAATTTACTGATGAAAAGACTCGACAGAGCTAAGTGTTCACGCAAGTTTTAAAATTTGGGTAACGTCTTTAACTCTTTACTCAGCAATAAAAAGAGAAACAGCCCTCGGTGTACCTACCTTTGGTAAAGACTTTATAAAATCATACAATTGAGTAAGTCTAGTAACATCTTCGAGACATTCGTTCGTTAAAAGTCTGCTACTGTCTCCCATTAATAAGTTATCAGCGAATGAATGATGACCAAGGACTCCTGTTTGAGACACCAAAGCCATTTGCGATCTTAACCATCTGACATCCAAACTGCGAATGTCAATGTTATCTAAAGTCTAAGGGGTAAGTTAAAAAAAAAGATGACTCATAATGGTTCCATTAATTCAAATGTGAAGTTTAACAAACAGATTTAACATTTTGTCTGTTCAGTTACAAATGCACAGATGGCTATAGAAGCTCGCACGAACAAACAATTGGCACACCAGAATAGTCTACTAGTCACTGGTGATTTTTGTAGTCTTCTGTGCATCTGCAAATGAACAGGCTCATAGGTTTATGATTGGTTCATTCTTTTAGTGATACCATTAACTCGTCAGTCCTTAGCAAGATCGTTGGTAAGAACAAATGTAGAAGTGTGTATAACTCACTTTATTGTTTAATTAAACACGATGGAATTCAACGTGATGAAATGAATCAGGCAATATTAATTAATCATAACTTCGTAATATAAACTATTTGAAACTAGGTACGTTTTTTTAATTACTCACAATTGTTCCTCCGGTTGGATCATAAAATCTTTCAACCAATGCAATGACAGAATTAAAATTAAAATCTGTTGTTCCTATAAAGGCCAGTGTTTCGGATGGCTTTACGGAAATATTTAGTCCACTCATGAGAACACTTTTATCCTTAGGGTGATGTAACTCAACGTCATGGAACTCGATGTTTCCATTGACTTCGCCCTAAAATAATATTTTAGTCAATAATATAACCTATAAAAACCTGGCAGAGTAAAAAATAAGAAAAATAAACACTCCTAATCTGTATCAACTTCAGTAATAAGGTAAAGGTAATCAAAAATCCTCATAATTTCTTGACAGAATTTCATTACAACAAAATAAAAAAAAATCAGAAAAAATAAACAGAAAAACCAAACAAAAAAATACAAAAAAACAAACGAAAAACACGAAAACAAGAAAATAAGTATTTTGGGCCAACTACCAAACCACTAAGGGACAACAACTAGTTTAGGGCAAAGGAACTGTAGAAACACGAAATAGGAAAAGAACAAATGAAGGGCTCTTCGCATTTTTATTTATTTTGTTTTGAGATTTTAAAAACATAAGTTATATAGGGTCTTAAGTGCCTGACATATTGAAGACAATTAATGGTCTTGGATTCCTTATGCAAGTCTTGTTCTTAAAAAACTTACGAGCTTGACAGCCTTCTCATGCACTGAGTGACCTTGAACTTTGAAATGATCATCTTTTTCTTTTTCTGAAGTTTCATTCTTGGATTTAGACTTTTCTGCTGGTGCATTTGACGCCCCGGCTCCTCCAAACAACACTGTCATAAGAACTCTAAAAGAAAATATTTTGTATTAGTATCAATTACTCAACTCGAGTTCAATGTGTCGAGAAAATACATGAAATTAACAATATTTAATTTACTTATAATGGTAATTAAGTTTCTAATTCTTGCTATAAATAGTTATGAGAAACGTTAAAGTGGCACAAATTTTCGCCGTCCATTACAATAACGTCATTCTGCATTTATTTTACAATCTGATTAGTTTATTTTTCGGCAACATTTTATCCTGGAGATAAAGAAGTCCAAATAATTTAGCTATGTCTAGGTTTTTTTAACAACTTTATCAATTTTTACAATTCTTATAATGATTTATTGAACTTACGTCATTACACTTTCAACTGTCATTTCTCCAACTCTCACTAAGTACCCTCCATATCGCAAAGCTCCGGCATATACGAGAAATGTAACACATTCAGCTATTGCAAAGGCCAGACCAGTTGCGATGAACGTTTTCACGACATACCTAAAAATTGAATTTTGTTGTAAGGTTTGTAGACTTCGAAACTTTCTTAATTAAATATATAGCGTAGGGTCAGATTTTACAGTCAAGTGTTTACTCTCATCATATATGGTTCTTACTTACTTTACTTTACTTTACTTTACGTTATTATTTCCTTATTTACTTACTTACTAACATTCCTTTCTTCCTTCTTTCCTTCCTTACTTTACTTTATTTTCTTACTTATTTACTTACCTACTTACTTACTCACTTATTTTGATACTATTGTGATGAAATGAAAAACTGTAAACACATTACTGAAATTGATTCAAAACGAATGATCTCATTGTCTCTGTGCCCATTTGGCACTGCTGTTGAAATCAAGACATCTCTAAAGCTAAAAATAAACAACATTCCATGGGCACCTCATTCTTGGATGACCTACAATACAACGGTAAGCTTAACTTATAAGTACTATTCACAAAACAAGGAGTGCTTTACCGGGATTTAAAACACGAGGCGACAGCCGGGTATTTTTGATCCGATAAAGCACGTCCTGTGAGCTTGGTAAATGTCTTATAAAACGGACCTCTTTGTACACTAATTCCCTACGAAAGTTTGGCAATATATGTTTTCCAAGGTAAAAAATATTGAGGAAAATTTGAGGAAAATTTTAGGATAAAACACATGTGTCTGTATCACATATACAGACACGACACGGTTATAATTTTTTTTTTTGTATTTTCGTTATGAACTCTTAATGATTAAAAACTGAGTAATTTTTAAAAACCGAGCAGGAGTGCTTTATCGAGATTTAAAACACGAGGTGATAGCCGAATGTTTTAGACGAGATGAAGCACGCACTATGAGTTTTTTAAATGTCTTACGAAATTCACCTCTTAATACGCTAATTTGTGAAAAAAGTTCGGAAATTTATTTTTTTGAAGCCAAAAAATTAACTTCTTCTCTACCTATAAAAGCACGTGTGTCTTTATCACGTATAAAGACACGACATGGTTATCATTTTTCACATAAATTCTTAAATTTTATAAGCTATAATTGAGAATTGCTAATAATTGCTTTATAACTATATATTTGTAAAAACAAGAACGTATTGTTAGAGTTTTGTAAGTTTTGAATGGCAACACTAAAAAGAAAAGAAAATCTATAAGGAAATGCTCTGTCGAAATTCAGTGTTAGTAAGTGTTTGAGTTTACTTTTCTTTTTGACTGAATGCGTATTTTACGATTTTTTCCACCGATAAAGCCAACATACTTTTAGGAAAAAGTCCTAACTGAATTTCAGATCAAGAGCTGTAATGGTTGAGTTATATACATTTATATGTTTGTGTCTTCCTGTGTGACTTTTTAGTCTTACCTATAAGGCTTTAGTAAGTCATCGCTGTATTTAGATTTATATTCACTGGTTACTTTACTTGAGGCCGATGATGTAAATCTCCGAACTTTTCCCCAAAGCTTTGTTACTACCTGAAACGGCCAAAATATTGTGATTGTCCCTGCTGGGATCTTTTCATGAAGTATCATTCAGTGACAGAAATATACACTAATTTTGTAAAATTCATATTTAAAGTAAACGACCATTTTTAAATTTCTCATTTGCAATATTGATTATTTCAATTTAGCATATAACTCACAGGTGAATTTTTTTGCGTAATCTGATTGGTTTCCCTATCTCGGAATATCCTGCACTATTCACCTCCAAGCAAAGCAAGATGGCGTCCAGTTTTGTTTACGTTACGGAAGAACTTTTTTTCAATAAACGAAGTCCCCGTGCCAGACAACACCAAAAACAGCAACGAAGTTTGGCAATAAAAATTTTCAAAGATATGTACAGGGGGTTGTCAAAAAAAAGAGCCCCCAGAGGAAACACGTTGTAAATAATACTTAATGCAAACTTGTCCAAAATTGTCCCACAATTTTTGTGGAGACGTTTTTATTTTAAAAAGCTGGGTGTCAGTGTGACAAAGTGTGAAGAAAGATGGAAAATCAGAAAAAACAAAGTGTGGAAAAGGCAAAGAAGAAATTTGGAAGAAATCAACAAATTCTTGGTTGTATTCGTGCTGGATGGAGTGCTAAGAAGATTGCAGCTGAGTTTTCTTTAAGCTATTCGTGGGCCAAGAAACTTTGTCGGCGACTAAAGAACGGAGACAACGGTGAAAGGAAATCTGGCTCTGGTAGACCACTCAAGACAACGCCTCGAGAAGATCGTTATCTGGTCGGAGAAGCTTTAAAGGCACGAGACTCTGCAGAGGTCTGCCCAACGGCTGGTGATCTGGCCAATGCGCTAAGGGATCGCTCATCAACTAAAATTTCGACAGCAACCGTTCAACGACGTCTCCGGGAACGGAATATAAAGAAGTGTGCCAAAACAAAGAAGCCATTTGTAAGCGCTGTTAATCGCCGTAAGCGTGTTGAATTTGCTCGGCGACATCGTGACCGGACCATAGAAGAATGGAAAAAGGTTCTTTGGTCTGACGAATCACCCTATTGCATCCGAAGTCAAACCCGTCACTATGTTTGGCGTACTCCCCAAGAAAAGTATTCTCCTCGATGCTTACGAGGAACCGTTAAACATCAGAAGAAAATAATGGTGTAGGGTTGTTTCTCGTGGTATGGAGTTGGTGCTCTGTATCACATTAAAGGAATACTAAATAAGGAAAAATACAGACAAATCCTAATTCATCAAATGCGTCCGTCAGCTCGAAGACTTCAACGGGATGACTTTGTTTTCCAACATGACAATGACCCTAAACACACGTCACTCCTTGTCAAAAATTATCTGCAAAATCAGCAAATAGAAGTTCTCTCCTGGCCACCCCAAAGTCCAGATTTGAATCCCATTGAGAACCTGTGGTCAGAGCTTGATCATCAAACCGAACGAAGAAGTTGTAACAGCGAAGACGAACAATTCAAACAGTTAAAAGAGTAGTGGGAGAAATTGTGCCCAGATTATTTAAAGAAACTGGTTGAAAGTATGCCAAGAAGATGTGAAAAAGTTATTAAAAGCCGTCGTTACCCCATTGACTATTAAATGACTGGGTTTTTTTTTTTGTTGACGTTTATTGACATTTGAATAAAATAATAAAGCAATTGTTTAGTGTTTAGTGTATGAAACACTGTTTAGTGTAAAACTCAAGTAAACAGTCATTTCAGAGTCATTCCACAACAAATATTATCTAAAAACGTGGTTTCTAATGAAGGGGCTCTTTTTTTTTTGACAACTCCCTGTATTTCTTTTACTTTTTAGCGATAAATGAACTCTGGATGAGTCCAAAATGTTTTGTTTACAAATAATAGGTGAGCGACAAGCCGACAGAGTTCGGTAAAATTGTTTTAAGAATTTGAAAAATGAATATGTGAAAACAATTATGCAAAGTATATGCTAAAACAATTATTTACCTTAGAGTCGGTAAACAGTGTAGATATTTACCTCTACTTCTGTAAATAATTGTCCTATATACTTTAAGCGGCTAAGTGTAAAGTAAGGATGGATTTTTTACTCTTTTATTGTAACTTCTGAAATCAAAAGTTTTGTTGAAATAATAAAAGAAAATAATAAAAGTTTAACAAAACTCCGGATTACGCAAAATCTACAATTAAGCGAACTCATTGGGTTAGGAAAACATCACGTCAAATAGACAATTTATGGTAAAAATAACCTCCTGTCCAAATGTCGCAGTAATTTGTACTCGTGCGTCGTTTTACTTGGACTTCATGAGAGAAATGGATAAAATTTTAAAGGTTCTATGTACTCTGTCGAAAAAAAAGAGAACGAAGTAATAACTTTTCAAGCGAAAGCCCTTCATGAGAGCAGAACGTGAAGTTAGACAATAAAACCTTTTATTCATTATGTTTTCATCAATATGAAAGTAGGATCGATAACCTCCTTATCACTCTAAAGTTCAGACGGTTAGTAATCTTAATACTTTGTAACCACAAACTTTCATCAGCTTTTTAAGCCACCGAAACATTGTGGTGCAATGTCAGGGTACGTTGGCCTTTTAGCCTGTTGTCATTATTGTTATTCTAGACACCAGTAACAACGTTAAATCTAGTCTGAGTGAGTGTTCCAACCATTCGTTCTTTAAAAATGTAGGCCCTAAAGAAGGATAGACATCGCACAATTGTGATTGTAACTGAACTTAATTAGGTTTGTGAGATAAAAAGGTAAATTTATACCAACAAATGTGAGATAACAGATCACAGCAAGATTAATATCCGGCATTTAACATAAGTAACATAATGGGTTCCAAAATGGGTTCCTAAAGTGTTCCAAGCGTATACGCTAAAAGGACTACGCTATGAAAAGTTTACATTATATAATATGTACTCGTAAATATCGTTCTTATGGCTTTATGTTAATTTCAGAGTAGATTTACACACCCCATTATCATCCTCTTTTTTCCTAGCTGGTTCATCACTTTGAACAGACTGGGCGTAAGCAATGATTGGAAGACCACCAAGAACAACTAATGTCATTTTCCAACCATTTGTGAGAGAAATGTACATTGTCATTATGGTTGACATCGATCCACTAACTCTTGCTGTTAAATCTGATAACGAAAACTAAAACACGAAATTTAAATTAACGTAAAACAAGGGTGTAACTAGGACATTTCTGGTGGGGGAACCTTGATGGGACCTTAGTATATTATAGGGGGAGAACATTGAGATGCAATGTAGGGGCGTGTCTCGAACACTTAAAATATGTCATTTGAACCCCTGAAATTGTAGAAACGTAGAATTTAGATTGTTTTTTTGAGAGTTCTTAGCGATTTCTCCTCCAGTTAGAATGATCCTACTGTTGGCCGAGGGTCTCGCCAGCAGTTATGCTATTGAACACAGTAAAGTTGTTTACATGAATGCTTATAGCAAAACTATTAAGAACAGGCTTATTATCGTCACCGATCGAATACCGGATATAGCAGTACTCACTGACTAAGTACATATGTCACCAACTAGGAACTAGGAAACCCGCTAAATTCGCACAACCAAGTGAGCCTGTGTTACTTCAGGGTCGCAGTGAGAGCCCACAAATTTTGTCTGAGTTGTCTAGTTTGGGAAGAACGATTATTCATGTAACCATCAGCACCAAACTACCACATTCATTTCTTCAATAAACTTGTGTCTTAACTATTAGACCTGGAGGATTTTTGTTTTAGATTCAGGGACACAGGCATCACAATGCGTAATCTTGCATTTCAAGAAATTCAGAAATATCTCAATTTAATGTGCTTAAAGACTACGTTACTCAATCGGTTTGAATGGGCTTCAGGATGCCTAGAATTTCCTTACGGGGATCAAACCCTTGGCTCCCCTGCAGTCACGTTCCTGTCTTCAGTACACCGTTTTACCATGGTTAATATATTTTTTATGTTTCTAAGTATCTCTTGCCAGAAATAAAGAAATGGCATGATTTCATTTTATGCGGCCTGGTAAATGATGTGATTCGTGGAATTGTGTTTCTTGGATTGTAATGCTTGTTCATATCCACTGACCAAGTTTCACATAATTTGGTTGAATAATTTTGAAGATAATAAAATTTGGTTATTAAACACTTAAAAGACATCCTCTTTTCTCACTTGTCAAAATTCCTTGGTTTACTTGAAATGTGTCATAAAACAATTACAGGTTTTTCCTTATGCATGATAGTCAAGAACTATGCAAACATTGGTTAATGTTGTCCGTCACAGTGTTTGGGAAAGCAATGAATGAGGTTTTCTCGATAGCTTCATATGTAATCCTTATCTTTTCCTCTTCCAATGACTGTTTATTATTAAGTAAAGTTAAAATGCTGTTTAAGGTTCGACATCGATCGTAAGTTCTACCAACTGCATAACTTCAAAACCGTATATCTCAACAACAGTGTCCATGAGTTACACAAGTGTGATAAGCGACATTCTTTGTCACTTTAGTTCATTCCCGATCAGGCAAGCTTAATTTTCGTTTTGTAGCCACATTGAATATTTGATCTCACATTCGTAATAAGTAATTACAAATAAAAAAATAACGACATGAAAAAAAACAATTAAGTCAGTAACATCAGCTGACGTTTTTTAGATAATTACCGAACTTTTCTGTAAACGTGATGCATCTAAATCCATTTCTTCTGTCATCTCTTCGGCTTGTACATTGTTTGAACCATCCAGGAGATAATGATCCTGGTAGAATAAAAACAATCAGTTGATTACCTGTACTGTTCAGGTTAACTTGAAAATAGAAGCTCATAATGGTTATGGATTTGTCACATACTTTGTCTTTAGCTTGGGATTTGTTGCCTGGAAAGTTGAGTTGATTTTCAGCATCCAAGTCACTTTCTTTTGATTTGGTGTCAATATCGTCTATCTTACCTTCCTGAAAAGTATAACGACGATTTCTAGTAGAGATTTACACAGCGCTTAAAGTGTGAAAACTGTACTCTGAGGTCGAGTGGCATCCGGTTATGGATATGAATATGCAGAAGAATTTCCTTCAGCTGCTTGGTGTATACGTTTAAAAGGTTTTCAAAATTTTGTTGCAGTTTATACTTCATATATGAATTTAGTTGGTCAATGCAAAAGCTAAATCGTCATTGAAAACATTGCAACTGACTAACTGTGGAAAAGTACCCTGTAACTTTTCTCTTATGCACCAAAAGTCTTCTAATTTATTCTCAGTTTGATTTGAGATAAACTGTCTGCTCCATTATTTCTGAACAGAACTTCTTTTGCTTGAGCAAGTTAGATGGGTTTAGAATAGCAAGCCAAAAGCATATGTAGGGTTAAAAGACTGATCTTTCAAATTAATTTGCTTCTTCTTTACGAGCTATGTAAAACTCCAACTTTCAAAGACTCTCGTCAACAAACTCCCATGTCAGATTTACTTTGAGTTGAGTTGAGAGCAACAGAGTTAAAATAAAAGTAAAATCTTGAATTTCTCTTATTTTCCATTTAAAGAACAGAAAATTGCTCGAGTATCTCTGTGCAGTAGAAATATGAATGATGTCGTTTCCACCGGAAAAATTACTAGTGGAAACACGAAGCATAGTCAAGTGTTTTCTGGTATTGTTCCGGTTTAAATGGCGTTTTGGATGTTTCTACCACAGTAAAGAGACACGCAAGCTATTTTCTATTTGTTTTATATTATAAAAAAGGTTTTTTTAAGTTTTCGTGATGTCATTCATATTTGTATTCTAATAAAAAATGAAAATTTTGTCAGCTGTCTCTGTACTCTGATAGAAAATGAGGTTCGTCCAATCAGAGCGCGCGTAGAACGTGTGATTTTATTATTGTTATCAATGTTACCTCACATTGTTCTTCCAGTATAAATTCTTTTGATTTGGCGGAATCGACTACTCGTTCAATGGAGCTTGTTGTCTTCGGTACCTCGCTCTACAACATTTTTAAATTAAAAATACTTCAACAAGAGGCAAAATATTCGGAGCTGAGATACAAAGGAACGTTTATTTACTTAGTTTAAGACAATTAACTGTTTGTATAAAGTGACAGCACAGCTTGAAATTTGTGGAATGGCCTAAACAGAACGTTGTATCCTCATGACGCAAGGTTAATGACGCAACACGACACCACACAACCTACTTTGGAAGTACGGGCTGGTTTGGAGAAGTTAACTACTTAACTAGAGCTGGTAAGTCTAACCCTGTCCATTTTAGGTTAATCTAACCATGAAAATCAAAGTCCAGCCCAATAAATGAGATCAAGAGTACAAAAATGAGACAAATAACAATATGAACGGAAATTTTTTCATGATAATCTGACACTGTCGAAGTCAACTGAAAAATGTTAACCCGAGCTGGATTTGAACTCACACCTTCGGGATACCGGTCCGCCGCTCTACCTGTTGAGCTATCGAGTCCACAGGGACTGGAGGAAAGTTTTTATCCAACTTAAGTGCACGAGATGTGCAATGTTTTAATTCTATTTCAGAATCGTCCTCTGAGATACATGAACAGAATTTTTTTTATGAACTCAACTGAAAAACGTTGACTCGAGGGGGATTTGACGTCACACGTTAAGTTGGACGAAAACTCGCCTGCAATCCCTGTGGACTTGATAGCTCAACAAGTAGAACGGCGGACCGGTATTTCGAAGGTGCGAGTTCAACTCGCGCACGAGTCGACACTCTTCAGTTGACTTCGGCAGTATCAGATTATCATGAAAAAAAATTCTGTTCATGTATCTCTGAGGATGATCCTGAGATTGAATGGAAATAACAGCATGTTTGAAAGAGTTTTGTGCTGACGTTTCGTTGCCAACATGCAACATTATCAAAGTGCAATATTATTCAGCTGAATGACATTTGTAATCTTAGATTTACTTACATTAGTAAATAATTATAAGTAACGAGAAGGAGCGAAAACAAGAAGGATTAAAACAATGGCGGTGGAGCAGAACTAATATTTTCATTAAGAGAAGGCTTAAATTTGTAATCAATTGTAACGATTGTAATGATTGGAGGATCAGATGGGAGAAATCTGCGAAAGATAAGAGTTTTCTTCTGCTTTGTAGGCATGAGAGAGAGTTGTGAAGCGGAGATAAGTCTTTTTAAGCTTCTCTTTTACTCTCCGGTGTTCCCTCATGTACGACACAGAAAAACTAATGGAAATTGTATTTTACGGAGTGACAGTTACCTCGTTCATAGCAGAATTAAATGCGTTTTCCTTTAATCCCATTTCGAATCTACTTTTGGTTAAAGATGTTGAAAATTTCTGCCAGATTAAAAAATTATTACAAATTAACATTTGTCATAAATGATAAATCTACAAAATACAGTACTATTCGAGGCTGCATGTTACCTGTACCGTAGATCCAAGGGCTACAAATACTCCCATGTCAACAAATTTAAAAGCCCATTTATAACGCTCGGCTTCCAGGCGCTTCGGATCGGCAGTAACCTTAACATATTTGAGATAAGAATAAAGAAAATGAGAATATTGGCTGATTTTTTGCTCGATTACGAGAAGAACGGAGGCCTCTAAGATAATTAAAATTGCAACAGGTACAAGCTGTCAACGGAATGGAGGTCAACATGATTTCAGATTAAAGAAGCAATAGAAGTTAATAAATGATAAATAATTTCTTTCATAAGTATCTGGGCATAAATCTTGCGGTTCTCATCCTCAATTCAGCAATTGTAATCATCATAAATCCTATTTAAGAATTAACAGCAAGCTTATGTAGTTTGGAGTCGCTGTTTCGGAGATTCGACCAAAAACCAAAACCAGAGGACAATTTGAAAAAGTACAAGATAAAACCCAGACCGAAAACTGTCATCTTGTGACTTGATATGCGATTTGAAACAGACAAGTTGAAAACGGTAATATTTCGGCTCCATTTTACAGTCATCATCAGACCAAGGTCTTATGGCACAGGAGGCAACATTGGAGATCATTTTGAAAAGCTGTTATTTTCTGCTACATGTGCATTTCCTGACTATTGCTAAGAAGTAAAATACGATTACTTAATTGTTACTGATTACCAATAGCCAGAAACCCTCGAGGAATCTTGATCCATGCTAGTGGTACAAACCCATCATCACTGACGGAAACAAAACAGTAATACTACTAGTGAACATTCCAGTTAATATTAACTTATGAAGTAAACGTTACTTAAAAATATCTATTAAAAAATTGGACCAACAGTCTTACTATTAAGATATCGCTGAGTAAGAGCGAAAATCCTGGTGCAATCATTCCGGTCATGACGGCGCCCACAAGGCTTAAGATAATTAAAGGAAGCTGTTGTACGTACAATTTTATTACTTCCATTGACATTCCCCGTCGTTTAAACTGAAAAATAACAATATCTTTTATCAAAATAGACTTCAAACATAATTATTTAATGTAGTCAGGTTTTTACGTCCACGACTGCTATTGGAAATTTGGTGCATACTTCACCGAATCAAGTGATTTATAATATTATTAATAGTACATTAAATACCGTGATCGATCAAAAAACTGCACAAAGTGATTCATAACAGTGTAATGATATATGATACTTAATACTTCGGAGTTGTTAATATCAAACTAATTAATTAGTTTGATATTAACAACTCCGAAGTATTAAGTATCATATATCATTACAAACAGTACAAAAAGAAATGATTTTAATGTTTTTTAGCGTTGCTTAACAACCAAATGAGCAGGCTAAACTTATGTCAGTTCATATATATATATTAGGATATACATATAAATAGAAATACACCTGTTTATCACATGTAAAGGTGCTAATTACGGATTCATAAAAGAAAATCTTTCTTTCCTTCATTTTGTTTCCCTTTTTTTGTCTCTTTTTTTCCATTAAACAGTTCATCTTAAGTTCATAAATTATACAGTTAAACCTCTATTTGGGTGGGAATCTTTAACCTATCTATTATGAGTATAAAATTAGGTATTTTACAAACTTTTTGTAAATAAAAGATAAACATTACATTCTTTGTTGGTTTATTTCTTTTATTAATGACTTTGAAGAATGGCTGTTCCGGAAAACAAGATGTGTTTGCACATTAATTTCATGTTGTGTATGTTATAATTGTATTTGTGATACCAAACAGCCCAAACAGCAATCTTAACCATTCTCTGTCAACAGTATCTCAGCGACGCTTTTGTGATAATTTTAACAAAAAGGACTCGCGGACTTTATTTCTATATTTCTGAATGCACGTAAGACATACCTAATTTTAAGAATCTTTTATCGCTGCAAGTTTTTGCGAAAAGTTTAGCCGGGCAGAAGCACGCCTTTGAAAATTTCTGACCACACCCTTATGATAACATGTGTAACCACTGAATATAAAATAGACTACACTTGATATTCAAAAATGCCAAAACCAAGATACAGTACATACTGTTAGTAAATTCTACGACTATCTATGACAGCACAGTTTCATAATCTTGCCTATCAAAACTGACAAAACAAATTTTATCGCTACACATTTACATATTATCATTGCACATTTTACTTTTATTACTGCGCAAATTGGTTATCACTGCACACTAAAATTAGGTATGACGTAAGAAGGCAAGTCTATATCCATTTCGGACATACCTGCCCAATAACCTTTGTTTCAATCCATGATTTAGATCTCTCGAAACATTGTAAAAGGCTTACTTTCATCTCCCCAGTAGAAAAATTTCTTCTCAAATTAGAGTCTGCAAGTAGACATGGTGTAACGAGAGTCAAAAGCCATTGTTGTTATGTTGCTCTGTCATAGAAATTGGTTTACAAATGAAAACTTATATAAAAGTTGAACAGCACAATTACAGTTGAACTGCTATTAAAGGACATCCCTCTTAAGCGGACACCTCTTTTCCGCGGGCATCTACCTTAGGTCTTGGCAATCTCTTTAATAAAATTCTATAGCTATAACCCTTGATAATACATCTTAATAATTAATAATTGATAATACATCTTTATAATTGTTCATGTCATCTCTTGCTCCTTCTTTATATATGGGCCCAACCTTTGCATGTTTCCATTCTTTGCAGAACACTAGTTGTAGAAATAGATAAGTTAATTATATACGTCAGGGAGGTGCTAGTATTTATAGCACCATCCTTCAGCAGCCTTGTAGGAACACCATGTACTCCTATAGCTTTTGATGCAATAAAGTTGGAAAAAAACTAGTACCCAGTTACTTATCAGAAACTTTCACAAATATTAATCAAATTCATGACCACAACACTAGACAATGTCAATTTAACTTTGCATTACCGAAACCAAAAACTAATTTTATGAAAAAATCATTTGGATATCGGGTCGCATTGGTTTGGAAAAATCTTTCATCCAAAATTAAAAATTCGAACTAAATAAATATTTTTAAAAGGAAGATCAAGCTATAATTTAATATTTAATTTCTTATTTGTATGTCACTAATATGTTAATAGATTTTTAATTAGTCAACGTAGGATGTAAATATTTTGTAATTATAACCTACACGGACTGTGGGAAGAACACTATACATGTTTAACTTTGTTTTGTATATTTGTAATTATTTGGTGAAATAGTCCCGTGTTTAATATAAAGTATAAATAAAAAAAATAAAAAATAAAAAACGCTTTTAGTTGCTTCATTTCTTTTCATATAAAGTTTGTGGACAACAATAATAGGTGAAACACTTGCTTGGTATATCTAGATGGTAATTGTTTTACTGATACTTGCCACTCAATCTTTTTCGAGATTCTTGACTTTACAGTCGAGAAATAATTGTAAAAGGCATTGGATATTCCACTTTTATCAGCGATAGTCTGACCTTCTGCCTTAATTTGATTAACCATTTCCGATTTTTCTAATGTATTTGGCAATATCTTTCTAATAGTCCTTCAAAAATTGCGAGGATTATCCAGATTATCCCGTATCAGATTGCGGCTATAGGAAGCTTTTGCGGCCCTGATGGCAAACGTAACTTGATTCCAGCATTTTTTATAGTTTAACCAATCCTCCATCAACCCAGATCTCCTGGCTTTTCTTAATTGGAAATCCCTTGTATAAATAAGTTTGGATACACGGGAACTCATCTACGAATTATTTAAGCCTCGCACTTTTTGAGTAGCCATCGGAGCAAGACGATCACAAATTTCCATAAAAATCTCTTTAAAAGTAGCCCATGCGTCGTTTACATTCTCGTGTACAAAGACACGTTCCCACGAAGTAGACTTTGCATCATAATTAAAAGCGTCTGCGCTGTTTTTACTATAATTCCGGTATTTAATAACATGCGCTTGAAATTTTATTGAGTTCATTTTCCGGACGCAACCAATTATACAATGATCACTTAGTCCCATAGGAATGACACACGACATTGGAATATTCTGTGGGTGAGTAGAAAGAATAACGTCAATTAGGGTATTGCTACTTTTAGTTCTTCTTGTCGGCTCTTTCACCATCTGCAACATACCCATTCTTTTGAAAATGTCTTTCAAGTCCTTGGAAACTCCATCTCACCTCTGATGAGGTATATAATTATAATTTTGTGCCTGCCAAATAGTGTAATCTTTGGCATTTTGCACGCAATGACGTGGGTGGAAACGCTGTCTTCAGTATTAGGAAGCTAGTAATCATTGTTTAAAGTTTTACTCCAATCGAATTGGTCTGTCAAGTACAACGAATCATTAACTCGATTGAGACGCATTAAACCATGACAAAAAGTAACTCAAACTCAAACCAAAGCTCTGTAAGGGAAGCCTTGTTTAACATACCAGAATATTAATGGCGTAAACGTCAAGACAGTCTGCTCACGAGAATTCAATCTGTGTTACATGCAAATGGGCATGCCAAATAATGACTTTAGACTGCAGAAGTACTAACTTTTTAAAATGTTTGCTTTTCATGTCTACATATTTGTTGAATGTAATATTTGGACTAAGTAATATGTACTTACAGTCCCTAAAACCTTGCCTATACAAAAAAGGTTAATGGTGGCCTAAGACTTTTGTACAGTACCGTACTCTAGTAAAAACTAGTTTTCCCACAAATTTAACGATCAGAGATTGTGAAAAGGCTCCTACCTTGATTTGAAGCACCAACACTTTGTGGCTTCTCCTTCATCTGTAAAGAAAGATGTTGTAATTTAGCTGGACGGTTACAATTATGATTGTGATTGCCAAGTATGATTTCTTTTTAACTGATTAGAGTGGCCATTGCACAGTCTCCTTTCAGGGAATTGGTTCACCCTCCTAAAAACAAAATGTACTAATTTTGTTCTCACGAGTTGTACTTTCTACAGGAGAACTTCGTGTTCTCTTGGGTCATGGCAAAGGTTCGCCAACCGTTGGTCGAGGCCAACCGTTGGTCGAGGGCACACCAAGTCGGGCCCAGTTCCTCCCCTAAGGGTCTGTTAAATTTTGCTTAAGGTGAATCACGCTTTAATTTAGGGCATCTCTTTCGAAGTGGTGGGCAACAGCTTTATCCTACTATATCCTGTTCTCGTCAATTCCATCCGATTTGAACGATTCCCAGATCTTTACAAAAGATAAAATTCTCGAGAGTAACAAATAATCTTATTTTCAATCAAATGACAGAAGTTTTAAAAAGATAGAGATACGTGATTATCAGCCAAAATGTTTTTCGATTATATTTTTTCTGTTTAGGTTGTAATCTCATAGCTCAATCTTTTTAAGGATTTTCTGCTCTTTGTTAAAATATGGACCACTTGTCACTATCGTGAATTACACTTTTCGTAATGCAGGACCCCTATGGATACCAGCCTTATCGTTGAATGGAGTACCCTGCCTAAATAAAGTTATCATATCATATCATATAATAAAGTTATCATATCATATCATATCATATCATATATCATATCATATCATATCATGTCATGTCCTGTCATGCCATGTGATGTCATGTGATGTCATGTTACGTCATGTCATGTCACGTCATATCATATCATATCTTATTTCATCGTTCTATCATGATACAAGTCGGTTATATACTTTGACCTCGGTCTTTAAGCCATATATAAACCTTCGAGCTTCTCCCTCAAGTTCATATATCGCTTAAACACCTTGGTCACGGTAGATAATCTTATATCCTGCTTATCCTTAAAATAAAATAAAACATATTCCGAAGAATAAAGTCATCTTGAGAACTCAAGATATGAGTCAATGCAAGATAAAACTATTGTTGAAACTGTGATATTTCGACTTTATTCCAAAGTCATCTTCAGACAGAATGATAATTACAAAAACATGCCAGAGTCTATATACAGGAGGTGTGATGACATCATCGAGACAGAATTAGGAACACTACCGGTAATCCCTAATTTATCTTATATCCTACTTATACTTAACCTTAAACTACTCACTACTGATAGTCTCATCACTGTGATGATGTTGCGGGAGGCAACAACACGTTAGTGATTAAGGTGAGAATGCCTCGTCAGGTTAATTTTTTCTATGACTTAGTAACTAGCATAATTTATGAGTGGTTGCGAAGTTCACATTCAACATTCAAATTGTGGGGATAAAGAAAATTAAGAATCTAGTTAAGCGGTGGAATTTTCTAATAAATCTGATTCGTATTGTGCATGCCAGAGAAAAAGTCTAATTGTAAAGGAAAACCACGTGATACGTAGTAGACTAGTGAAAAGAAGAGCTTCGACTTTCTCTAATCGTTTGAATCCGTATAGTACACAGTAGTAGGACCGACTAGATCGTGGTTGGTCAGAACATCATAAGTTTTAGTATCTCAGTCTGTATTTGAAAGGAAGAACCTTTTTTATATTAACCCGCTCGAAGAAAAGTGAATATCGAAATGAATGAATTTAAGTGAATCTGTTTAATCTTGTTGAGATATGACTAGTGAATTATATTCTAACCTTACTTCGAAATTTTTCTTTTATATTTTCTTTAAGCTTCTTGAGATTCCATTTCTGGGAATAAGATTTTGTATCTTGTGTCTCAGCGCTGGTGGGTAAGTTAACGTTTACTGCTCCTTTTCCTAGTAAAAAATGCATAATTAAAAAATTGAAATGACTTTCTAAAAAATATAAAAAGAAAAATAAGTAATTTAATTTTCCACTTTTCGACGTTGTTCATTCTGGAAATTTTAACAATGTTGTATTTTAGCTTCGAAAGTGCTAAAGAACGATTACTAGACGTGGACCAATTTACAAACCTTTAAAAGGATTTCTAAACAGGTTTCTAGACATACTGCAGCGATCAGCGTGACTTTCGCGTTTTGAAAACTAAATCCAAGAGAATAACCACAGAAACACTAAAATTAATTTCGCTAAATATTTACGACAGATGAATAAAGTACTCACGTGGACTGATTTATTTTACTACAAGTGTAAATGAACAGTAGTACTGGACTTAATATTTTAGTTATCATGTAATAACATAACAGATTAGTACAAAGACGCATCTTCACTTCACCCATTGTAGTATGACACATGGTTTTTAAGACACCAAAGGGTTGAATCGTATCAAAAAAGATGGTTACCAACAATACATTCTATCAGAATATGTTAATGACTCGGCTTATCAATATCATATTTACCTCAAGAAGAATACTACTTCCGTGCGTTTTCTCCTTGCTACTTTTCAAGATCTGTGAAGGAACGTTTTTAAAAATAAGTATCAATGGTTTCTATTAAAAGCCTCACACTTTTCCCTGACTAGATTAGATCCTACCGATTCTGGTTTACTTGGATAATACTTGAAAATGTCTTCGGGATTTGACAAATGTTCCAGGATTTTTCCAATATAATCGGGTCCTTGGTTTTCCTGTAAAGATATTTGTTAGTGAGCAAACTAAATATCATTATGGAATGGCTTCACCTCTGTCAACGTCAATCTTACAGAAATTTTTAGCTTATAAATCAGCTGTTACAACAAGTAAAAAACCAAAACGGGTGAGAGAATTGCCTAAATTTACGAGAGTAGGTACTGACGTTTCGAACTAAGGTCCTTTACAGATTAAATGTAGGGAAAACATTCATTAATTCACGTCTTTCCTGCTTCTCATGGTTATCGTTACTCTCGGAAACTGGCGAAATTGCACAAACTTTCATATCTGAAAACGAGCGGTTGGTACTATCAAAATGTCGTGAAACGGGTTTGTCAACATCATTGCTATTTACGGAGCAAAGATGTTTAAAAGATCTGTAATAGAAACGTCGGGCAGTTTCGCTGGTTTAGAGTTTCCAGTATTTACTACAGTGAAGTCTAATGATAAGGTCAGATTTGGATTCTGAAGTCTTGGTCGAGGGACTGAGGAAGACACGAGTGTAGCAAAAATCACGAAAGCAAAAGTAGGTACCAGATGATAATGATGGATTTTGAGGGCATTTTGTACTAAACAGTCTCGAATGTTTTATTTCGTCGAAAGGAAACCAGTGGGTTGTCGATAAAAATGTTCGAGACTGTTTAGTACACAGTGCTCTTAACTTGATGTATCATTGCCATCAGGTACCGACTCTTTCTTGTCGTGCCCTTTGCTAGACGTGTTGCACCTCTTCTAACATCATTTACAGTACCTCCTGTAGTAAGTGCTGTAAACCCTACACCGGTGAAACTGGCCGACGTCTCACCGACAGATTTTCTTCGTAAAGGACAACGATGTTGACAAATGTTTCACGCAACATTTCAATAGTACCAAGCACTCGTTTTCAGATGTGAAAGGTAGTGCAATTTCGCTAGTTTCCGGGAGCAATGATAACCGTAAGAAACTGAAAAGACGTCTCTTTTCAAAGTGGAACCAGTCATCCTTGGGGAATTAATGAATGTTCTTAATTTCAATTAATCGCTTATAAAGTTAGTGTTTTTTGTCTACTAAAGGTGAATGTTTAGCTTTGTTCCTTAACCCTTTCCTGTCCAAGAGGTCTCCCCTTCACGAGTAAAATCGTCTGCCGTTAGCCAGAATAAAATACCAAAATCGGGTATGGACCCGAAATGGTTAAACTCCAGAGCTTGCTTCAGTTTGCATTATTTATTACTTAAAAACATTGGCTTCTATTCTTTATCCTCCTGAGTTTCAGTTTACTTCATTTATTTACTTTTTTACAAGTTAATGATCTTATCTATCATGGGCAGGTAGACACATTGACTGCTACTCTTCATTCGCTTAGTCTTTTTTTATTTTAACTTTTACGCATTTGTTCCTTCTCTTTTCGGTTCGCCGAGTGACGTTTAAAATACGAAATGATTTACCATAATTTACATCTCATTAGTTTAGTTTGTTATCAACGTTTTAATCCTATCGGTTATTTGCATCATATAACCTTTTTATATGTTTGTGACCCCCTTAAGTACTGAGTGATCCCAGTTATCTTAGTCGATCCTTGTGACCCCACTTTGAGAACCCATAACTTGCCGAGGACTGAGCTGAATGTTAACCACCGCTAAAGAATCGCAATGGAATAAAACTTAAATTGATGCAAATGATTATGATGCCTGGTAATTTAAACAAAATTTGTATCTAAAATTTCTCAAGCGAAAGTTGTAGATTCGACATGCGTGACATTTCATATTCGGTCCCAAGCTCTTTATCTGAATCGTGTCGCAGACGTTAATTTAGGCGAAGTTTGCAAATTATTGACATGGCAGTTCCCTATGATAGCGACATTTCGATGAAGAAGTATGATAAACATAAGAAATATAATGACCTAGAAATTGAAATCACTAAAATATGGCACCTCAACCGGCAACAATACCAGTCATCATAGGCGCACTCAATTGATCCGAAATGGAACGAGTAAAAATATTTAGAAAATCCCGGGAACTAGAAAGCTCCAAGAACTGCCGAAAATTACTCAAACAGGTACTGCGCATATACTCAGAAAAACACTACCAATAAGAACATGAAAATTGGTCTGACTGGACAACAGACTTCTGGAGCTCTCTCACTCTTGGACCCAGGAGGGGACCCGATGCTTGGGCAAATATGAATACAGCGAAGTATATGAACATAATAAAATAATGATAATAATAGTAATAATAACAATAATAATAATAATAATGATAATAATGATAGTAATAATAATAATAGTAAATAAAGTAGGCGAGATGTCTATCTGAAACTAATGATCCTAAACAACCAGGGTTCACACCCTGTGTCTAGTAGGAGTAGGTGGATGATAAGTGTCCTCAGAGTGCGGCGACCCTGTCCTGCCAATGCTGGGTAGACCCAGGAACATGCGAAAAATATGACTGGACAAGTGTTGGCAAACCTGCTCTGTTAGCCTAAGGGCCACGATCATTTTTCCTTACAACTGGCTCAGGTGCGGCTGACCTTAATTAGTTGGTGTGTTCCAGCCTCCCACAAGGTTGCTAAGGATTAAATGTTAGTCTAAAAGCAAAACAATATCCAGTCCTCAACCCTCGCAGCTGCGAAGTGAAACTGCCCTTAATTGGGTGGGAGTGCTCGTAAATGCTGTTTGCAGGCCAGGATGGGTATTCGCTATCGGGGAATACTTCTAGGAACTAGTCGTCAGTATGTCCTTGTCCTGTCGAGCTCTGTTGGCAGGCAGTCCGTGGAATGAGCGCACGGGTGTTAAAATCCTTAGCGGTAAACTTTGAAATATATCCATGAGTATCCTAGAAGGTACACTGTCTTCACTGTCGGCTACAATCTTGTTGACGGGCTGCTTTTGGAGGCCAAGACCCCTCGTCGCTTCCTTTGAAAAGTGTGTGCAATATTGGATAATAATAATAATAATAATAATAATAATAATAATAACTGAGACCCCTACCACGGCCCTTAGTTGGATGGTGTGCGAGTTGTAATAATGATAATAATAATTGAACATGAATTAAAATGTTTTGTTTCAGAATCATTCTCAGGGCAACATGAATAGAATAGTTGACTTTAGCAGTATAGGTGAATTCATAAAGTATTCTGTTTAAAATGTTTTGGATTAACGAAATTCATGTTGATGTATTTCACATGATATTCTTATATTTTGCAATACACATATCTACATAAGAATAATAGTTAGCCTACGAAGAGAATGTTGCGCCATCTTCTCGGCTGAATTTCCCCCCCCCCCCCTCACCCTGCGCCGGAACGGCACGTACACCCTTCGCCCCCTTTGCTACGCCACTGGGCTATCATACGTCGTTCAACACTGCCCGCACATTCCTCTTTTTCTATATCATTGTTAAAATGAAGGGTGTTTTGACATAATTTTTAGCTATTATTCTACATGTTATTAGTCTGATTATATCTCCAATTCCATACATGCGATAATACTGTGACAGTATAGAATGATATTGGGGTAATTATTAACTGTGAGCTTAGAACTCACGTGCAGACGATGTGGGGGGTAACGCGCGTTTTCTTTTAAAAAGGGATTGTTGTGTTGCGAGAGAGATTGGTGTAAAATATACTGATAATAAATAAAACACAAAACTACAAACTGTGTCAATACGGAGAGAAATAGGAAATTATTACAATACCTCCTCGTTGTCTGATGAAAATATAGATTTCTCTTCTTTGTCTTTGGTATTATCAACATTAACTGTGTCACCAACATTTACGAGCTTTAGAACTGATGAAATGATTGCCATAAATATCTAAAAAATAATTGTTGCCTTCACTTTGATTGCATCAATATATTTATGTGTGTCTGAATGTGCACGTGTCTTCAGCTCGCTCTGCATCATGGCCTTTTAAGCTGTCAACTACATCAGTTTTTCATGGTTACTTGAACCAATGAACTTAAACTTCTTTTGTTAAAATTACAGTTTCTACAGTTTTCTGCTCATTTGATCAAGCGTCTGACATCAACCAATTGATTTGAATTCTTTACCTCAGAGGCGGCAAGTTTTCACTCGTAGCTGAAATGTGTGAGACACCTAATCCCCCCATGCAAGACCGAATTGGTTAGCAACCATTAGCTAATGCTGTTGTTTTCTCCTTGCAATGTCTAGGTGGTAGAACAAAGGTTGCCATCTGATCTGGTGTTTATTGCAAGTCTCGATGAGAACGAAGAAGATGTGTTAGAATGCAGTATGTAAAGCCTGGTTTTCATTAGCAACATAAGCATAACTTAAGATAGATGAATGATCTTCAAGCTCTGTACTCAGAAATCATTTTCTGAGTACAGAGCTTGAAGATCATTCATCTATCTTAATATATATCCAAGCTCTCAAATTTCTAAAATCATAAGCATAACTATGACCAGGGTTCGCTGCCATAACCTCGTACGCAAGTGCACTTAGTACTTTATCAACCATGAAGTACAGTACATGTTACGCTTATGTCGTTATCTTTATGCTTATGTCACTAGTGAAAACCAGGCCTAATGTTGCATGGTGTCGGTTCCAGAAAGTTGAAAATCATTCCGTATAATTTCTAGGCTAGTAAAAAGTTAACTGCAAAATTTTTTTACTGACATGGAATGATACTTTACCGTGGCTAAACCCAATGATGTATTATAAAGAAAGAAGATAACGAACTTATACCCGAAATGATTCATGTCAAGGCGATTTTATTTGATCATGGTCTAGCTCAAATCCTACGAAACAATAACGAATTTTATTTTTCTTAAAACTTATCAATGAAAAAAAAAAGTCAACTACAACAACATGAGACTCTCGGGAAGAAACAATGTTTACGATTATGGAGAAATTTTGCGCCAATATGCTTGCAGTTCAAACACAGAACTGTCCCGTAAGAGGAATAGCTCCCCCTTTCTGCTGTACGGTTGTCATGAGAAGATTATAACTTTAAAGTTTCCGATTGTGTTCATGCTCAAACCGTACATAAGTAAAACGAAGGGTCGGTATCTCTACTGCTGAAAGTTCTAAAAACTCTGTAAGAATCTTATCCCAGAATGAAAGAGCTGTTATATAGCCTTCGAAATTCAAATGCCAAAGAATTTTAAAAGTCACTGTTATGATGATTGGTTGTTTAACATTTCTCTTCCGGGGATACTAGAAAAACTCCTCTGTAAACTGACAATATTTGGTGTGTGATTGATGACAATGTGATTGACATCCTGAGACTATTAGCTTCTACTTATTTTCTCATTGCCATGTGCTGATAAGACATCTTTTTCTACACGTAATAGTTACCTCAACCGTCTATCAAGGAGACAGTTGCCATAAATAAACAAAATATAATATGTAACAGTTACCGAAGCCTCTAAGTATTTTGGTCAAATGCAAAACAACGGTAACTCCGAATAAGGATAACAATTTTTTTATTCTACGTTTCGACTAACTTTTAGTCATCTTCATGAATGATGAAATTACACGTAACTGCGCTATACATACAGGTTAACACTATGACGTTATGGTTATTAATAGAAAACTGTGACTTCTCGGGATGCCTTAGCACCGTGGTTAAGTACCGGTTTTTGTCGGTGGATCGCTAGTGCTTCTTTAAATAGTAATACCGACCAGTGATTGGCTTTGTCTATGATTACACAATTGCTTAAAATAAAGTTACATAAATCAAAACGTTTGTCTGGTTCTGGTTCGTCAGTGCTGAATTCCACCAAGTTTGTCTGGTAGTTAAAATGTTCGCACGAGTTAATGTGTTTTCGTACACGTTGCGTGTTTGTTAATTCTGGTGTAGAGGCATCTGTCTTAAAGGTCTTAGAGGAGAGAGAAAAGCTGTTCCTTGCTTTTCTGGACCTAGAGAAGGCATACGATCGGGTACCTAGAGAAGTGGTTTACTGGAGTATGAGAAAAAGAGGAATACCAGAGAAGTATGTCAGATTAGGAAATGATAATTTCACAATTAACCTACACTGCCGAATTCAACTGAAACACGTTGACTCGAGCGGGATTTGAACTCCCACCTTCGGAATACCGGTCGTGCACTTAAATTGGATAAAACTTGCCTCCAACCCCTGTGGACTCGATAGCTGAACAGGTAGAGCGGCGGACCGGTATCCCGAAGGTGCGAGTTCAAATCCCGCTCGAGTCAACATTTTTCAGTTGACTTCGGCAGTGTAGGTTAATTGTGAAGTTATCATTTCATAATACCCTGAGGATTATTCTGAAATAGAATGTCAGATTAGTCAGAGCAACATATGCGAACTCGACAACAAGGGTAAGAACGAAGTTTGGAGATACAAGCGAGTTTGAGATCAAAGTTGGACTACATCAAGGGTCAGCTTTGAGCCCCTTCCTGTTTATCTTGGTGTTGGACACACTGACAATCATATAAAAACTGATACTCCCTGGGAAATAATCTTTGCAGATGATATTGCCATAGTTAGCAGGACGGAAGAGGATCTACGAGGAAAGCTCACGAAGTGGCAGATGGGACTGGCAAGTGGAGGCTTGAAGATGAGCGCAAAAAAGTCTGAGACGATGGTGATGGAAATAAACAAGAGACAAGTGTAAAATTTGTGGACACAAATGGCAAGGGGCTAAAATAAGTGGATTGCTTTAAATACCCTGGTACGGTAATGGAGACGGAAGGTGGCTCGAGCAAAGCAGCAAAACAGAGGGCGAAATCAGCATGGATGAAATGGAGAGAAATGTCTGGAGTTATCTGTGATAGGAAAATGCCAGTGAAACTGAAATCAAAATTTTATAAATCAGTACTGAGACCAGTAATGCTATATGGGGCAGAATGTTGGGCGATGCGCGAGAAGGAAGAGGATCTGCTGAGAAGGACGGAGATGAGAATGTTGAGATGAATTCTGGGGGTTTCACTGAAACACAAAGTAAGGAATGAAGAGATCAGGAGAAGATGTGGGGTCGTAGATATCATTGAGAAGGTGAGAGAAGCAAGATTGAGATGGCACGGTCACGTTGAGAGGAAAGATGCAGTAGAGTCGGTTAGGAGCATTATGGAGATGGAGATTAAGGGCAACAGAGGACGAGGACGACCGAAGATGAGGTGGATGGACTGCATTAAGGAGAACCTAACTGTGAAGAAGTTGACTACGGATATGGCAAGAGATAGAAAGATGTGGAGGACTAGAATCTGAGCAGCTGACCCCAGGATAGTCTGGGACTAGAAGCTGGGTAAAAGAAAAAGAAAAAAAGAAAAAAGACGCATCTGTCTCTCTTTCCTATATAAGATTTTGAGCACCCGGGACAAGAAAATTTGTATACTACAGAACTTTGATATTCAGTGGGGGTTTTGTCTTTGCATGATACAAAACAGTTGGTTGTGGTAGTATCCCAGATTATAATAATTTTACAGGGGCCTTTAAGGAGTCGTGAAATTTTCCTTTTAAAATTCCGAATTAAGTCAGTTCCGCGTTTGCCTTTATATCGTAGGCTTACTCAAACTTTGGTAGTTGATTGGTAGGATCTGTGTTGGCATTGGACTGATTGGAGTTAACGTGGTTAATGTATCGGAGTTGGGTATTAGTTTCTTTAGAAGTTTTGCTGATAAATTCTTGGAAAAACTATTCCAAGACATAAATTTTAAAATGTTGTTGATCTCATCTGATAACAGAGATTTGCAACTACAAATTTCGAAAGCTCATGTGTATAGCGCAATCACGTGTAATTCTATCATTCCTTAAGATGACTAAAAGTTAGTCAAAACGTAAAAAAATGCTATCTTTGAGCGGAGTTACCGCTGTTTTGTAAAATATGTAACTCCACTTACTGAAATGAAAGCCCCTGGAGTAAGCGTCCCATTTAAAATCAGCCCGGCACTAAACCTTACAAAGAAATGAAAATAACAAAGCTGTTATAAATATGCAATAGTACATCATGTATGTTATTCGGGAAGCCCAAAAATGCGCCCTATGTTTTCATATTAGCGGTGGAAGATGTCTAATATCGGGGAGCTAATTGTAACGAGAAAGTAGTACAAGGGTAGAGTACCCCGCTGACCTCCCAACACAATTTCGGAAAGTCTAAGTTAAGAAACATTTGAAGTAGCATTCTGATACTTTGAGTTCGTTAAGGACATGATATAAGAAATATGTAATGGTGTAAGAAACATATAAGGATATATGTTTATTAAACCATTAGTTGAGCAAGGTTAAATACACGTTTTTTATTGGCCAGTAAATATTGGGGAGCTTAATCCCTTGGTCAGAAATATTGGTGGTCTATAGACCCCCTTGCCCTGCTATTGTGTCGCCCATAAGTTTTTATGACGTAAACTTTTTAAAGTATGATGTAAAAGGCTCTACTCCGCTTAGTGTGCCGGGCATTAATATTCTTGACAAGTATAAAACAAGCTACGAATTTCGTGACAATTTGGACTATAAAGTTCGTGTGTACGGTATTTATTATCCATACTGTATTTGCTCAAGGATCTCAAATAGGACAAATTAGTCAGCAAATGACTGAGATTTCTGGTGCAGACCAATTGATGAGCCCTTACTGTACAAATGCATTTTCCATTTTTGTTGATTTCATAAGTACTGAGATTTTCTTTACTGAGGAAAAAGTGTGAAAGAAGTTCCCAATTCATGGCTGTATGGAAAACATTTCCAACATGTGAAAAACCCTTTTTGTGTTTTTGTTTTAATGGGAAATTTCTGAAAGACATTTTCACTGCTTCACACAATCAGTTTTATTCGTAAAAGTCAGTGGCTGATGAAACAAATTTGTTTTTCCAGCTCTTTGTGAACACGATTTTGCTTACCAAAATCCAATTCCTAGAAAAATAAACGCGATGATAATCATTATCCCAGCACGAACTGCGTCCACGACACTACGAATTTTGGCTGCTTTGTCAGCGGCAAGCAATTTGCTTGAAAACCTAAAAAAAAAAAAAAATTATTAGAATAAAATTCATAATTTCACCAAAATGTTTTAGGCAGAACAAATAAAAATTTTCGTCCATTTTTAATGTAGTTAAAATTTAAAACCCTCACTTGTTTTTTTCAAAATCTTGTCCTCCAAATGCAGCTACCGTTTGGACTTGAGTAAATGCTTCTTTGGCCACATTCTTCGCCTTTTGTAACAAAAATTTGAATTTATCCATAGCAAAAGATTTCAGCTGTAAATAACAAGTTGGTAAAATTAGAAAAAAATTCGAAGAAAAACTAGAAAAACCGTCAAATCAGTGACAACTGCTCAGTACTATCCAATACCACCGAGAGGGAGGATAGTGGGGTCAAATTGACCCCGTGCCCGGACGAAATTAGGGTGCGGGAGAAAACAAGGGGTCCGGTTGGCCGGAAAGTATTATATTGAATTTACAATTTTTATCAGTGGAATAAAGAACTATTGCTCATGTGCCATCAGTTTTTCTATGTAAAATGAGACAATAAGACTATTTCCGTATTCCAATTTGGCGGCGTTCGTGTTCCAGACACGGAAAGATAAATGACTTTATATTATATGACTTTTTCGCTGTGACATGCATCAATGTTCGTGGTTTGACTTAAAGAAGTACTTTAGAAGGTAGACAGTTTGGCTTCGTCATGCATGGAATACTGAATTAACTAGATATGAGGAAACGTTTGAAAATTTGCTACAGAATTTTGAAATTGGTATTACTCGTATTTACTGATTTAAATTTAGAGTTGCTTTACTGTTTTGTTCATTTCTGAAGTTCATTTGGCGAGACATTAGTGCATTGCCGTGAATTTGTTGTCATGAAAATTTCCAAAATTTGCACAATAGTTAAAAGGTTAATAAATATTAACTTTCGACTGGAGGGGGTCTACCAACTTCTCTACCCTTTCCCCCAGGGCCTGCAGCGGCTCTCGCCGCACTGGTACGATCAAACTGCGCTAAATATCTGTTTTGAAGCATGTAAAGATTTGGGAAATAGCACAATCTGGGGGGGAGGGGTTGAGATCGAAACTCACCCCAAACATTCCAAAGTCCCACCCAAAAATTTGTGAATTTTTAGTGGAGCATAATGTGAATTTAAATAATGCATCATTCAAGTTGGTTACAATCAGTCCAAACGAGGCATGTTTCACGAAACTTTTTTGCTAGGTAAAAATATCTGGCAACAAATGTCTACCTTTCATGTCATGTTGACTGAACGTGATCATAATATGTAATGTTGTCTCCCATAATGCACTAGGTTGTGTCGCAGATTACAAAAAATTAAAATTTTCAAGGGGAAACCAAAGAGAACGCCTGTATAGCAGTTCATGGACTGATCTTCGACAACTCCTTACTTCTCCCCCAAAAGAAAAAAGAAATTTTCAACAGAATGCTAACGCAAGGTCAAAACACCTTTTATCTTCTGGGATACCCTATATCTATGGCACAAAAGGTAGCCTGTTTTAAAGGCTGATTATATGGAGATTTTCAGCTCAGGCAGAAACTCCAGCCCGGTCAACCGGGCTGATATTTTAGCCTGGCCTTCCGATGAAATACTTGAAAAACGGAGCTCGCGATTCAACGAAGAAAGTTTCAGCCCGATTTGAGCTACCCAGGCTGAAAAATCTCATATAATCGCACAAAAAAATTTCAACCCAGGTTGAAAAAATGATTGACATACGTGAGATGTAAATTGCCAAAACGTTGAAGGCTACCGGGAAAATCCTGCCTGGTTTCACTTCCAATTTCAGTTTCAGCCTGGGCTGAAATATTTTATGCAATCGGGACTGTTTTTCAACCCAGTCTGCAGGGCTGAATTTTAGCTCGGGTTGAAATTTTCCCATGGAATCAGCCCTTAGCGACGGAGGCTCGTAGTACACACCTTGTTCATATAAAACATGACAGAAGCCATTATTGGTCCAATTGCCATCATCATCAACGTTAGCTGCCAATTTTGAATAAAGCTCACGAACATACTGGAGGCAAAATTCGCAACGTTTTGAATTAATATTGTTATTCTGCTTCCAATTCCATCGTCTGATTCATCCTCATCTTCTTCTTTACTGGAATTTAATCTGCAACATAAAAGGATATCAAGTCACAATGTCGTCATCGCTTGCAATCTATATTATTACGCTGAAACCTGACATTGCCTTATTTTATATTTTCAGTTGATGCTCGGTTAAAAATTCCAGGGAAAAGGCTTGAGAATTTCTTTCAGAAATATCCTTTGACAGTTCCTATAGCTCATTTTACACGTTTTCCCTTTCATTGGCAAGAATACAGTGCTATAAAATAACCTACGTCGTGCGAGTGCTCTGTTTGGTCGATATCCATGTTTGGAACATAGTATCCAAACATGGGAAATTTCCTGCCAAAAGTTTACTGAAGTTTGCGTAGCGCGTTCAGCCTCAATACTTTGTGAATAGGTTTGGATGCTGTAATCCAAACCTTTATTAAGTTACTTTACTTTCGAATAACTAAGAAATTCACTTGCCTTATTTTTCGCTATATATATATATATATATATATATATATGACATGATTACGAGAAGACGAGGCCTTGTCATTACTGTAAAGGCTAAAGATTACTTATACAATGAACAGCGTACCGGGTATATTTCTGTGACTGCCCATATCTGAACTCAAAGGCTTTGGCTGAGATTTTTTAATCGGATTTCAAGAAAATATAATATGACCTGCAAGCTTGTGGAAAACCTGTTCCTAAAACCACATCTGTTTTAATGGAAGCGATTGAGACACCTGGTAGGTATGTGAGAGTCGAGTTCTATGACCAAATAACCTTGAGTAAAATCATCGTTCAGGAAATAAATAAATGAACATTAATAAACAGGTGTTTCAAAGATTTTTCATAAAATGTATGGCGTGTTCATTGTATGTGTTTATTGTATATGTTTATTGTATGTGTTTATTGTATGTGTTTAGTGTATGTGTTTAGTGTATGTGTTTATTGTATGTGTTTAGTGTATGTGTTTATTGTATGTGTTTAGTGTATGTGTTTATTGTATGTGTTTATTGTATGTGTTTAGTGTATGTGTTTAGTGTATGTGTTTAGTATATGTGTTTATTGTATGTGTTTATTGTATGTGTTTATTGTATGTGTTTAGTGTATGTGTTTATTGTATGTGTTTATTGTATGTGTTTAGTGTATGTGTTTATTGTATGTGTTTAGTGTATGTGTTTATTGTATGTGTTTATTGTATGTGTTTAGTGTATGTGTTTAGTGTATGTGTTTAGTATATGTGTTTAGTGTATGTGTTTATTGTATGTGTTTATTGTATGTGTTTAGTGTATGTGTTTAGTCTATATGTTTAGTGTATGTGTTTATTGTATGTGTTTACTGTATGTGTTTATTGTATGTGTTTATTGTATGTGTTTAGTGTATGTGTTTAGTGTATGTGTTTAGTGTATGTGTTTATTCGGTTAACTGTGATACTCGGAAAGAGGTTTTGAAACGCACAGCGGAATCCAGCCCATAGATGTCTGAGAGCCGGTAAGAATGACGCTGCATGCAACTATTGTTCCTACCAGAGTTACTTGGTTTTCCCTGAGCTACATTGATGACCTGATTCGGTGTACGACATCTCGCCTGCTACGTGCAAGAATATGAAATTGGTCTTTATTCATGCGTGTTGCTGTTTAAGTTGAAAGATTTTCCAGTTCGGATTAGGAAGATTTTTCAGGAAGATCGTCAAGCTGTTCGAATGTCCCCAAATCCCAAAAGAGAATCGAAAATGTTTAAAATTCTGATGGGCAGTGAAATATTCCAATAATGGAGCGTTTCATACTACAGTTGGATTCACTGGAAGACCACTGGACCAGCTGTAATTGACTTTCCACCGAGAGACAGACCCCTTCGTGGAGCATGTTTGTTACCACCATATCATCATCTATTACACATGACTCTTTCGTCTGCCTTCGTGTAACATCACAGGGGTCCCCAGTGTCTGCGTGCCTGAGACCTCTCGAAGGCTTAATCCGGCCCTGTTTCTGACTATAATCGTAGAACGAAGGATACATTGGTGGTTTGGCTGAAAATGACATTCTCAAATCTTAAGCAAAGCAGAAGGAATGCCATATACCAAACCAGAATAATGTAACCATGGCTCTAAGAAGGAAGTACAGAGAGCTTAATGGTTACAGCATCTCACAGTAATCAGGAAGTCAGCCAAGCGTCATCTCATATCTCCAAGACAACTGTACAGGGATGGCGCTAGAGGGGGGCAAAGGGGGCTACAGCCCCCCATCGGAGAACCTTAGCCCCCCTGTCGGGGAAAAATTTACGATGCTTCAGGGAATTTTCACTGATGATAACAAATTTATATATTGCACAAACTATGAGTACTTGTTATTGATTTAGCCAAGAAAGGTAATAGACTCTTCCCTTTATGTCAAATCTAAAAGTAAATTGTTTCTAGTCAGTTGCTGCGATTATTCTTCCGAAAAATAACACAATTTTTCTCGACTTTCAAACAAGGAAATTATGATGGGGGCGTGATCCTGGGTCCTCTGGTTTAGCCCCTCTGTAGGGGACGTTTGCCCCTGCGTCTGGGAATTCCTGGCCTCACCACCGAAACAGTACAAGTACATAACGCGTACTGATTAAATAAAATTCAACTTTTTGTCTTTTCTCAGAACAGAGTCTCCAGAAATCCCTAGAACCCCGTCCCAATGTTTCTAAAACTCAGGATGTTAAAGAAAGTTTCGAACAGGACTGTACCTAAATTGTTCAATTTAGGACTTTGGATTCATCATTTTCCCATTGCGTTTGACTTTTTGAATTTTTTTGTTGTTGTTGTTGTTGTTTTGGCTTTTTTTGTTTTCAACGATAGTAACACGTCAAAGTTATTAGAAACTGGAAATTTAGTCAAGGACTTTCCACCAATGAGATGCATGGATGTCAAAAATATCCAGGAGTTTAAGAGTTCGTGGCTTAAGCTTAAAATACGTTGCAAAGAGCTACTTACTCTTCCTCGAGTCTTTTATTTCTTTTGTCATTATCCAAGCCCTCCTCACCTAATTTGTCGTACTGATTTTGTTTTTCTTGAAAAAACTTGGAGGACGCAATGTTCCAACAAACCATTTGGCCATAGGAGCAAACGAACGTGGCCAGAGCAAGATAACAGTAATACAAAGCATACTTTGATATCCTTCTTTCTTGGTCAGCAGGTGATCGAACCATCGGCTTTTTAATTTTTGTTGAGTTTTTAGGTCGTTGTTGCCAGATTCTGATTAACCCCGGCATCACTGGGTATCCATAGCCGGGCGGATAAAGTGGGTTTGTTTCGGGAGTCAAGACAAGGCGAGTGGGGATGCCGCGTTCGCTGGTGTTTCCAGTAATGTTGGCAGCCATATTTTGTAGAAATATAAGATTGCTTGAAACTTGGTTGTTCATTTTATTACTTTGAGCCAGCATTCCGGTATTATTTACTACAGCTGACGACATTTGTGATGACGAGGACAATTCTAAGGCATTTTCTGTGGAATTTTGTCTTGCGATGTTGTTGTGGGTTGCATTGCCTTTAGAGATATTCATACCACGGTCCGTAACCATCAAATCATCCGTCAATTCACCATAAACTAATGAACTTAGTGGTTGTATGAAACCGTTAATAATGGCTAAAGCAGTTCCAACAATTTTAAGGACTTTAACGACAGTTTTCTTGAATGTCTGGCAAAGTTAAAGAAAAGAATGAATCTTGTATTCTATAAATCAAATTAATGACACTCGTAGATTCCAAGTGAGCCACAATGAAGGAAACTACGCCATCATTTAGTAAACGTAAAATAGAAACAATGAAATCCTTAGAACTCGAGGGATAACTTACCGATTTTGCTTTGTGTGCGTAGTCAGCCGGCATCATTGAAAAGTTTTACTAAAAAACAGCCTTATATTGGTCGTCTATTTAGAGATGTTAGTTTAGAATGAGTTGATATGTACCCGTTAATGAATTTCATTTGAATTCAAATCCCAAACAACAGTCTAACTGACATGTTTACCTACCAATCAATCAATCAATCAATCAATCAATCAATCAACTTTTATTAAAGAGAGTAACGACATAACCGTATTAACTGATAAACTAGCGGCCCTGAAACCACTGCACCATGAATCACACCTTCCCTCGCTCGTATATATAGACAAGTAAAAGAATTTCTAATTAATTCTCCTTACTTAGCTCGTTTGATCTGATCGGTGTAATAATTTTGAGTAAGAAATTTCAAAACAAACAACAGGTTGTCGGTGATTCATAATCAAAACAAAGTGCAGTCTTCTTCTCTAATGTGTCACAGAGTTTCGACTTTGCTAACAGGTTAAGTTCTATTTCGGCAATCGAGATACCAGGCGGAAAACGAAGTCTAGTGATAAAGATTATTGCCCAGCAAATAATTTTGAAGAAGCCCATAATCAAATACACATGTCAGGATACTTTGAAAGAAATTTAATGAGGAACTAACGTTTCGTCACTTTACAAGTAACATCATCAGAGTGTCTATTTACATGAAAATGTTCGGCTTAAATAACCTACACGATTACAAAAATAGAGGTGAGAGAAGGAGAGAATGATGAATGAGGTGTCATGACAGGGATTAAGGTGACAGGGATTCCTCTCTTGTTATTCTAATTGCTTTTCTTTTCTTTTCTCCTCCACCTTAATCCCTGTCATGACACCTCATTCATCATTCTCTCCTTCTCTCACCTCTATTTTTGTAATCGTGTAGGTTATTTAAGCCGAAAATTTTCATGTAAATAGACACTCTGATGATGTTACTTGTAAAGTGACGAAACGTTAGTTCCTCATTAAATTTCTTTCAAAGTATCCTGACATGTGTATTTGATTATGGGCTTCTTCAAAATTATTTGCTGGGCAATAATCTTTATCACTAGACTAGGTTAAGTTCTAGTTCAAATATTGTTACTAAGAAAAACTATGTGGTCCGAGCGTCATTTATGAAAAATCAAGCTTGATTATTGTGATATACCAATGGCAGTGAAGTCTTGAGGGTTATTTAAATAAATGCTTGAAATTTAAATTATAAGTAAATGTCATAGCAAATGTGAATAAAATGCGAATTTGTTGATTAGATTGGATTAGCTGGGTTGGTTCATGCAAATTGAAAAATATTAGTGAAAGTTATTCTATCTTATGAAATTCATAGTCAATGAAACGAATGTCTAGCAGAGTAAACAAATTTACGTTATACTTATTTATAGTACATTACAGAAACGTCTGATTAACTAGCGTTCGTGCTGTTGATTCAAGACTTCATCAGACAATAATAAGCTGATTTTGGTAGGAAGTGAATTTTTACTACAACCACACCAATTGCATTAAAGTACTGCAGTTAGTATTCATATTAAGTTGAATATTCATGTTAGCTATGTAAATATTGAAATGAACACGTTCTCTGACCAAATACTTTTTTGCTGCGAGCGTTCGGCCACCTGGTGTGTGGCCTTTGACAAAAATGATATGCTGGTGACAAATGCGGAATTATATATACATGAGTAAGCAATGCTAGGTCTTAACGTAGGGGTTATATATGGATAAAGGATGCATAAAGACAAGAATAAATAAGGATCATCTGCGTAGGAAGAGCGAGTATTGTGGTAATGACTTGGAATTATTTTCGGCTCCATCAATTAGAGCAGTGTGCCAGGATTTTTTTTTTTTTTTGATGGATTTCTTTTTTTTTCTAATGCTTTTCTGGTGTGGTTATGTCTTTTGTCAATAATCTTAGCGTTGTTAAAATCAGTTGTGTGTGAGTTCGTCTTAGCATTGTTAGACATGCTAAGACAAACTCTTGGCACACCTCTCTAATTGATGAAGCCGAAAATAATTCCAAGCCATTACCACAACAATACTCGCTCCTCCTAGGCAAATGATCCTTCGTTATTCTTGTCTTTTTGCATGCTTCATCCATATATGACCCCTACAGTAAGACCTAGCAATACGTCATCATATATATATATTTCCGCATTTGTCACCAAGGTATCATTTTTGTTCTCCCCGTCGAAGGCCACGGACCAGGTGGCCGAAAGCTCGTAATAAAGAAGTATTTGGTCAGAGTACGTGTTCATTTCATCGTGTCTTTGCCTGACCACGCTTCGTCCACATCATCATGTAAATATTATTAAAATTAATATTCATGTTACATGTAAGATGTCATATTCGCGTCCAAACACTGTATGATATGTACAATGGCACAGCAGCTTATATTGTACCGATTAACACGGCCATGAAGAACTTTATCGAGATTACTGGAATAGTAACTTCCAGTAATTTGGCTTGGCGAAAAGTAAAGCAAAGATGGTCTGCCCGCGGAAAGCAGTTTTGGATATAAGATGCAGGCTTTACGCGTTCTCAGCACTTCCTATTAAATGGCAAGACCGTGTTGGGGACTAAAACTGACATGTCTAGAACAACAAAGATCATAGATACAACTAGAGATGGTTAGGCAGCAAACTTCGGCAACCAATGAGCTGCCAGCACTACCACCAAGATAGTCATCCGGGAGCCAATGTCCTCGTGCCAGTACTTTAACGCTAAATGTGCCTAATGCTTTTTTTATAACTAGACCAACCTGACGGTGCCAGTTAGTTCATGTAGACTTAAATAAAGTCCCCCCCCCCCTATTGGTTTATTTTTTACCCTTAGGTAAAAAATTACCCTCTAAGAGCAACCATCTTCACTTCTTTTTTCCCCGGCAAGTAATTTATCAGGAGAGGCCCGCAGCCCGACACCCGAATTTCCATTTTTGGCGTGGGAAAATGGAGGGCTGCAAAAGTTTGTTGACATGGTCAGATTTTTGTGGTCAACTCAAGTGTTTTTCTTCAGATTTCGGAAATGCGTTTGGATTGGCTATTTGACGGAGAGTGTGCTATTTTTAATGTTTTAGTAATTGCTTGAACCAAATGGAATTTTCTCAGATAAAGATGCCCGAGTGTGTATTGTGTTTCTGCCTATAGTGAAAGATATCGACTGAAATATTGTCGGAGAATGTGGCGAGTTCAAAATGAAATCTGACATCTTGTCTTTTGATTTGTACTCCGATGTATTAGTCTGACAAGTACGAACCGTTCGAAGTAACTTGACTACGAATTTTGGGATTGATGAGTCCCTTTCGTATAAGAATTACATGTTTGTCTCATCCCATGTCGTAAAGACAAGGCATAATAATTTCACTACAAGCAAGAACGACATCTCTTCTTATTAGAAGGTTGAGTTTTCAGGCAAATAATAAACAGCTGGAGTAATATTTGTTGTGGTTGAAATCTCTGTCCTTCAACTCCACTTATATTAAGGGAGCTTGTTGCAAATTAATTCTTTTACTTAAGTGGGAACATGTTTATTAATACTGTTTCGCACATCTCAATTTCAAAGAAGAAAGGAAATTAAATCATTCAACTACCATGAATAGATTTCGTGACCAGTTCATTGATCGTGGTTCGCAGGGAAACCCACGGCCAAGTACTGGGTCTACTTCTTCAAAGTTTTTGACGAGAGTGCACGCCGATTGGCTTGTAATCAAACCTCTGCTACGTCAGAGTCAGCAGGATTTAAAATTCGATGTTCTTCCGGTTTTTTCTACATTGTTATCATCTTGTGTTAAAGATTTTCATGAAGAACTACATGCATCCATGGATTTTGGAAAGTTATTAACGATAATCGTTGCATGTTTATGTTGCGCTCATGCTGCAAACGAACAATGTATTGAGGGAAGGTACCACAAGGAGAGTCCGTCTGCAGAAACCGATGAATACAAAGTTTGTATTCCTTGGAAGAATCTGACTTGTTGCACACCACAATTTGATAATGAACTGGACAAAAACGAGGCCCGTAACTTATACAACCATAGCTGGCACAGATGTGGCAACCTTTCAAAGGAGTGTTTGAGATTTTGGAAAAGACAGGTCTGATTCCTAGGTTCATTAATTGTTAAACTTTTAAATTTTGATGTCAGTAAAGCAAATTTAAAAATTTCACCTGAATCACAAAAGTAACTATAATCTAGTTAAGAAGGAAAAATTCAAAACACTTTGCTGCTTTTTTAACATTTTTCAAACGTCAACAGCTTGATGATATTCCCATAGGATCATAAAATAAGTGAATGAAATAAGCACCAGTCATGGCCAGCAAGTGCTGAAGTGAGTTAACGTTAACCATGTTCGACATGGTGGTCTATCCTCAATCGTTCGTCGGTAATGTTAGACCTTTTGTTTTGGTTATGGTATTCCTCATGCAAGGATAACTCTAAATCACCTCAGAAAATAATGTCATTCAGGAGGACTGTCTTACAGTACTCAATTATGATAGAAAAAGCAGCGGTATAGTACATAAGAAAACTCAACCATTAAGCGTCGCCGGTAAACCAGAATCCAATTCATTATTTTAGTTTTCGTTCTGCAGATGTATTAGCTGATGTATTATCTCTCGTCCTTTACTGTTGAACTTTGTGATACATAATTAGGGTTTGTGATTCATATTTTTCCTATTCGGTAAAATAGCGCAATAAAACAGAATAGAAAAGCCTTTCTTATAAAACACCAATTTTAATCTATTCGAAATATTTTTATAGTAGTTTTAGAGCTCGTCGTTCTTAAACACCAACGGTGTTTTTGAATCCCGAACCGCAACAACAACTACAATAACATGTAAATTTTTACAAAGACCCATTGTCTTATTGCTTGAAACTAAATTAATTATTTAAAAACCCATCAGGCTTCAATTCAAAGAGGTTTGCTTTTTAAGCTGATCAAATAAATTCGCAGCACTTGTTTTTAGCCGAAGAAGACTTGTCGGGCTGCCAACTCACGGTTTTAAGCCCGATAAAACACTGCTGGTCATTTATCGAACATCACCTTCAAAACATCGTACGACATGTTTGGTATCTCATCTGTGTAACGAGTTACGTAACTAGACATACGTGCACGCAACAACCCCTCGCCCAGCATTCCAATATATTTCTCGAGAATCCAAGTAACAATGATAATTTTTCAAAATTCTCAAAAAGACAAATCCTCCTGACTATAACTGGAAGAGGACATGCAATAAAAAAAAAATCCACACACAATCTAGCCGCAAATAAACAACAATCCAAACTGGAAATTATTTTATATTTAAACTGCTTATAGTCATATTTACGTTTAAAATTTCAATTCTGCTTTATTAAAACAAAAAGTTCGGTGAGAATAACGTTCAACGGCTTAACAAATGGTAAGATATCTGGCCGTAAAATTAAATTATTAAACAACGAATGATAGGATCAATACCCTGAATTATTTGCTGGTTTATGGTAATTCGTATCGTTTTCCAATTAGACTTCTCACTCATTTTGCCTTAAAGAAAGATTTATTTATTAGATGACTTGACTTTCCGTCTTAAAAGTGGAGCATTCTCATAGGTTATCAAACGGATACCGGCATTACGGACAGCTCACGATTGAATATTTTTCTGACATTTTTTTGACTTAAAAAATTGATAAATTATACGTTACCTCAAAGTTGGTTACAAATGTCTTTAAGATGTGTTATGATAAGGATTTATGCTAAGTATTCATCCGGAGGTACAAGACTTTGGTGTCGAAGATGAAACGAATTACGAAACAGACGAAGTAAACAAAGAAAACATGAACGAATTCTGCATTTTTATCTCTGACCAAAAGTTGGAAAATACAAAACATAAAACAAAATACGACAAGCAAACCTTGTGCAAGTTTTGTCAAAAGAAGAACGAGAAAAGGGAAGTAAAAGACGTACTTTTTCCAAGGTAAAACATCAATAAAAAAGAAAAATGGCGTATAAACCTGCAACTCTTGCGTATTTTCAACTAAGCACACAAAGACGACTTTAAACTTTATTGAGAGGTTTTAAAATCCTGATGAAAGCATTACCGGTCGAATACGGTAAAGGTCATCATGCACAAATCACTCTTGAAGTGAGAAAGACTGAAGCGGACAACTGTTTTGCCGAAGGTTAATTTGGTGACCAAAAACAAGTAGCTTTGCAGCGAGTTACCTGGTGGCTGTTTACCTTATATTTTTGTTTCGAGCCTAAAATACATCCTAACGTCTTCAATGGGGCGACATTTCATAGCGAAAAAAATCCTGATTGAGGCAATGAAATCTTTGTGTGGAAAGTAGAGAAAGCATCCAAAGACTGTCATGGCTTGGACAGCTCTTCTGGATGACGAGTGTTCTATCCCACTTCTCAAACAATTGACCATGAACGCTGTCCGCTTAAATACTGCAAAATGTTCAAAAATAATCGTCGTACTGAGATGAATGAACCAGAATCTTCATTCTACTTTACCAATAAACACCAGCAAAATCCAGGCGGTAATATTTCGTGCAAGAAGTCTCCCTTAGGGAAGAATGAGGTCGGGAAACTACTTTTGAAAGGTGGTCAAAACGATTCCGTTCGCAGAACTTGTACTTCAAAGCTACTCGATTCAGACGTACCTGTGATTGTGCAGCTCAGGTAAGTGGTTACCAGAACGTGAAAAGTCCCAAGATTTATACTAATCGACATCTATTCAATTTCAGCGAAGAATGTCGTTTTAATACAGTTAGTCGCTTAGCAAATGTCCTGACAGCAAGCGAGTTCCCTTACGTCTTTTGTTCATATAAATCAGAAAGAACCAAGACAAAGCATTGCTGCAAAAAGTGAACAGTTGGCAAATGCATATTCCAAGGAGCTAACTTTGAGAACTGCTCTGTCAAGTCATAAATTGTCCAGTTACTGAGGTGGCCCTCAAAACCGAAACCAGCCACAGGCACCAAGAAAGCCGTTTCCTTTGCCGGTCTTAAATCATTTACTGGCTTCAGTGTTCAAATAATGTAAACAACTTGCGAGAGATCCATACAACGGAAAAAAGAACGAGACCAAATCGATTTGCTTCAATACGGTACTTAAGTACGGTTTGTTCAACAACATACCAGTCTCCGAGCTTGCACACGGCATTTTTGAGTGACCGGAATCCATGGATATATACTGTATATATATATATATATATATATATAGAAAGATACATACACAAAGCGAAAATTTTTCTCCCTAGTCACAACGTATGTAACAGGACTCGACGCACGTCAAGATCAGTACCCTCGCACCGCGCTTCGCGCGGTGGGCGAAGGGATGAACTTAAAATTTCTTACAGGTTTCCTCGAGGTCTTTGCACAAAATGCAAGCCCCTCATGTTCACGTAAAAGAAATTTATTTATTTTTATATATTAAATGCGATAAGGTATGGTAGATCAATCATTATTCCTGCAGCTTCACGGTTTATCTGGTAGCCAATGGCTGTCAACTCTGAATATGACCAAATTGGCATTATTCGATGGTAGAATAACCGTAAATTGGCACTGCTAGAGAGTTTTAACTCGTAAGCACGGAACACGGAAGAAAATTGAAGAAAGAAAAGTAACGCTTTGTTCCAAATCTGCCTGGAGAAGATGCAACACTGTCGACAGATACATGTGTTACTCATTCACTTTTTACCGATAAGGAGACAGAGAAGGTCTAGAAATGCTGATGTGGAAGTTTGAAGAAATGTGCATATCCCACTTATATTAAGAGCTCGATATACTTGAAAAAATATATTCAGTACAAGAAAGTCAGAGTCAATTAGCTCATTTGTCACATGTTTGAGGAATGTGGCTTAAAAATGTGAGTTCGGTAATCCTGAAAGAGAGAATGCTTTAAGTAATGTTTAAAGAACGAGCTGAAGTGCCTCATTGGATTTAAAACACGAGGCGATAGCCGAGGATTTTAGATCCGATAAAGCACGTATTGCGAGCTTTTTGAACAGCTTAAAAAACTAATCCCTTAATTCTCGAAGAAAATTTAAAAATTAATGTTTTATGAGCCGAGAAAATTGGAAGAGAAAAGTAAGAGTGTTTTTATCATATATATAGACTCGTGTCTTTATATCATGGGGCTATGATTTTTCTTTGTCGTTTTTTCATGAACCCCAATGAGTTTTTTCAAAGATCATATTTTTATGGTATTACAGTACAGATCAGTGATGCCGCGAGGCCCACGCGAATAACACACATTTTAAAGAAACGAGTTTAACTTTGAAGAAAGCACGGAAGAACACTCAGTGCTACGAGTCGGATTATATGATGATGGTGAAGACGTTGACTAAGTTCGTTCATCTCGAACTTCCCTTTTCTTGAGAAATGATCAGTGGACTAGTGAAGCGAAGGAAATTGAAGATGGAAAGTAATCAACTGCGATGATGAATAATTCGATTGCAATCACGAATAACTGCTGAAATTGCAATGGAAAACGTTGGTCAAAAAAACGGCCAGCGTTTGCAACGATTTGCCAGAACTTTAGCAAGAGGGATCACTATACGTGAGTGTGTAAGCAGCAGCAGTGTTCTAAACGTGTCAATACATTCAGTAGAGGACAAAATGTTATTTATAATAATTTTAAAGGCACCGTTGACAAAGTCAGCGAGTAAACAAATAAAATGCTGCATTCTAAAGGTCAAGTATTTCTCCGAACCTCATATCGAAGTAATTCAACGTCATAATGACGAGTGGTATCAAGCAACAAAACTTGATGATACTGAAGTCACCCACCGTGCAAAGAGCAGTGCGAAGGATGAAGGCCCGATCGGGCGAGAGTACTAATCTCGATGTGCTTCGGATCCATTTACCTGACCCTTGTGAATGGACCAGGGGAGTGAAACTTTGTTTTGCGTTTGTATGTTTATCATAGATAGAAGAACTTTATTTACCCACGCTAACATCGTCAGTATGAAACTGATTTCCACGATGGGTGTGCACATGAACATTATAAGCTACTACAAAAGTATAGTAAATTGTTACTTTTAAATTTTTAATCATAGCCGGATTAACTCACTCATGTTGGAATTCTGGAATCCTGGCAACAAGACAGGGAATCAGAAAGTCATTGGTTGATATTTTATTTGAAAGTTTTTTTTAAAGTAAATCATTATTATGGAGAAATCATTTTCAACGTATACTTCCTCTAAGGGCTTTTTTTTTGCAAGTTGAAAACTGGGATTTGAAACAGAAAGAACAACTAATGGAAAAATAAAATTAAAGAAGAAATGCGGCGTGAATCAGTATTTGACAGTTCTGAACGATTACTAGAGAGAGAGAGAGAGAGAGAGAGAGAGAGAGAGAGAGCAGCGACTGACTCTGTTCAAACAAAATCTTGCATGAAGACCTACATGCGAGTAGTGTTTAAATTAAACGATATTAAAAAACATCTTTACGGTGATGTAGGTACCTTATTAAATATTATTATTATTATTATTATTATTATTATTATTATTATTATTATTATTATTGTTGTTGTTGTTGTAATCATAGCCAAAAGTGTGAGGGAACTGCCAAGACAGAATGATACTAACGTTTCGAGCAAAGCTCTACCTGCAGAGTGAAACGTGAAATAGTACGTAATAGGTGTCTGGGTGATGTTTATATTTGTGAAAAAGTCATGTGATCAACAAGTAACCAATGCAAATTACATGCGTTGACGTCATTACAGCATGGAAGACTCAGCAAATCTATCAGAGAAACGTCGGCCAATTTCACCAATGTTAAGTTTTCAGGGTTTACTACAGGAGATGCACTAACTGATATTAAAGGAGGTGTAAGTAAAATGACGTCTAAACGTGTGTAGCAGTTGGAACGAGAGGGAAAAAAGGTACCTACTGGCAATGACAAGTTATGTGTCATAGGACTGTGTACTATACAATCTCGAATGTTTTAGTGCTTGATGAGCAAGGCGTAAATCGTTGGCGAAGTACTAACAAGAAAGCCTAGCAAAAAGCACGAAATACAGTCGTTGTAAAAGATTTATTAGATCTTACGTTTCGTATTCCACCTTTACGAAAGGTATCTTGCGATAATAATGGATGTTGTGCAAGAGCACTGTACATGTGCTGAACAAGCCTGAACTTTTTTTTGTTTTTAATGGAAATGAATTAATGCATTGTTGGAAAAATGGCCGACGTTTCAGGGTCATTCGGCAAAATATTAATACTGTGCATAATAATACCCGTAACTTTGAGGTTAAAAGTATGAAATTTCGGGACTAAAGGGATCTTATCAGTAGAAATTTGCTATTTTGGTGATTTCAGAGTGCCTGAACGGGGAACATGGTAAGCTTTTTGAATGATGGTGTCTAATCAGCGTAGGATGGCCTAGTTTGACAAAAAAGAATCTCATTTCTAAAGATGTGGTCACAAAATCCGGCTCATCACTGTAAAGGCCACGAAGACACAAGATTTGAGAGTAAGAGATGGATAGCTTGGTGTAATTAGGGTGAGAGGAAGACACAAAGGTTACTATGGGAGTCAGTTAGTTGTCGTGATCGCATCACCATTAATAGAAACTAAAAGCTGGATACAATACACACGATTTACTTATATCCCACAAGGATGATCACCGGATGGAAATAGTGAACAAAACTAATGCACCTAAGTAGTCATCAGCGAATCTGCCATAAAATTCAGGGATGAGACCTGTGTATTATTCGACGATATGTTTTTTCTGTAAAACCAACAAATAAATCTGTGTAACTAGGACCCATGTTGGTTTTCAAAACTACAACACTTATCTATTGGTAATTTTTATCATCAAACGAAAACTTGTTGAGGGTAAACACTGTCTAGTTCTGTTAAGGGACGTAATGTGGCAGAGACCATAGATAAGAAAGTATGTTGGTGATGGAATAACTTAAAAGCCTGAAGACCACCACAACGAGGGCTGACAATGCATAAGGACTTGACATTCATGATCAATATAAATTTATGGAGTCCCCAATTTTATGTATTTCGTCGAAAATCTGTAATGCGCGATTGATGTCTTTGAGCAGATATAAAGCTACATAGAAAGCTGGAAATGAGCTTAGAAGGGCAACTGATGGGCGAAGTAATTGTCTACCGGGATTTTAAGGGTTATATTATTGTACACTACCAGCCAAAAGTTTAGGTACACCTAAATATTTAGATGATTTTATTAACTAAACGGCATTTTGTTATGAACTGGGTTTGTTAACAGGATTACAAACAACAAATGAGCTTCCTGCAGTGTCTAGAAAAGAACACCCATGCTCACAGATACGATTTTTGTATCTAAATCTTAGATTCATCAAAATAGCTTCCTTTAGTCCTGATCACCGCTTCGCAAATTCGAGGAATTCGATTGATTAGTTTCAGGAGAAAATCACTAGAAATGTCTCTCCAGCTCTCCTGAAGCGAGGTGGCAAGATATTTGTTCACTTGTTGGATGCTTTTTTTTGACCCTTCTGTCCAATTCATCTCAGACAAGCTCCATGGGGTTAAGATCTGGTGACTGAGCTGGCCAGGTCATCACTTTCAGTACTCCTTGTCTTTCCTTCTTCGCCAAGTACAGTAGTTCTGGCAATGCATGGATGTGTGTTTTGGGTCATTGTTTTGCTTTAGTGTAAAGGATCTACCAACTAATCGCAGTCCAGATGGAGTAGCATGTCTTTGGAGGATGTTGTGATACCCATGCTGCTTCAGAATAGCATGGATTTGGAACAAATCCCCGACTTGGTCACCAGCAAAACAGCCCTACACCATGACTGAACCACCTCCATGCTTCACTGTCGGGACCAGACGTGCTGCATTCATACGCTAACCCACTCTACGTCGAACAAACACTCTTCGACTTGAACCAAAAACTTCAAACTTGGACTCGTCTGTGAAGAGTATCAACTTCCAGTCCTCAGTTGTCCAGTTTATGTGTTGTTTGGCCCATGCAAGCCTTTTCTCCTTATTTTGTGCTCTTAGGAGTGGCTTTTTCACGGCTATTCTGCCATGCAGACCAGCACTTTGCAACCTTCGCTGTACAGTTGAATCTGAGACATAACATCTGTGCTCATAGGTGTATTCAGGTACGCCCTTATTTCTGGTGCACACAGTCGCCTGTTAAGAAGACCTGTGATTTTGATGTACTTGTCCTCAGCGGAAGAAGTAAGCTTAGGTGGTCCAGTCCTTGGTCTGTCGTCCTTACTTCCAGTTTCACAGAACCGTTTAACAGTTATGACTACAGCATTCACAGACACATTCAAAGTTTTCGCAATTTTCCTGAACTTTGGCCATCATTGTGTAAAGTAACAACAGATTGTCTCTTTTCTTTCGTTAGCTTAGCCTTCTTGCCCATTTTCTACAGATTATGTCAAGAATTACTTCACTTAAAACAATAAGTTAATCAATAAGTTGCCAGATGGCAAGCGTGGCCAATAAAGGGTTAAGGGGGTTGCAAAAACATTAAAAACAAGGTGAGAGAATAAAACAAACAAACGACACCAACAATGTTATCATCGAGAAGAAGCCAATGTTGCATGCAGGAATTTAACCTGGGACTTTATTATTTGCAAATAAACACTGCTGAGATTTAGACTGCCCGACCACTTCCATGCACATTACACCGACATTTGCTAATTTTTATATTTAACCTGTTGCTCACTACGTTTACGTTTTAACTTCGTTTTTCCGAATTTTATTGCTTGAAACCAAACCTTTTATCAATAATGACCTTCAACGTTTTGAGAAATAGGAACAAATCTATTCTTTATAATAAAAATGTGCCGTGATCAAACATTGTATTTGCAGGTGTTCTTTCGTATGCAATATCGCTTCACAATACCACTCGCAGCGCACGTAGGTATTCATGTAAGATTTTCATTAGGCAGGTATATATTTCACACCTATTATATAGTATAGCATATATATAATAGGTGTGAAATAATCACCAGGATCCGAAAAAGAGCTCTACACAACAGTAAAGCAAAGATATTACTTTCTTTAATAAAAAGGATAAGAGAATAAAAATCTGTTACTCGAGTTTCACGGTCGTCGGCGATCTTCAGACTAAAAATTTACTTATATGCAAGAAGGTTTAAATAGTTAAAAATCTAAAACTCTAAATTATTTACATAAAATTTCAAGATTATATAAAATTTGCTTTCGTGTCTGCATTTTGATATGAACTCAGAACTCCTATAGAATAAAAAACGTTTGTCATCCGTTTAGAATTGTGTCCGCTGCTGTATGCCTTTAGTTATATAACTTTTATTGACAGAACAAGAGGTCTAAACAAGAGGTCTCAACATAAGTAATATATTTACAGAATAAGCTGGTGTTATACTGTCTATTTACCATTGTACCTTCATGCCACTGCATGAAAACCAAGTTTGCCATCACCAGAGATGCCAACGAAAATATATCCAAAATAGAAGCCATTTCTTTATTAAATATAAAGGAATAGACATCGTCTTAAGAAAGTTAAAACGCTCGCGCTTCGTCTATGTTAACGACAACAATGTTTTTGATGTTCGACGATGCATTTAGCTATGCTGTACGAGTCCAGATCGAGTTCATGACTTGGATTTCTCTAGGCAAAATTCGGGCTTAGGTTGTCAGGGTCCGATGATTCAGCAGAAGTCGGCCACAATTTAACCTGTATATTTACTCTGGTTTTTCGTATCAAACATTTTGTGAATGAGAGAGTTGAAACTTCAGAACCTATTGTAACATTCCTTGTAAAGGCATGAACTTTCACTGTAGCTTCCATACTGCAGAATACAGTGATTAGCGAGACAATCCACGTTGTATGCGTGGCTGCACACCTTGATGTCCACCAGCCAAAACATTTTTCAAAACAATGTTAACAAGTTGAGATCGGCACTGAGTCTCCTTGTTCGCCACTCTCCTTGTTCTATCTGATACAGCTAATTAAAATCTTTTTTAATGAAGAGATAGTTAAATTTCAAGATGGCATTAACTAACCATTTGACAACTGGTAAGATTATGGTAATTATAAGGAAAAGTGATAAACGTAGGCATTGGAAATGGAAAATGTCTGGTATGGGGGGGGGGGGGGGGGGAGCTAATTGTTACGAAGAAATGGAACAAGAGTGGCGTAAACCGCTGATCTCCTACAGAAAATTTCTGAAAGTTTAAACAAAGAAACGTGAAGTTGCATTTTCGTACTTTGATTTCATGAATAAAGACATCAATTGGGACAAACCGTTCTTACACCATTAGTTAAACTGAGTAAAAAGAGTTTTTAGCATAGACCAGAAAATTTTGGGGCTTAGCCCTCTGGTTAGAAATATAACCTTTCCTCCTATTCCACCGCCTATAAGCTCAGGATAGACAGAAGAACCCAGTTAAAAACACAAAGTACATACTTCATAAAAAATTTATTCTAACGTTTCGTTGTGTCGCGCAACATCATCAGAATGAACAAAAAGTGTTTAGAGATATAAGATTACGTTGGATATTGTTACATGATATTTACAGAACGTTGGTGTGTGAGAGGAAGTTAGAAGTGAAAAATGAAGAATGATGGAGAGACAGGATATTTTTAAGTTATGAATAAGACATAATAATAAGAGGAGAGTGAAGAGATGCAAGATTAAACAGAGTAACAGGAAAGGAGCCTGTGTTTACATCAAGGGCTGGATTAAATTTCCAAATTAAAAGACTTTCCAGGATAAGAAATTCAGAGACAGAAGTACCTTATTGTTAATAATTTTGCAGAACTTAATTTTTGCGATTGGTGAGAAATCGAGAAATTAAGTTGCTGTGTAAAAAGGTCACCACGAAAATTACCGATACAAAATTTAGCTGCCTATCAAAAAAACCTTTTTATTAACTGTACTACGGTTCACACGATTATAAATAAGTCCATCTTGCTGTTGCATTTATGCTTCAATGCTCACATTCTCTTCTTCGGAATCACGAACATGTTAACTTGATTTGTTTTTTGAACTTCTTCCCCCTATATTTCCGTTTTGAATTTAGTTGCAAAGTATGGCTGTGATAAATGAAATAAATATTTATTTTACCGATCCTCTGTTCAGTCCACCTTTTAATGTATATGTCTCTGTACTTGGAAAATCTTCGCGAAATTTAGTTCCTTTTAACATGATTTTTAACCAAAATCGCAAAATTAAAGTCACGCGAAATGTGCTTTTCTCAATTTCGCGAGATTAAGTGACCGCAAAAATTAGTGACAATAAGGTGTCTGTTATCACAGTGGTGAGATTTTTCTACAAACTGAGTATTTTGCTAAGTAGTTTGCTTAGCAGTGATAAAAGAAATAATGGATAATGGTTGGAAATAATGTTAAATACTAGAACTTGGTATGCCCAAACAAATATTGTAATATGAACTGATAGGCGTGCACACTCTTAATTCTTGAAGATGAGAAGTTCTAGTCGCATCCTTTGTAAACAGGGACGCAAAATATTTGTAATGATACCCAAATGGTCAATTTGTGTGCTTAAACTCACAAAAGAATTTCGCTTTATTTCAGGAATGTTTTTATCAATGTTCACCTTTCGTTTACAAGTGGCAACATATCAACGTTTCAGAAGCAATCGAAGGTATAGTTTTGATCAAAAATAAGAGGCACACGTCCTGTTTGCCGGTGAAATAGAAGATGTTATAGGTGTTAAGAAAAGAGTGAAAGTTGTGTACTAGCTTTGATGCCATGATTCATTTCAGATATAAGTTTCATGAGACGTGCTTCGAGTATTATTAACTTATTGGAGCAAGTCTGTGTACAAGAGTGTAATATTTTAAAATTATTAAAGACCAGGTTCATTATGCTGGGTATGATGTGGCAAGACGAGTTAAGGTTGTCATGAAGAGTGTGAAATTTAGGAAGGTTTGAACATAAGGGCAAGAGAGAAACAGTGGCGTGCTGTCTTCCAAGAGAGGTCCGGGAAACTGTAACCTGAAAGGGCCATTACACTCGAAACTTAGATAACCAAACTACACGTTTAGATAGCGTTAAGTTGTCGCAAGAATATCTCGTGCAGTTAAATTGGATAAAACTCGCCTCCAATCCTTGTCGACTCGATAGCTCAACAGGTAGAACGGCGGACCTGTATCCCGAAGGTGCGAATTCGAATCCCGCCCGAGTCAACATTTTTCAGTTGACTTCGGCAGTGTAGGTTAATTGTGAAGTTTTCGTTTCATAATACCCTGAGGATGATTCTGAAATAGAATTGGAACTATACGTGGCGGAAGAAAACAAAAAATAAAAGTAAATTCTAAAGACTGAAAAAGGTAAGTCAAATGTACGTAGCACCTTTAGGTTCACGTTAGAAATTGTTCTTTTAGGTTTATATATACATGGAACGAATTCTTCAAAAATTGTGAATTGTCACCTGTCAACAATGGTAGTGAATGTAGTCTTTTTAGGAAACTAATTCAAGCGTTGATGACTTTTGTATAATTTTCGCGGCATTAGAAAAACCACATGTGGCCACTTATCGTGCGATGTCTGGGACTTGATCTTTGTTACAGAGAAGAAAACGAGGATTTCTTTATTTTGCCATTTGATTTCTTTAGGAGTTCCTATTTGTGCAAGTGAGTGTGATGATTGGTTTGAAGCGTGCAAAAACGATAGTATATGTGTGGAAAATGTGTTGACTGATTATAACTTCACAATGTTTGGTGAAAACTTGTGCCCTGTCGATGCTATGTGCAAGAACTATTCTGAAATGTATGGCAATGGTAAAGGACTTTGTGAAAAGATGTGGGGATCATCTTACAAGTATACAGAACAAAACGCGAACAAAGACAACTGCATGGTTTTCTGGTTCACACCAGGCACTGAAAACCCCAACAGAAGAGTGAACAATACACGAGCAGAATACGAGATGGAGGTCAACAGCAAACCAACAAAATACCAGGAAAATGTCAACGGCACACAAACAGATAATAAGAAACAGATCAACAGTACACCGACTGATCTACTGAAAAAAGTCAACAGTACACCAACCGAGCAGCAGAATAATAACTACAGCAGATCTCATCCAGTCTCTTCATCCGCTTTCTTAATTTTTTCGGTTTTCATTCTAGTTTTTAAGAAAATGATCTGAAATGTATGTTTAATTTATATTGTCGTTTTCAGCCACAAGAATTTAATGAATGGCATGTAAATTAGCAGGTAGGTATGCACCTTTGATTAGGCATTGGTTAATTTAGTTTTGTTCTCATTTTCCATTGTTACTCTAAACATAACGTAATACTCCAGGTGATGTAATCTATCATGTGACACGTAGGAATAAGTTGCCATAGACTTGTAAATTACCTTGTTTTTGTAAAAAAATTTCTATAATTCTATAAGAATATTAAACCTCAGCTAAATATCTTGAGATGAAAATTCATCAACGGCAAGTTTAAAAAATAATTTTACTGAAGTTTTGTTGTTACATACATCTTTAGGCCACCACAGTCCAGGTATGTTATAGAGGTCAGTGATATAAAAGAATATTTCAATAGGCTGCAATAATTAAAAAGATCTACTTGCCGTCATTAGTCTCTTCGTGTTTTTTTGTCTGCATATGTTATAGGTTTTTACTTTAAATTTCATATATTTTTTCTCTTCGTTCTTTTTGGTTCATCCACTAATTGATCATTCACATGTAATTAGCAATATAGTTGTTGTCACTTTTTTTGTTGTCACAATTTTTATCCACTCTGAAGACGTTGCATGAAGCAACGAACCGTCTGTAAAATTATTTTTAAACTCGCCGTTGGCCTCCTTCATTCATGAGTTTCCATGTCAAGATATTGAGTTGTGCTTTAATATTCTTTCAAAGACTAGATTGTATGTGCTTTGCATGAAAATTTAACACAGTAAAACACCGACTCTACATTGATAACTTATGAAGTGCCGTAATCTGATCGTACTACTCAACTTAAAAAATATCGGACCCTTAAAGTACACTTTGTTATATCGTTTTGTATATAGTTAAACAGTAAACAGCAGCTGTTTTTGCAATGAAGTCTTGGAAAAGTTCAAAAAATCAACTTGAGAGAAATAAAGATCGAAACACATGTCATTTAAGGCTCTCTTGAAGTCTTGCGAAGAGTCCAGACTAACACCTGACCAGACACGTTCCAAGGGTAACATGACTATCATTAAATATGAGGTCAGTCACGGGAGTTTTCAACACTGAATTTTCAAGGGACTCTATCACAGGTTGAGAAATCGATGCAAATAGTGAAAAAGTCATCAAAGCCCAGCTGCGCAACTATCATAACTTTCGGAATCTCTTGATATTGAGTTTTGGTCCTTCGGTACAGGCCTGCGTGGAGTGATTGCTAGCAATGTTTTCTCCTGCTTACTGGAGGAAACCGAGTATGCCACGGTCCGTTTACAATCGGAAGTAGTTTGAACCCAGTACGAGGCAGGAACTGGAACTGGTCAACTTTGGCCACGTGAAGTTACTGAACTAGAAAACCTATTTGATTTTCTTCTCCAACGTCAACGTATCAGATGGATTTTGGAAAGTTATTAACGATAATCGTTGCATGTTTATGTTGCGCTCATGCTGCAAACGAACAATGTATTGAGGGAAGGTACCACAAGGAGAGTCCGTCTGCAGAAACCGATGAATACAAAGTTTGTACTCCTTGGAAGAGTCTGACCTGTTGCACACCACAATTTGATAATGAACTGGACAAAAACGAGGCCCGTAACTTATACAACCATAGCTGGCACAGATGTGGCAACCTTTCAAAGGAGTGTTTGAGATTTTGGAAAAGACAGGTCTGATTCCCAGGTTTATTCTTTACTCAACTTTTCGTTTGTAGAACTTACTGAGTGTCCGCAGATTTTGATATCTGACTATCACTGATAATCCCAAACTTTCAACGTTCAAAGTCGAGGAAATTTGTTACAGATTCAACATTTTTAGAACCCACTTAATAACAGATTAAATGAAGGATTCTGCGAACGTTTGTCAAGTTTACATGCTCAAAAAATGTTAATTACGTCGAGACGGTGGGGATTGAACCAAAATATTGAACCTGTTTTACCTTCTAATGATCGGTAAGAGGCTCTGGCAACTGAGCTATGGAGATTCGGATTGAGATTCAATGTGTGCTAAATTGTTCTGTGTCAAATCTTTGCAATCAGTGACAGTTTACTAGGTTTGCTTGGGCAACATTCACTTTCTGATACCCAAGACCCCTAACAAATTGCATTCTTTATCTGTATTAATCTCCTACCACAAGGAATCCTCCATTTACCAAAAAAATTTAACCTGCCATCTTATGGTAGAAAGGTAGTCCATTGCTACATTAGGTAGCCTTCTTTTATATTTAGGTTAATATCAAATGATTTTATACAGTAAGGGAAGGTCTTGCATAGTAAGGTATGACCTTACTCATGTTTTAGAAGTGACCTCGTTGCTTTGAATGAAAAATTCTATCCAAACAATACAGCATCCAGAATTCAAAAGTTCCTTATGCTCAAGCTCTCTATTGTGTACCAGGTCCTACAGTTGCTGTCTATCTTATAAGAGGACCCTAATGCTATATATTCTAATTAATTATTATAGTACTTATTGTATAAAAGGCTATTGTACCACAAATTTAATTCTATGTGGATTTTTGTTGGTTGTGGCCCATGACCAAACGACAGAGTCATAGATGGCATTACTTTTGTTTGCCTCAACTCTCTGCATAATATCACAAGCTAGTGATGTTATATTCCATTAAGATATATCATACATTATGTTCAATTACTATTTTCATATTTCCCATGCCCCTTTAAATTCTGTTCATTATTGTGTATTTATTTCATTTTACTTTAGTCTACTTGGTTGATGATTCACACCATTCATTGACCCACTTGGCTAACATATCCTGATCTACTTTTTTTGTTCTTAATGCATTGTGACTATGCCTGTAGAAAAGCCTCCTAGGTGTGCTGAGCCAAGATGAAATTTTTCTTAACCAAACTGAAAAATCCAGCTTGACAACCCTAACCCCCCCCCCCCCACCAGGGGCTCTCCCCCTGGACCACCACCTGATCCAAACTGAAATTTATACTTGCCCAGACGAAATTTTCTTTTTCTACAGGCATGACTGTGACATCATCTGTGTGCCTAAAGTGTTCATCAAAAGAACTTAATCCTAAAAAATTCATTGGTATTCTTTAGAACTCATGATGATTTAAAAGCCACAAATATTTTTTTCTGTCCTTATTTTTTCTAGTGCATAAACAATTGATTTTTTTATTACATCTGTGGTCAGGACTTTTTTGGCAGCTCACAAATTATGACAGTGATAGATTTATAAGGAATACTGATTAATTATTGATAGAGTTGCTTCCTTTTCATTCACTTTGTGTAATTAATCCATTAAGGAGCAAATACTCATTTTAGCATTTTACTTAGGCTAATATCAGACATTATTTTACTCATCAAAAAGAGATGAACCCTGAGCATCAGAGGGTTAAACAGACAATGGCAAAATGAAATCTGTTTATCAATGAATGGCACAATAGTTTAAGATAGAAATGTAGCTCCTGGTAACAAAAGTTTTCATGTGGCAACTGAGACATTTTCCTTGGTTTGCAAGTATGTAATTGTGCCTGGTTATTAAGCCTTTCTTTTTTTTTGTAGAAGAATTTTATCATAATAATTGTCTCCATCATCAAGTCCCCTCACTTCCAGCACTAGCAATGCCTCTAAGTTTTTGTCCAACAGCTTCAGGGCAAACTGGTATAGCCATGTTTACTTTTTGTCCTTGTTTTGTAAGTTAACTTACACAGTATAGTACCGCTCTAATGAAACTTAATCTCAAGAATCGAGTGCAATTTGTGATCGAGCGGGGAGCGTGCAAAGGTCGAGAAAACAAACTCAGTTATTTTTAGAGTAATTTTCGAGGATCGCGAATGTTTTCGAAAAGCGAGCACGATTCTGGAATGTGTTCGAGCGAGGGCAGGAGCCCGATTCTTCAGGCCCAATTCACTCGGCAAACTTCTACCAAGTCAAACTTAATTCTTCAAATTCAGGAGAAGTTCATCGGCTGAGTCAGTTAAGTTTGACCGATTGTATTAGGATGAGCTCAGCCGTACTTACAGACTGGATTTGCCGAATTTGAAGGCTTCGAAGTAATGTTGATTCAAACACCAGTGTTTTTGAGCCATATCTTAGCATTAAAATCTGTTTTATCGTAACTAGTGTTCGGCAGAAATTTCTTCGAGGCGTAATGTTATGTTGAGGTTTGAAAGATCTGAGAGCATCTCTCGAAGCCTCGCATGTAGTTTCACCATTGCCGCAATTATTTCAAGGATCGAGATTCGAGATTCGAGTGACCGTCAAAGACCTATCAAGTTCTCGATTCTCGCTCGTTTCTCTCTCCCATATCGCTGGAACGGGATCCTCGAAAATGGTTAAGTTTCATTAGAGCGGTGCTGTACTTTGAAGAACTTGATGTGCTTCTGTATTAATTTATATCTCACAGTAACTGTTTCCTATAGTTATTCCCAGGTACCATCTTGTACAGTCCAGAGAAATATCAAGAGAAATATATATTCTCAAGAGAAATATCTTGTCTAATTGAAATTTTATTATCCCTGATGTATAGTAGAATGGTGTTAATGTCTTTTGGCACTATAGAATGCCCTTTGATGCAAATGGTTACATATCTACGCTAGTGAATGTCGACTGAATAAAATGAATGTATTTTTGCGTTAATGAGTTTGAGGTTGGCGTTAATTATAGTACATTTTCTGGTATTGAACAGCAAAAGGTGTATTACACCCAATGTTTTAGAGTGGTGTACTCATGTGATATTGGTTTATCACAGTTATATTTTTTTGGGGATCATTGACCTAAAAGTATTGTTGTATGTTTCATTTTTGTGCTGTGAAGAGTTAACTTGTTAGCCAGCAATGATTAGTACACCTTTCCTGTATTAGTATTCCATATATACTGAGTCCATTCCCTCAACTGACCTTCCTTCACTTGTAATGTTAGTATGATGAGCAAACATATTTGCAGACAAATGCAAGATACATTTGGTAAATCATCTATTTTTTATCTATTTTTTTTCATTTAAAAGATTTGCCTAAAGGTAGGTATTGTACAATAGGATACTAGCTAGGGCCTCTGAGGAACATTCACCAAATTAATATAGATAATGTAATTAAATGGAAATTTTAAAAATGAGAATAGCGTAACCTATACTAACAGGTACATACAGATGCAGAGATCTTTGACAGTTAGGACAGAATAACTTACAAGTGTAAATATCCGGGCTGAAGACAGTGTTTAACCTACTAAAGTAAATTTTAAATTCTTGTGGAAGCGATTAGATTTAGAAAGGACAAAAGGAATATAACTTAATTTCAAAAGTACTAAAGTGTCGTCAAAAGTGTCGTTGACGACACTTTAGTACTTTTGAAATTAAGTGATATTCCTTTTGTCCTTTCTAAATTTAAAAGCTTCCACAAGAATTTAAAACTCACTATTGACACATTCCCGTACAATGACGTCCATTTCCTTGATTTAACTACTAAAGTAAAATTCCTTTATATGTTTGAAAACGAATAATTGACGGACAGTACTTGAGTTCTTTCAGTAGCGAGTTCCTCAGATGAACAACTCTGTTAAAAAAGGAATCTCGAAAAACAGAAGTTCTCGCGTCCTGTACATCAAAATTTTGTCTAGATATATGAACTATTTATTGCTTACATCAAGAAGAGATATTACGGTGGAGTGTTTCTTTCTAATACCAGCTTACATGGGAAGTATGTCATTGGATTCCAGATATTGAAAAATTTGTTTAGAGATCAATTTTTCGGCTGTCTTTGGCGCAAAGGAAAGTACCAAAATAGGTCTATAGTCAGAACACCCAGATTTTTTTCCCGACTTGTAAATAGGTAAAATAAGTGAGCCTTTCAGGTCGTCCAGGGAGTCGACTGTTAATATATAGACTGATTAAAAATTTCAGTTTTGGAATGTGTTTTTACTGTACATATGCAGAATCTTTCAACGACATTGACGATACTGTATCGTATCACGTCCTGTTCCTTTTGATATTTTATGTGCGGAAGGTGGATTAAATACACCTTTTACTGTTTATTACTAGAAAATATATTATCGTTAACTCCAACCTCAAAGCGAAAATACATATATTTTATTGTATCGACATTCATGACCATCTACACGCAATAGCGCCAACAGACGACCATTAACACTATTCTACTATACGTTAAGGACTGTACAATTTCAATTGCGCAGGACATTTGTCCAGTTTGTTACAGGTATATTTCAAACTGTTAACGAAGTTTAGTTCCTAAGTTCACAGTACTTTGCTAACGCGCAGTATAGTTTCACTTCTTTGAAAACATGTTATCCTACCAAAGCTTTGCGATCTAAGCTTTTACAGTTGCTTGGATTACAAAACAGTTTTTTTCAATGATTTATGTAAAAGTTCATGTGCGTTAACAAAGTACTGTGAACTACAGTTTGAAATATATATGTCAGGATTCCAAATAATCATAAATCGACCCCGCAACAGACTGGAAAAATGTCTAGTGCAATTGAAATTTTATTATCTCTGTAGTTGAACGGTGTTAATGGTCGTATGTTGGCAATATTGAATTCCCTGTCATGCAAATGGTTGCACAACGATGCTAGTAAATCTTACTTTCTTTACAAATAAATTATTTTAAATGAACGTGTCAAACGTGTCTATTCAATAAAATGAATGTAATTTTGCGTTAATGAGCTGCAAAAGGTGTACTTCAGTAACAGAAACAGTTTGTTTTTCGAATGTAGATTCGCTTGGAGTATTGAGCATTCTGGTGCCCATTACAGTACTGTAACTGTGCTACATTACTTGCTTGTTGGTGGCCAGTTGAGGTGCCCAATATGTTCAGGTTCAGTGAAAACATGGTTATTGATCATCAGTTCTGCACTGCTAGTGGTTTTGAAGTTCTTATTCGTCAGTTTATTAATCGTATTTCTCGTTTGTTTGCTTTTCCTTGTATTCTTACTGACAGGTAATTCAGTCGTCTAATTCATAGATCTAGTATTTTAAATCAATCTATTTATAATTTTTCTTAGTCTGTTATATTCCGCATATGCATGGTATTAGTCTGTTTTGAGCGCTCTCTGCTTTCGATGATCTCTGATACAGTACGTGCTATTCTTAGTGGTATCTGTTATCCGAGGTGTAAACTCGCTTTTTACAGTACGTTCCTAGTGACTGGTGGTGCATGTATGTCCGCGGGAAAAAAATTTTCCCCCACTCTTTTCACGGAGTGTTTACGTCCAATTTTTCATTTGGCTCTCATTCAATACACTTTTTACACAAACTACATGGAAGCCTTGCCAACCATATCGCGTCAACAAATTAGTGGATTTTGTGGAATGTGCATGTGGAGGTCGATTGAAATAATATTCCACCTTTTTTAGGAGTCATAAACGTCTCTTGTTTCACTCTCTGACAAAAAGCCTTCACCAAGAATATCAGGCCTTTTCTCAAATTCTTTTAGTCTGTTGATCAAGCTTATAGCTTTTTACACCCAGCTGGTTTTATACGTAATGTTTCAAACAGGAGTTGGTATTCTTCCTCCGATTTCTAGATACCGAGAAACGAGTTGAAAAACGAGGCGAAGCCGAATTTTTTTAACGAGTTTTGAGGTATCTAGAAATCGGAGGAATAACACTAAACGAGTGTTTGAAATTGCTTCTCAAACGAACCTGTATTTTAGGCAAAAATCCAGCCGAAAGCTGGAAAAATTCAGCTGTAATCTTCCTCTGATTTCTAAATGCTGATTAATTATGTATTTCTTTTGTTTTTGCTTTATGAATTATTAATGAGTTTGAGTATGTCTATTCACCATTGTACTTTCGTGTCACTGCATGAAAACCAAGTTTGCCATCACCAGAGATGCCAACGAAAAGTATATCGAAAATAGAAGCCATTTCTTTATTAAATATAAAGGAATAGACATCGTCATAAGAAACTTAAAACGCTCGCGCTTCGTCTATGTTAACGACCACAATGTTGTCGATGTTCGACGATGCATTTAGCTATGCTGTACTACTCGAGTCCAGATCGAGTTCATGACTTGGATTTCTCTGGGCAAAACTCGGGCTTAGGTTGTCAGGGTCCGATGATTCAACTGGAGTCGGCCACAATTTAACCTGTATATTTACTCTGGTTGTTTCGTATCAAACATTTTGTGAATGAGAGAGTTTGAAACGTCAGGACATATAGTAACATTCCTTGTAAAGGCATGAACTTTCACTGTAGCTTCCATACTGCAGAATACAGTGATTAGCGAGACAATCCACGTTGTATGCGTGGCTGCACACCTTGATGTCCACCAGCCAAAACATTTTTCAAAACAATGTTAACAAGTTGAGATCGGCACTGAGTCTCCTTGTTCGCCACTCTCCTTGTTCTATCTGCTACAGCTAATTAAAATCTTTTTTAATGAAGAGATAGTTAAATTTTAAGATGGCATTAACTAACCATTTGACAACTGGTAAGATTATGGTAATTATAAGAATAGTGATAAGCGTAGGCATTGGAAATGGAAAATGTCTGGTATGGGGGGGGGGGGGGGGAGCTAATTGTTACGAAGAAATGGAACAAGAGTGGCGTAAACCGCTGATCTCCTACAGAAAATTTCTGAAAGTTTAAACAAAGAAACGTGAAGTTGCATTTTCTTACTTTGATTTAATGAATAAAGACATCAATTGGGACAAACCGTTCTTACACCATTAGTTAAGCTAAGTAAAAAGAGTTTTTAGTATAGACCAGAAAGTATTTTAGGGGTCTTAGCCTCCTGGTTAGAAATATTGCCTTTCCTCCTATCCCACTGCCTATAAGCTTAGGATAGACGCCAATGCTTCAATGCTCACATTCTCTTCTTCGGAATCACGAACATGTTAACTTGATTTGTTTTTTTGACTTTTTTCCCTATATTTCCGTTCTAAATTTAGTTTGCAAAGTATGACTGTGATAAGTGAAGTTAATATTTATTTTACCGATCCTCTGTTCAGTCCACCTTTTTATGTTTATGTCTCTGTACTCGGAAAATCTTCGCGAAATTTAGTTCCTCTTACCATGATTTTTAACCAAAAGTCTCGCGAAATGTGCTTCTCTCAATTTCGCGAGATTAAGTGACCTCAAAAATTAATGACAATAAGGTGACTGTTATCACAGTGGTGAGATTTTTCTACAAACTGAGTAGTTTGCTAAGTAGTTTGCTCAGCAGTGATAATAGAAATAACGGATAATGGTCGGAAATAATGTTAAATACTAGAACTTGGTATGCCCAAACAAATATTGTAATATGAACTGATAAGCCTCTTAATTCTTGAAGATGAGAACTTCTAGTTGAATCTTTTGTAAACAGGGACGCAAAATATTTGTAATGATAACCAAATGGTTAATTTGTGTGCTTAAACTCACAAAAGAATTTCGCTTTATTTCAGGAGTGTTTTTATCAATGTTCACCTTTTGCTTACAAGTGGCAACATATCAACGTTTCAAAAGCAATCGAAGGTATAGTTTTGATCAAAAATAAAAGGGACACGTCCTATTTGCTGAGGAAATAAATATGTTACAGGTGTTAAGAAAAGAGTGAAAGTTGTGTACTAGCTTTGATGCCATAGTTCATTTCAGACTTAAGTTTCATGAGACGTGCTTCGAGTATTATCAACATATTGGAATAAGTCTGTGCGGCAAGAGACTAATATTTTAAGATTATTAAAGACCAGGTTCATTATGCTGGGTATGATGTGGCATACGATGATGTGGCACGAGTTAAGGTTGCAGTTTATGATTTTTTGTCAGAAGTGTGAGAGCTTGAATATAACTTAAGAGGGATGAAAGATCGTCAAGCTCTATACTCAGAAAATGATTTCTGAGCCCCAGACGGGGATCGAACCTGCAACCTTCTGATGACCGGTGAGACGCTCTAACCATTGAGCTACTAAGACTCAGATGGTGAGCTAGGTGCAAGTTCGACATATACGTGCGACCTAAGCGGAAGCCATTTCTGAAAAAAAAAATCATAAACTGTATCCATCATTATTAATATATAGCGGCTTCCGCTTAAGTCGCACATATATGTCGAACTTGCACCTAGCTCACCATCTGAATCTCAGTAGCTTTATGGTTAGAGCGTCTCACCGGTCGTCAGAAGGTTGCGGGTTCGATCCCCGTCTGGGGCTCAGAAATCATTTTCTGAGTATAGAGCTTGACGATCTTTCATCTCTCTTACGGGTTAAGGTTGTCATGAAGAGTGTGAAATTGAGGAAGGTTTGAGCGTAAGGGCAAGAGAGAAACAGTGGTGTGCTGGCTTCCAAGAGAGGCCCGGGAAACTGTAACCTGAAAGGGCCATTACACTCGAAACTTAGATAGCCATACTACACGTGGCGGAAGAAAACAAAAATAAAAGTAAATTCTAAAGACTGAAACAGGTGAGCCAACTGTACGCAGCAACTTTAGATTCACTTCAGAAATTGCTCTTTTAGGTTTATATATAACATGGAACGAATCCTTCAAAAATTGTGAGTTGTCACGTGTCAAGAATGGTAGTGAATGTAGTCTTTTTAGAAAACTAATTCAAGCGTTGATGACTTCCGTATAATTTTTGCGGCTTTAGAAAAAACCACACGCGTCTACTTTTCAGCAGTAAACTAGTTTTCCAGTATTTCAGGCCTTTCAGCCAAGTCTAACGATTCTTAACAAGCACCACCTGAAGGACCCAGCAGTGTGCCGGTGGGCCAGCACACCACTAGAGAGAAAATGCGTCCGACTGCGATAGTGTAAATGTGCTTGGAGTGTTCAGTCAGGCGAGTCTCGAGATAATATTCGGTTTTTCCGATGTATTTCTGATTGCATACAGGACAAGAAATTTTCTAAATTTCATTACTTCGTGCGATGTCTGGGACTTGATCTTTGTTACAGAGAAGAAAACGAGGATTTCTTTATTTTGCCATTTGATTTCTTTAGGAGTTCCTATTTGTGCAAGTGAGTGTGATGATTGGTTTGAAGCGTGCAAAAACGATAGTATATGTGTGGAAAATGTGTTGACTGATTATAACTTCACAATGTTTGGTGAAAACTTGTGCCCTGTCGATGCTATGTGCAAGAACTATTCTGAAATGTATGGCAATGGTAAAGGACTTTGTGAAAAGATGTGGGGATCATCTTACAAGTATACAGAACAAAACGCGAACAAAGACAACTGCATGGTTTTCTGGTTCACACCAGGCACTGAAAACCCCAACAGAAGAGTCCAGAAAGAAGGAACCGGTAGTGCTTCTCGCAACGCATCTTCTGCCATGTTTCTTCTAGTTATTCAAGTTTATGGTTTATCTTTCTAGTTTTTTTTACTACAATTTGAGGTGTATATTTGTTTAATTTGGTGTATATTTGGTCTTTCTCGCTTGAGTGCTTTGTGAAATACGAATAATCTCAGCAACAAACATCTTTTCCTCGGGTTTACTTCGTTCTTGAAAGGTTTTAAGTTACCTTGACCATGACTGAATGCTCCAGCTGCTGTAAATTGTCGTGTGTTGCTCGGAAATGAGCAGAAACCGCTGATTTGTGGATTTTCTTCTTCTTGAAAAAAAGACCTTCAAAATTTTTGTTTGATTTGTTCAAATGGTGGGAATTCTCACACTATTGTAGTTCTAATTATGATTTATATAATGTACAAATGTTCATGTTGGTGATGGTAGATCGTCCACGTTAGTGTAGTCTTGAGAAAGACTTTTGGTGACTGACGTTTCGACGGCCTCAGCGGCGGTCAACTTCACTCTTCTTCGACTCTGAAGATGACCGCCGCTTGGGTCGAAACGTCTGAAAAAACTTTTAATAATTTTTTTTTTGTTTTTTTTTATTTTTTTTCTTCTCTCATAAATTCTATCTGAGCTTTGTTTAGAATGCAATAGTGTTAGCCTTGGCGTGACCTTGAATAACCTTGGTGGGGATTTTTTAGTGATACGTAAGAACCTGAAGGTTCTTTCCCACTGTGATCTTGAATGACCTTTAAAATTTTTTCCTTGACCTTGACGTTGACCTTGACACAAGAACCTTACGGAAACATTGAGTATAGGTGTAGATTGTTTTATTGTAGTATATGTGGATTCTTCCTGAAGGTGTTGGGAGACTATAAACTTTACTCTGCATATTCAATATTAAACTGTGAATGTGCTTTTCTCGAGTTTTTAAAGTGGTTGAAAAGCATCTTTTTCAAAGGTAAAATTAAATTTTCTTTTCTACCGAATCTTACCAAAAACACAGATTCCGAACATTACAATCAAGGAACTGAACCTATAAAATTTAATTACGTGTTGTAACACTATCTAAAATTGTACATTGTATTGTTACTTTGTCTGAAGGTTTAAATGTTTTCTCCAGTAATTTGAAAAAAAGCTTGGGAAATTTGAAGGTTTTTAGCTTTAGTAACTAGTGGCTTTCTGAGAACGCACTAAAACCTAAAGCAAACTTTCATGACTATTTGATCGCTTTATATAATGTTTGAAAGTAACAACACTGTTTCACTGTTTACACTTAATTTTTTCGGCAACTGAACAATTGAAAGATGATTTTTATTGTTAAAATTTGATTTGCTCTTATGCCTGCAAACGCCTCTCCCTTAATAATTAAACCTAGGAAAATTTATATTTTTTAAGTGTAAGACCCCATTAAATATAGCCTCGGCTAAGTGGATTTAGAATATTCTCCTCGAGGAATTAATATTTTGTATTTTAAAGTCTCTACAAGTCCAATTTCGGTATTATGAATAGGCAGTCTGTGCACAACACACCAGTGAGATGACGAAGGGATTACCGCATTTAACGGTCGTCTGTCGGAAGTACCGTTTCCTCTACGCCGTTATTTTTTATTTTGTTATTTTCGTGAATGCAATCAGAAATAATTTTTGTGGCTGGTAAGGGAGGGGCTTAAGCTCCGTGAGTCCCCACCATGGGTGTGCCACTGATTCGAACCTCATGAGGACGATTTTGTAAACCCGATCCTTCGGCGAGTGCCGTTGGGAAAGGGAGTATTGGTGGTGGTGGTGGTGGTGCAGCATCCCCCCCCTAAAAAAAAAAATTAAAAAATTGCAATATTCGGAAAATTAGAGGATCTATTCGGCAAACATCAACATTACTATGTGAAGAAATAATAAATATGAAAACGTTGCTAAAAGCATTTATGTGTTATATATAGATAAAAATTCATTCGACAATTAAAGTATCGAGTAACCTATATATATATATATATATATATATATATATATATAAACCCATTTACATGCGAGAATGAATTAGCGCCCAACTAATCAAAAGGTTAGAAAAGAGAGAGTGGGATAGAGGAGATGTTCTCGTTGATGGAAAGTTTAAGTTTGGAAATGAGTAAACTCTCTCGAATGAGGAGTTCAAGGTTTGAGGAGGATCGACAGGAAGATATCGCAGGAAAATCGCCAGGAGATACAGTGTGAAGAGTTTAACGAGAGTGCGTTTGTATACTAGAGAGAGAAGTTGTTGCCAATTTCTTACCAGTCAAGGGCGAAACCCCCATGTGTTCCGAGGTACGCGTATGTAAATGGCGCTGTGTTCGGCCCAAATACAATGCTCCACAGCATTGACTCGTAAGTTTGTAAACAATACGCGATCGCAGTAACGTGGGAGTTCGGTCCTTGAAAGGAAAGGAATCAGAAAACCGTCGTCCTGATTGAAAAATGAAGTGAAGTGAAATATGAAGAAAGACTGAAGAACATAATTTATTTAACTGTGTTCTTATCGGAAGAGCGTGAGGTTAGGTAAAAGGAAGGGAAAAGTAAATGATATTGTTGTCAGAGGTGTTAGGAGTATGAGTGGATGGAGAAAACAAACGATCAGGTAAAATACGAATACAACGATCTAGAAATGCCTCGGGTTAGCCATTGTTAAGAAGAAAGTTTTTGAGTTTAAGTACTTCGGTGTGGAAGAGGTGATAAGAGGAGCTGATTTTGAAATATCGGTCGAGAAGAGTGTAAATAAACTGGTGAAAGTGGGTTTACGATAAACTGAAGTGGTAAAACCATCAGAACGATCAATTAACACATCCAAGAAAGGGAGTTTGGAATTGGTCTCTAGTTCAAAAGAAAAGTTAATATTAGGATGCCGGAAAACAAAACAATCATCAACGTAGCGGCGAAAAAAGAGAGGTTTAAATTCAGGTGACCAACTACCTTCGTGGAAAGCTAAGAAAATGTTGGCGAAAAGAGGACCAAGAAGAGATCCCATGGCCACACCATCAATTTGTTGGTGAAGACAGTTTTTAAATAGAAAATGAGAATTATTTACTGATAAACATAAAAGTTTTCGAAACTGGGAAGAGGAAAAGCCGTGAAAAAGTGTTGTATTGGTAAAAGCCTTATTAATGATGATGTCAATGGCATATGCGTAGGAACGTTGGTAAAGAGCGAGTTGACATCGAAACTAGCCATGAACACATTATCAAGGTTACAACTGCGTAGGTCCTCGAGAAAAGAAAATGTATCAGAAATTATAAAAGGACTACTTAATATAGGTGTGAGTAGCGAGACAAGAAATTTGGAAAGATTGTATGAGTGAATGCCACTAGCAGAAAGGATGGGCCTAAAGGGGAGGTTAGTCTTATTTATTTTGGGTATGCCATACAAAATACCAGGCCTAATACATGTAGGAGCTAAACGTTGATAAATTTCTCGAGTAATAACCTCGTCCTTTTTTAGATCAAGCAGGAAACTGCGTAGGTGTTTTTCACGGTTTATGGTTGTCTTCAACGGGTCAGTTGACAGCAGATTAAATTTGGATGTGTCGGCCAAAATGTCCTTCACCTTGCAACCATTGTACAGATTTTATTAAGACTAATCTATTCACCTTAACTCTAGCTCGACAAACGTAACGAACGTTCCACCACGCGAGCATCACGTGATATTGCGTATAACAAATATAAACTCAAACATCCGGTTTTTGGACAGTTTCCCTACACTCTCCTTGACCAACGGCCTACGGTTGGTCAATGAGTCCCCTGAATACCTCTGGGTTTGTAGCTGTCCTGCGTCTAGGTGGTCCGAGAGGAATGGTTGGTTTTTCCATTTGTTCGGTTAAATAATCTCGTTCGGGCGTCTTCATAGCTGTGACTTCTAATGGCAATAGTCTTTGCACTGGTCTTCGTAGCGTTGTCGGTTTTCCCCCCTTGGTAACGACTTTCAACTTGGCGCCTCTCACTACTCCATCACTGCTTGGTATCAGTCGTTCTACTTTTCCATGTCTCCATTTGGACCTCGGAAGCCAATCGTCTTGAATCAATACAACGTCTCCTACCTATACCTTTGTTTTTATGTTGGTTGATCTGCAACTGTGAAACTCTCGCAAATCCACCAAATATTCCCGGGACCATCGTTTCCAGAAATGTTCCAACAACTTTCTGAGATATCGTGCCCTCTGAAGAGTCGTCTCGGTATCTTCCTCGTCGCTTAAGTCTCTTTCCTTTGGCAAGGTAACCAGTTGCCTTCCCACGATCAAGTGAGAGAGGGTCAAAGGTTTTTCAACTTCTGAATAAACGTAAGTTATGGGTCGCGAGTTTAAAACTCCAACGATTTCCGTGATTACAGTCAAGAGTTCTTCGTACGTCAACTGCGCTTTGCCAAGAATCTTGAGCAGACTACGTTTTACAAGCTTGACCATCCGTTCGTAGTAACCGCCCCACCATGGAGCTTTCTATAAATTTCCATGAGATTCTCAGGTTCCCAGCGAACTCTTGTAATTCCTGACCCTTAAATAATTTCGCTAGTTCTCTGTTTGCACGTTTAAAGGTCTTCGTGTTATCCGATGTTATCGAGGTTGGGGGTACCACGTTCTGCTACAAATCTGCGTAGACATCTAAGAAAGGCTTCGGTTTTTAGATCTGGTGTAAGTTCCAAATGCATGTAGAAGTCGCACATGTAAACAAACATGTATGCCTTTTTGATTTCCTTTTCCAATCCACTTTTCTGTTTTACAAAAAACTGGGCCGGCAAAATCAATTCCAGCGTGGGTGAAGGCAGACGCTTCGGAAACCCTGGCTTCTGGAAGCTGTGCTGGTTGTGGTGGTTTGTAGGCCAAACCTTGAATTCTCCTACACGTCACGCACTGGTGTAATATTCTTTTGACAAACTGTCGTCCCTTTGGTATCCAATAGACGCTTCTTAGTTCTGCTAGTGATTCTTTTAGGCCATCATGATGTACCTTTCTATGGCACGCTTCTACTATCAATCTTGGTAATTGATGGTCTCTCGGTAAAATTATCGGGAATCGTGTTTCTTCTGTGAGGGAAGAATTACCTAATCTCCAACTACCCCTCGCATGTGTTCCCCATCTTCATACATTCCCAGCTGTTGTTTCAAGTTCTCAAAGTTCGGCTGTAGTTCGAGTTTTCTTTGGCTCTCTCGAATCCAATGGTTTCTTCCTTCTTTTATTTTTTCTGCCGTGAGAACTTCGACTTCCAAGAATTGTTCTTTGCTCATCCTCGCCTTGAGTTTCTTGATAAATTTCAACACGATGGCAGTTACTCTTAGGAGTCTCGTCAGCTCGTTAAACTATGTGGCGTCAATTATGTTGAACAAAGCGATATCTCTAATCGGTGTAGTTTCTTGTGCCAGGTTTGTCGTAGTTGCTGCTCTTGCTTTACAGCGCAATTCTTTGACACATTCTTCTGAAAGATTCATAACTTCTGGGTTTTTCATTATAGAGGTGTAATTCTCTGGATGTTTCTTTAACCAACTCGGTCCACTCCACCATAGGGAATTCTTTACGAGGTCTGATGCTAAACATCCTCTTGAACCAATGTCTGCAGGGTTTTCACAGCCTGCACAGTGTCTCCAGTCACTTGCATCTGTAAGCTTTAGGATTTCATCAATTCGATTTTGGACGAATTGCTTAAACTCCTTATCTGAATGAATCCAATAGTAGACGGTAATACTGTCTGTCCAGCAGAATACCCTTTGGATGGCTATAACTGGACTGATGGCTTCTTTGACGGAGCAAAGTAGACGTGCTAAGATTAGCGCCGCGATCAGTTCTAGCCTCGGTGTGGACATGGGTTTCGAGGGTGCAACTCTGCTCTTCGATGCCACTAGACGTGTCTCATAGCCATCTTCTGTTTCAATACAAAGGTATACCACACCGCAGTAAGCTTTCTTTGATGCATCTCCGAATCCATGGAGTGAAGCTGACTTTATTTCCGTGCTAGCTGAGAAGTAATAACGTCTGATGGCAATCTGGCCAACCTTCTCAGCGTCATTCAGCCATTTCTGCAGACGGTTGGTACCTTCTTGTGAAATTAGGCTGTCCCTTTCGTACCTGTTTGCGCAAAGCTCCTGCAAGAGTATCCTTAATGTCACCATTACTGGAGAAATCAGACCTAAGGGGTCAAATAGTGTGGCTGCAATCTTTATAACACTTCGCTTTGTTGGTGCAAGACTCTTTCCTAAGCTAGTGACTTTATTCAGTTTCAAGATAATGTTGTCGTCTTCGAGGTTCCAATTAAGTCCGAGCACCTTATGTCCCTTTGTTGGATCGATTTCATTCAAACCACCTACTGTAGTTTTGGCATAAGATACATCTTCCTTGGAAATGACTCCTTTGATTCTTCTCTAACCTCTCGATCACGGGTAATCTGTTTGAGGCCCATTTTCTTAAGTGGAAACTTCCTGCAGAGAAACATTCATTTGTATCATGATACATCTCATAGGCTCTACTCTCATCTTCTCCAGACGTCCAGTCGTCCACAGAGAGTGCTGCCAAAAGACTGTTGGCGAACTCTGGATCTTCCTTGTGACATTCAGAAATATCGTGTTTCAAAGTGGCGTTGAGGAGGAACGGAGAACAGTTCATTCCGAAAATAACACGGGCAAAACTGTAGATTTCAATGTTTGAGTCTTCACTATCTTTGTTATCCACCCTCAGGAAACGCATCAGATTCCGTTGGTTCTCGTCGACAGTAATATTAAGGAAAGCCTTTTCAATATCAGCGACGAGTCCTACTTTGTGTCCTCTAAATTGCAGCAAAATGTCGAGGATTCTTGGAGTTAAAGGCGGACCAGCATAAGTGCAATCATTCAAAGACGGTTAGTTTCCTATCTTAGCACTGGCATCAAAGACCACTAAAATCTTCGTCGTTAATGCTTCCTTTCTTATGACGGCTTGGTGTGGTAAATAGTGAGTCTGACCAGGTAGTTGCTCTTCTGTCCCTTCTACTCTTTCAATAATTCCTTGGCTGAGTTGTTCCTTTAATATCTCGTTATACTCTTTGAAAAGTAGAGGTCTATTACGCAGACGTCTAACCAAGGTACTCAATCGTGCTAGGCTCAATTCATAGTTGTCAGGCAAAAGTTCAAGCCTCTCGTTCAGCGGTAAACTCACAGAATACCTCCCATTCTTAAAGGTAACGTTTTTCAGAAATGACTCATGGACGGTCTTCTTCCCTCGAATCCCGATGGATTCAATATTGGTAACAACTTGCGGCAATATTGGTAACAACTTCTCAAGTAGCCGTCGGGTGTGACACTTCACTGAAGGTACAATTAATCGACGTTTGTGTTTATTCGGTTAACAATGCTGACAAGGCCGATGAATCTTTTCTAGGTCGAGAACTCTTGTTTTTCTCACTATTCTCAGCTCTACCGATGGCTTTAATGCCTTCGCACCTCCCTCTATTTCTGACTTCGTCCTTTAACAAGCGTAGTAACTCGTTAAGATCCCATTCAAAGTCCCTGATTTGTCTCGCCAATATAATTCGCATATCCTTAGGGATCTTACTCATTAGGGCTCTGTTTACTTAAAGAGAAGTAACCCCAGGTGGGAGGGTTACCCTGGTCCCTGAGTCGACTTTTAACTAGTCTTTACATGGGGAAGAAAAGATGCCCCCATGAGGGAATTGGGAAGAGTTACTCTTTCCTTGCCGAACTTTTTCGTACAGCTGTACTTTATCTGGATTAAAATCAACTGAATTGAATTCACATGGACACTTGTATTGCTTTAAGCAGTTGAATAAGGATTCAATCTTCGCAGAAGTGAAAGCCCACCTCTTATCTTGAGATTTCGCAGACGACTTTGACTGTGATTTGGCGCTAGCCGCCATTTTGGAAATAACAAAATTTGCGCGTACTCGCTTATTTATTTATTTATTTATTTATTTATTTAAACGTCTTTAGACACGGTAACCTGATCATCCAACAAGGGGTTGCTTTTCATAGGGCCGTGTAGTAAAATACGTAATAATGGAATATCTACAGCCAGCTACGAACACTACAAAGTGTTCACATGCCAAAAAGTTGTCTCGCCTCCTAGCGTCACTCTACCTTGCAAAGCGAGTAACCCAGTATAACTAGTTATTTAAGTATAATAACTAGTTGTTTACAACAGGTTCTTTGTTCTGACATCTTAAGTGTCCTGCAGCGAGAATCATGTTTTCACAATTTACTATTTGTTACGAATTTAATTAGATCTAATTTAACCTTTTAGCGGTTACAATTTTACTCCAAACTATTCTGCCACAGTGTGCTGAGTTGTTGACAAAAAACTGTCAATCCCTACGATAGCTCCGTGAATGTGCTCGCCAAATTTTCCTGACTCGTCAATTTCGGCGGTGATCGCTTCATCAGCTTCTACGGCATCAAGAATTTCCTCATCCAAAGACTTCAAAGTGGCTAGTCTCTTTTGCAATGAAATCTTTAGCTGTCTCAATCTATTTTCGTTGCTTGGATTATACTCCTCTGTCAAATCTCTCGTGTTTCCAAAGTTCTTGGTTACGTACAGTGGCGTAGGAAGCAAATGTAGCTTGGGGGGAAACCTTCCAGGGGCACCTTTGCGCACAGAAAGACCACCCTCAAAATAGATAACATCTATCATCCCAGTTCTTTTGACAGAGGTTTGCATTTTAGTAAAAGTGAAAATCATTAACTAGGAGATCCTTGTCCAATGTTGCTGGCTTTACCCATTCTATCAGTGTCGTGCCCAGACCTCAGAGTATTTGTGGGCCCGGGAGACAATGAGCGAACCGAACACGCCATCCCCTACAGGATTCCAAGGGAATGGTTCCCAGAAATTTTTAAAAAATGAGAATTATCGGATTAATTACACCAGGGAAAACCACTGGATCTGACTGTTGCTGTCACTCAACTGCGTCGAGTTAATCAATGCAATACTTTTCGCTGAAAACAATTTTAAGCTTCGGGTAACTTTTGGCTTTTCGTTTCCGTTTGTTTATATAATTTTTTTACCTGTTTTATGTCACTATAAAATTAACATTGCAGGCCCGGGCCTGCCGGCCGATGGGCTGGGCACGCCACTAGCATGTGATGATACTTTGGAATTCTCGGATATCAATTCAACAGGAAAAGCTCTAGCTTCTTGGTTAGACTGACGTCAGAATAAAAGTGATGTTGTTCAATGTGCATGGGATTCTTTTTTCATATTCCTACGTATCTTTTAATGAATAACCCCAAGCAAGAGGGCAAAAACTGACGCTTTACATTTCCTTATGTAAAGGCATTTCCTTTTTTCTCTAAAAAGGGCACTTTTCATGCGAAAAAAGGGCTCTTTTTATCGTTTCAAATAGGTTGGGGGGCACTTGCTCCCAATGCCTCCCCCGGTTCCTACGCCTATGCCATTGACATAATCATTAATAAGGCTTTTTCCAATACGACACTTTTTCACGGCTTTTCCTCTTCTCAGTTTCGAAAATTTTTATGTTTGTCAGTAAAGACTTCTCATTTTTTAATTAAAAATTGTATTTACCAACAAATTGACGGTGTGGCCATGGGATCTCCTCCTGGTCCTCTTTTCACCAACATTTTCTTAGCTTTCCACGAAGGTAGTTGGCTAGCCAACTGTCCTCCTAAATTTAAACCTCCCTTTTTTTCGCTGCTACATTGATGATTATTTTGTTGTTTTCCGCTCTCGCGACCATGTTCGTCCTTTCTTAAATTACCTGAACTCAAGGCATCCTAATATTACGTTTTCTTTTGAACTAGAGACCAATTCCAAACTCCCTTTCTTGGATGTGTTAATTGATCGTTCTGATGGTTCTACCACTTCAGTTTATCGTAAACCCACTTTCACCAGTTTATTTACACTCTTCTCGACCGATATTTCAAAATCTGCTCCTCTTATCGCCTGTTCCATACCGAAGTACTTAAAATCTTTCTTAACAATGGCTAACCCGAGGCATTTCTAGATCGTTGTATTCGTATTTTACCTGATCGTTTGTTTTCTCCATCCACTCATACTCCTAACACCTCTGACAACAATATCATTTACTTTTCCCTTCCTTTTACCTAACCTCACGCTCTTCCGATAAGAACACAGTTAAATAAATTATGTTCTTCAACCTTTCCTCTGATTTCACTTCGCATAAATTCTTTTGCTGTTGAGTAATCAGGTATTTTATTTATGAAATAACACGCGTCCTACGCACGCTCTGATTGGACGAACCTCATTTTCTCTCAGATTATAGACACGGTTGACATCATTTTCATTTTGTATTGGAGTACAGAGACATGAATGACATGACTGACCTCACTAAAACTCGAGAAAACCTTGGTTATTTTATGAAACAAATAGAAAATTGCTTGAGTGTCTCTCATCTGTGCTGTGATAGAAACATGAATGACGCAATTTCAACCGGAAAAATGCCTAGTGAAAACACGAGGCGTAGCCGAGTGTTTTCTGGTATTTTTCTCGTCGGAATGACGTCATTCGTGTGTCTATCACTGCACAGAGACACTCAAGTAATTTTCCATTTGTGAAATACAGTGGTTTGTTTTGTTCTGTTTATCTAATTCAAAGTTAACGTTAACGTCTGATTGCAGAAGTGAATTCATTTCTTTTTCTTTTGATTCTCCGATGAGTCTGTATAGTTTTTATTAGGACTAATCTTCTATTTCTATTTTGACATACAGTGGTGGAACCTGTATATAATGGCTCTGTATTAAGCGCCCACCCTCTATTAAGCGGCCAGTTTTCAAAGTCCCGAATTTTGGCCCGTACACATGTTGTAATTTTTACCTATATTAAGCGGCCACCTCCATTAAGCGGCCGCGGCCACCCTTAAGCAGTCCTATGTTTGTCTTTCTTTGTTCTTTTTACCTGTATTAAGCGGTCACCCTTAAACGGAAACCCAAAGCCACATGTCTTTTCATGCAGTATTTTCTTGTGTCTGATTGTGATTAAGTAGCGATCCATCATCATAATAGAAATGACACTGCTAATGCTTATAATTAACTGTTCATTATGGTCAATTTTTTTCCAGATGTCAGCAATGAGCTGCAGTACAAAATCACGAGATGCAAAAAATTTTGTTTCGAATCTGCTTCCCTCTAGCTCTACTTGAAATGACTTTTTCAGATAGCTTGTTCTTGAGCAGTGTGATTGTGAAGAAATGGCTTCCAAACGTATACTTGTACGAGATTTCCAGGTCATAACCTCCACCACTTTCAATGCGCTTGCCCTTTACAGTGACTCCGTTGCTTGTTGGTTTGAACTTTATTTCCAACAACGTTACTTTAGCAAAATTTCCGTTTTATCTCCACGTTGATCGTAAGAACTATGAAATGAAGGAATGAGATGTATGTCGTTGTGAACTGTTATTATTATTATTATTATTATTATTATTATTATTATTATTATTGTTATTAAAAACTTATTTACAAACAATAACCTTCAGCTTGATTGCTGCTTTTAAAGAGGTTGTTTAGAGAAAGAAGAAAGAATATTTACAAAAATTAGTATCATTACAGCAATATTAGCAGTCTCTTGATCGACATGGGTGTTTAGTACGGACTGCTTTGAAAGAATATGCAGACAGTTGCTCATGAATATCTAAAATTTCGTTAGGTAATGTATTCCAGGCATAAGCTCCTCGGTACGAAAATGATTTTTTCATAAAAGATCTGTTAGGTTTGTCAAGAAGTAGCTTACGCCTATTGCTACGCGTTTGGTGATAAATATTATCGCGGTATGTAAACATGTCACAGATGTACTCTGGTGCAATGCTACGGACAGCCTTAAACGTGTTTAGAAGCTCTCTTCTTTTAAGAATATTTTCTATTAGGCTCCACCCTAAGGTCCGGAAAATTGTTTTTGATCTTATCTCATAATTTGAGCCACTTATTGTACGAGCAGCTCGTTTTTGCATTTTGTTGAGCTTTTCTAAATTTGTCTTGTTTCCGTCGTTCCAGACTGTTGAGCAATATGTAAAGTAGGGGAGTACCAGAGAATTGTACATACAAATTAGGTCGTTGTGAGGTACATATGGCTTTGCCTTTTTAAGTAGGGCTATAGCACTCGAAAGTTTTTTGCATTGTTCTTCAATATGTTCCGTCCACTTCAATACGTTATTAGTTATAATACCTAAAGTTTTCTTATGTTTAACTTGTTTAATAGTGGAACCATTTATTAATATTCGGAGATCAGCAGAAGATTGATTAAGTTTTCTATTTGAAGCTATTAACATAAATTCGTTCAATGTTAACTTATTAGCTTCCAACCATTTGCTAACATGAAACAAGTCAGCGTACAATTTGTTTTCAATTTCAGTTAAGGTCTTTCCTGTTCATGATAGATTAGTATCGTCAGCAAACATGTATGCTTGTGTATGCTCAAGGCAATTTGGTAAGTCATTTATGTATAATGAAAATAGTAAAGGTCCCAAGTTGGAGCCTTGTGGTATCACACTTTGGACTAATTTTTGCTCTGACTTCACGTTATTAACTACGCAAACTTGTTTCCTCTTATGCAGACAGGATGTAAGAAGTTTTAAAGCTGTCCCCTTGTAAAACTGTAAGTCAGAAATACTGCATAGTAGAGCAAAAGACAATTGATTGTTCCTTTTCATAACTTTACGTTTATTGCACCGCTACATTTACAAGTTAGCAACTTTGTTGAAAGTAAAGATCGCCTCAAAAAGCGTTGATTTTCTTATTGTTTGCTTCAATGCAGTGTCGTATGACACGCTATTGAAACTGACATTTGACCACGCCCAGCGAGTATTTTTAGTGATCCTGTATCAAGCGGCCACCTCCATTACGCGGACAGTTTCTGAAGTCCCGAGGGTGGCCGTTATACAGGGTGTCCCAAAAAATACGAAAACTATCGAAATTACTTATTGTTAAAATTTGAATGCCCTACGAAAAAGCTGAACGTAATGATGCGTAAAATAAAAGGTGCATGTATTAAAATTTAGGTAAGAAAATCGCCTTGTAAAGTGCGCGATTTTTTGCCCGTGGGAATTTAAAGCAAATTATAAAATTCTAACGGAGAAAAACTTTGTGAAAATGATAAAATTCAAATTAGTCCTGTCATCGCTTCGAAAGAAAATGGTACAACTGACCACAGAACAAAGAGTTTTTAGTGTGATAAATTATACGCGTACCCAAAGTACAACGGAAGTGCGAAACGCTTTTCAACAAAGGTTTCCAGATCGAAATCCACCTGTGCCAAGCACAATTTTGAGCAACGTCAGAAAGTATTTAAACGCAGGTACGAGTTTAAACATTAATAAAGGGCATTCTGGCAGAAGAACTATTCGAACTGCGCAAAATATTAACGTTGTAAGAGATCTGTTCCAGCAAAATCCTCACGTGAGTGCTCGTCGCAACACCATTCCGATTTCCAGAACAAGCTTTAACCGGATAACAAAGATTGAAATTAAATGGCACCCATACCGAATGCATGTGCGGCATGAGTTGTTGACAGGCGACTTTGCACGTCGATTGCACTTCTCTAGATGGTTCAACGAACGCTGTCGTCGGGAAAATGTTTTGGATAGCTTGGTGATTGGAGACGAAGCATCGTTTGTGATGAACGGCGAAGTCAATACGCAAAATGTACGGCAATATGCACCTAAAGGACACCCGCCTGCATTTAATTTTGAAAGGAGCGATTCTCGCGTACATTTGACGGTTTGCGCAGCACTTTGCGGTAATGGTTTAATGCTTGGTCCTTACTTTTTCGTGGGGAATGTTAACGGAATCGCCTATCTTCGAATGCTCAACGAATTTGTCTTTCCACAACTCGCTGAACATTTTAATCACCAATATTGGGAGGAAAGGTTTCGGGGTCTTTGGTCTGGGCTCAAGATGGCGCTCCTGCACATCGCCTTATCGCAGTTAGAGATCGCCTCAACGATGTGTTTGGAAATCACCGCATCATAGGTTTAGGTCATGATGTTGAATGGCCACCGCGCTCACCTGACTTGACACCATGCGACTTTTTTTTGTGGGGATATGTTAAAGATAAAGTATTTGCAACTCCACCGCAAAAATATTAACGAGTTACGCCAGAGGATCGTCAGAGAGTTCGATGCCTTACGAGAGCAGCCTGCCTTCATTCGACGGGCAGTGAGTGATATGCACAGGCGAACAATGCTTTGTGTTGCAAGAGAAGGGGAACATGTCGAAGGTCACGGTGCTTGATTGTATCCATAGTTGTAAATTGTAAATATTGTAAATAAAAACTGTTTTGTTTTAATGCACATACTTTTCCTTCCTAAAAGCCTGAAACAGCACAATAAGCACATGTTGATCATGAATACAATCTGATTCCATTGTGTTTACGCACCATAAAACTCACATAAATAAACGCTGCGTACTAACAACATTTTGCTGTTTTGGACAGCTTCATTATGTATAAAATTACTTATACCAATCATTTATGCACTCGTGAGGACCAACAGAGTGCTAAGGCATTCAAATTCTAACAATTAAATTGTTATTGGTGATTTCAATAGTTTTCGGTTTTTTGGGGGCACCCTGCATTCAGGTTCTACTGTACTTCTCTTGAACTCTACCTCTACCAATAACGTTCTTACCACGCGAGCATCACGTGATATCGCATGTAACAAGTATAAATGCAAACATCTGGTTTTTGAAATGTTTCCCAGCATGAGTGTACTCTGATTCAAGTTGATTCTAGCAGTGTACATTTTGAAGAAGTCTTTGGAGAATTTTCTTGTTCTGTGATCACTCTCGAAGTAATAAACTTATCATTGGGAACATTATCGCAATTTGAAGTCGATGTAGGAATGGAGTGATGGAAAGCCTACCAAACGTGCCGTTGCTGAAAATTGCCGAGTATTTATTACCGGAAGATGTAGCTCGATTGTCGATGGTATGCAGAAGGTTTTATGATATTCTTCCTCGCTTTCTTCGCATCCGCGGACCTGATTTTGAACAGGATGGTCCAAGAGGTGGCCATTTGGTTCCTGAGTTGTATTTTGATGGCCCAGTCCTTAAATCTACGGTTAAAAGTCTGAAATCATCAGTTCATTGGAGAGATCAAGGTTGGGGAAATCGCAAAGGCAGAATATTTGTGATTCTTATCCGACCTGATTTAATGGAAAAGAAAGAAGTTGCGAAAAACAATAATCTCTTTGGAATTGCAGAACACAATTGGAAAACCTCGACACGTTTGCTGATTGATGATCCAGTGGTAAAACTTGCGCAACCTGGAGATTATTATTGCTTCATGAGGGATCCAGGTGGAGGAGGTGGACATAAGCTCTACGTTAAACATTTTACAGTGTTACTGGAATTAGATAAAAACTAAATTTACAAAAATGAATTAGTTACTAAAATTTAATTATTTAGTTATTAGTCTGCTGTATGTGAACTTTAATCCATGGTAGATATTTATGACTACTTTCCAGCTTTATTTCCAGTTGGTAATTTGCTTTGACTGTGCTAAAGTTATGTGTACTTGACACTGGTCTGGACTGCAGAGTTGGGCTGTTTTCACCGAGATCTCAGGTGCAGCAGAGTCATCAAAACAGAGATGGTAAGCTAGCCAAGTGCACCTTACTTTGTCACTTAACCAATCTATGGGGCACCAAAGCATGTCAGGTGACACATATTGGGTGTGCCATTGCCAAACTTTGCAGTCTGGACACTGATGCACTGTCTTTGTGAACCATACTTCTTAATGCACTTTTTGACTCCAGTTTCCTAAGAACAACTCAGAAAGCAATTATCATGGTTATTAGGTTTATTATGGTGATAAACATTGGTTGTCACCCAATTTTGAGACATAGTTCATGTAGTAATTCTTCTTCATTAAGAACAATTTGTAATTTTTAGTACTGCTATATCAGTGAAGTTATACAACTGATTTGGCTTTTGGTGACCAGTCTCAATTTCAGCATTTTGCTGAAACTGTAAAACTTGGAAATTATTTGTTTTTGTGTGCCATGGTTGTTGATATTGGTCCATGTTGTTGGATTAGGGCATTTTTTCATTTCTCTTACTTTTGCTGAATTGAAATCAACTAAACTTAAACTGTAACTTGACTAGCACGTGATGATCATTTAGCTAATTTGTGTTTGCTCCTGTAAGGTGCTATCCACACAATATGATTGTTGCATGGGATTCTTAATTTTGGCCTATACAATTAACTCAGAGTGTTGGAATGTGTCCTGAAGACTCTTGTGACTAAACTGTATGCATGAGAATGAAAAATTATATGTGACAATCATATTGTGTAGATGTGCCTTAAAGTGGTGGAAATAAATTTCATATACTATGTGTATGTCAATTAGCTCTTCCAGTATCTGCCTTGTCTAGGAAATTCAAAAAAACTTCTCTCAAACCCAGGTGGGCTAACTGATATGATATGCATAGGAAATAACATAAATTAAAAAACTCATTAAGAATTCATGAGCAGGGGCTGCAGAACAGCTTTTTAAGTGGGGGGCTAAAGGGAATGAACGGATGTCTTTCAATTTGCACGAAAATTTATAGGGAGTCAAGAGGCATATGGTCACGTAAATGAAATCGCTAACGCACTAAAACAATACTTCTTGCATTTTAAGAGATGTTTTAACTAACAAACAATTATTATCACAACCATCATAATATTTGGTTTGATAAACAAATTGTGAAATGTAATAAGTATAAATGTAGTATATAATAAAAAATAATTGAATGCAAATGCAGTATGTATGGTTCTCAGCACAAACCAAGATTTGTGTTTTAGTAAAGCTGAAAATCATCAACTTAAATGTCTTTGTGCAATGTCGCTGGCTTTACCAATTCTATCATTTGATTAATTTGTGATCCTACTTCAGGATTCTTGGACACATGATGCAACAGGAAAAGCTCTAGTTTCTTGGCTAGACTAACAGACCAAAACTGATGTTGTTCAATGTGTTTTGTTTTTTCATATTCTTATGTATCTTTTAATCTGTAGACCCAAATAAGAGGGCATAAACTGATGCGTTACACTTTGTTATGAAAAAGCATTTCTTTTTAATAGGGGCACTTTTCATGCTTGAAAAGGGCACTTTTTGCAGTTTCAAAAAGGTTGGAGGGGATAAATGGTTTTGACCTCCTTTGGTTTGGGATTGTTTGTGATGCTTTGGACTACATTTTAAAATTAGCAGTTTATACATGCAATCTATTAACATTTAGGGGAGTTTTTTTGGTGGCGAATTCCGTTTTCTGAAGATTAAATTATTTTTCTTAGGATAAAAAGTGGGGGGGGGGGGCTAAAGCGCTTCCAGCCCCTCCCCCTCCGCGGCCCCTGATGAGTAAAATACAAAGGAAAATCATAACTGTAACGTGTCTTCATATTTTCCTCCAATTTTCTAGGCTTAAAAACATTAATTTTCATACTTTCTTTTAAAATTAGCGTATTAAAACACTAGAACACTAGGCGGTCACCTTGTGTTTTATATCCAATAAAGCACTCCTGCTCGTCTTTTAAACATTACATAAACCACAATTTATTGATGACAGCAAGAAACAAGCCCTGAAGAACAATCTCTTGTAAATTATGAAAACAAGACAAAGATGATCAAAGTATTACATGTATTTCAACTTTATATGTCTCGGGATTAACAATGACATTTGGAATGACAGTCATTATTTATGTCATTTTTTTTATGACTTGTTTATTGAGTATAAATGATATTGTGATTTGGAGTGTGTTTCTTGCTGTACTTCTACTGTATCTAAAAATTGTCAGTTGGTGATGAGTTTTGTGAATACATGGACTGGCCGCCGTCTAGTCGAGTAGGCAAGAATTTCGGGTGTGGTTACCAAGCCCTGTTATAATCTCTGTTGCTAGCAACTTCGAGTGCGTATTGTTCTCGGAATTTTCGAAAATTTTTCCGGGTTTTGAAGGAGAAAGTACCAGGAGCATAAACAGTGGCGTCGTTGCTGCGGGGGCAAAGGGACCAAGGCCCCCCCCAAGTCGATATTTGTCGGAAATTTTGAGGTTGTCGGGAATTTTACGGCTGTCGGGAAAACTATACCACTCTGCCGACCAAATATTTCACTGGCATAATCATCTATTCAACGCGAAGTTGATACAAACGCCGTACCCAGAGTGTTATCTATGACTGGTGTCTTCGTTTCCTGGCCTTTCAAACTCCTAGTAGCGTGGAACGGTTGCAGTCAGCACCTCGGGGTGCGAGGTGCATGCAACATGCTCGCGCGATAATCACGAATCCCACTGTATTTGTTGTGACTGAATTATTCGTAAGAGGGTCATTGCCTGGGGAAAGTTTAAGTTAAAACACAAAGTTAAAGCAAATTAAAACGCACCACTTGTACCTAGGAGCAACCTTCATCATGTCACGTAAGTCAAAACGGCAAAACATTGAGTATCGAAAAGTGTCAAACTTAACATTGTGAAGGATAGACTGAGGTCCACAATAGGCCAGCAGCCGACCGAGTGATGCTCTTCCTCTGATCTATGTTCTGATCAATGTAGAACGAGAACTGAACTAAATAGATCGATTATGATGAACTAGTTGATGCCTATGCCACGTCACGTTTAGTAAAGAAAAGTTTACTAATTTAGTCCATCAAACAGTGTACAGTATTATACTGTCCAACCATCCCGATTTCGCCGGGATTATCCCGATTTGCCTTGAAAATCCCGAATTCCAACCGATATGCCAGTGGGATAGCCGACAGGAAAAATCCCAATTTTGACATCTGTTTCAAGGAACAAACAAGCCTAGGAAGATGTTCTCGTGAAATTCTCCTAGTGTTCGCCATACAAGATCAAAGGGTTTGCATCTAGCCTTTCCTACCATTATCCGAAAGTATCGTGGATAAAATTAAAATAATTTTATCAGTGTAATTACATATATTTTGAAGTGTTTAGAACCAGATATCCTTCGGAGACCGATTTAAAAAATGGCGCCAGTGGTAAACTGGTGGACGAAATGAGCAGAACATAAATTAAACTCGTTACTTTTTAACAAGTCAGTAATATCCGATTTCTCAAACTTCCTAACCATGCATACGTCTCAATCTGAGGAATTACGAGGCCTTAATTCGCGATAGGGTCTTGGACCCCAAATTTTTTGACCAAAGACTAGCGTTTGCGCTGTTTGATGTTTTCTACTCTTTCTTTTGTATCAATTTGCATGTAAATGATCATTATTTATTGATTTGTTGTAAATAAAGTTCATATTTTGCAAAAAAATGAGTTGTTCTTTGAAAAAAATAGTTGGAAACATGTGATCGGTCGGCACTATATTCTGACCATAACATCCAATATGGCGTCGTACACGACGTGAGGTAGGAGGGTTGTGAATTAAAATTCATGTGTGTTTGGCCATTATATGACCATCATATGTCTTGATATGTTGAAATTTGGTTTTCAGACTAATTCGCGACCCGGATAATTCGCGGACCGGGTCCTTGGACCCCGATGTCCGCGAATTAAAGAGGTTCTACTGTACTTTGTTTTTCATTACCGAGCAGCGTTTTTTACAGGAAAAAAGCGCAAAATTACGATCAATTTACCGAGCATTTTCGACAGAAATTGTCGTCTGCAATTGCTAGAAATGTTGGGATGTTTCAAGATAGCAAGATTTCAAAATTTTATTAGGGAGTATGCCCCCATATCCCCTCCTTATTTTTAACCCGATTTGGCAAGGTCTATAGGTTGGACAGTCTGAGTATGGCATATTGTAATAGTATTGTAATCGTAGAATGCCTGGACATGGAAAACTTAGAGTTTGGATAAACGTATGAGCTGTACTGATATAATACATGATTATTATGGCGTAGAGTGGATAATACAGTCGGAATATTTATATGTTGAATGTATGAGAGCTTGAAAATATCTTCAGATGACAGAGGAATGATCGTCAAGCCCTATACTCTGAAAAACGATTTCTGAGCCCCAGACGGGGATCGAACCCGCAACCTTCTGATGACCGGTGAGACGCTCTAACCATCGAGCTACCAAGACTCAGATGGCGAGCCAAGGTGCAAGTTCGACATACATGTGCGACCTAAGCGGAAGCCAAGCTCTCATACATTCAACGTATAAACTTCATCTGTCTGCCCTCATCTGGGGCTCAGAAATCGTTTTTCTGAGTATAGGGCTTGACGATCATTCCTCTATCATCTGAAGATATTTCCAAGCTTTCATAAATTCAACATATAAACATCTATCATTATCAATATATAGTGACTTCCGCTTAGGTCGCACATATATGTCGAACTTGAACCTTGGCTCGCCATCTGAGCCTTGGTAGCGCAATGTTAGAGCGTCTCACCGGTCATCAGAAGGTTGCGGGTTCGATCCCCGCCTGGAGCTCAGAAATCGTTTTTCAGAGTATAGGGCTTGACAGTTGGAATATTTACGTAGTGGCGGCAATGCTCACTTACAGCACACTTTCCTCTTATAGTGGCAAGAGAATCTGAAATAAAGTGTTGGTGTTATCAGAATTTAAAGGGTTTTCCGTTACCAAAATCAAAAAACTATTCTGGATCAAAATGCCACTCAAAATAAGTGCACCTCAAACAAGATCGATCTGTTTGTCGGAAAATTCAAAAATTGGGCCCCCTCCATCGGAGAGGTCCCACGACGCCACTGAGCATAAAGGTAAGTAAATCGTCTATTATTAGGTTGATTTTTATCGATGTTGGACGCAAATTGACTGAATACTGCGCATGGGAAAAAATTAAGGATGTTTGGATCATAGAGATCATTAGTAAAACTAGAGTGGGCACATTGACCTCTAAAAGTGTCCGAAAAATGACAGCGTCATTAGAGGTCCTTTTGCTCATAATGACGACTGCTGACATAGGTTTCTATTGATGCACTAATGTCTCACCGTATGAACTACAGAAATGAACAAAAGAGCAAAGCAATTCTAACTTTAAATCAGTAAATACAAGTCATACCAAGTTCAAAATTTAATATAAAGTCATCTTTTCGTGTCTAAAACACGGAAGTCGCCAAACTGCAATGCGAAATTGGTCATATTGTCTTATTTTACCGGCTTAGAAACACTGATGGCACATGAGCAATAGTTCTTTATTCCAGTAATATAAGTATGAATTGAATGTAGTACTTTCCCGCCAACCGGGCCACTTCATTTCTTCCGGGCCCCATTATTTAGTTCGGACCCGGGGTCATTTTGACTCCACCACCCCCACTCCCCTCGTACATTAATACCCCAGCCGTACATAAATAATTTCGCTCAGCACGCTGTTGCACTACACGGACTACAGCATTCTGCAGCATAAAAACAAAATTGTTCAGTAGTGTAAGTTCCTTCAAATTTCCTTTAAATCCTCAAAAAATCCTTCAAATTTCCTTCATAATTTTATTTCCTTCAAATTTCCATTGTAATATGTGTTGATAATTAATCAAAAGTAATAATAAAGTAATAACAGACAACGTACGCGCGCGTATAATTGATCGGAAATAGGATTAGGAGATGACATATGTGTGCGTGTCGGGGGGGTGGTATTATTCAGTGTTAACCGCGTTCGAGTGTACGTCAATAAAACGACCTTTTAGATAATCCTTCGTGTTCTTTGCTGTTACAAGACCATCATTTCCACAAAATGTCCTTCAGAAAGGATATCTCCTTCAAAGTGGAAGCATTTTGCCGACTGTGGCACAAATATTCGGTAATGATGACGTTTTTGGTTTTTTCCCCTCAAACATACAATGAAAATCATACCACTGACTCATATAATTTACCTGGACTGCGGGTTCTGCTTTAAAAGTGTCCAAAAAAAAAAAAAGGTGACGTCAGCCAGGCCAATCTGACACCTTGAAAATATGAATATCATCAAATGACAAAAAGTGACAAAAAGATCAATATCATCTATTCAAGGAAAATGAAGGCTTCCACATGCGATAGGTTGTTGCTTAGATAACATAGTTGCGGAACGTTTAGGGTGCTTTGTCAAGGGGTGGATGGCGGGCCATATTCTTAAAATATTTTTAAAATGGGATGGGACGTAGGTTTTACGCCACCAGGGGTGAGTTTACTCTCATCCTATTCTGAATTTCCCCTAGATAGGTGATATTCATAAATGAGGTTAAGGATGCAATGAATTCAGAGTTAGAAAAACTTCGGGAATGGCTTATAACAAACAAACTCAGCCTGATTTTTGCAAAAATTAAATTTATGTTAATTGGGACTAAACCAATGTTAAATAAAATTTCTGATAAACAACCTATAATCAATATCGAGGATAAACAAATTGAACAAGTGTCTGAAAGCAAAATTCTAGGTGTAATTTTTGACCAGCATTTGTCTTGGAAAAGCAATACCGACAGCATATGTAAGAAAGTATCATCTGGAATATATGCCCTTAAACGTTTGCGAGATTTTGTTGATCAAAACACAATTCAGTCAGTATATAATGCTGTTGTTCAACCCCACTTTAACTACGGCTGCGAAGTTTGGAATGTATTTGGACAGACACAATCCACACACCTTCAGAAACTTCACAACAGAGCTGCTCGAATTATAGCAAATGTGCCTTATGAGGTAAACCAAGAAACTGTTCTGAGCATGCTGGGGTGGGAACCTCTAAAAGAACAACGAATTAAAACTAAAGCCAAAACTTTGTTTAAAATATTAAATACCATGGGACCACATTGCCTCAGTGAACTCTTTACATTCAAAAATGAATTGATAAAATACAATCTTCGGAACAACTCAGGCACACTTTGTTTGCCTAAACCATGTACAAACAATATGAAAAAGAGCTTTATGCTTAATGGGGGTTCGATATGGAATTCATTACTAGAAGAGCTTAGAGCGACAAAATTATTTACTTGTTTTAAAAAAAAAACTCGCTGCTCACACTGTTCTCTAGCCTAAATTCAGAGGATACAACTGTAAATAGTACAATCATTAAACTTATAATTATATTACTTTCAATCTTTCAACTCTTTCTCTCATGAACTGTTTTCTAGTGCAATAGTAATCCCTAGTGACTTTATTATCTTATCCTGTATTATAATAATTTCTAACACTTTTGTAATAATTTATAATACTCTTGTAGTAGGTTATAATGGTCATGTGCACGCCCATTGTGGAAATCAGTTTCATACTGACGATGTTAGCGTTGGTAAATAAAGTTCTATCTATCTATCTATCTATCTATCTATCTATCTATCTATCTATCTATCTATCTATCTATCTATCTATCTATCTATCTATCTATCTATCTATCTAAGTACATTTTGGCAGTTGATGTTATTCATCTTTTTGGGGGTAAGACCATGTTGATATTGCTGATCAGTGTTAGCCACAAAAATAACAAAAAATACCCCCATCCCAATTTTCAAAAGTAGCCCAACTATGGTCTGAGAATTGCAAAACTAGCCCAAAATTTCGGCAACGGAAGAACTAGGCGGGAATCTTGGGCGAAGAATGAATACTAATGCCCAGCATATAACGCGGAATAAAGCCATAACAATTGATAACTTAAACCACAATTTATTGAACAAGCAACTAACGTTTCGTCGTGACACGCGACATCATCAGAGTGACTAGGAATTAATTTATATACGATCTGTAAGCGACGGGAGGGGTTATATTACAAGCTGTAGAGTTAATTAGAGACGTAAGTAAGAGAAGGAAAGGTAGCGACACATTGCGAGTAATAGATAAAGGATGCCGATATCAAAGAATGTAAGTTAAAATAGAGACAAGGGAATAGAACTAAGGTTGGATTTTAGTGAAATGTTAAGTTTACGAATAAGTAAACTTTCACGGATGAGAACATCAGAAGGGGAAGAGCATGATGAGAGAATCTGAATGTCGTTCATGAAAGCGGTGTGGTTAGTTTAGCAAAGATGAGGAACGGTGCTTGAAGGCGAGAGATTAACACGTTTCTTCCCCATTAAAGCAGAGATTCCCAAGTGATCAGAGATTCGTATGTGTAAGTGGTGGGCTGTTTGGCCCAAATACAATGCGTTACAGCATTGACACGAGAAAGAATGAACTACATGAGATCTCAGACCCTTGGGAAGTCTGTCTTTGGAAGGGAAAAATGTGAAAGGCATTTGGTGGGTCGAAAGACGGTGCGAATGTCGATGTGTGAAAAGGCGGAAGAACAAAGTTCATGGATTTGAGTGCGGATTTGGAGAGAGTGGAGACCTGTAAATGGTAGGCAGAAATAAATTATCTTTTTGGGAACACTTGCAGTTATGGGGGTGGGTTTGAAAGTTTTGTCTAAAACAGTGGCGTAGGAACCTCTTTGGGGGGGGGGGTGCTGGGAACAAAATATAAGTTTAGGGTGGGCGGGTTTTGGTAAATGTTTACATCGACTTTATTGTCGACAATACTGGAACAGTACTTGCAGTTGTTCACCTGTGGTGAAGCGCATTTCGTGTTTAGGAGAAAGAAATATCACTGTGTAGGGCTAATTTATTAATTAAAAGACTAAAAATTAAATGATGTACAGTAGCTTTTTAATCTTTAATTTCAACGATACTAAAAAGCGACCAAACATTTATCCGAGTTTTAACGACATATGAGAGCAATCCTAGGAGCAAAATAAAGTATTAACCATTGTTAATACTACGCGTAATACATTAGAAACTGATTTATAGCATGCCCAGAACAGATATGTGTATTTAACAGCTGCGTATAAAGTACAGATCAATAAAACATATACTGGGATAAAAACTGAGCACGCAGTTGTGTTCAATTTCACAAGGAACCAAAAAAAGATCTGCGCTCATCTGAAGCTGTGAATTTATTTGCAATCTTGTGAAGATCGAGGTCATCGCATTTACTTCGGTAGATGTTAAGAATGAGAGCGTTGTTCATCCTTTCCTGGCCCATCGCAGAACGAAGATATGTATGGAGTCTTCAAAGCACCGAAAAGGTACGTTCATCTGTCGCACTTGTTCCTGGCACGGTAAGGTACAGCCTGAGCAGCTTATCAATCTCTGAAAACAGCTTTCTGTTGCTTGCATTTTCCTCCATGATTGTGCATAGGGTTTCAAGTTTTGTTATTTCTTTCAGAGGAAAAGAAGCATTCATTTCTGACGACTTGATCAGATCTGCCAGCATCTTCAACTGAAGCACAAGACGCTCCATGCCGAGATCGTTGGCGTAGGTTTCAGATATTGATTGTGGAATTGTCACTTTATCAGCATTTGCAGTTTTTAAAAGTACCTCTTCAATATCTTTGAGCAACGAAAAGCCTTTCTGCTCAAACCGACTGCAAATTTCTTGATGAAGAAGATCAAGAACTTCGAAGTATTGTTGGCGGTAAAAGGCCTTTGGGTTGGAGAAATGGTGCCCAGTGGAGCCATTATCTAGCCTTTTTGGCGCTTTTCTTTGACGCTCGAGACATGGCAGATCAGTTTCATTAACAGATTCCTTCAGCAACCGGTTATAAAAGCCATTAAACTCTACGTCTGTTTGTAATCGTTTATAATAATTGGAGGTTAGATTAGCGGCATTAAGAGCGATTTGTACATTGCAGTCTGCACTTTGTAAGGTTGTTAGGGATATACAAGATGGGACAATCTTAAACCAGAGTGGAGAATCGAGCTAGTCTGGCCAACACACCTGTTGCCTTTATGCCAACATCCTCTCCTTTAGCGTTAACATCTTCCATGGTGCATTGAACAGCTCCATACTTATCGAGGACAGCAGAAATGGCTTCGGTTCGTACTGTCCAACGGGGTTGGGCACAGTGGTTTTAAGCTTCGAGTGCCAATAAAAGGATGATTTTTGACCTGCTTGGAAATGAGTATTTTGGACCTCTTTGGTGACTTGTTGATTACGTGTACAGCCTCTTTAACCAAGTCTAAGGCATCTTTTATCGGCCGAAACATCTTGCATGCATCTTGTAAACACAAATTAAGATTATCAGCCAAGCAGTGCACTGGTATGGCACGTGGTTCTTCGTGAAGAATTTGCGTAGAAATGCCCCGAAATCTACCACTCATTGTCACAGCACCATCGTAACCTTGTCCTCGACACTTCGGCCCGTTATAGCCCGCGGCTAAAAGCGCGTTCCATCATTGACAGGTACCACAACCAGAGGACAATTTGAAAAAGTATAGAATAAAACACAGACGGAAAATTGTCATCTTGTGACTTGATATTCAAGTTGGAACAAGAAACAGACAGGTTGAAAACGGTAATATTTCGGCTCTATTTCAGAGTCATCATCAGACCAAGATTTTTACAAAGCTCACTACATTATATATATATATATATATATATATATATATATATATATATATATGTAATTACAAGGATGATGTCATCGGTTATTAACAACGAAATTAACATAGTCGGATATTAACACATGTGAGATTGACAGCTAGACGAGAGAAAAGCCAGACAATTGTCGAGTGGCTGAGAAATATGGAAATGTCGGATCAGACGAAAAGTGAAAGTTCTTTGCTGGCCTTTAGGCCACTGTTCATTCTCGGCTTATTAAGTTTGATTAAGAGAGCTTCTAAAATAAGTAATAGGTTCGAACTACTGAATTTACAAGAATGAATTATCTTACAGTTATTAAAGATAAAATTATTGAGATATGATTGGGAAGGTGGAGAGGAGTTGTTAAGATTATCAAAGAGAGAATTGAGGTTAGCGAGATAGTGGGCATGTGGACAGTTGACTGTGGGCATGGACTGTGGGCATGTGGACATGTGGACTGCTCTAAGCTTTAAGGGCTGATGAAGGTTTCCATCTTGGTCATCATGGCCTATATTTAGACTTATAACAACAATATAGATCCTTTTAGAGATTCTTTTTTTGAATCTCTGTCCACATGCCCACTATCTCGCTAACCTCAATTCTCTCTTTGATAATCTTAACAACTCCTCTCCACCTTCCCAATCATATCTCAATAATTTTATCTTTAATAACTGTAAGATAATTCATTCTTGTAAATTCAGTAGTTCGAACCTATTACTTATTTTAGAAGCTCTCTTAATCAAACTTAATAAGCCGAGAATGAACAGTGGCCTAAAGGCCAGCAAAGAACTTTCACTTTTCGTCTGATCCGACATTTCCATATTTCTCAGCCACTCGACAATTGTCTGGCTTTTCTCTCGTCTAGCTGTCAATCTCACATGTGTTAATATCCGACTATGTTAATTTCGTTGTTAATAACCGATGACATCATCCTTGTAATTACATATATATATATATATATATATATATATATATATATATATATATAACGTAGTGAGCTTTGTAAAAATCTTGGTCTGATGATGACTCTGAAATAGAGCCGAAATATTACCGTTTTCAACCTGTCTGTTTCTTGTTCCAACTTGAATATCAAGTCACAAGATGACAATTTTCCGTCTGTGTTTTATTCTTTACTTCATTGACAGTTGCACTCCCAATCGTTAGACAATCACAACTACACAACTGTAACACCAGTGTGGTTCCAATTACCTGCTCTAAAACCAAAAAAATCGACAACAAACGAGTAACTGCTCTTTGTTGGCAATATCCCTGGTTTCGTCCGCGAGGAGAGCAGAATATCCAGCTTTTCATATTCTTACGAGAATCTTGCAGAGAACATCCAGGCCCATCATACTGATGATTTCATTAACAATCTGAGGGGATAGGTAGTGTTTCTCCTGCAGCCACTTTAAAATATCCTGTTTATCTTCTGCTCTAAGCTTTAAGAGCTGATGAAGGTTTCTATCTTGATCATCATGGTCTATATTTAGACTTATAACAACAATATAAATCCTTTTAGAGATTTTTTTTTGAATCTCTCTCATTTGACTAATATTAGTAACTAAATTTATTCGGACAAAAAATTATGATTTACGTAAAAAAATTTAATTACTTTATAATTTATGACAAGTCCAATTGTATCGCATTCCTTATCAGTGGGCCTTCGTTGATTGGCTATGAGATGGGACACTTAAATTTGCTTAAGTCGTGTACATGTATGTACAGTATGTACACACCTCGCCAAGGCATTCCTTGTCTAAGAAGATAACGAATGGATGACAGTTCTTTTTCAAACAATGTTCGATGTAATGCTTGAGCAGTGGCTAATTGCGTCTCCAGCTGGCTAGCAACTGAAGGTTGGTGCAACAACCTTTGGTTTTCTATACTTTCTCTGTGTGCCTGACTTGCTTTATGGTCTTTAAAACGCTCGAGGGCTTTCTTCCAGTTTTTAAAACCACTTTCTGAAAAAACGATTTCTTGCCTAGAACTGAGGGTCAGTAATCCTTTCTGTTTCATTGTCCGACAGTAATAGCAGAAGACTGACTTGTTGGTTGGACATAAGCTGATCCAAGGATGACTATTGTACCAATCTGACTGGAACGTTCTGCGCCTGAAGTTTTTACCAGTACCGGTCGCTTGTGATGTAGATGTCAATGTTTCTTCATCTCGTGGTTGAAATGGTTCTTTCAAGCTCACTGAGCAACATAAATTCGTACATTCATCAATCGTCTAAGAAAAATAGTTGAATGAAATGAATAAAAAGAAATGCCTTTTCATAAACGCATTTATTGTTTCTGATCAAATCATCAGTAAAAAGGTTGCAAAACTAGGCTTACCTGAGTTACCTCATCCGATTGTTTCCTTTTTACATTGTTTTGGACGCTTGAGGCCGAGGTTTTAAATGAATAAGGTAATCTTGATCGTTCTGCAAAATCATTCATGCCAATGTAATCTCACCGCCATTCAAACATCGCATCGATTAGTTAAACAGTTTTGGGCATTTGCCCCTTACCTTCACCCAGCTCACTTATAATACCTTTTTTGCTTTCTTTAGAACGTAGTTCACCAATGCTTCTTTCTTCAGTTTCTTTCGGCTGAAAAAACTGTTTAATCGAACCTCTTCTAGAACTCATGTTTTGTTATATGTCACAAAATTGCATATCCTATTATCTCATTTGCATGATATGCTGTTACGTCGATCTCGTTTTCGGCTGTGGTTTTCCACGCTAGAAAGTACAAACTGTAAAAGAGTAATACCGCTGTCACTCCGTACTATCCCGTTATTTCGAGCCAGTGACTATAACTCGCTGCGAAAGAAAATAAATCAATGAGACGCTGTTTCCGATCCCTTTATTCACTTTGAATTTCAAACAATATTTTTAACTTTTTCATTTTCATTTTAAAAAGAAGTGTGTGCGAGGCTTAAAAACAAAAGAACACTTTGTAGGGTGTTGCCATAGCTGTTTTAAGGGGGGGTCGAAAGGTATTGCGGCCCCCTATATAAACTGTTGGGGGCCGCGACCCTCGTGGCCCCCCCCCGCTTCCTAGGGAGCTTGATGATCGATCGTTCGTCTATCTCAGTCCGATCGTTTTTTGGACGCCATTTTGTAAACAATCGAAAATACTTCGTTTAGTCATATTATAACGTCTTTATTGCTGTTTGGCGGAAATGCATGGCTTCGTTTCGATTGAAAAACGAGGTATAAATGTTGTTGCGAAGAAATAATCTCAAAATGCCGGAAAAGGCATTTCATAAACATTAGATTTCAAAAAAAAAAAAAAACTTTCGGAGGAAATGCCTCCACATCACTTGGCCGGCTCCGTCTCCCCTACTTCTAGGAAGCGATTGTCGCCCTTGTTTGATAAACAGATTTAGAGAACGAGGAGTTGCTGCGTTTGATTTGGATATCTAGAAAGGAAAGTGTCTTGTTGGGTGTTTCGATTTCAGAGGTAAATTTTATGTTGGCATGCTGTTGGTTTAAAAAATTGAGAAATAAATTAATATGTTCTGGAAAACGAAATAGCAAAAAACAGTCACCGACATGCCTGCGATAGTAAATTGGTTTGAAACTACGAGGGCAATTTTCTAGCCATGTATTTTCATGGAATGAAAGAAAAATGTTAGCCAGATAAGGGTCAAGGGGTGAACCCATGGAAACACCCTCAATCTGTTCGAAAAGAGATCCATGAAAAATAAAGTGGCAATTTTTTACAACATAACGTAAAAGTTTGATAAATGAACCATCGGTATCATCACCTATCGCTTATTTCGTAACACCACCCACTTTTACAACTTTTCCCGAGACCAATTTACTAAACTTTTACGTTATGCTGTAAAAAATTACTACTTTATTTTTAATGGATCTTTTTTCAAACCAGTTGATGGTGTTTCCATCACAGAGTTCCTTTAGCATTGAGGTAGCAAAGTAACTATAAGCACATACGGTTTTGTTTTCTGGATCACAGCGTCATAATCAATCTGTGAATTTTCAGGGACGGCGGAAGGGAATTACGAGTGGGGGGGAACTTGAGATAAAAATAAAGCATTTGGTATGCTTTTCTGGGAAATTTCACAAGTGTTTTAAACAATGGTTGGTTCAACATTACATTTGGAAAAAAGTAGGGGGCTACAGCCCCCGCAGAAAAAAAAAAAAACACGCACAACACGTAAGGGACTTCCAACCTGTGCTAGAAACCCGCACTCCGCAACTGCTCGAATTTTCCCTGAGCCGCATTTTAAAAGTAGCCCAGCTGGGAGGGAAAACCGCACAGGCGACACTGCTTACGACAAACCGGCTGTCTCCCAGGCCCGTAGCCATTGGGGGACTGAGCCCCCCAAATTAGAATTTGAGCCCCCCAAAAAGAAATTTGAGATAGTTATTACCATTTGTAACAAGTATTGTGATCACGGTTTCACGGATTAGGGGGCCTATCTACATTAAAAAAATAATTAACTTATTGCTTGGCAACAATCACATTGGAGAAATCGTCGAGCTGTAAGGAATGTCAGAAAAATTTGAAACGTGGCAGCCTGCTACATCCGAAGTATTAATGCAGAAACTAACATAATTTAGGTAAAAGTTACAATTTTGGGGGAGAGTCGATATATCCAGTTAATTGTCAATAAATATTTTGTCTTGTTAACTCTTTCCTGGTGGGAGCACCACCTTTGACAAGTAAAATCGTCTGTCGTTAGCCAGAGTAAAATAGTAGAAGTGTTATCGCGCCGGGAAAGAGTTAAACTGCCTTTGACTATTGAGAATGTCTTTCCTTGCGTTCCGAAATTACTGTAAAACTTGTTTCATCGTCTTTGTTTACGAGAGTTATTTTCAAACGTATTGAATAGAATACTTTTTTCCTCTTTCGCACTCTTATGGCAAATATTAATAGTATGTTAATGCCACCGACCTCTATGGTTTGCACTAAACTTAAGTTGTAACAACAAGTTATGAGCCCACCCTAGAGGTTGGCTACGGAAAGCTCAACAAAATTAACAATCAAAATCATGACGTTACCGCAAACTTTTGTGTCTATTTAAACCCCGTTTACACTGTTAACATTTTGGGCACGGTACGGCTACAATGTTGGTAGCACGGCTGCCGCTATTTTTGGCACGGCACAGATGATTTTCACAGTGTAAACGGCGCTGACTTCTCAAAATCTAGCCGTGCCGAGCACCTCTGTATATGTAGGTCTCTTGTTTTACAGACCTATACATATCTATATTTGATACTAATTGTCATAGGAATACAATGCCTTTTTAAAGAATTTTCACTGGGGTTGGGGGGGGGGGGACAAAAGTAAAAATTGCTCTGAAATATTGGATGTCAAATTTGCAGCTAGCGTAGCCCGTCCACCTGAGTGGCGCGAGTTGGGGAGGTTAGGATTGTGCGGAAAACTTCCTCTCAAAGGGGCTCCTTGGGGGGTCAAATTTTTGTTATTATATGTCTGTTTGAGATGCATTTTGGTGTATTTTCAGTTTAAAATCTGCAGAAAAAAAAGTAAAAAACACATTTTGGGGAAACGTAATCAAATTGATTTAGCGAGTGCAGCATGGAGAGAGGCGGGGAAAAAATTGGAAATTATTCGTGAAAAAATCACATTTCGGTGATATAAACGCACGCATGAGATAGGGTTAGATTTTATCAGGCTAGTTCATACAATAAATTTTTCTTTTTGAATGAATAGAAGAACTGATCGATCAACATTCTTCAGCAAATCAGAACTTAAGGAAATTTTCCCTTTACTTGCAAACGTGGAAAATTAAACAGCAAATAATTTTCCCAATTCCCAGGGGCAGAAGTACCGTGGCTAGGGGGGCAAACCCGATCACTGGGGGGCGTTTCCCCCCCGATATATAGTTAAAAAAGGCCCTGTAGGAATACGTGAAAACGTTGATGTAGATGCAGATATCTTTGCACATATATAAATCTAGATAGATATAGACTTAGACGTTAACTTAGTCACTTAGATAAAGACCTATGACGTAGATGTTGATGTATACATGTAGATACAATGATAACATTGGATTGTATAAGTACTGGTTATATAGGTAATGGAAGGTAATGAATTAGTCACAATCGGACAATAGGTTACTTTACATTAGATGCGGTAAGCTGTTTGTTCCCCCCGTTTTTTGGCAGAGCCTACCCGTGACCATATTTCTATCTACGGGACTAAATTAGTTTATCATTAAGCATGTATGTTCCCTAATTTGCTCAAAATATATTTTTCGTCTGTGCATGCAAGACGTAGTTCCAAAATTGTTTTATTTTACAGCGAAATTAACTAGGAGAAGAGCCAAGAAACGTCGGCAACCCTAATTTTCCGGCAGTTCACGACAGTCAACATTTACCGTTCCAGTCTTCGGCCCTTCATCTGTGAACACTTGTGTGGTCTTGTGTTCTGCTTTACTTATATTTCCATTGTATTGACGATCTTGTAGCTTTTGGAACTGCCTAAAGATGTTGCGAATGTTTTTCCTTTGGCGTATTCAAAACAGAGATTTGTAACATAAACTGAGTTTTTAGAACTTTTTGCCAAACTGAGGGAGTCTCGTGGGGTTGTACGTAGATACAAGTAAAGGTTAGTTATATAACTTCGATATTTTCCCTATTTATGTTTATTATAGGTCTTGTAGTAGAGAAACCTTTCCGTCGAAGATAATTTGAAAGTATTTTAAATTATTGTCAATCAGTCAAGTATTATAGAAATGTTAGTGATGTATATGGCGAAAATCAGAAGACTTCGCCTTCTTTACCTGTCTGTAGTCTGGCAAATTTCATTACACAGAATTTAGGTCGCTTAGTAACTTGTTTCAGCGCCGGCGGAATTGTAGAATTTCCTGTCTAAAGGTATTTCACAACTTTTACTCAACTATACTTATGATGACAATTTACCAAATAATAGAAGTGGTGGTATAGAAAACAAAAATAACCTCATACTACGTGGACTTTGAACTACTTGCTTTATTAAAATGACCGGAAGACTGATTGAGGTCTGATTTTATTTGTGTTGATTGGAACTGACCACAAACCATTTGTGGAAATTTCCTGTGATTTTGACCCGAAAATTGATTTCAAATGGGACTAGTGCAAAAGTATCTCGGCCTTGTTTTCGTATCAGTTCTTCATTCGCAACACGAACAGAAAAGAATTTCATTTCCTGCTGTAATGTTCATTCTGTTTATTCCAGGGTATTATAAAAGAGTTCAGATTGTCCTGGCTTTACATGTTTTGCTAGTGGAAGCACTTAAAATATGACTTGGCCATTGTATGCAATCGAATGAATAGCATATTTTATAGTATGCAATATTCTAATATCTGGTATCAGACAAGATTAATATCAATTATTTGTTCATAACGTTTCATGTTTTAAATGAAACGTTTGTGACTCTGAGGACTACAGGTTTCTTTATTGTCAATGTAATTTTGAAATACATTTGTAAACCATGGCATCTCACTTCAAAAGATCAAAGGTTGTCCTTTCACACCTTGATTTCATTTTTTCATGGCATTTTCACCCTTTTCATTAATTAGAGGGTAATAGCAGTGTCACATGGCTGAAAGTTTTTTTAGATTGCTGATTACTCCTACTACAGGCAAGGAAGTGATTTGATCACAGCCATCTGACCTTATTTGACCTAGATGTATAGTTTAATATGGATGGCTTGCAATTATAATCTACAAAGTAATCTGGTTTGGCTATCATAAATTATTTGCATAATAGAACAGAAGTAAATAAAACTGTATTGGATTGGCACAGACCACACAGTCTCTTCAAATAATTTAAATCACATGATTACATATGTATTATAGAAAGTTTTAGCAGGTATTCATAACCAGAGCTAAAGATTTTAAGTGGATGAATCATATGCTCAAATTGAACCCCATGGGGTAATCCAAAAGCATGGTGTATAAGTCATGAACAAATGTGTGTAAGTGGCAGCCTCATGACTCAATTTGAATCATTTCATCAGAGTAAAAGGGCTTTTCCTCAAAATGTCAGTACCTTGTTTCCTCATTTTTCGCTAGAATACTCCCTTTAAACTTTTTGTACTTAGTTGAACACTGCTATTGCAGCATGTCATTGCTTGACACAATTCATAAAGTTGTCTATGATACAGTACAGAATCTCTGATCTTTCTGGGTCATTTGGATTTAGACTTCATTTAAGTGATTACCTGCTGGTTTAATGATATTAAACTAAAGTGTATCATATCAAAATTCTTAAACAACACTTATATATAAAATAACTCTGAAACAATTTATGATGGATCATTTGGCAAACTCTAAAAAAACCAGGTGCTACATCCTCTCGAATGGCTCATGGTAAATCAGGTGGACATTTGTAGTTAATGACAAAAATTAAGGCCCAGCAGAGAATGTATATAACAGGCATAAAATCATATGAGCTTTAAAGCATGTTTTGTTCTAATGTTTCATTGTGTCTTGCAACATCATCAGAGTGTAGCAAATTTTTATGACAATAGGATATATTATATTACATGCAAATCAGATTGGCTATAGGATTAAAAATGGTGAATCATTTCAAACGAGACTAGCACATCAGTCTTGTTGAGGCGTGCAGGTCTGATTGGTAAGTCCAGTCCATTCTTCAAGATGTCTAGTTCATCATCCATGAGTTTGTGTGAAGTTTCATCCATGAGTTTGTGAGTTTGGACTTCTCGATCAGACCTGCACACCTCAACAAGACTGATGTGCTAGCCTTGTTTGAAATGATTCACCAAACTATGTAACATAATCTCAAGAATTACAAATGATGCAAAATTACCATTTAAAATTACAAGTGATTTAAAATTAAAATAACTGGAATTCAGAACAAGGAAAATTGGTAGGAAGTTATGGTAGCATTAAGGGAAGGTTTAAATTTATCAATGAGGAGGCTTTCTCTCAGGAGGAGTTTCAAACTAGTTAACTTGGAGGTTAAGATAAAAAAATTGTTAGCTGTTACAGAATGACCAATGTTGTAATGAGTGATGGGAAACAGCCAAGAGTGAGCAGCTCTCCAACTTTTTACCAGTCAAAGCTGATATTCCTGATTTTATGGCTGTTATACACATCCTTTCTAATGCTATGTGAGAATGTGTGAAAAGGGTTGCCCAAACTACAGACACTAGAAAACCACAGACCATTTGAACATAACTCTCAACTTCCCAATGGACATTGTTCTGATTATGTTCATCATTCATATTATACCATAATTATTTCATTTTATTAGTATTTTTGCAATATATTTCTGTTCCCTAGATAAGATTCATCAGACAAACGATCAGCTGACAGATGTCAAATGAAATTGAGATAATATTTTGAAGAAATGAAAGGGGCTCTATAAAACCTAAAAGTCATGGACCTGCCCATTGGAAATGACCAGGTAAAGATTTTTGGCTGGCTAGTAAAGATTGATAATTTTGTTGTTTTTTTATCTAATAATAGAACACATTATGAGGAATGTTTTTTGAAATACTGTGATTACCTGTTTGAAATACAGCTTTAATGCAAATTGACCTTCATGCTTGTTTTAAAATACTTCAGACACCTTTGAAAATTATAAAAAAATTGCAAGAAATAGAATGCTGAGTAAGCTGTGTAAATGTGTAAATGGCCAAAAGGTTGCAAAACTGCCAAAGGTGAAAGCATGACGGACTAGTAAATACATTTAAACTGTCCGGGAAAGGCACTGATCTTTTAATAAAAACAATTACAATCAAGTGGCCAGATAATTTGAAAGTCTTGAAATGGTGAGGAATATAATACATGTAACTGTATATGTATCCAGTTTTTAATTTTTTGCACATGATTTGCAACTTGTGAAGTAAATCCTCAAAGTTTAATTCTTTATTTGATCCTATGTTACTGTAGTCAGTCTCTCTTGTTTCTCATCACTGTCATCCTTGGAATTTACTTTAGCTATGCATATTGAATCATGCATACACACTTGTCACGTAACAGTAAATCTGGCAAATTAATGAATGCTGATATTTATAGAAACCTTGAAAATCAATGACATAGTAGGTAGACTTATTGAGTGGGTTCATCACATTCTTCCTTGCTTGAATTATAAGAAGCATCAGATAAGTCATAATTATGTACATGTTTGAGACAGTTATCTTTTCAATAATAAATTCAAAATTTAACCTGAAGTTTCTTGCACAAATAGTGCCATACATGTTGAATAATCTATCATGATGTACCAGTGTATACTATATAATATAATTTATTATTGTTTTATTGTACAAGTTATGCATACATACTGTAGTTGAAGCATTCACCTTAAATCTTATACAGTACCACCTTGCTTGACATTTTGAATATAACTTTAATTTTTAATAATTTATTAAAAACATGCAAGCCTCATCTTGGTTATCGTAATTTGTAAATTTTTACATTAAACATAAGCAACTAAAACATTGTGATGAAATGTTGGTTGTGAGTGCAAAGCATAACAAAGATCATCTGTGTTAGTAAAAAAAAAGATGTTTTAAATATTTGATTTTTTTGTGTAATTATAATCATTGGTCTTTACCAGTGATACAGTATAATGACTTGAGTCATTGACTTGATTCAAGTCCTTTGTGAAGTATGACCTCAACTGTAAGCAATTGGTCAAGTTTATTTTACTTTGCTTCACACCAAATGGTATTACTCTGACTCAGACCTGGGCATCTTACGGCCCACAGGCTTCATCTGGCCCTTTGGACATCCCTGTCTGGCCTGCGTGAGTGTGAGGTCAATCAGAACATGAATGAAAAAATATTATATAATATAATTTATGATGTTCATGCTATACAATTGTGTTGCTTTTATTTTGAAAATCATGCCATTTTTGTTTTATTTACATGATGCACGCATGTATTATGCATCCAGGACGTGCATGCGTGAACAGACACAAGTGATGCTGGCCAGTTATCCCTCAAAATGTCAGCTCACACCAAAAAAAGAAAAGTTGATGCCGTTGATAACGAAAAGTTATCGTTGGTTTGGCAGTCCAACACAGTTCAGGTTTCTCATGTGGCCCCTTGTAAAAATTAATTGCCCACTTCTGCTCTGACTAATACTAAATGATTTTACTTGTTTTTACACTCCTCATGTATGCCTCTGACTAATGGTAACTGTATAACCTGATTCAACTAGACTTGATCAAGTTGTATGACTTGACTTGAGCCAGGCAATTGACTCAATTCAACTTGACTCGATCAAATGCTTAAACAACTTGACTCAATCAAAAAAACTGTACATGATTGCAAAACATTAGGGCCGTGGAAGTTTGTCTTTGAAGGGAAGTAAGTTTGAGAGACAAATGGCAGTATGGAAGACTACAGAAGTCTGTGTATGTAAAAAACTTTAAGAAGAAAGTTTATGAATTTGAATGTGAAGACCAGTGACAGAAGGGATGCCAAAGGGAAATGCCAATTGTTGCGAACATTTGTCAATCATATCCTTAAAAGTAGGTTCCAAAACAAATAACTGAGTACAGCATATATTTGTCTCAAAGATATCTTGGTTCATCATTTCAATTAAAGATCTGATAAATTTTTGAACTTGCAGTAAGAATGAGTATTTTTCATATGTTGAAGAGATTTTGAAAAAAAGGCAAGAAGTGCTAAACTTAATTCCTTTTTACATGATAAACCTCCAAATGATGGTATGCAGCCAAAAACCTTGACCAGCCAACAGCTTCAAAAAATATAGAAGAAAGCAAATTCCTGAAAAACAAGGTCATCTTTCCACCAAGCAAGCTCACTTGGTCTGAAGATGATTTTGCAATAAAATTGAAATATCACCATTTCACAGTTTTCATCTTTTGTTAACTTAAATCTTAAGTTGAAAGATGACCTTGTTTTTCAGAATTTGCTTTCTTCTATATGGTATACAGCACAGAACAATGTATTTTAATTCAGTACAATACAAATCAATTCAATACATTGGAATATTTACTCAGGGCCCAAATTTTATTTTTTTCTGTTCAAAGCTAAAATGGCCTAAGTGCTGTAATTTCATCTGGTTGTGGCTATCCAAGGTCAATTTCTTTTTTACCAAGACCAAATATTTTTATTGTATTAAAACCACTTTAAAACATTCTTTTATAGGATTAACTTATATGCTAGAGTTCTGGTTGGTTTGTGCTTTGACCTAACTGACTTCAAAATATCCATTTATACAATCAATAATACTGAGTGGTACTCTACTTAACAGCATAAAGTTTGATATTGTGTGCCATTTATATAGGCCTCGCAAACAACAAATTGTTTTTGATCTTGATGCTGGCAGCCTAAAGCAACATTAAGGAGTTTACTGCAATTCTGTTGTCCTCTTTATATTCTAGCCAGTTACAATTCCAGCTTTTTTACAGTTGTTACCCTTCCTGTTTTGATGCCACTTTTTCTAGAATGTTTATCAGCTTTGCTCTTAGTTTGAAAACTGTTTTTTCTTAAATCGACTGTACAAGCAGTAGCCATTTCATCAAAAGAATTTGTGTTATTAGTTGGTGTACTGGAAGGTGCATGTTGCTTCACTCCAAAGCCAAATAGTGTACTCTGCATATTTGTAAGAAGTGAAGATGGTTGATTGTACCACCAAATGTACCACCATATGTTTTAGAATGTTGAACACGTGTTCTGAGCCTGTGTCCATTGCCTGCACACAAATGTCAACCAATTCTGATATAGTATCCATGTAGGTCATTGATCTGAAGCACATTTTAAACACAACACACATTGCAATCAAATCATGTCAATTCTACAAAGATTTTAGAATGAGAATAAAAAAGTTTTGTTCAAACAAGTAGTTGCACATTGTCAGGAAACCTTATTTGTAAATCAAATTTTGCCAGAAATTTGGGTAATTAGTGAGGTTCATGTTTGATTTTCTGAAATACCCATTGGGGCCCAAAAGTTGCCTTGGATTTTAAGTACAGTTTCATTATATCCATGGCAATTCTCCTTTTATCAGAGACCATGGCCATGATGGCTATGATAAAGTTTGAGCCCTGAATACTGACAATAAACTTCTAACAGCACAACACAACACAGCACAACACAACACAACACAACACTGCACAACACAACACAACACAACACAGCACAATACAGCACAACACAACACAACATGGCACAACACAACACAACATGGCACAACACAACACAACACAACACAACACAGCACAACACAACACAACACAGCACTGCACAACACTGCACTGCACAACACTGCACAACACAGCACAACACAACACAGCACAGCACAACACAGCACAACACAGCACAGCCCAACACAGCACAACACAGCACAACACAGCACAACACAGCACAACACAGCACAGCACAGTACAACACAACACAACACAGTAGAACAAAACATAAAATAGAACAAAATTTAATAAGTTAGTGTATGAAATGTACATGCACCACAATTGTCCATAACATTCAAGTGGTTCATTCAGTGTATTATCGTATCATGGCTACAGTACTGCATTCACAGGACATGTTTTGAACAGTAAACAAGGTTGATGAATGTCCACATATCTTCTGAAATAAGAATGTGTATTTTTAATATTGTTTTAGAAATTTGGTCCTGGAAAGACCAATATTATAACTAGATCTGATATAAAAGATGACACTTTAAAACTACCATCTGGAACTGCCCAGTCAAGCATTGAACGAGTACTGGAATGGAACAATCAACCAGAGCTTGAGGTTTCAACTGAAGGTTTGTCAAGAAGTGGGCCTCCGTCTCCCTCAGGTTATCCTGGTCGAAGACGGACGGACTCAATACCTAATTCACACAGTCTCCCACAAAATGGAATGGACTCCCTAAGGGTTGATATGGGCCTACCAAACAATGACTGTTCCCCAGCTCAAGAATCATTTGATATGATCCAGTATGTGCATTCTCCACCAAAGCGGAATGATGACCAGAATAAATCTGATGAAATGCAACATCATAAAGTAGATTGCTTAAATCTTACACCGCTAATTGATGAGGTTAGTAAATCTATCTGCATTGTACAAAAAGTTCTGTAATGTGATTCCTATTCTACTCGCGTGTTGAACTCCCAGCCTGGTCTAATTTGAAATCGCCGTACATTTATTGATCAAGCTTTATTGTGTAAGGACTCCACACCACGGGTGATTGTATGATATCTATCCGACATGATAGATTGATTGGTTCCTTTTTGATTATTAGCTTATACCAATGCATTAGACGTTAGTATTTATTAATATAAATATTAAATATGATATTGAAGGATCGCAGGATCCCGAAACGTGAGAGGATAAATAAAGCTGTCATTTTGCTTGTTTGTGTTCGCCTTTTTTCCACTTAAAATTTTCATTGAAAAGGACATATTTATGTCATAAGCATTTTGTTTTTGTTAATCTTTTGTAAAACGAACCTTAATCCGATATGTTCGTTTGTATTGAAATAAAGCTGGAAATTTGTCCACCGATCAACCTTCGTCATTTTGCATACAGACAAACTAGTTTTAATACATAGACAGTTTTACATGCAACACATGCCCTTGCATGTTGCAAGATATTTCTCTTGCGTAATTGAAATTTTATTATCCCTAATGTATAATAGAATGGTGTTAATGGTTGTCTGTTGGCACTATGGAATGACTTTTAATGCAAATGGTTGCGTAACTGCACTGTTGAATGTCGATTGAATAAAATCAGTGTATTTTTGCGTTAATGAGTTTGAAGTTGGCATTAATGATAGAATATTTTCTGGTAGTGAACAGCAAAAGGTGTAGTTATCGAGCCCCAGATGCCGATCAAAGGTGCATGTTGAACACAGGTGCATAATGTGACATTAATAATTAATAATGTGATCACATTATTGGCAAGCAGTGGTTACTGTATAGGCAATACATACGTTTAACTTGTACCTTAGTTCGCCAACTGAGTCTCGGTAACACAGTGGGTTTGAGCGTTTACCGGTCATTATAAAATTGTGGGTTCAATCCCCGTCTGGGGCTCTGAAAAGCGATTTCTGAGAGTGTGAGCTTGAAGAACGTGCACATGTTGTCCGTGATACTACTAGGCTCCCCACATTGACTTAATGTATAACACTCATTTCGTTGGACCAAGAATTGACTAAAGAATTCCCATCCACTGCTACAGCCAATAAAATTGCAGGAAGGCTTAGGATTCCGCCCTCTTGCGATTATTTAAAAAATAATGTAATTTATTTTGACAGATACCCTATCCTGATGTGTTCTTGGATGAGCCAATGTCAGGTAGTGACCACTAATTTAGTTTTTAAAGTGCTAAATGGATATTTTAAGCGTGCATCATACTGTAATCGCAAGTTGACTGAAACAATATCTTTGTTCTGTCTGAAAAGTTCTGCGGGCTGCAAAATTTTCGTTGCAGTCCGCTAAGCTGCCCGAGTATTCGGGGCAGTAGAGTACAGAACAAATCCCGAAAAATAATGACATATTGGAAACCCAAGATTTGAGTCAACAAACGTACGAATGATTGCGATTGGGTTTTCAAGGTGACGTTATTCTTATTATGACGTTATATGAAACTGTCTGCTCGCGCCGGATTTTATATTATCAAAGTTGCAAGGAAGCGGAAGGTGTTCAAATTATTTGAACTGACCACAGCAGGTAAAATCAAACCGAAGCCATAGGAAAGAAACGATTGAGAATGTTTGTCTCTGTATTTTGGAACTACTACTCAAAATCACTGTAAATCTCTTAAAAACACTGTAGCCGGTGCTTGTCAGATTAAAGTTTTACCTGTTTAACTTCATTGAACTTTAATTAAGGCTACGTTTAACTAAGATTCAAGGTAAACTAATTAAATTCTTGGTTTTCGGACGAAAACCTAGATGAACTGCCATGCTTCAAGTCCTTAATTGTCGTCTCTTTGTTCTTCGGAAGACTTTTCTTTTTAACGTTGTGAAACATTCAACAACGTCCTACAACACCGACGATGGATACAGCTGACAACGGATGAACATAAAAATAGAAGAAAACCGACAACACAGATGTGATTGAGGAAAACTAAAAGAGTCCATTGTTTGTATAGATATTGTCTGGAGCTGTTTAAACAAAAACTTGCATGAAGACCTACGTGTGAGTGGTGTTATTGTGGAACAATAACACACACGAAACAGAAGAACTGATACAAGATTTAATCACGGCGTACATTATTTTAATTATGCAGATAGATATGTTCTTATTTTGTAAGCCGTTGGGGGTAATTATTGTACCCATGCCGCTCCAAGACGTCTTCTGCTGGTCGGTAAAATCGCTTGGCGTTAGCCAGAGTAAAGTTAAAAGCTCGGACATGACCAAGAGAGTTAAAGTATGGGAATTGGGAAAGATGTAGGTTTATTATAAACAAGGCAACCAACAGCATTAAAATTAGAAAATTGATTTAGATAGGGCTCTTCCCCAGTCCTCTCAGGTGAACTACTCAGATACGACTATCTAAATGGAGGAAGGAATACGAAATTCTCTGCAACTTATTTGTTGTAATTGTTAATTTTCTCTGTTTCGTTGATTTTTTTCAATTTCCACTTAAAATAAGGGCGACTTGAAATTAGACTTGAAATTTACAGCAGTCTCTTAGATAGCCTTTTTAACCAGTCAACTTCGTTCTTATTCTCAAGGGATATGATGGAATAGTGGGCGATGATGATTGCGTATTCGTATTTCTAGTTATAGGTCATTACTGACGCTCATCAAAGCTGATGGAGTTATCAATTGTCATTGGGAAATATGGGGTCATTTCTAAAGGATGAGCAGACCCCTTGCAGTTATTTCCATTTTTCTGGAAAAGTACTAATGGACAAGAACTTTTCGTTAATCATTCGGTTTTTTTGAATATCGGAACTTTAAAGTTGCTTCTCTGATGGACGTTTTGCATGTGAGCGCAAGGGGCTTGCGCACTTCTTAAGCCTGGCTTGCTCCGTCTCATTTGATGGTTCTGATTTTGTTCACTTAAACGCACAGACAATTTTACTCAGCTGGAGAAAAGTCTAGCAGTAACCAGAGGTTTAAACCATTAAAGTTCTACTTACACATGTGGGATAGACGTATGCACCAGCCAGACACAAGGAAAATGCCATTGCGCACAGGGGCAAAACAAGCGCAAAAAGCCCTAATTTTCTTAGATTTTCTCAAACTCTTAACCTTGCGTTTGATCTGGTGCTTATTCCATCCCGTCTGTGTCGTGATGTTAAGGTGGTGATACTCCCGGAGGTCTCCGACACTAATGTCCAATTGTGCCATTGAGGTTTGGAAGATTTTAGCCTCGAACACTAAGACTGTATTCTGTTGGTGATACACTTGATGATAAATATCTCGAGTGATTACATGTCTATATTCCCTCGATGTTGCACACCTGGCGTATCTAAATATCTTATCACCCTTGGTCGCGTTATTTAACTTGTAATATGCATATTCTCATCATAAAGTATCGAATGTTAGATAACATATGCGGTAAAGCTCGTTAATTTACGTCTTACAGTTATCTCAGATGATACCGAAGATGTTTTTGCAAGATATCTGAAGTCTCATTCATGTTACGAAATTTTACCCAAAAGCGCAAAGATTGTGATTTTTGATACAAGATTACTGGTAAGTTTGTATGGCGTACGAGATAAAACTTTAATGTCTTAAGACATCAGAAGTCTCAAAACGAAACTTCATTGTTGTGTTGTTCAGTAATCACCTCAATGCTGTGCAGGTCATCCCCATATTTTGTCGGTCACTTTTAAATTTTCCTTGTGATTTGTAAGGACAGAGCCCATTGGAAAGATAAATCATTTAATACCATAAAAATTCATCCATATAAATCTATTTTAAACCAGCTATTATAACCGGCTGAACTGAACATGTTACATTCTTTATATTCTTAGGTAAAAAAAGCCTTCTACGCTCTGGTGGCTAATGGTATGTTATTAAACATATAAGTAAACTATGTAATGATTACCAGGGTTTTCTTCTGTAAGTAATAAAATTTCTTAAGTGCCTTTTATTCAGAATTTTGACGCAACAAACTTGCACAGATTTCTGTTTTACCGGCGACCCATTAGAATCGGGGACCACCTAAAAGATTTTGACGCACTTTAGGTTGGGAAACAGCGTCTTACCCTGTACTGCGCAGAACTATTCACAATGAAGTTACCAAGATTTTAATTTCTTGTTCCTTGCGAACTTTATGAACTTCTACCGGCTGAGCGCTCGTTTGATTTTTTTTTTTTTTTGATTTTTTTTTTTTTATGGTGAGACCTTGGAGAACACTTCAAGGATTTAATGGGCGGAAATCTCGGACAAATACACCTTTTGCTGTACATTACCAGACAATATATATATATATATATATATATATATATATATATATATATATATATAGATAAAATATAAGCAGTCACTTGCATAAAATGCATTCAATAGCGCTAATGGACGACCATTAACACCATTCCAGTATTCATTAGGGAGGACAAAATTTCAATTACGCAAAAAGCATTTGTCCAGTCTATTAAAGGGTCGATTTTAGGTTATGTGGAATCTCGACATGTATAAAAGATCTGGAATAAAACTATCAAGATTTGTAAGTAAGCTGAATTCAGGTGAACAGTTCAAAGTTCTTTTATTTCGCCGATATGTCGAGGACTGTTTTGCCATTTCTCGCTCCGCTGACCACGTTCTGCTCCGCTGAGCCCCTGTCAGGACTATACATTTACTCATCGAAATAGTATGTTTTCTAGAGTGTAAGAGAGTAATTGCATTCTTCCTTCTTGAACGTACGTCTTAATTGATCGCACAAAAGGCTTTTCAACCTCTGTTTATCAGAAGCCTACGATCACCGATTTATTTACGAATTTTGATATTTTGCTCGACTAATCTTTTCAACGTTGTCAGCGTCGTCTTCACCCAACTAAACGATTATTTTAAAATTTGCTCTTCATACCACATTTTTCCTGACATGTATATTTCAAGCTGTTTACCATCTTTAGTTGTCAGCATATTGCTGACACCCATCAACTTTCATGTCTTGGACAAAAAAACGTTTCGCGATCCAAGCTTACGTACGCGGCCGTACTCTACGAAAGCTTTACACCTTTTGCTGTTCATTACCAGAAAATATACTATCATTAATGCCAACCTCAAACTAATTGACGCAAAAATACATTCGTTTTATTCACTCGACATTCACAAGCGTAGATACGCAACCATTTGCATCGAAGGGCATTCTATAGCGCAAACAGACGGCCATTATCACCGTTCTGCTATACAATGGGGATAATGAATATTCAATTAGGCAAGATATTTCTCTTGCGAAATTTATCATTCCTGATGTATAGTAGAATGGTGTTAATAGTCGTCCGTTGGCGCTATGGAATGCCCTTTGATGCTAATGGTTGTGTATCTACGCTAATGAATGTCGATTCAATAAAATGCATTAATGAGTTTGTGGTTGGCGTTGATGATCGTGTATTTTCTGGCAATGAACAGCAAAAAGTGTATTTACCAAACGTCAAGATGTATGAACAAAATTTTGCTCTTCTTACATCTTGGTTGCATCACAATAACAAATGTTTCGATTTTATTGTTAGGAGTGAGATCTGCGCCACTCTGGGAAAATGCCAAGCAAGAATATGTGGGTAATTAAAGAGGAACTCTTGTTAAAATTAAATTAATTTTAAACAAAAAGACATTCAATGTAAAATGTTAAAGGTTTCAGGGTATCTGCTCACATACTGGAGAAATAAGTTTTTATTCTTGTGTTTTCTTCTTTTGGAGATGTGTTTGCTCAACCGATTTAAGTTGGTCTACAGAGTGAGTAGTCTTTCCTATTTTATAACATCACAATGGTCCAAAACAGTGGCGTCAACCGCTGTGTTTTAAGTGTAAGCCGTCGAGTGTACACTAAAATGGCTGCTTCCAAAACCAGAAGTTATCCAAATGAAAACGTTTCCTATCAAGAACAAGAGCAGATATCTTTAAACAGTTGACTTTTCTCAGCATTATACGTAGGGAACTTTTGTTTAAACCTAGTTTTTGTATTGACTCGAGTTTCCTTTCTATGAGTTCTTACTTCCGTAAATGATATTGTGCGTTTTATCCCCTTTGACTTTTTTCCTTACTTTTATCTGTTTCTGTTAGGAATGTTGACAATTTCCGATTTTATCAACATATTAGTATCATATTACAAGTCACCTATGGTAAGTGTTTATTTTTTATCAATTTACAATGTATTTGTTTTTTCGGTGAACGAAAGAAATACATTTCTATCGCGAGCTAGGAAGGTTCGTGTGGAAAAATACTTCTTGGAGGTCTGAAAAACGTTTGTGACGTTGAGAACGTTTTGTGTGTTTACCCAGTGTTTAATCAGAGACGTTATGTTATTTAACGGGATATATTATTTTATATTGCATAAAGCAAGGCTTTTAATTTTGAATTTAGTTTTGGAAAGTATACTGTTTTTTTTTTTTTTGCTTTTGTGTTTTTTTTTGGTTTTTTTAGTAAGTATTTTTTCGTAGTTCAGCTTGACGATATAGTGACAATGTAAATTATTCGAACGAGAGCATCAGTTGTTTGTTGAAGTTGGTAGGCTGGGATAGGGTAGGTTCGAGAACATTATTGATGACACTCGAGAACATTATAGATGACACTCGGGGTTCTGACCATCTAAGAGGTATTCATCTTCTGTTGTCCCATGTTACGCATATGACTGGTCAGTGGGTTGTTTCCTAACTTTCTGGGCATTTTGAGTATGATTGAATTATCAAAAGTAGACAAAATATTGTTCATCTTACAGTTAACAGGACGGCACAAATCTCTAGGAACTTGTGCGTTCATGATCGTTTGGAAGACACGTGATTTTAACGCAATATTACCTAAGCTTGCCAGTGATGCTCAATTGTTGATGGTCTAGAACTAGAAAAGCAAGAGAAGAAGGTTTTTAGAACTACAAAAAAAGTAAGCTTAGGAGGGAACTCAGCAAATTGCACCATTACCATTCAAACGGTCATTAAGAGAATTAGATCAGAGAACAAACCATAGAAATCGGATCAGTCCTTGAAAGCATTTGGTTTTTCGTCTGCGTTTCGTTTTCACGGGAAACTATCCCTGGCTCTTTTTTGTCGCCCGGCAACGCTCAAGTTGTGCAGTTGCTGCGTGATGTCCTTCGTGTTAAATAGATAATGTCTATGTCCGGTACGATGTCTCATACGGCTGTCAAATGTATTTGTGTCTACATCAAGCGATGGCTTTTGTCATGGAAACCGGCTGTGGAAGTTTCTGGCTCTGAAAATGACCGGGACTTCTATGGAAAATAAAGATTTTGGAATGCTGTCAACAAAAAGCGAAAACCAACTAGAATCGGTGTAAGAACACAAATGCTCTGAAGGAACAACGAATGCACTAGCAATTAATAAAAAATTCAGAGAAAAAACAAACAAACTTGGAATAACCAACTAATAATGTAGTAACTTAAATGACGACGTCGACCAACTGAAATGGAGAAGTTCATTTCAGGTTCTGTTCTAACCTTTGTTCCATAATTGACAATGAACCGTGTAATGTGAGCAATGTGGTAGTAGATTGTTGATGTTACTGCACATACTGTTAAAATTATATGCTGAGAAACGTTTTCTGAGTCCTTGAGAAGATTCAAAGACGTAACTTCCTGATTGCCGTTGTGATTCTCTAAACGTTGAGCTACACGCACGGCAAGCAAAGATTACAAATGTGTACTGGTTTGCGTTAATGTGACATATCGATTACCACTAACACTAAACCAAGTGATCACATCCTTAGCATAATGTAAATACTTAGCTCCCAGTTACACTATACCGGATTGTTTTTCGTATCGGATTACCTCGACCCAATCCGATACTAAAATAGCACGTTTCATTTCGCACTTACACTGTACCGCTCCGCTCCTTTGCTTGGTCAAGTAAACATCACACATCTGTTGCCAAATAAATGATGAGTAAGGACTAGACAGCGAGGTTGAACTTGTTCTCGAGTCAGTGAAGTCATTTGCAGAGCGTTCGCATAGGACTCAGGCGGTTACACGGTAAGGGAACGTACCGGATCACTTTTCATATCACCTTCAGAGCAGAGTGATTTTGTTCAGGATTCGCGAAGCGTTATGTACCGGATTACCGCGGAGTAGTGTAATCCAAACCCCAATCCAGTACGATAAGTAATCCGACACGCAAGTAATCCGGCATAGTGTAACTGGGGCCTTAATCTGCCCATCGAGACTTCCGCTTAGGTCAGAGGTGCTCAACTTTTATTGCTAGGTCTGCTAAATTTATGGCGCGCCATCAGTTCTTCCATTTCTCTCTATTCCCTATTTCTAAAAATCCGAAAGTGCGAATTATAAGTGTTTCATAACTGCGAAACACTTCAAATTTTTATTGGATAATTACAAAAATGTGTTCCATCATCCCCAATTTTAAAGTTAGTCACTGGTGTCTGGACGACTTTGACATAAATATAAAATGTTCATATGTTCGTTGTTTCCATCCTTTCATGCACTCTTATCAGTTAATGCTTTCCCTGATGATTATGTCATTTTTGATTTTTATATATGCACAAGTGTAATACTAAGTTTATGTCAATGTCAATTTTAGCGTATGGATTTTTGATGTCCTCCTTTGCCTAATATAAATATTTTTTTGCGTTCGAATAATTTGTTTTAACAATTGTGATCCCTGGTTTACGTATCAATCCAAGTAAAGTTTAAACAATATTGAAATGATGCAATTATTCGTGACATTTTATGTGCGAATGTGGTTTGCGTAGTGTGCTTATTGAATTTGAACCAAATAAGTTTTCAAATCTAAGGAAATTTTTTTAATGTTGTTTCAATAAGCAAATCCAGGCGAGCCCCACAAACGCACGAGGTATGAACGTTAGCCTGTGGCATGAAAACAAGAGCAAGTACGGTCATCTTACTGATCTCAAGAAATTTGTTTTGAAGCTTAATGAGAGAGCCGTTCATAGTTCATATTGGTTTCATCGTGTGTCACCGAGGGTCACTTGTTGGCCAGAGTACCAGGCGACACCAGCGCACACGGCACGAAGGAATACCACTGACTGCATAAAGGGACAGCACGGGCCGACGGTTGCGCATCATGCCCTGAGTTGTTCATATGTCAGATCGTTGTAAGTCAGTACCACATGTAGCCTTCGGCTCCTCATTTGAGTACATCCAAATCAATGGTCAGAACATCTCACCGACGATTTAAATTCAAAAATTCAAATCAACTTTATTTAAGGAGGGTAACACCAAACAGTTATTCGACTGAAGAACAAGTGGCCCTCCAACAATAAATTAAAGTCAATATACAAATAAAATCTAAAAACAACTAAATATCGAATTTAAAACAACTGTGATACAACAAAACTATCTATTTCGTTATATTTATCAAAGAAATAATTAAAAAGTTTTTTGAAAGATTTGAACGTCACGATTCAATTTCCTTAAAAACTCAATGGAAAAAAGAACATTTTTTTACATTTGCACCTATAAATAGCTCAGAAATGATCGTCGGATTTAAACACCTTCTCTGAGTTGTAAAATCTCAAAATTATTTGAAAATTCATTCCTGTCCATCGATTGATGGAAATTGATAGACTGGCAATCAGTAGGTAAACATAAAACAGCAACTTACTTCGATCGATAACCAATCACAACAATTACCGACATCTTACCTGAAACCAACCACTGAACAGCAGGCTGACTTCAGAATGACATCAAATGCAATTGGAAGTCTTGAAACAACTTAAATATTGAGTGTTTCGTAAACAGACGTTCAAGAAAGTTGATGACGTCAAAAAACCGAACAAGGACATAAACAAGTAGGTTTGACTTGTGCATTCAACTTCATTCTGACCATAATCTTTCCTAAGGCCGTCGAAACATCTGTCACCCCTTGCAAAAGTCAGTTTAAGTCTCAAGACTTCACTAACCTGGACAACGAACTCCAACAAACAGTATCTGATGCTCCCAGATTAAAATTGGGAAAAGTTGAAACCTTATGATTTCTTATAAGAAGATACGAGCAGGCAGTCTTTTGTAGAGTTAAATTACCATGTACAACAGAAATTTACTGTACTTTGTCCACAGGTGCAAATGGAAGAACTGGAAGAACATAGAATTGAAACTTGGAGAGGTACTAGACATCATTGACGCAGGGACCGTGGAGCGAAATTTTATGTGGGAGGGCCTTAAATATATAGGGTGGTTTCAAGATATACTTCCTCGTGGAACTTTTTAAGTAAGAGCTCGGTTCCTCTGTCCAAAAAAAAGAAAATAAAATTTTGTAATAACAGTCAAGAAGATAAAAACGGAGGACTAAAGCGCCCAGGCTCTCTGACTCCACAGTCCCTGTGATGTGCTTCACGTGATGTTATATTATTATCGCTTTTTATAGTCCGTCCATAAATAATCAATCCAGTCAAATTTATATTAACAGAAAAAGCGGAACAGAAAAAACGGAACAGAAAAAACGGAACAGTATCTTTAGTCTGCTAGCCGTATAAATAGTGTGCATGAAAAACTGATTGGTCGACGTACATGTCCTGCTTGCATGCTTAGGTTCCAAAACCTAAGAACTAGTTTCTAGCAGCAGATGAAATTCTTGTCCAGGGAATTGTGCAACAATTTTATTTTTCATTTCTGCAATGATGTGAAGTGGTGAATCGCCAAAAAAGTCCTATGTCCGCCTTATTGAAATTTAATTTCTAGGTCCGTTCATTGAGCGAAGTCAGCCTGTCAGCTATAATGGAGGTTTAGTTGTCTTATACTTCAGTGTAACAAATAGACACTGTCCTGAACCCCTATCTGACGTAAAACTCAAAGACTTCTAATCGCCAGTGAGATGTTCTGAACATAGCCCCACATGGGCTCAGATGGCAAAGCGGAGATTGTAACTTACAAGTGTGCACTAATTCGTGATTAGACATACTTATTGCCAGTCTTCAAGTCTTGATATGTCAAGTATTGCTTAAGTGAGTGGGGTATATGGAGACAAATGTGGTCGAATGGTGTGTTATAGGTATACAGTCTAAGTCACTGATTAGATAATCTCATTAGCGATCCAAAAATTATGGGCTTGATCCTGAGTAGGAACTAACAAAACTCACCCGAGTTCTTCAGCACAAGAGCATCCATATTTGTTAGTCTGTTTCTTAAGATTACGTGAATTATAGTCAGTTTCTCTAAGCGTTGTTCGTGTTGCGATGCTAAGCAGCTTATTTTGTATTCTGTGAACTTTCTGGTTTGTAAAGTTGAGAAACAAACCCCTGTGTACCTCCGGATCTAAAAAGTGTTGAAGAACAAAAACGCAAGAAGTTCAAGCTAGCGTTTGGGTGATAATTTTGGTTTTACCCTTGATTTTATATGTATTCTGTATTGTAAAACAACTGCATGGTAATATATGCCACAGACTAAAGCAATTTATATAAACAATTCCCTTGTTGGAAGAAAATTTCATCCAGATTGTATCGTTGCTTTGTCTTGCGTAAGCCATGCTAAAATTTTTAAGAGGAACGCTGACAGAAAGAACATTTTTGATGACTAAAATATTTGAATTTTTTGAAATATGAATTGTAATGCACTAATAACTAATATTTATACAGGTTAATTCGGTCAGAATGGCAATATTCTGATATCAATCGAAGACCTGTTAACTAATCTTAGAATGCAATATAACAATACTTGAAGAAAATTACAAATAAAAATTATGATTAAAAGATTGTTAAAATGTTATTAAAAATGTTGAAATGCTTCAGCAACGGAAAATTAATACGTTTAAAATTTAAGTGTTCTCACTTTGGCTTTAAATCTTGGAATACTTTTCTCATCTCTAATTTCTTTACTTAAATATGTTATATATTACAGACGCCTGGAATGCAAAACGTTTCCGGCCTGCCTCTGTCTTTGCTTTTGATAGTTTAAGTAACGAGTTATTTCTTCTGGTGTTCTTTCCGTGATCCATGGGTTGAAAAAGTTCCTTAAATATTTTAGGTGTAAGATTGTTAAGAATTTTAAAAACATCCACCAAAGATCTTTGTTTACAAGTAAATTCAGTACTGTCCCAATGTGGCATTGCTCCATTCATTGCCACTAATCGACTTGCTTTTTGTTGAACAGATTGTAGTTTCTCGAACGCTCCTTTAGGCAAACCCAATTGTAACGGATAACAGTAAAGGAAAAAACTGAAAAACGTACGGGGGAAAGGGTGGATTTTTTAACAGAACTAACCAAAAGTACATGCTTAGTTACTTCCAGGTATTTTCCCGGGAGATAATCGTGATTTATCTCTACGAGAATACGTTTGAAAACTCTTAACACATTCTTGAAAACAACTTAAGATTGCTAACTGTTTTGTTTGTTTCTTTGTTTCTTTGTTTCTTAGAATTATCAAAGCATAAATTGGTCCCTTCGCTAATACATATAGCACCATTTCAAAGGTATTTGCTTTGCAGTAGTTTGCCTAGTTTGCTTTCATAACGTTAGCATTTAAAAATTATGATCTAGTACCTATGTTATCAAACTAGGAGTAATTGACTTAAGAGATTTAGGGAGACACTGATTCTATATTCACACTGGTTTAAAACGTGTATTATTTCAGAGAGGCTTTAATTAAGAACAAAGGGAAAAGTTACTAATTTCTGTCAGAATTTAGAATGAAGATTATCCTAGTAAAATGTAACCACGAAAAAAAAGCTTTGTTTTTTCTCATATCAAGCTCTTCTGCTCGCCCTTGTGAACGGGTTCATTTCGCAGGCTAGTGCTTACGCTTGTTTTTCCCGTAAGGAATGCCTGCCAATAGTGTATTGTGACTGATTGGGCCACCAGCGCAAGCTAGGCCTCCAACTAATCTCAGCTGATAGATCAAAACCTATCACTACGCTCGTGTTGGCTCACGAAAAATCTTAAAATTCCATAAATTAGAGCAGTCCCATCAGCACAACCGGACTGCGTTGGTAGGATGACTTCATAGAAAGGGCAACATTGACTCTTATTCACCCAGAAAATGCATGATAGTTAAAAACACCCTGGAACACCCATGACCAGGCAAAAGAAGTTAAACAAAGTAAAAAAGCAAAGAAGTTTCTATATTGTGCAAAACATGCCGCTTTAAATGGTCAGGAACGGCCGAACACTTATGTCCAAATTCGTAGCGGAGTTAGTGTGCGGCAAACTGAAAGGTCTGGTTGAGCTGTAGATGTCGTTCAGAAGCTCTTCATTAATATAGTTGGATGTGATCTTCAAACAGGGTTCCTCGTACCTCAAGTTACCTAAAAAGTTGAGGGGTAAAAAGGCTCGCGTCAACAGCAGAAAGAAGAACAATAAGTACTTTATGTGTTGCCTCCTAGTCCACACGTTCCTTTTTAAGACGGACACACAGAGGGTTAGAAAGTGCGCAAAACGTGTTCAAAAATAGACTTCAGAGATGTGTCATTCCCAGTTGAGCAGGAAGACTATAAGAGGGTTCAGGAAACAAGTTAAGAATCAACGTGTTCGGCTATGGCTGACGAAATGTGACCACGTTACTTTGCACGGTGGACTATGAGGACGCCATCGACGTACTCCTGATCCAAAGGGATAGAGTGTGGCATTATGTGTACATTAGGGACTTAGTTAAGAAGCAGTTTACTCGAAGGTGTCGACCAATGCTCAGGAAAAACGAATACCTACATAGGCATTCCCCATTCTGCTCCTAAATCAGTCAAAGTTAGGCTGTCAAAACGCCATGTACAGGCACAAAAATCGATTTCCTGTGCGATTTGTGATATATGATGATTTCGAGAGCATAATCAAAAAGGCAGAGGCAGAAAGGGGGGGGGGGCGAAAAAGGAAAAAAGGTATACGTACAAATCTCAGAACCATGAGTTCTGTGGGCATCGCTTAAATTTGGTATGTTAATATGATAATAAGTGGAGCAAACCATGTAGTAGGGATGAGCCGATTAATCGGCCATTTTTTAAATAATCGGTAATCGGCCGATTATTGCCTGATGATCGGCGAATAATCGGCCATAAGACTTTTTTTGAAGCTGCCAAGCACATGCTAAAATACTGAATACAAGCGATTAGATTTTCACATTTTGTTGCAAAACCTGCGTCTTTTGTCTCACGTGAGTGGCTTTGAGGAAGTCATTAAAAACAGTTAAAACACCAACGCATTCCTATGCGTTGAGTCGTACCATATTCTGTTTTCTGATTGGCTTAAACGAATCCTGATATTTGTAATAAAATGCAGGGGGAAAAATTGCTAGGAGTTATTTTGCCCAGAACCTAATGGCGCACGCTGTAAAAAGCGCAGTTTGAACATATTTTGATATTTTGGAAGATGACAACACGAAAGCAATGTGTAAAGTTTGCCAGGAAAAAGGCTCTCGAATCGTAATCAGCAGAGGAGGAAAAACATGCAAGCAGTTCACCACGACAAACCTGCGCGATCACCTCCGTAAGCATCCCAAGGAATTTCTTGCACTGTCAGCAGATGAAAAGGAGCAGAGTGTTGCCAAAGGTAAAAGAACGCAACAAGACATGGACTCAAGCACGGTAACAATGAGAAAGAAACTAAAAACTCAGATATCATTGCAAGATATCAAACTCAGATGGTCTTGTTTCGAAGAGATAGTTGCATCTGACGACAACGTTCAAAATCTTGAAGAAGAGGTCAACGCATTTCTCGGTCTTCCCTTGCAACCGTTACAAGCGTGTCCATATACCTGGTGGGTTTCCAACAAAAAAATGTACCCGAATATTTTCAACATCGCGCTGAAGTATCTTAGCCCACCAAGTTCAAGCGTATATTCGGAGCGCGTGTTCAGTGAGGCTGGGAACATTTCCACTGAAAAACGCAGCAGACTAGCTCCGCATAAAGCTGACAATATCCTGTTTTTACACCATAATCTGCCAAAACTAAACTTTGACTATTGACATGCGAGATTGAAGCTGATTTTAATTGTACATAGTGTGTACTGTAAACAATAAAACCGCATTTACAACTTCATTGTTGGTCATCTTGTGATTTTTCTCTTGCTTTTTAAAATAATCGGCAGGTACCGATTAATCGGCCGATTAGTTACGATAATCGGCTTATAAATAATCGGCCTCAGTAATCGGCAATTTTCCTTATCGGCTCATCTCTACCATGTAGAAACTTATAAGAGTGAGATAGCTGTTAGGAAGCTCTTAGTCAGGGTGTTCCAGTTAGCCGAGGATTGTCATAAAACCAGGCGCAATGATGTCAACAAAAATTCGAAAGGTCCGGCAAAAATCAAAAAAATATATCGTATATGGTCAGGATTTTGACAGAAATCGTATCGAGATGCTATGACCTGATCTTATTTCGCAGGAATTGGGTATTTTAGGAAAAGACATAGAGGTCATACCGAACGATACACAGAAGTATATGTCGTTCATGGTTGGTGATAACCTTGTCTTTATCGACGGCATCCAGTTTATGGCCATTAGCTTGAACAGACTGGCCTCCGATTTGCTTGAGGATGGCTATAGGTACACATCTGGGGGTATAGTTTGGCAGGAAGCTTGGGTTGATGAAAAGGAAGGGTGTGTACCTGCTTCGATTCGATGAGGAAAAACTACCGAAAAAATCAATGTTTTAAAGGCTTTATGAATAGGTGTGAGATCACCTGAAAAGCCTAAAGTACCATGATCTCTGCTTGAAGACCGATATGTGGCTGTTGGTGAGTGACTTCGAACACCTCAGGAAAACATGCATTGAGCACTTCGGTCTGGACCCATGTCATTGCTTCAGCAACCCTGGGTTGGCCTGGCATGCGATATTCAATATGACTGAGGAGGGGTCGGTCTGATATCAAATATAGACATGTAAAAGGCATGCAGTGTCCAATAATAAGTACACAGTCGACTATTGTTCCACTTCAAGAGAGTAGATGCATCGTGTATTTAGATACGAACAAATTGTGGCTGGGCTATGTCACAACCCGTTCGAGCTGAGGACTTTACATGGGTAAATTTTGATCAGATAGATCTCAAAAATTGTGATGATCATGGAGACAAGGATAAGATCGTAGAGGTTCACAATGAGTTACCCCTTGCCCCTGAGAAAATAAAGATTGAAGCCGAGATGACACCTCACACGAGTGAGATGTCTTAGAGGTTCAACATAAATATAGGTGGGGTCAAAAAGCTTGTTTCTACGCTGAAAAAGAGAGATAAGTACGTGTTACTTTACAGGAATCTCAAGTTATATGAGAGATTGGGGCTGAGATGGCCAAAGTAGGCGTGCCCTGGAATTCGACCAATCGTGCATGGTAGGAATGTACGTATACTTCAATGCACAAAAAGGATCACTTTGGTTGTGCTGATGTGATTGCCCCAATTAATAGTATTTAGAGTCTTTTTTTTTTTGAGCCCATTTGGGCGTGGCGATAGGCTTGATTGAAATGGTGGGTTGGTTGGAGGCTTGGATTGCGCTGAAAGCCCCGTCAGTTATCCTACTCCCGCTTTCTTTAATCTTTTATGTCGTCTTCTTACTTGCACTAGCTCTACTCGTGTTAACCAAGCGTTTGACTGTAATATTTGCACAAGACATTTGGCTAAACTCGAGTTAGGTCTAAAGGCCGCAAAGATCACCATACATGTGGTACACCAGTTCAACATAGTACTGCTCAACATGTATAAACGTTGCTTGATTTCTGCACAAAGTAATAAAATAGTTGAGACTAAACAATAATGATGACTTGATACCCTCCTTTCTCCCCTTTCAACAAAATTCGAACAAAACGTCTTAAGAATTCTCATTAGCCGTTCACTTATCATTGCTGGTAAACAATATTGAAATAGAGGAACAGGAAGTCATGCGATTATTGGCGACTGTTCCTGTGTGATTATTGTCGGCAGGTTGTCCCAGTTAAATTTGTCATAAATTTTCTATCCAAGACCTGCGTTACTATTGAACCAATTTAATGTTTATAATTCGTTTATTTCCTTAGTTTATATGAAGCATGTGAATTACTGATAAAGTACAAGATTCATCGTCTTCCAGTGATTGACCCTTCCTCGTCAAACTTCCTATTTGTTATATCACATAAAAGAATCCTCCATTACCTGCATGAACATGTAAGTAAATGATGTTCTTCTCGACGATTAGTTTCGCGGCTTCTGTGGTTGGTCGCCCACAGTTCCTTTCTATTCAACTCTGGGATGTCTGCTTTCGACATTTGTCTTAAGCCAACTGTAGCTTTTTTTTTATATTTTTTAATTTTTTCGGTCATTTTGGTTGTAATCAGCTTAGCAAAATGAAAAATATCTCTCCTTTTAGTTCTCGGAAATGGTCATGCCCGATTTTATGTATAAGACGTTAGGAGAGCTTGGCATTGGAACACTGTGCAAGATTGCTACGGTAAATTAGCAGTATCATACATGATCAGATTTGTCATACAATAAATATCTCTTATATAGAAAAGGTAAGCAGAATTAAGCCCAGCCTGTCAATAGAAAGGGAGTCAATTGATGTACAAAATTAAGGCAGTAGAAGAAAACGCGACAGGAATAAAGGCAAAAGCAACGAAAAGATTGAATAAGCATTTTGCATTCATGCGATTTTCGCGGCGATTTATATCGCGGTTGCCCAGCGATTTCAAATTGCGCGTGTGAACAGCCGGTGATTTCGCTGCAGTAGATCAAGTGAGGAAAGGTTAAACTGTGCATACAACTTTATTCCGGAATACCAAGGAAGCAGTTTATGGGTACGTTTGATAAAAAACCCGAAAGCAGTTTATGTAATGAATACAGGACCCTTAGTAATCCATTTTAAGAACTTATTAAATGCGACTCCAAGATGATTGCCTCAATTAATTCCCACTGTGTTCAAAAATAAAGGGATCATTTCGTATCAAAATCCACCAGTAGGTAATGTAGAATCATTGGCAAAGAGGAAGGGATTTTGTAGCTGAATGAGGTAGATTATGTAGGTATATCGTAAATAGCAGTGGTGCAGCCATAGAACCTTGAGGCGCCCCTCATTTGGTCGGAAGCGGTGTAGACAGACAATCCTTAACTGAACTTGTTGTGTCCGGCCTGTTAAGTACCATACAAGGTACGTATCTGAAGCAGAAATGGATGGTCAACCTGGTGCTTTAGAGAAATCAAGGAGAAGTAAACCATTAAAATAACCATAATGCATCATAGATCATATTCTAAGATGTTTTGAATGATTGCGTAGATCTAACACCATGTTGATATTTAGAGAGGGTGTTTTATTATTTAAATAGGTGATGAAGCACGTGGATGCCGTTGGATTACCTTTTAAAGCACAGCTAGGATAGAAAGTGGTTTAAAGTTACCTCTCTCACTATTCCCTCCAGTCTTAAAAATAGGAATACTTTTTGCCTTTTTCCATTGTAGTGGGTTTTGAAATGAGTTTTTGTGCAGTAAGGTTACATAATTTAGCTATTGTTTTGGAGATTGCATTTAAAGAGACCTTGATAAAATATGCTAGAATGTCATCCAAGCCAGTTCTTCAGAAGTGTCGATATCGCCAAGCAATGTCTGAATTTCGTCTACAGAAATAGGAGGTATGACAAATTCAGTCACGGATTCAGGTAGTTGTTGAATGTTCAAGAAATAGTGCGGAATAAGAAGGCGATATTGGTAAAGTAAGAGTTAAAAAGGTTACAAACTTCACTAAAATCATTGTAAATTATTCCATCAGCAGTAAGAAAGACTTGGGCAATTGATTCAACTAAAAGGCAAGGTGCTATTGAGTACACCTCAGTGATGTTTTGGATTATGACTGTTCTCATTTAAGAGTTTCTTATAATACGAGCTCTTTGAATGTTTAGTTAAATGAACTGTTTTGTTATGACTGTTTTTGTTGAGTATCCAGAGGTCGGTGTCATAAGTTCTCGTTTTTTTGAGAAATTTATCTATTAGACGACCGGCTTCCCGAATATTTTCAGTAAGCCAACCACTTTTAGATTTCACTCGTCGTTTTCTTAACGGTGCATGGTTGTTCAAATTCGAATTAAAAAAACAATTGCCTGGTATCTGAAAGATTATCAAGATTGTCACTGCTTTCGATTGCATCTAATTGAAAAGCTTTTTAAGATCTGAACCGAGTTTTATGCTTTCAAAATAATTTTGCTTTTGGCAAGTTATAGTTTCACTGTACATTTGTTTAAGTACTCGAAGACTGATTTTTCTAAAAGTAAAGATAGACAGTTCATTACTAAATCCAGCTTGTAGAACACCGGCGTGTCGCACTGTTTTGCTGTAAGGGGTGCAAATGTAATCAAAAGTTTCGGAAATAAGTCAGGTAATTAAAGGTAATATATCGAGACACAAATAAAGCAAGAGGGATATAATCTTTTTTTGGCAAGAGCATTTACATTAAAGTCTTCTGGCATAATGATATCTTTACCTGCTTCATCAGCAACGGCATGCGTGTGATTGAGGTCTTCCCGCTAAGCTCTTCTTGTATTTGGTTGGTAAATAGAACATACGAGAAGATTTTCAGGGAGGAAATTGAAACTCAGTCCCAGTAGTTTCAGGTCTGTGATATCAGGAATTAATTTACCACTTATGCTTTGTTGCACGAAAGAGGCTGTTGTTCTCTGCTCAAACGATATCCTTTCCGAATCACCATCAAAGTCGACGCTTATCGTAATGAAAATATGAGCAAATCGCGGTGGAATCGCTGGCCGTTCACACGCGTCATTTGAAATGGCGGCAACGGCACGATAAAAATCTCAGCAAAAATCAGCCTCGTGAACGCGCCCCATCACTAGTCTTGGAGGAAAAGTTTTCAGTAAAATGTTTTGAGCATCTGGGGGACCTTGGATCCTCACCAAACCCATTACTGAGGATGGTAAAATTGATTGCGAAGTTGTTGCCACTGCAAACACACTGTTGCTATTGATAAGATATTGTTATTGTCTGGGATAGCAACCTAAAATTGTCTATTTTCAAGATTTTAGCCCTGAATGCAGCTTGTTGAAATCTTGGAAAACGGGGCTACGTTTAAACGTTTATACAAATGAAGTAATTATACGGTGAACCACCAGTGTCGCAACACATGTGCAATATCTACGGCACAACCAGCAGTCGCACGACGTAACCACCAAGGTCACAGTACAATCGGGTGAGAAAACTACGGCAAAACAAGAAAGTCACGGCACAACCGCGAAAAGAACTGCGGCGAAAGTGGATGAACGGCGGCGGAAGTTTGTATTGCAAGGCGGAATAAGATCAGAGAGAATATTATCGGAGGGTCCGAGGCCGATATTGGAAAATGTTTCTGACATAATCGACAAAGATTCTTTCAAAGAAAAAGGGATTGCATATTTGTTTTATTAATGTTACGAATATTAAAAAATCGGAGGAATGCTCCAAATTTATTTGGACTGAAATATGTTTAAGATCTCTTACAACGAGGCTTACAACGATGATTCTTTTCCGATAAAATTATAATTACGTCGTAAACTCCGCCAGACAAGCCATAGCAGAGCATCCAGATGGACTAGATTCCAGTGAGATTTGATTGAAACCCGAATTGTCGTTCAAGAACTTATGGAAAAACACGATCTAGATGGCTGTTCAGTCCTCGAAAGCCCATAAACTTCGAAGGCCAGAGTATGGTTAGTCTTTCCAACATCTTTGGAGGGCATTCCTCTATTTTATTCGTATCCGTATCCTTGATAAAACGAGTATTCAAGTGCTTCTTCCAAGAATCTTTGTCCGTTATGTTCGAATCTTTTTCCGCCGTCAGCCTCAACCGCGCCAGAAATTTTCTTTTTTGCCTTATTTTGTCTTGGAATTTAAACTTCCACCGTGGATTTTCCATACAGCTTTTTCTCGGTTTTGCTTTCGTTTTCTCGTAATCTTGCCGTACGGTGGGGGATTTTGCCGTGAATTTGTCGAGTGTGCCCTGACACTTGTAGACCACCGTATTATTATCCTATCTATGAAACGTGGATAATAAACTTGTCCTGAGAAAATTATTTCAATACTTTCGGTTTCTGAACAGATGAACAAGATTGAACGTAGACACTACTAATTTTGCACAATCATTGAGAAAGAAGATATTACTGTATAGATTGGTTATGAAAATTTCTACGAAGTTAAGTTTTCGATAAACTTTGGTTTTAGATTAGCCCGGAGACACCACTAATCACAGCTCTTAATATGTTTACTGAACATAAAGTATCAGCTTTACCCATTGTAGATGAGAAAGGTGAGTAAAATTTTGTTGTGAATGTAAACCTTATGAAATAAATGTTGACAGTGAAGATTGGAAAGGAACAGCAGTGAAAATAACTCTCATTGTAGAGTGAACTTTACACTCGTGATGCCAGCGAAGGACAGTGTGTTTTAATTCTCATCTAACTTTTTTTTTTTGTTTTTCTGTTTAAGGGGTTGTTGTTGATATTTATGCCAGGTTTGACGTGATTGTAAGTATTCTGCACGACTTAAGAGATTTGTGACTTCTCCAACTCTTGAGGGTAACCATGGAAATAGTGAAGTCTTCAGAAAGACTTGTTGTTTGCGACTGACTTTTTAACGGCCTTGGCGGCGGTCATCCTTCGACTTAGCCCTGCCGGGATTAAAATCGCGAATTTTAGGAAATCAGTCCAGTTCAATAATCACCACCTTCATTAGGACACCCCCTGTCGGGTAATATTAGTAAACATGACGTTGTAAAATGGCGAACTGAGTGTCCGCAGCTACAATAATAAGCATGTGTTTGATTGAAGTAAATAAGTACGTGCGAGAGACAACACAATGTGAAACGAAGCGATGCAAGTCAAGAATAATTCAAGCTTTTATGTATTGAATTATTGTGAGTTTGTATATCTGAGAATACTAAAACCGCACAAAATAGTTCAAAGTCTACCATTCAGACGATTCAAATGTTGACCGCCAGCTCCAACATTCTTCTTAAGGCTGCATTGCTCTCAGAATGCAGTACGATCACCAACCCATGAGTCGTTCAAGCTTAGTCACCCATATCTTTCTTAAGACAACGGTACTCTCGCAACATAGTAAGACTATTACGGCCCAGACCGTCGAAAATTCTCAAGACTTATAATAACTTGGATAGTGAAGCCCTTTGTATCTTTTGAAACGAGTAAGGGATGGCTTCTTCCTGGAAGGCTGAAATACACCGTGCAGTCGCCGTGGTCCCACGATCACGGGGACTACATGTGCGCGTGTTGGTCGCTCGACTAATGGAAGCACATTGGCCAGGACCTTATGAGTGGGAATGAACCAAAATGGCGGTGAGATAACGAACATACATGAGATGTTGCAATAGGAACAATAATTAATGATTGGATGAGGACATTGAGGGAAAGAAAACAAAAAACAAAGGAAGGAAGTAAACGGTGATGGATTTGTCAGATCAACGAATAAAAGTTAGAACAGGGTGATTTTCACAATTCCGTTCATTTTTTACTTTCGAATGACTACTTGACGTTTTGGTACGTTCTTGCGACTAGTCGGTTCTTCGTTGAGAAGAAAGACGCTCAGCTTCTGTTTCTCTCAGCGATTCTATTCCACGCGTTATGTTTCATTCATTTTTATGATTTCTATCCGATAGGATGTATAATATTGGATAGTTTCTGGACGATTTTATTAAAGCTTTTGCACGCAAACTAGTCCAGTAAGCCAATAAGGGCGGAGCGAATAAAGCCACAAAAACCTTGACCAGCCGACAACTTCAAAAACTATAAAAGAAAGCAAATAATGAAAACCAAGGACATCTTTACTTGGTCTGAAGATGATTTTGTAATAAAATCGAAATATCACCATTTCACAGTTTTCATCTTTTGTTAACTTAAATCTTAAGTTGAAAGATGTCCTTGGTTTTCGGAATTTGCTTTCTTTTATATTTTTTGAATGAAGTCACCAAGGTCAAAATTTGAACTTGTCAAACTACCAAAGCGACCAACTTGGTAACCGTTCAAAGCAATCGCTTTACTCGGGCGACCACGTCTACTGCAGAGTATGTTTCAGCCTTAAAGAGTTACCACTCAAAACGTCAGTAATTTAAATTTTCGGTTGTCGTTTATTTTAGAACTTGGCCGCAGAAAAAAGCTATAACAATTTGGACGTCCCAGTCATCGAAGCCTTGAAGCATAGAGCCGAGGTTTGTAAATGCAGTCATATAATAAAAGTTAAAGCACGTTTAATTAGCTACATACGGTCCAAAATCTCATGTATAAGTCTTCAGAGGAAGCTTTCATCTCTGGCGATTTTCACCAAGTTTCTGCACCAATTTCGTCTTGAAATAACGCTTTTTTTGAATTTTGATGAAATTTTGAATCGGAAAACTGCCTTTTTGTACGGATTTCTTGTTGCGGAAAATTCTGTAACTTTTCTTTTCGCCGATTTTTCAAATTCACCCAGACAAGAGTTAAGTGTTGTTTAACTAAACTAGCTTTTAATAAAACTGTTACTTTACCTTGCACTTTTCGCGCGTGACCGACGTAGAACGTCGCTGAACTGACTAACCTTACGGCATAGGTTGAATCCTCTGATACCATGATTACTATCGGAAATAATACTGATTTGGGAAAAACACATATCCTTCATCATCTCATGCACGTACCTGCTTTAGCTTTCTGTTCATGAGACATGCATGAGGGAAAATTGGTTTGGTATTGGAGTGCTGATGAGAGATGATCTAATTACCCATGGCACGTGAAATTAAGCAAAGGAATTTAATAGGTGTCAGTAGAAACTTAGTATTAAGATAATGAAATCGCTGCAATGAACAGGGGAAAAATACAAAACAGCTTTGGATGACAAGGGCTGTTGCTTTGCGCACGGACAGCATGTCCGGTGGATAATGTTCAAGCGAGCGCTCAACCTATTTGTGTTTTCAACAACTTGATATAAATTTCTTCCGTCGAACATCACCAGAGGGTGGAGTACTTACCGTCGTTCAGAGGATGAACAACGCTGCTGAATTGCTGGAGTTTCTCCATTGGATAATAAAGTATCGGACTTCGTAAATGGGCAAATTCCAGAAACGTTTTATTAAAGCCACCATAACCAAAGGACTAAGGCCAAGGTCTAAAAGTACAGTTCTTGAACTTCTTGGATTTATGTCAAACAACTGGGTAAACCGGTATGCTTTAAGTCCATCGAAGTCCCTTGTTGTGGACATTTCCATGGACCAGAGGATTGATGAAGATAAATACCCGAAAAGACAAAGAAATAACTGGAAACAATCCCGTGCACAGCGGGTTTTACTTTAGGTATCAACAACCTGTTTAAACGAAGTGCAACTTTAAGACCACCAAGTGAGAAGTACAATTGGAAAAACAGGACAGACTTCAAGCCTACAACTAATACAGGGTCTTGGTCCGAACATTCATAAGTTTAATTGTGAGAATGGATCTGTAAGCATTTATTAAGCCGTTAAGAGTAACTATCGCCAAAAGTTTTGTTTTAAACAGAACTGGGAAAAAGAAAATTATAAACGTTGTAGCATACGTGGCCATGCACTTATAAGCAATTTTGTATCAATTGTATATCTTTATCTAAGATATTATTTTGTCTTCAGGGATTTGAAGGCGTCCACCGGTGTCGATTGAATGAACCACTGCATGCCATTGTGGACAGGATTGTCAAGGCAGGAGTGAGTAAACGCACAAATTTAACGCGTGCTACTTTCAGTTTTGTGAGAGATACTGAACACACAGAATAAGAAGTAACCAGAGGGGCCACTCGCGTCGGAACCTTTGAAGTTTTTGTCCACACTTTTTCGAAACCGTCCCCAGACCCTGATAATACATGTATTTTTGGTAACTATAAGTTATAAAAAGATTCCCAATTGTTAAATTTAGACGTATATCTCCTATATGAGTAGGCCATTCGAGCGGCCCACACAATCAGTATAGTTTCTTTTCTTTCTTTGATGAATTATTTTTCTGTCAGCTTAATCTAAGGCTTGGAAATTGAAGTCTGTGCGCTAGTATAAGGTTCAGTAATCAACAATCAAGTTCCTGAAGCAATATTAAGCGTTTTTGAAACAAATTAATGTCACAACAAATAACGACCATACAGAGTCACACATTACCCTGGTACAGTCACAGTTATGTAACAACAGGCATTTCTTATGTGATGTATGAAATAACTTCGATTTGTGTTAGACTTAAAATATGGATTGATTTGTTTACAACGTTCGCTATTGTTCGTTGCTGTGGAAACTAATACGTCTAAATACGTATAAATAATACTATACGGTCTAAATTTAACAGCTGGGAATCTTTTTATAACTTATAGTTACCAGAAATATTATCATTTACCTTTCCTCTTCAACCAGTCTTCGTAGAATGAAAATCGGTCAAATACGTTTCAAGATATCGCCATTTTACTGAGCCAACACCGCATTTCGTACATTAAATCCTTGTTGAGCTGGCTGCAGTTTACTGGCTGCGACGACTTTGGCCGAGCGAAGAGTATGGGAACGGCTCCAAAAAAGTGAGGACACGTCACACCCTCGAGTGACCCTTCTGGTTATTACTTATTCTGAGACTGAACATACGGTTCAGAGTTTGAATATTTTGTGCACGAGAACATTCTTCAAGTGCAAGCCGCCTCCATTCTCAGGGGCGCAACTAGAAATTTCGAAGGGCAGAGGTCTGATGGTTGTATCACGGCACCTTCGGGGCGATTTTCTTGGTTGCGAGTGAAGTAGATCTACGTGGCTTTGGGAAATGAGCACAAAAAGCTGTCACTAAAATGGCACATATCAGATTTTCCACAGAGGTAGGAGTCTCGACACCCCCCCTCAAACCCCACCCCCTCTAGTTGCGCCCCAGATTCTTAAACAAGTTTACGACAAGGTAGCTAAGCTTAAGGAATCAAAATGGACTACTTGTAAAACGCTAAAAGTGAAGCTACTGCCCAAACTTAAGTCTGGTTTCCATTAGGCGAAATTTTCCCCGCGGACAATACTTTTTTTTTTCCCCCTAAGTAGTTGTACTTAAAAGCTCATAAGGCAGAGAATATTTCGTCCGCGTGGAAAATTCCGCTTTCTCCTAGTCAAATCTATAAGAGATAATGAGGTTTCAAGCGAAGGCCCTTTGCCAGAATGAAACGTGAAATAATTTAGGTGGCTTGCACGTGACGTCATGGCGGCCATGTTGGTGGAACGTTGACAAAAGAACGTCATTAACTTCTGTTGTATGTGACACCAACATGGCCGCCCTATCAAGGGATTGATTGTAATCGATCAATAAAATCTAGGTGGTGTTTTCATAGGTAATAAAGTCATGTGATGCAATAATAACCAGAAGGATTAAAAAGTTAATTACAAAATAAGCAATCAGATGTAAATTGTGAAAGGTCGTTTGTTATTTTACACGTCGATCAACAAACCGGAAATTAGAGGAACAGACAGAGAACTCAAGGGAATGGTAATGCATCAAGGTTATAATAAAGAAAACAAAAAAGCCAAGAAGCCGAAAAATTGCTTGGCAATATTTTTATCGCCTATGCCAGATATATTCATGGACTGGTAAAGGAATAAATAATGTGTAAGTTACGTCATTTATTCCTTTACTAGTTGCACGATTTTGTCGTCATTTGCATGTCATTTATTTATTCCTTTATAAGTTAGTAAGGGTTGATCAGTGGTCACGAGTGAGATAAAGGATTTAACATTTGAGCGAAGGTTATCTCATGACTCACTCGCGATGAAATCTTTTATTTTTTTATAGTTCGAGGTCGAAGAATCATAGTTTGTTAAAAATTAAGATAATCACTCATTATCTTGCGATAAGCGGTTTATCACACTGTTTTCAAAGGAGAGCAGTCTGATAAGTAGTTATCACTCTCTTTTGAAAGGTTGTCGCACTCCTGGATACCAATGGTGGGATAAAGAATTTAACGTTCCTGTTGAAATAATGTATTGTGGGTGTGTCATAAGATAAATAATATTTATTTACCATTTACTCTCTCCTATTTTGGTTTTATGTAGCATGGGCGGATGAAAATATTGCCTTACATTTTTTATTCCCTTATGTTTTTCTATTTCTTTATTTTCACTTTTAAACATTACCAATCCCTTGGGTCTTCTCTCTATTCCTCCCATTATTGGTTGGTTGTTCGACATTTTACTTCTCATTTCTTAGTTTGTGATTGACTTTTTAATCTCAGCTTTTGTATTATTTCACATTTGGCTTCATCAAAAGGCCTTCACTCGAAGCGAGAGTATCTCGTCTCCGACGTTTCTACAGTACCCCCATCCTTTTGGCTTTTTAAACGTCGTTCAACGCCGTGTACGCAGCGCCCTACCTTTACAAAGTGGAACACAATTGTTTGACGCACGCAACACTGACCTAATTCATCCTGCGCTCTTCAGGATGCATACCCGACATTTGTGTTGGATACCCGTGACAAATTATTTTGTAAACTCAGGTTTTTCAAACCTATTTGAAAAGCGAACTCTCGGGTTAAAAGTACTTTATAGTTTGGATTTAATATTGACTGATTTGGTCATATTGATGCGAATTCATAATATACTCTAAGGTTCAGAGGCCGTCCTTTTTTAAGCTGGAGTTTGAAACAAGCAAATATTGCTCTTGTCAACCGCGATTTTTTGATGTAGGCTATTCCGTAGTCAAGCTGATATCATCTTAATATCTTAACGGTACCCACCCTTTAAGTTCCCCGTCCTTGTTAAGTGACATGGAAGAATAAACAAATAAAAAATCATGATTGGGCTGGAATTACCGTACATGCTCAGAACTCTCAGATTCTCAGTGACTTAGACGTTGCCTAGGTAACGGACCCTTAGAAGAGTTTCATTACTTACCTGGTGAGTGATATGGCAAAAGAAGTTAAGTTGTATTTTCTTTATTTTGACTGTCGTTGATTTAGTCTCAGAAAATCATTTAGGATCCTCTATACTTTACCAAATAAACTGTTATTTTCTGTTCCTCAGGTCCATCGACTTGTAGTGGTCCATAAAGATGATCGTATTGCGGGAGTTCTGTCATTGTCTGACCTACTTCAGGTCCTCGTTCTCCATCCTCCAGGTAAAACGGAAATAGGAATAAGTCCAAAAAATGAATCAAAGAACAGAAAAATAGAGATATTATTTATATTATTTGTGTTCTCCTCGTGAATTATTAATTGTTCTAAACCGTTGTTTTAAGAATATTGGCAGGGATCAAACTATTCTCGTACATTTTAATTGTGTGTGAAGGTAATTTAACACACTAGGCTTCCTTAGGTCATCAGCCAATTAAGAAAAACTCGTTACGTTATTTTAATTTAGAACTATTTCTCATTAAAAATAGATGAACCATTTCATGAAGTGAAAACTATTTCATAAATTATTTTGTTTCAAACACTAGGGGTAATCAACGCTGTCTCCGACGAGTTTACTGACCACTGATGTGGATGATACGTACGTTGGACTAAAAACATATGTATTATCTCCCTGTCTGTATGGCCTTCTGTGCATCTTGTTTGACCGTCTTTCATCTGTCTGATTGTCTATGAGTCATTCCATTTGTACATCCGTCCGTCTGTCCTGCCCTTAGTATCGTTGGTCCTTCTGTCCCCACTTTCGTCTCCCTGTCCGTCCGTGCGTCAGTTGATCCCTCCGTCTGTGTATTCGTCTGCTTATGTCCTTTGTTGATAAGTCTCTCTGAGATTGTTTTGGTTAACTCTGTTTTTATTGTGCATGCACTGCGCTCTTTAAACGACACAAATAATGAGTTTTGATGCAACGCTTTCTTCCTTATAGTGTACATCTGGCAGTGGACATACTACTTCTCGAGTTATACTATAAAGGGTCAACGAAAAACACGTTTGCTAACTATCAGGAATATACCAAAAGCCTTTTTGACCCAAGATGAGTCGCCCAGAATTTTGTTTTAGTTGTCGTGTGTTTACCAGCACTTGCCTAAAGCTGTAAGCTGGGTAACAGAACAGTAATGGCGCCGATGTGGCTCCTTTGTGCGATTTTTATACACTTCTGATTTTTTGTAGATTTGTTGATACTTCGATAGATCATTCTGCAATATATTGCAAAGGAACGCTTACTGGGTTTCCTCTCTTAAACATATTGTGTCAAGATATACTGTAAGTGACTGCAGTGAACTAAAAACAACCGTTTTTGTCATTAATCAAAGTATGACTTCTAAACATAAGTTGACTTATTCTGCTCGATAATGGGCATGCCATGGCATAAACAGAGTTTCATGCAAAGGGAATTAAAGTATCTATAAAGTAGTAACTAAAGTTATGAAGAGTGGCGTTCATAGTTCTTCCATATCTCACTTGTTCTTGAAGTATTCAGATTTGTTTGATGTGAGACAGAGCTCGTCTATTACTTCTTAAACACAGTAATTCATGAGATTTAGGGAACTGTATTTGACACGTGCCCGTAGGTTGATACGCCAGTGACTCTTATACTAAAACAAATGGGTATAGATATCAAACTCCAGCGGTCCACGGATAATGATATCAAACTTACGGCCAAGAACCATCATAGAATATCCGTTCGGCGTTTGAAGTGGAAATTACCGCTAAAAATACCGGCAAATCAAAGAATGAAACCAGTACTTTGTTGTCTAGTAACGGTATGAACGAGTGACTTCAAAAACGAAGCAACTCACATCGGTTAATTCTAGGCGCTCGTTTTCAGCTCCAGACTTTCAAATTTCCTTGCTTAACCCACCTTCAACTTGTTTGAGGATACATCCTGTCGAATGCAGGCCGAAATTTTAATTTTATTTTCTTGAAAAAAGTATATATGATCCCAGACATACCTAGTAAGTATGACTAAATTTTCCTGGTTTAAATCCGGGTTAATTTTCTTAATATTCTCTCAAACTTCGAGTAACATCGTGATAGTTTGAAAAACGATGTGGAGTCCTCGTCATTCGTGTTACACCGGGATTTCCAAACACTAGAAAACCAATGAAAGTAGCCTCTTGCTTTCATTACGTTTTCTCGAGTTTGAAAATCCCGATAAAACACTCGTACTTGTTCTTGAAATATCAATTTCCGTTGGCGAATCACGAAGATCTCAGAAATTGAATTAAATCTCTTGAAACCCTGGCAAGATTTGAGTAAATATTTCCTCACTTGTTATGAAGGAAATTAAGGCAATGAACCAGATGAGACAACAGTATGTTTTAGTTTTGGAGACATAAGGGGTTTCAGACTGACGCATTACTCTGGAAACACATTTTGACATGAAGTTGTTTGGTGTTACAGTATGCATTTACATGAATGCTTTGAGTGATTTCGTGTGAAGTACCAAAGATAGACATGATTTGCCGATATCAAACAAACTTAAATGTCTCAAAATCGAGCTGAGTGATGGAAGAGCTGTAAGAGTCATTATTTATCAGTTCAAGAATTTTTGAAATAAAATAAACTTAATTTTGACTTGTATCCACACTTTGAAGCTGACTTTACTTGAAGGACGACGCATTTAACTCGGTAAAACTGACAAGCACTGTCGAAAGTCAACTGCCTTAAACTTTAATCGAAGTTGCACTGTACCCAGCTGGAGTACATATTTCATCAGGGTTTCCATTTTCACGGAACTTCTAGTTACAGCAGTTCTATGGCGTTCTCATGTACGGAAAACGATAATGGAGTGGTATGAACTTTGTTTTACATGCCCAGAACTGCGGGTACGTGAGTATTTCAATTTGTTGAAGGTTGGTTAAAGTGAACAAAAATTAAGTTGAATTCCAAACTTAAAAGGACTAGCTATATAGTAACCTTCCTTAGAACACAAACTTTGAGTTGATGACCACTTCTCCATTGCAATACAGGGTAGTTTTAAATCATTTTATCGAGAATTTCATTAAACTACGTGAATGCAAATTATAGTTTTCTCATCTTTATTGTCAAATATTCAGTTTGCTACTTTAACTATATTTTTCAACATGGTTTATGATGGATGTTAGCCCTGATTTCTACTAGGCGGAAATTTCTGCGCGTACAAATTTTTTTCTTTGTATTTTTTCTTTCTAATTAGTTCCGCTGGAAAGCTGATAAGACAAAGAGAAACTTTTCCCCTAGTTCAAATTAAACATTAAGGTTGATCACATAATAAAAACAAAGCTCTTGTTTTTAATTAAAGAATGACAAAAAAACGATCTTGTCAAATTGTTCATATCGAAAATCTTAACACTTGAAGGTTAATGATCTTGGGATACTTTCTTTGACCTCGGCTATTGACAACGAAATGTATTCACAGCATCATATGAAATTTCTGCTACCAAAGTTCTTTTCATTAAACTTTTCAGTGATGTTAAAGAAGCAATTTTTTTCAATTTACGAGGGGAATTAATTTTACTGCGGGAAATTGCAAGAAATTTTGGGATGAGGGGCAAGGTTCACTGCATAGAGATTTTGTTTTTCTGTTTGAACGTCAAAGTGCAGTACTACTTTCTCAATGAATGTCGACGTCATTGGCTACTGTTAGCTTTAAATTAAAGTAAAACTAAAACAGAGTAAACTTACAAGGAGAGTAAAGTAAAAAGTAAAAGAAAAAGTGAGATTAAAAGTAAAAATGTCAGTTGAAAGAGTATAAAGTAAAGTAAAGAGAAAGCAAGAAAAGTAAAAAGTCATTAGAAGTAGGTAAAAGAGTATTAAAAAGGAAAAAAAACTGAAGAGGAAAGTAGTTAAGCAAAAAGAAAAAGGAGAGAAGGGAAGTCAAAACTAAAATGTCTTCATACTGAACAACCGTATCGGGTATAACTTAGTTGTTCTCGTTAGAGGTCCAGTCAGGACCATCCCTGATTGTTACTACACGAGGGAGCTGGAGTGTGGAAGATTCTTTTATCATATGTAGCCAAGGTAACTTTTGTCAGGAGACGGCACAGAGGCACAATCGAAACCTTGTTATTGAGGTGAGAGACGTGCATCACCACTGCTCTACGCACGAGGATGAACACAGAACAGAAAAAAATACATTCTATGAAATTTTGTCGAGTGTTGAAAAAGCCTTTCAACTGTCAAGTGATTTTGTTTAACAAACTGGGAGGTATAAGTAATTTCCCGGTCAGTCAAAATACTGTGTAAACCAAATGACGGTTTGTTTCCTGTACATATTAACAAGTCGAAATGTCTTAGAAACAAACAAGATCTGGGAAAACTGTGGAAAGTTCTTCATTTCAACAGTTCTTGCAATAAGCCAAACTTAATTTTCGCTTCACAGACACTTCAAACACGTGCTCTTGGACTGTATAGTTGTTATTTTAGAATGGTGTGTTAGTTCAAAGAAAAGGCCCTTTCCACGATAACAAATAGGTCTGCCAGACGTGCACTTGGGCCTGGTCTTCACTGCCATTCCATTGACAGGGGCTGCATGGTTCAATATCTTGAAGATACAAATATTAGCAAGGAAACGCCCCTAAATGTTTCACCTACATACAGTACTTTTTCATATACATTAAAAAATAACATCGAGGAGTTTAACACTAATTTAGGGTTGGTTTGCATTCATCGGGAAATAATTACCGAAGACAAAATTCTTGCTCTCCTTCGGTTCTGCCTCGGAGCACTTCATCGGGTCTTAATGTGCTTATGAAACGAAAAAAATCGGTGTTCCATATTTCTTTCTCAAAAAAGGTACATGTATTGAGAGGGATCTCACCATTTTTTTATCGGCTAAATAAGAGCACATTCAGTGAGTTACCACGATATCATGATACTTGGCCTTAAGCTGCCAAGTATGAATGATCACTTGTGATTTTTAAACGAAATGAATAACTGACAAGTATTGCTGTTTCTCGTTTCGCGAATCTCGTAGCAAACACATGCCACAGAAAAAGTCGGGAATAGTCGCTCAGCGATCAAGAAAATTATATTTTGTGAGGTTGAAAAAGGTTTGGGCAGCGAGTAAAAACTATATACAGCACCATTGCGAAAGCTCCAGCGAACATTTGATAAATATAATATTCACCATATATTTTGTTTCAAGAATTCAATTTCACGGCCTCTCCCGTAAGAGGGCTTTAGTGGATGGGTTCTAATCATAATCGCTTGAGAGCACGTCTCAACCTTCAATATTTTGTTTTATTTACTCCCCGAAAAACACGGGCCTTTGGAACGTAATTAGGCATAAAAATATCGCGCGCCAGACGGTGTAGCACATTTGGAATCCGTAGACTTTCGGTAGCATATTCATTTCGTCAGTAAAATCATTTCCTCAGTCTTTATGGTCACGGCCCTTCAGTATAGTCAGAGCCGAATTCCCGAGACAAGTGCTGGGTAAAGTTTCTATCATAGCAACTTCATTTGAGATTAAACCACTAAATATAACCCAAACCCTAACCAAAAGCAAATTCTAAAAAAAATAACTAAATTAATCATATAAATAATCAGAAACTTAAACCTTACTCTTTAAAGAAGCTTAAGAAAAAATTACAACGGAAAAATGTAAACGAAGATAAATTGTTCTAACACATGGGCTCGATCCACACAGTCTCGGTTCGTACGACATTGAGCTTTCCACAAGACCAAGCTGTCAACCAGTAAATTTTAAGTACAAATATATTATAAATATATTTATAAAATTCACTAACAATTCATGAGGAAAAGACAAAAGAAAATCATAAGCGTGTCGGATTTATATATGTGATAAAGATACATGTGCCTTTATATGTGAAGAACAAGTTCAATTTTTTCGGCTTACGAATGATAAATTTCCAAACTTTCTTCATGAATTAGCGTATTAAGAGGTAAATTTCATAAGACATTTAAAAAACTCGCAGTTCGTGCTTTATCGAGTCTAAAATACTTGGCTATCGCCTCGTGTTTTAAATCCCGATAAAGCACTCCTGCTCGGTTTTTAAATATCATATATATATATATATATATATATATATATAAAGAATACTAATGCCAAGTAGACTCTCGAACTTTTTATTATTCTATTTATTTTATATTTTACTTGTAGACATAAATAGGACTTAACAATTTGTTTACTGGAATCTTGACAAAGGGGCTTCCCCCGAAACGTAGATGTAAGATGTTTTAATAAAGTTCGTCTTTATGAAAGTTATATAAATGTGTTCGAACTTTTGGTGGTGGAGGATTTCGGGTGGTAGTATTATATATATATATATATATATATAGTTAATATGTCTAAAGCTCCTCGCATCAGTTGTAAATATGTTCATCAGAATGTGTAGTTCTGCACGTGCATGTCGACGTTTAACTAATGTGTTGTTTAAATTTGTTCACGATGCCATAGTTACGCGTCCTGTAAATCTATAGCACATGTTTAATTACAAAGACACCCTAAAATCACGTGAGCTCAATGGTTTCGATTCAGGCTTCCTGGCCGGTAATTTCTTTTCGTAACTAGTTCAGTATCGACTACAATTACCAAGGCCAAATGATATAATAAATCTTTCATAAATAGTTTGTTTATTCGACACTGGATGAAGTGGTGTTAATACACCTTTTGCTGTTCGTTACCTGAAAATATACTATCATTCACGCTAATTTCAAACTCATTAACGCAAAAATACATTCATCTTATTCAATCGACATTCATTAGTGCAGATACGTAACCATTTGCATAGAAGGACATTCCATAGCGACAATAGACGACCATTCTACTATACATTAGGGCTAATAAAATTTAAATTACGCAAGAGAAATATCTTGCCTAATTGAAATTTTATTATCCCTAATGTAGAGTAGAATGGTGTTAATGGTCGTCCGTTGGCGCTATAGAATGGCCTTCCATGCAAATGGTCGCCTATCTACGCTAGTGAATGTCGGTAAAATGAATGTATTTTTGCGTTAATGAGTTTGAAGTTAGCGTTAATGATAGAATATTTTCAGGTAATGAACAGCAAAAGGTGTAGTTGATATTACATAAAACAATTTTCACGAACATGGTTTGCCCCTGTTTCGGCGACGGTCCACCAACGTTCATGTAAGCAAAATTTAGTCTGCGAAGGTAGTATAATTTTCCTAGCCAGACAATGCAAAATGAAAATTCACCTAAAATCCAAGACTACGCCATATCTTACACGTGAACAAATTACAGACGAGATACAAAAAAAATTGTGTATGTGCTCTTAACTGCGAATTATTTTGCTCTTTTTAAAAGGTTCAATTGAAATGTCCACTTTTGTGACGAATCTGAGGTGTTGCATACTGCCATGATGGCTTTATTCTTCGAGGATTGCGACAAACAGGAACCAGTAGCTGGGTTATACAAAACCTGACTCTGCTAAAATAGAAGATAATGCAATAAAACTAATTGAAACAAAACGAAATGAAATATAAAAATGAATGTAAAGGTGACGATGATCACAGTAGAAATGAAATGGAATACATTACTATTGAACATAATACAGTACAATGCAACGCAATACAACAACACAGCACGAAACACAACACCAAACAAGACTCTTCACGACACAGTGCGATACGATACGTAGATAAACGGCACGATACTGTACGATGCAGTTTAACACAATGAAATGAAATGTTAGCTAATCAATTTAGGATACGGAAATTATCTATCATTCCTAAAATACGAGCGTTCTAGTGGTCAGTTTACACGATTCCACTACTAAACTCCGAAACTACCAACAAATACTAGCGTCGGGAATTTACAGCGTCAGGTATCTTAAGATAAATGAGATTTCTGAGCAAACCAAGAGAGCCTAACTAGTTATGTCCACAGTCAACATCATAGTTTACCAAAGGGTATGAACTCAGGTGCGTCTCGAGCTTATGGTATAATTGTAAACTAACACTTTTGTAATAATTTATAACACTCTTGTAGTAGGTTATAATGTTCGTGTGCACGCCAATCGTGGAAATCAGTTTCATACTGACGATGTTAGCGTTGGTAAATAAAGTTCTTTCTTTCTATCTATCTATCTATCTATCTATCTATCTATCTATCTATCTATCTATCTATCTATCTATCTATCTATCTATCTATCTATCTATCTATCTATCTATCTATCTATCTATCTATCTATCTATCCGATCCATATATTGCAAACAAGTTTTAAATGAGATCCTCGGCTACAGCTTAAGCCATAATTTCTAACTCGCAGTAAAATTAAAAGGAATCCAAATTTCTTGAAGTCCAGATCTATACGAATAACTTGTATTCTAGGTAAATTGATTTTTAAAACGGGCCAATCAAATCAAAGAATCAATCAGTCCAATCCTTGGCCATTTTGCCGACATTCCACATAGGTGGCAACGCGGCCCGTTATCAAGGTTGTTAGACTTTTTAAAAAGTGCATCGAACTCGCCATACACTTATTCAAATTTCATAACTCGGTCGGTTGAAATGCCTTCCACAAGTCCCGAAAATTACATGTTACACAGCACACCAGATTTTTCATTCTTGCTATCATCGCTCAAAGATAACGACAACTTCCAGAGAAGTAATGACCGCTTGTAAGAACCACTGTCCTAACAAACTACGTTAATCTATTTAAATTACCTAATATACTTTATTTATATTTTACTTTTAAATATACTTTGTCGTTTTCATCACAAGTTCGAGCATCTCCCATGAGCAGTGATTATCCCTGTGTTAATGGATACTTTACAATACTTAGCTCACAGAATGTTTTGAGGTCTATTATATGAGAGCGTCAACATACTTTTAAGAATTTCCATTCCTGGCCGCCACCTTCTTCATGGCACTTCATTAACCTTGGGCTGTGCGGTTTCAGAACATCCAGACAAAGTTTAGCACGTAATTTGAGTTGATCTTTATCATCCAAAAACCAGACATTCTGGTAATAAATAAAATGTTGACTTTAGGAATTTAGTACCGAGATTTGATTGAAAATTGGTGAGTTTTTAAAGGAAAGTCTTTCATGACAGTGAAACCACTTAATGTTACGGTTACGGTAAGTGTTTATTTTTGAAACGAGTAAACATTCGCGGGATAAGAATATAACCGAAAAGCCTTTAAACGAGATAGAAGGAAGAGAACACTTCATGATTAGCCTACACTACTAAACTCAACTTTAAAAAATTGAGTTGACTTGAGCTGGATTTGAACTCCCATCCTCGGATTTCCGGATCACTGCTCTACCAATTGAGCTACCGAGTCAGGAGGATGATCTTGAGATAGAGGGACCAGTTGGCTAAGTGTATGCAAGAAGGTGAAATGCTAGCCTGCGAAGCAGGCGCTCTGGTTAGTCCCACTCACACCCGGAGCACCTGCCTTGCAGGCTAGTGAAATGAAATGCAATTCCCTGGATCAGTTGAAATGTCCAGGTGATCGGAGATTCTGACGTGAAAATGTTGGCATGTTTCACCAAAAGAACAAATCCCGAAAGCATATTAAAAAAAGGTGATGCGTAGACAGCGCTGAATAGCGTATAAAGTTCAAAGGTTGGCAACTGCCGATCAATTACGACAGTTACCAACCTTTGAGATTTTTACGTTAAATTCTCAATAGAGCCAGGTGAATCATCAGACCTTTCATGATCAGTGGCGTGGCCAATGCGGTGCCTAGGGGGTGTGTGTTACAAATTTCATTAGACTTACAAAGTTGATGCCTGAAATATTACATAAAACATCCTAGATTGCCTCGAATCAGTATCTGGGAGCCTAAAATTCAAAATTTAACCAGTAGGTTTACTCCCAAAATTCTTCGTAACCATTGGTTTGAGTTCCCAGAAGGCACCCCCAGAAATATAAGTCTGGCCACGCTACTGCTCATGATCCAATGTTTCCGTGGTCTGGTCTAGTGTCTTCATCAGGGGTGATCGTTCTGAGGTCCCTATTTATCCTCACAGAACCACAGATGCCGTTATCTTTTAATGTAATGTAAATAGGCTTCGTACTGAACACATCAAACTTATTTCATCTTGTTTGTCGAACTTTCGTGTCGTTTTCAAACCCAACTGAAGCTTAGCTAATTTCTTTTCCTTCAAGAACCGAACTCACTAGTTTCTGAGGTCGCGGGCTGTTTATATATTCAAGCGTCAATGCCGCGGAGCCTTGTACTTAGGGCAAACACGCCGCCTTTTGCACACTCTAATCTCAGGGCATATAGGAGTCTCGACTGTGACAAGAAGGAAGAAGTTGTCTCACCCATCTCGTTCAACCGTTCTTCATCAGTGCACCAAAACCGGTCAATCTATTTTTTTTGATGACTTTTACCGTCTTGTAACTCAACATTTGAATTACTCATGAGAGAAAGTCTTCTTATTTTTGAATTTAAGCCTTGCCTCAACTAAAACATTGGTTTCATTCCGCTTTGTATGTCTTGAGGTTTCTGTTTTCTGTCACCCTTTCCTTTCCTTTCGTTGGCTTATTACTAAGTAACAGATGTAAATATATTCAAATATCAGCTTGGTACTTCTTGAACGTCGCTTTGATAATGTTGTGTGATGTCAACAAAACATCAATGTCAATAAAGTTCCTACAAAACCTTTCTTTGGCTTACCTATGACTTGTTTTATAAAAAAAGATGACTCTTTATCTTCGTAATTTGAACTGGGCTCTTTATTTTCAAGTTGCGCCAAAGATTTCCAGCTGGACTCTTATTTTCATCTTGCGCCTTCAATATCCACCAGATAAATCATTGGTCACCATTTGGACGATCGTTGGAAGAAATATGCCCCAACCTCAATAAATGTTTTGGGGCAATTTTTACTTTCAAACTACCGAAGACTCTTTTAATTGATTCTGTAATTCCGTGAATATACGGAACAATTGCAAAATTGAGCCAATTAAACCTGTACCAATTAAAAGAAGCTTAGGTAGTTTCAACGAAAAAGCGGCCAAAAAGCCTTTATTGACGTTGGAGAATATTTTTCAAAACCCAAAGATCATATTGCGAAGGAACAGAGAAAGGAAGTGATTTTTTTCCATTCCGTGTAATGTCAGTGATCAGGAGTACAACGGCTGAAGAAACGTCACTTAGGAACACGTTTAAAAGGACATCAAAGAGCTGTTTTGTTTTTCTCTTGAGATAAGAAAAGTCGGCTTTGTCGGAGCACGTGTGCCATACCAATCATGCACACACGCCACGTGGGACCATTCCTGTTATTATTACCACCATCAATGGACGATACCATCAAAGACGGTGTCTCGGGGTGTGATGTATCAATAGTGCACCCGCTACCCACTGAACCGCGATGATGGTGGTTTATCGCTGGAAACCTATTTACACTGTATTAAAATATAACGGCATCAGTGGTTCCTTGAGGATAAAGAGGGACCTCATCCTCAACACGATCACCCCTGATGAAGACACTAGACCAGATAACGGAAACATTGGATCACGAACGCTCTGATTATTCACCTAGCTTTATTGGGAATTTAACGTAAGAGGTTCAAGAGTTGGTAAATGCCTTAACTGTTCGTAATAACCAAAAGATTCAAAGGAGGTGTGGTGTATCAATAGCACCTAGTTACTTCTCCTTAATAGATAACATCATCGGTGGTTCTGTGAGAATAAATAAGGACCTCATCCTCAGAACGATCGCCCCTGATGAAGACATCCGGCCAAAGTATCGAAACAGTGCGTTATTGACGGTAGTTTTGTAAATTACGTTCAAAACGTTTCAAGCCAGAGTAGCCTCAAACCGTGACTGTTTCACCAATACAAAATGGGTCGCAACGTTGACAACTTAACACATATATGTGACGTGTGATCTTAGTTTCATGGTTATATGACCTTTAAACCAGAAAAAGTTGGAGAAGTGGTGGACAGGTCGAACAATAACTTGGAGTTTAATGTGCGGATAGGCCGATAAAACAAACTGGAATACTTTCGCCAAATTAGAAAACATGATTACCAGTAAATGGCAAGACAAACGCAAGGTGGTATTTTGCGGCCGTATAAGAGTCTTAATTGGGGGTCAAAGCAGCTCCAAATATGAAATCAGTTCTAAAACAAAACTTCTTAACGACAGTAAAACATGCTCCACACCTACCTTTAAGCGATCTTCCCTGCAGTCACGAAGTACTAGTCTTATGCCTTTTTCCACCGAATGAGCAGGAACATCCAAACAAAAGCCAAGTGAATTGCGAAGCTTGAAGTTAAAGAAAGAAGGAACATGAAATTAGTCTAACAAGTCTGGAAGTTGGTAGCAAAATTTTAAGTTAGTTCTGGCTTGAGCTCATGCATTAACTGCTGTTAAACGGTAATATTAAGTTTATGACTTATTTGGAAATAAAACGTTCACTACATCAGCCTCAAGCTGTCGAATACCTGCTCAGAATTAAGCTAGCGACCTTTTGAAAAACTGGACTACTAGCTGCATGAAATCACACCAAAATTTGTAACAACAAAAATCCCAACGACTGAGGAAAAATTATTCAATCATAATGATACAATGTAGAAAACGAGCTACATTTACTTGCGGCAACGGACTGGTTGATCTTATCAGGGCACTGACTAGTTCGCCTTGACCTCGTTTCACTGTCGACTTTTTTCCCTTGGACTTGAGTGTCCTTTCCTCTCTGTGGTTTCTTTAAGTAGAAACTTAATTCCATTCCTTCACTGAGGACTTATCTTCCATACCATGAGTTTTAGAAAAAGAAATATATTTAGTAATTTAAATACCTTTCCTTCCTGCAATATTTTCCTCTGCCGCACGGAGGGTCGTTGCCATAACAAACTACTTCCTTTGCGCTCGGAGGGTATATGTATTTCTGGGTAGACATTATATAAGTACCATTTAAAAGACCTACACTTTAGCCTTTGGCGTAGTTCGAGTCTGTGAGTAACGTCTCCGAAATCTTTGCTTATTAGTTCTTTCCTTACGTTATAGAAATGTTTCTTATAATCGTCCATCCAAACTTCAGCCACTCTCATGGAGTTACGCGACATGGTATCACCTTTACCATCTGTTCCATATGGTCGTCTCTTACGAAAGACATGGCCGACACGTGAACAAGGAGCAATTTTAAGTTCGCCTCCGCACATCCATATCTGCAACATGCCAATGAAATTCAAACAGCGATCACTTACTAAAACCAACGTAATTCCACAAAGAGACTTACAGCTGGAAGTAAACAACTCATCTGTAAAAGACAATTAAGATGATGCCTAGTACAATGACAAAATTATGTTCATGAGTTGTTAAGTAAGAGTTGACTACCAAAACCAATGCGTAAAAGTTGACATAATCTTGGAATTAATACATTTCAAAATCTATTCTTAAAACTGACACAACGGACGTTGTCGTTAACAAACAAATCAATGCGACGGTCTTCACAAAATCCTGAAAAAGGAAAGTTGCATACCTCTGAAATATATTGACAGATAATAAAAACAAATTGAAAAGCGTTGTGCTGCTCACTAAAATTCTATGGCAATTCCTCTTAACAAGACCAGTTAGAAAGCATATCTCAGTTTATTTTGAACTGATACTATTATCACATGAGTTACATTACAATCCACATTTCTTCCAACCATTTCTCAAATCATTTCCTTTTCAGGGACGGCGGAGCCGAGGGTCTGGGGTTATAACTCTCCACTTTTTTTTTCCAAAATAACATCGAAACTACAACTTTTCCAAACATACGTGATGAAACTTTCCGGAGAAATATGCAAAAGGCTGTATTCGTATCACTAGCCCCCCTACTAGAAATCTCGCTCCGTCGTCCCTGCTTTTCTCATCTTCGTTCAATTCATCATATCTTGCACTTGCTTATGAATCTGTCAACAGAGTAAAATACCTGACACAGACCATAATTTTTGTACATGTATAGTTAACCATGGGTTAATGGTTCTTTTACACGAATCACTCACGTGGTACAAAATCAGCGTTTCTGGATGGCAGAGGAGTGTAGCAATAAACGAAGACAAAAGGAATCCAATTACTGAACCACGATTTCTGCTTGTTTTGGATACTTCACTTCGCAGTATGCCTTGCAGGACTGCGGTTTTTGTACCACGAGACCGATCCTTGCTACCAGCTAATAGTATATGTGATGGGCCTATGAGCGCGGTTTTAGAAAACCATTCAATTTCTCCCCAAAACAAGCAATAATGTCCAGTTTTTAGCCAAATTAGATTTTTTGAACGATTCACTGTGAGCCTTGTAAAGTGGTAATTTTCAGATGGGTCTATCAATGCACCCCAACCCGCCAGTTGAAATGCACCGATAGCCCCATATATTAGTGCTTGTTTTGGGGAGAAATTGAACAGTTTTCTAAAACTGCACTCAAAGCCCCATCACTCCATCACATTTACTACTCCAGCTATCGGATTGTTACCAGTTTGATACCAGCAGAAGACTTTGAAATCTTACCTAAAAAGTCAAATTTGAGAAAAACATGTATGCACGCAACTACTAACCAAATGCTGGTACATGCATTTATTTCTATAAAAATCATGAAATCAATTCCGTGCAATTTTTAAAAGTTCCTTTTCGAGCAGTCAAACTTGTGGAGTAAAAAAGTAAATAGCAGAGTGTGCATTCGAATGTCCCACTCAAACGTTAGGGCTTAAAACCGGGAGTGAAACTTCCTATACAAAACCTAAAATTGTCGGGTGAAACTGGCAACTTTTCAGGATAATAAGTGCAGCGAGGCTTTTATACATACCCTGAAAGATATTTCCAGATTCTCACCACCCCAGATATCCATTCCTTCATCATACGTCCCTAGTCTATTGAAATATTTTTTGTGAATTGCAAACAGGCCACCAGCCATCGTAGGCGACCTGAAAAAAGTCAAAAAAGGTCAAAATCAGGAGGCGACAACATGTGGATGCCAGTTTCGTAGCCAGACCTCGGTGAAACGCGATTCAATTCTGGCCGTGCCCTTTCACCATATTCGAGAAACTCACCCTAACAAAAGATTTGAGGTCATTTTAATGACATTTTCTGCATTCAGAGACCATTTTAAAACAAAATTTATTACTTAATTTCCGTCTAAATAAATTCTATGTCTTAATGATCACAAGATTGGAAAAAATTAGAAAGGCAGATGTCTCGTCTGACTTTTTAGATCGTTGCAATCGAAGAACTAGACAGTAACCTTGGTCAAGGTATGAATATTAGTTTCATACAGAGATATCAAAATAAAGCCATAATATAATACTTTTAAACACAATTTATTGAGGAATAGACCAAAATGTTGTCGCGACACGCAAAACAATTGGAGTGAGGTATGATTTATGTATAAGTGACGAAAACGAACCATATTACAAGGAACAACATATGATACATAAAGGAATAACATATGATACATAACATATGAAGGAAGATAGGAAACAAAGGCAGCAACACCGAGTGAAAGTGAAGAGGTGGGAAAATATAATGAAATATAAAATTAAAATTATTACATAAACAGATGAACGGAACTCAGTTGTGCGTTTAGTGAAGGATCATGCTTACGAATGAACAAACCGTTTTTGATAAGAAGTTCACATGAAGAAGAGCATGAAGAGAAAATGAGGTAATGGTTGAGGGAAGTGGTACGTGGCAAGTTTTGGAGATGAGAAAGAATGCTGGAAGGAGGAGGACTAACATGTTTTTCCCTGCCAAAGGGGAGATGCCTAAGTGATCTGAGAATCGTGTATGCACAAGTCGGCCTGTTTGGCTCACAACAATGCTGTACATCATTGGTGGGCGAGTAAGTAAACTACATGAGATCTCAGACCCACAGAAAGTGTGGGTTTAAAGGGAAGAAAGTGTGAAAGATGAAGTAAGTCCGAATTTGTAGGTACATATATACATGGTGTATTTAAGTCGATGTCACCTGTCTCATTGCACTTCTCTCTGCCTGCAACTGTGCACACATTTTATAAATTAAGCGTCGTCCACAAGGATGCATTTTCAAAAGTTTCGTTTTGAAGCCCGGTCCACATAAATGTGATGAATTTGTTATTCAAAAGTTACCGCTCCGAAAAACATTTTCAGAAAGTTTCACTTTCACGGACAATGATATAGTCACCGACAGTACACGCGCAACTAAATATGTGTGGATAAGAATGCAAAGTCATCGATGTGGATTGGGCCTTATTACAGACGTATATACGTATCACTTATTTAAAGTATATTTGAAGAAACTTCCGTTATTGATTACTTAAGAGCAAAATTTTCCCATTGCTTTCAACGTATTTTGTGCATTGCACTACGTGCAAGCAATGAAATCATTTTTAAGAAATACGATCTCGGTAATATGATTGGTTAAGTAATTTAAGTTGTGATGTGACAGAGATGTTACAAATTTATCGCTGACATGTTGCTGTTCATCACGTACAGTAACACGTACAGTTAGACGCTATACTCTACATGTATTGTTCCGCGACTAGGACTTCAGGTAAAAGCTTAAGGTCAAAACTAAACTTTTCCAATAACACTTCCAACCACTGGAACATTTTTTTGTTTAATTAGAAAACAAATATTTTATGGCTTTCCTGCTTTGGACAACAGATACGCTATTCTCCGATCTGGGGACTATGTTGAAAGTCCGAAGGCATGCTTCTGCGGCAAAATTTATATTTCTAAATGCCTTATTAATCGAGTTTAGCAGGTAATGTCTCAAATTGTTTCCCAACGAATCATTGCTTCCCCTCGAGGTGGCCAAACATTCCCGATCCGGCTAGATGAGTGACAGCAGTCCCCGTTCTTGCCTATGGTCGAAAACTGAACGTTGAGCAGAGCACATGTATCAACTAAAATGTCCATAAAAGTTTACAAATAGTCAAATACACAAGTACATACTTTATTGGTTTTACAAAATCCTCTTGCTTCCTGAACGTAGACGAGGATATTGGTTCCCACTGGAAGTGTAATCCCCAGTTGAAACCACCTTTTACCAAAGGAGAGGAAGAATACTCGAAGGTATCAGCATTTATGATGTCAATCAATGGACAAACAACAGTCTGTAGATTTTTAGAGACTGGTTCAAGTAAAGGTGGAAGCCAACCAATATTTACTTCGCAATGGCTATCCAAAAAAACTAGAACATCGCCTCTTGCTTTAGATGCTCCCAGCATACGCCCACGAATGAGCCCCTCCCTCCTCGGGGAACGAATGATCAATACTTTGCTGATGTCCTTTGCATGATTCTTCAATTGTCCCTTAAGGTTCTCTACAAAACACATTTTTAGTTACTTAGTAGTTTTCAAATAACAGAAATGAGATACATTTAGCTATATAAACTTAAGCTTCAGTAACAGTATGAGTCAATATGTTGTAGATATTGAAGCTCAGAGATATCTAAGATGACTGATGAACATTTGTCAAGCTCTAATCTCAAAAAAACAATTTCTGTGTCCCAGATGGGGGTATCAAGCCCCTAACCTTCTAATGACCAGTAGGACACTCTAACCATTGAGCAACCAAGACTCAAATGGCAAGCTTAGGTGCAAGTTCCACATATGTGGGGCTCAGAAATTGTTTTTCTGAGGTAAGGGCTTAACAAAGGTTGGTTGATCATTTTACTAACTGTGTAATATTAGCACACTACTATGCTAGTTATAGTAAAACACCTCAGTAGTTCTTCCACAATCTTTAGTGTGATGACAAAAAACTCAATGTTGGCTTGTGTAGCCAGACTTATCTTTCCAAGGGGACAAAAATTTGCTCCTGTCCTGGTGATGACTGGACCATCATTGGCACCCATGATTAACTGGAATCAATATTCACCTTCCCTTTCTTACATGAAGCAAGCAAAGTTAACTTATTCATATTAATTAGGCATGAGAATCATTCCTTCTGTCAGCAGCATCATGGTAGTTCAAGAACAAGAGGAAATGTAGTTTGACTTGTCCTAACTAATGCTGGGATCCAATGTCTATTAAAGCAGACACCATTGTTAATAGCCTGGTGAATACAATTTTTGACTTCCTTGCCAAACAATTCCCTGTTTACATCTTTGTGCTTCTCTCTTGCTTCTCTCTCACTACCTGCATTTCTCCCCTGCTCCTTTCCTCAAATGTTTTCATTTTCATTGCTATAATTCTTATTTTCATCCTGATTTTGTCCCTTCCCATCTCCCTTGAGAAAGACAACTGCCGCTCTGCACCTCTTCTTTGGCTTCACCTCTACTTCAGTGCAATACAGCAGCATGTCAATAGTACAGAACATTATAAGACATGACCAAGTCATTTTTGAATATGCCAAGCCTGATATTTTCATTTGGGTTTAAATACAATTTCTTTCCCAAAGAAACTGTTAAACTGCCCAATGCAGATAAACACCCAACTGTTTCTAGTACTTTTCTGAAAATTATCCACAAAATATATGGCCATTTTACATGGACTTCAACTCCTCCTAAACAATTATATACATACATTAAATCAATAATTACTGGTATTTTCCTAAATTGGGTTGATTTAATACTTTGGTTGTTACCTTCAGTGCTAAAGTCATCCACTAAAATAATTTCATGTAATAAGTGACCTGGTGTCCTATCCAAAACACTGTGGACCGTTCGCAACAGCGTGGACAAAGCTTCATTATGGAAGCAAATAACAACACTTGCTGTCAGCAAATGATGAGAATACGTCACTGTCTTACACCTGAAAAATAAAGAATATTTAAAGTAAAAAAAATAATTATATAAATATAATAGCTTGACAGACTGTAGAGGTGAAACAACAGGGCATAAAAGGTGAAACAGAGGGATAGGGAGGAAAACTGTAGGTGAGAGAAAGATGAATAATTCATGTCCAAGTATAATACTGTAACTTCAATGTATTAAATTAATGATCATCAGACCTTCAGATCTTCAACAACAAATCTTCTTTTCCATTGACCAAGTTGTATGTAAGATGTTATAATCCTTTGAATAATACATACATGTATGCTTTTCATGCCAAGAAAACTCCAACTGAAATGTGTCAGATGAATGTAACTCTCAGTTAGAATTCTTTCATCCTATTAGTAGTTGGGCAACTAAGGTAAAGTTTTATCCAACAAATGGTGTACTGTAATATTCAGCAGAGCAAGGCTTCTGCCCCATAACACTTTAGGTTTAAATGATGTGAAAAGAAATTCTTATAATAGAAATGTCTTCAAACTCAACACTTTGGTAAAACATACACCACGTTTGTACTTTTGCATAAATAATTCAAACCATGGAATGCTTGGTTATTTTTGGCATGAGAAGCACTATACAGGTACAGTACTAGTTTGGTAATACATGCTTCATATAAATTCTTTGAGCTTGTAGCTTCTTTAAAATGTATTTTTTTCTGACTCCTTTCTGAGAATACAGACACTGGTGCAGTAAGCATGACTACATAGTATTTCTCAAGAGAGTGAGACCTTTTTTCCAAGTTTGAAAACATCATGCTCTTTGTCATTCTTTTTAGTCCAGCTAACTTTTAAGTTCCTCCGGTTAAGTTCCAGGAGGCAAAACACTATTCTGACCATGTTCAACCAACACTTTCAAAGAAACTCTTAGAACTTTTCTTGGTCTTTGTTACTGCATTTTTACACTTGGATGCGTCAGCTAATTGCTTTGTAAAATCAGACAGGGAACTATAATTTTCAGGATAGAATTTTGCTTGTTGCCCCCTCCTCCTCTCAGTAAAATTAAGAATTACATGACTGTACGTTTGTCTTACATATTATGTCTTGTATCAGGAATTTCTCTATGAAGGCCAATTCTGATACTAATGAGCTCGTTGAACGCATGTTTCTCGTAGCCTTCATTTCTAATTTTCTGATCATTTTCATCCTTTATCATTCCAATCATGAATTTTCCATCAGTATCTGTGAGTCCTTGGACTTGAACGAGATTTATTTTATCTTCACCGTCGACGAGTTCATTCCAGTCCAACAAAGACTTTCTCTTCTTACTGCTCTCTTGAGTAATAAAAATGAGTGATAAAATAATCCAGAAACCAAATACGACCATGCAGAATAAAATTGCATAGCGCATTCGCAATTTTACGTGCATCTTTGAATATTAAGTGTTGGATGGAAACACAAAAATATCAAGAATTGATGAAGCCGCGTCCTTCATTCCGTGACGCAATCCAAGTATATGTAATGTTTTTGTTATCTCGAGTGCATCATGAAAAAAGTAAAGAGATTTAATTATATTTAATACAAGTCATATCTAATACAGGTACTTGAACACAAATCATATTTTGGCGGACATTTTGGATAATATTTACTCGGAAGGTGCTCGAGTATGTCGACAGGTTCTTCGTTATCCACTCGGTATCGGAATTGGACGGAAACATCAAATAAAATCCCCCCAGCAATGATTGTCCTCTCTTGTTCAGGAGCCGCCATGTTGGTCAATGTGATCAGGAGAGCTGCGAGAGCGGCGACAAATAGAGCGTTTTATAATTGTTATAATCAACATTCTCCGAAAAGAATACTTCCAGTATGCTATAGTCTTGGTGAGAGTTTAATGTTCATTTTCTCTGGTATAATTGTTATGTGAGACATGCAAAGTTGAAGGAGCTAAGGTGCAGTGACCCTTGTAGCCTTGTATTTCATGCGGCTTTATCGCAGTAAATTCAAGTTATATAATGAGCCTTTTGACGTTATTCTGTGTTGCGTCTAGTTGTATTGTATCGTGGAAAACTAGGGAGAAATTAAAGAACGTGGGTGTCATAATACTCCCATTCTTTGCTGTACTCGCACTAATATAGGACCTCTTAATTCGTAAAAAGTGTTCCTCCATGCACCGTGAGGGTGGTCTAGCTAGGAGAGGTTTCTATCCCGAGTTAAAGTGAAATACGTTTGTGTCCTAACTATGCGATAAACAATTTTATGTGGTCAGAGTTTGGAGTAGTGCCCGCTTTATATTTACTTTCTAGCTAGGCTTTTCACTGGGTCTTTCATATATGTTAAGCTCCAGGTGATACAACTACCAATATGATTCGCTGTAACCAGAGGTGTGACAATGGAATATCCATTTTTATTCACAACTTTTTTGTTCATTGCATGGCAAAAGCTCATACAGAATGGCAACTTCACAACAAAAATGACTAAATTTTAATGATACATAACAAAAATAGAGTGCTGCATAGGCAGTGTTGAACAATGTGTAAAAATTCGCTTGTACCATCTCATCAAATTTCAGGGGGGTATGATAGCCCCAAGAGACAGGAAAGATTTCTCATTTTCAAACTTGGAACCATTTATTCTTATGGTATTAATAAATTTTTTTTTTTTCATTTAAATCCTTGTAAACTAACTGTTTTTATGTGATATATGTTGGATATGTGGTAGCTTGGAGGTATCTTAAATGATTGGGGGTGCTGGTGGCACAGTGGTAGTGTAAGTGTATCTCACCACTGTGACCAGGGTTTGATTCAGGCTCTGTGCAGTTATCTGATTAAAGATAACTTTGTCACATGTGAGATGACTGTTGCCCAGTTTGACTCTACCAAGCATTGCAGGGTTTTTCCAGGTATTATGGCTTCCTCCTGTAGTAACAGTGAACCTATAAGAGGTGGCCTTTACTGGACCTCTAGGGAGAACAACTCATGTAGCTGATAGGGTTATCCAGTATAAATAAAGACACTATACCTTTACCTTAGATTAATGTTTGTCAAGCTTGATTCCCATCTGGGGTTCAGGAATCATTTTTTTAAGATTAGAGCTTGAGGAACATTCATCTATCATTCAAGATATCTCCAAGCCCCCACATTTCCAACATATATTGCATTAATAACATTATTAACATATTGTGGCTACCACTTAGGTTGCACATATGTCAAAGTTGCACCTTAGCTTGCCATCTGAGTCTCAGTAGCTCAATAGTTAGAGTGTTTTACCCATCATCAGCATGGTAAACTCTAGTAAATCACCACAAATAAATGAAGAAGACTATCTTGTTTTTAAATGTAATCTCAACAAGCTTATTTCTCTTGTCTCACACCTTTTGTTACATGTACCAACAACTACAACTACATAAAAGACACTGTCACACCCTACAACATCAGAAGGTTGCAGGTTCTACCCCCACCTGGGACTCAGGAATAGTTTGTCTGAGGTTAAAACTTGACTAAGGTTCATCTATAATTCAATAACTGTTTTTGTCTTGCATGTATGAATGAAAACATTAGGCTGAGAAAAGATTACAATCTAATCCTGTGGCAGTAGTTCCCAGCATGGTTCAACAAAAAATCTGCACAAAAGTGGGGACATTATTTGGGTGTTAACTTGATAACTGTCTACACAAAACTCCATTTTAGGTGCAAGCAAAGTGTGTCGGTAGTTCACTGAATGGTCTAATAAAGTAAACAAGACCTTCAGGAAAATCTGTGAATGTTCTTTTTTACTCTAAAATTTTATTCTGGGGGAGCAGGGCACGTATGTGCTACCGGTAAATGTTATTTTTCTGAAAAAAACTTGCAAAGCTGTTTTGGACTGCTAATTTGGATCCTGTTAAGTCTACACTCTGCAGGGTCTGAATTAGTGCTTGGCAAATTGCAAATTATGAAGCGATTTTTGAAAACTGCAAAAATTTGAGAAGAGATTTTTCTAAAAAATGGCAAAGCTTATTTAGCAATGTAGGTTTCCAGTGACACTAACAACTAATCATTGACTGAGCTGCTTGATCAATGCCATGATCATCACTATGGTGATTTTTAAAGCAAGTTGCATGTTACACACAATGAATTTTAGAAGAACATACCCTGATTAAAACTTCTGTTGATAGAATCAACATTACACCTAATGGAACTGCAACTCAAATATGTTTATATAACAGTAGCACTGGATGACATCCATCAAACAACTTGTCTAGCCATGACAACATTCCTCATCCAATAAATTACAATATTCAAACTGGTCACGTCCTTGTTTGTCTTTTGCATAAGTTGATAAAAACTTTGTATCTATTGCTACTAATAGCCACTAATACTCCACCTTCCAAATGGTTCCTCACAATAAGTTATTTTGCACAGTTCTATTTAGAAGCTCAGTAAAAAATCTCACCTAAATAGTAAATACCACTAAGTGAAATCTCACCTTTCTGTATTGACGTTTTACTGTGAAACACCAATAAAAAAACCCCAAAAAAACGAACAACTTTATCACAAAATGTAACACAACCTCGTCCATTTTAAGCATGAATGGGCTTGTATCATGCTTGGTCTAAAAGATTGTGATCTGGCCTGCACAAGTAGTTCCCTACATGGCTCCACAAAAAACTGTAGAAAAATGGGAATGTGATTTGGCTGTTAAATTCACAAAGGTTTTCATTGAAGATTTTAAAAGGGTGGTACACATGAAATATTCTGTTAGCTAGGAGTTCACAACCAGGATACACTCAATTATTGGATGCTTTGAGGTGTCTCTTCATACTTTTAAAGGGCTTTCACTCAAGGCAACAGTACTGTACCTTGTAGTCTCATTTTTTGTGGGAGAGTGCTAATTTTCTACTTCATACAAAACTGTCTATGTTGAACTCCATTTTAAATGTAGGAAAGTGTTTCAGTAGTTCACTTAGTTCACAGCCAAATTTTTAAAAAAAGTAGGGGGGATTAGTGCTAAATTTTATTTTTTGGAGAAAGTGGCAAAGCTGTTTTGGACCACTAATTTGGACCCTGTAAGTACCAGGAAAGTTCACATGAGATAGTGTGAAAAGTAAAAATAAAGTTTTATTTGGGTTGTACTGTAGATGTACCAATTATTGTTCATCTCAGAAGGTACATGTTGTGTGAAGTGATTGGTTGCTATTTTCTGTATTATGTCAGCTTCACTTCACATTGACAGAGTAATACTGTGCAGGAAAGTTGAAATTTTCTTTTAAAAATTATTTGAAAAGGTTTTATTTCTTGAAATTTGAGTTCAGATGGTCAACAAAATATATAAATTGCACTACAGATAGACTAGCAATCCTTAATTCGCATTAGTTACTGAGTCACCTATCTTTGGTTGCTGAACTGGCAACTCACTCTTTCAGTAACCAGAGCAATAATTATAGAGGTCATAACAACTTATTTTGTGGCTTTGTTAATATTTAATGATGATTTTCCCATTAGAAAAAAGATTTGTTTCCACAAGTAATGTTGCAGAAGAAGCAAAAAAGCCAGCAGCTGTCAAACCAGCAACCTCAGGCCGCATTACAGCAGTTATTGGAGCTGTTGTGGATGTCCAGTTTGATGATGAGCTCCCACCTATCCTAAATGCCTTGGAAGTTCAAGGAAGATCATCTAGACTTATACTGGAAGTTGCACAACATTTAGGTAAAAAAAGAATTGCTTATGTGTATATATTGTTATAAGGGAAGCTGGGCCCAAAAATAACTCATCTTGATAGAAGGGAGTAACTGTCTTTCCTAATTCAATATTATCACATTATTTCTGGTTACTTGAATACAATTGTGTGGAATTTGGTAACAAAACAACAGATAGTTCTGACCTGTGAAGTGAACTATAAAATTGCAGTGTCAATGAAGGTAAAATTCCAGTTCAAAAACAAGATATTAGAAGTCTAAACATTACTAACCATTGTTTGTGACTGTGCTATTATAGTATTATGTGTGATGTATTATAATAAATGCTTCAATTGATTGATCATTGAATAGCTTTCAAAATTTTTGCATAGTATTAAAAGGCAAAAAGTTTTGGCTTTGTTGCTGATGGTAATTATTTTATGTGTTTTGTGTATAATTGTGAAAACAAGAGTGAACAATGTTTAATCCTTTAGGTTCCAGATTTTTCTAAAGAAAATTTAAATTACAGTGTGTCCAGTTGATTCAGAATTCTTTTGAAAATAGATTGAAATCTGTTTCTGAATTTAATTTGCCTATATTAGGTCATACCAGTATGTACACTTGGGAGTTAAAAGGTTAAACAGCATAGCTGGTCTTTGTTTGCTTGCTCACAGTATGCTGTTGTCAACCTGATGGTTGAATTATGGTGTAGCTATAACTGAAATAAAGGATTTTCTCATTGAAACTAAAGTACTGTAGAAATTGGAATTGCATGTCTTGGGGAGTTTATTTTTAAAAAAAGAAGTCATCAATCACCATAACCAAGAGCTGTGCAATTCAGTGCAGTAATGTTTCAACATCCCATCACAATTGTGCATATTGGAAGAAGGTTTGCAAGGGATTGTGTCCAAGAGGACCAAATATAATGGATTGCTAAGCTTTGTAGTGAAAGACAAAAGTGTAGTAACATGAAATCATTCTGATCAAAGTTATCAGAATTGTTGAAATTGTCAAAACATTGTCTGTAACCTTAAAAGTGATATAGAACAATCTTACCAGAAATGATGAAAATATCACTACAGGTAAAGACATCAGCACTGTGCTACAGTGTACTTGTAGCACCTTGCTCTGGTGCCAGTGAACAACAAAACAGGACCACTGTAGATGATAATTAAACTGATCCAGTGACAAGCATCATTAGTGCTGTAGCTTTGCTTCAGAATGCGTATAGAAGTGCCATTCACACAAAGGAGTATAAAAAGTACTTAATAAGAACTTATGTTTTATTGCTCAATGCACATCTTCAGAGATTGACATCATAGTAGTATTGGTAGGTCTAAATGTATAATCAGAGTATAAATCTATTCAAGGTGATTAACCAATCAAAACCAAGAACTAAAACTAAATGTTATACTCAAAGAAAAGCAGTTGATTGGGCTGTGATAAGAAGTCAGTTAGTCAATTGACCCTCTTCTTTCCTGGGGGGGTTTGTTGCCATCTAAAGCCAAGACATTAAGCAACAGGGTATTTAACCACACTGCTTTGTCAATGTGAAATTCCATTACCAATCAAGATTGAGAGAAGAATTAAAAAATTAATGTTTTGAAGACCCAAACAAGGACAATGCTTTTTAAGAAAACATCTAAAAACCATAACTTTTTTATTAGATTGTTATCATTTAGTACTTCTTATGCCTGCTGGCATTAGTTATGTTGAAATTTTTCTTAACTATTTCAAAGCTCTTTTGAATATACACAGGCATAATTTAAGTGCTAGAATATATAAATATTGCTATTAGTAATTTTTACTAGCATTGTCAAAATACTTTTGACTAATAAAAATAACTAACCATATGGAATTGTGCATATTGCCAGTTTTATAATTATTATACAGTAAATATGTGATTTGGCTACTTAAACTTCACAAAAATAACACTGTTTTTTGGTCACAGCTTCTCTTGTTATTCTGCAGATTCTTACATGTCAATGTCATTTTCTTAACAATGATACCTTGCTGCAATTCTTTTTTAAGGTGAAAACACTGTCCGTACCATTGCTATGGATGGTACAGAGGGCTTAGTTCGTGGTCAGGAATGTGTTGACACTGGAGGACCCATAACCATTCCAGTTGGACCTGAAACACTGGGTCGAATTATTAATGTCATAGGTGAACCTATTGATGAAAGAGGCCCAATTCCCACTGACTTGTAAGCAACTTATGCTGTTGTTCAATAATTTGACTTCACTAGATTGTCTTTATGTAATAACTTGATGGCAGTAGTACTTATGCATTGTACATGTACATTTACACATACTATACACACCACAGACCTAGTCAGGAAGCAAGAGTGTTCAACATTGTCAGTGGTAGGAGCATAATAATATAACAAAATTAAGTTATAATCTTATCACTACTGAGTTTCACTCAGGTAAGCAATCTTTGTCACCTGAAGATTACCAGTGCAAATGAAACTCAGAACTGTTTTAAATATGCTGTACCCAAACAAGGAAAAAGATGCTACTGTGCTTAGTCAAATCTGTATACTTACGAGCTTTTAATTACTGAATCAAACAATCCTGTTGCAATATTTGGACTTTGGTTTCTCATGCTCTTTCATTTTATCATTGTATTATATTTATATATTATATTATATTATTGTCTACAGGTTTAATAGCTATGTATTCCATACTGATACATTGACATGATGTACTGATCAATTGAGATCAACCCAATACCTTTCCTGGGCATAATTCAAAATTGCATTTTCTAGACGTGCACCTATTCATGCTGAGGCCCCAGAATTTGTAGACATGAGTACAGAGCAAGAGATTTTGGTTACTGGTATTAAGGTAGTTGACCTCTTGGCTCCATATGCCAAAGGAGGAAAAATTGGTAAGTACCTGTATATTGGTGGTTACATTGTATAATATAGTGAACTGTGCCTATTCTTTGCTCTGTTACTCTCCAGTACACAAGTAAACAGAGTTTGCTTGGACCCAGGATTAAATTTGTTGATGTGTTTTTGCAACATATAACTAATTTGAAAATCAGAAATTCAGTTTTTGTATATTCAATCAATTTGTGATAATTTTCCCAGGGCTGTTTGGAGGAGCTGGAGTAGGCAAAACTGTGCTAATTATGGAATTAATCAACAATGTGGCCAAAGCTCATGGTGGTTACTCCGTGTTTGCTGGTGTGGGAGAAAGAACAAGAGAAGGAAATGATTTGTATCATGAAATGATTGAATCTGGAGTTATAAACCTTAAAGATAAATCTTCAAAGGTAAAAAAAGAAACCCCCCAAAAACAAAAAAAACCCTAGTGTCAAACACACAAAAACTTCTTTTAATATTTTTAAGGTCAAATGGACGGTGTTGCTAAGGTCACTCAGGCTTTTGGTGTCGAGAACAAAATAAAATTATAGGTTGAAAGGAAAGAAATAATCTACAGTACAGTATTTGAATTAGAAAATGTCAGCAAACATTAAGGAGTAAGTTCTGATAGACCAGCCATTCTACTGATAAATTTTGACAGTTGACCTGTGTGCTGTTTGCTTTGAAAATGTTGCAAGGCAAACAACCCTAGGTCGTTCTCTGTCCTGAGGTTTCCTTTAACCAGAAGGCTTATTGCTAATACTATCATATTGAAACTTAGTCGTATTTGTATTTGAATAAAAATTTGCTATTGTGAAAGATTTGGTGAAAGACCTCGTTATAAAGCGGGCGAGAAAGGTGTTTCAGAAGTCTTCGGAAGAGTGTTCTCTATGAATTATGTTGTAATTTCTCAAACATTCTTCTAGGTATCACTTGTGTATGGACAGATGAATGAACCACCAGGAGCCCGTGCTCGTGTGGCTCTTACAGGTTTAACAGTAGCAGAATATTTCCGTGATCAGGAAGGGCAGGACGTACTGCTCTTTATAGATAATATTTTCCGTTTTACCCAGGCTGGCTCTGAGGTAAGACGTTTGTTTCATACTGACCCTAATGAGCTGATTTAACCAGTGTGGGAGTTGGACACATATCTTCCGTAGAAACAACAATAGTATTAGTGTATAGGTTCTTACAGTGTTTACTGCAAGTTTTTCTTGGAATGACTGTGCAAAACACTGTGGCTTCACAACCAGTCTGACTTTACGTACAGCAAAAAATAAGGGCACAGGAGATGTTCCCAAAAATGTTGAGATAAAATTGACAACAGTGGAAAACAAAGTTGATCTTTTAAGGTGTTGTCGCATACTGTAGATGAAGATATGTTATTTTGTGTCGAAATGATTAAAACTGTCTTAGTTCTGAGTTCTGATGTGATAGCAGCATGCTTAGTCGAAGTGTTAACTGTTCAAAATATTTGGTAGGTGTCTGCCTTGCTTGGTCGAATCCCATCTGCTGTAGGATACCAGCCGACTCTAGCTACTGATATGGGAACTATGCAAGAGAGGATTACCACAACTAAAAAAGGTTCCATTACTTCAGTACAGGTGAGCACATTCCCCCAAAATGTCGAAAATGAATTTTCTCTACTTTTCACTCGTGTCTTTTTCCGTAATGTTTTCGGGAAAGTTTGTGCGTGTATAATAAAGTGTCATTTCAACCCCAAAAGAATGCCGTCATACTGAGATTGTACATTACGTTTATTCAGAGGAGAAACAGCTACTGCACTTTGCAATGACTTTACGTTAGTTGGTGCGTTAAGATTCAGTTGTTGTTGGTCCTTTTTTTCCTCTCTTCATTTTCAACCTATGCCTTTTACTGGAAAAACTGTTGTCGCTATTTTCTCGCTTATTTGTTGTGTTCATATCAGATTTTTAGCCAGGGTCTGCCGGTCTGGTACATTAAGTTGGTTTTCGCTATACTTCATGCCCGGAGGATGTCTTGGTGGCATGATCGTAAACTTTTCAAGAAGTGAAGGATCTTAAGTCCGTTTTACCAAATTCAAATATCATCGCGAAAATTTAGCGTGCGGCTCCTTTACCTCAACAATAGCTTTAGTAGAAAACGACTTTCGTTTCCTTACGCTGAACTTTTCACTAATCTGAATTCACTGCCTTTCTCTTTGGCCGACGCTTGATTAAAATTGAGAAGACTGCAATTTTGAATTCGATAATAGTACACATTTGGAGACTGCATAGTGTAGGAACCGAGAGAATGACAGTTTGAGGAAGTGAGGCTCGCTATCAATACGGTCCGAAGTTCAGGTAAAGCAGACAAACTGAATGTTTGTGGAAAAAGCTCCTAAGAAGTTAAACGATATTTCGTTGAAAAATGGCCATCATTAGGACGTCCGACCACTCTGTAGCTAGAAACCCGATTGCTGAGCTTACAAAATGCGGGTTGTAGAAACCTACTAGGCACAGAACAAGCAATGAAACAAGATTGCTCCCACTGGGTCGAACAAAATACCTTTTGTCAGAATAGTTTCCTTTCGAAAGACAAGTACATTGTTGGTACTTGTATAGTTTGCCGTTCACCATTCATTTCAGCACTTGTTTTTAGGCCATTTACGTTCCAGCAGATGATTTGACTGATCCAGCACCAGCAACAACCTTCGCTCATTTGGACGCTACCACTGTGTTGTCACGTGGTATTTCAGAATTAGGAATTTACCCTGCAGTTGATCCACTTGACTCGAGCTCTCGTATCATGGATCCTAATGTAGTTGGCGAGGAGCACTATAGGGTGGCTCGCGGCGTCCAAAAAATTTTACAGGTAACACTACTAAAGCTTGTTCTTCATAATTTGCTTCGTACCGAACGTCCTTAAACTTGGTTAAACTGCATCTTTTGTAATTCAGAAATAAAGCAATTCCAGGATTCCGGGATAGTGAGATTAGGGATAACAATCCAGATGACTGGAAAATAGTGTATAATATTGGCCGATGTTACTTTGTTAGGTTTTCTCAACTTGTCTTCTGAACGAAGGCTTTCGTGTTGATCGTTGGGATTGTCGTCTAAGAAAATCAGTGAGCAAATTTAATTCCAACTCAAGGCCTAAAGTATTTGAGATTTTCAAAGGCGTATTTAACATTGTCTATTCAACCTCTTTTTTTTTTGAGTAAACTGCGTTTTTATCCGACTCGAATCGCACCCCCACTTTAAATTCCCGGACGTACATTACTAATACAAGTGTCTAATAGATTATAATTTAAAGGCCCCATCCACACGATGCGACTTTTACGATAATTCACCCTGACGTATGCAATTACCTCCTCAGAACACAGTTCCTGCTTTCTATTCGCTCAAGTATGTTGTAATACCTCCTAAAGATTCTAATAACTGAATCTCATACGTCAGGAGGTACAATCACGTGCGACAGTTGTACCGTGTAGGTCAGCTAGAAGAAATTCATTTGCCAAGCTATTGTAATAGTCAATTATTTTTTGTAGGATTACAAGTCGCTACAGGACATCATTGCCATTTTGGGTATGGATGAGCTTTCTGAAGATGACAAGTTAACAGTTTCAAGAGCGAGAAAAATTGAAAGATTCTTGTCACAGCCCTTCCAAGTTGCGGAAGTGTTTACTGGTCACTTGGGCAAGCTTGTGCCAATCAAGGTAACGACCACTTTATAAAAACCATGCGTATGATTACGTAAGTTTCAATGATTTAACAAATTATCCGTGTTTTAGCTTGCTCATGTTCGCTATGGTTGCACGCGGTAACTTGTGGAAGCACAAAGAAGCATACGTAGCCATCGAATATATATTTTCTCAGTCAGGTGTGAATAATTAGATTCGCACATCATTTGTTGTTCAATTCTCAACTTCTTAATTTTCAAGTTGTTGAACAATAAATGGGACAAATCATTCTTCATTAAGAATGACCACTCGCATTTAAGTCACCTCTTTGGTTTCTGTTGTAGAAATAATGATTTCAGGAGTAAATCGTAGGCAACCTCAGCCAAGACCAAATATCAATGCCATAAAAGCTTCAGTATGTTTTTTATCATGTGGGTTTTCACAAGTCGGGGTTATGATTTTCAATCGAAAGCAATCTCTACTAAGACAATATATCAATACCATTGTGATGAGAGTTACTGAACCTTGTAACTTCTTTTCGGTGGTTGCAACTATGAAACGTCTGATACCTTAGTTATCCCCATGCTGTAATTGAGGTTGAAATAGCACGTCCTAACACCTCAGGAGTGTCCCTGTTCCCATAGTAGAGGTGTTCCTGTAATTGAGGTCAGATAGAGATTTTGTTGACGTTTCGCCGGGACGGAAGTTTTGTCCCCTTAAGTGTCGACACGGAGTAGTCCCTCAGCTGAGGTTTCACTGTTCTAGTCCGATCAAAGTCAGTGGTGTTGTGTGTGTGTGAGTGTGAGTGAGTGAGTGAAGCTATTATGAAAGTAAACCATGTCTTCGAATGATGGGTTGTAAGTTATTAGCCATGAAAGTTCGGGGATATACTTTTCCATCATTTAAACGTGGAATTTTCTTTGTTAACTTGAATTTAGAACACTATCGAAAGCTTCAAACGGATCTTAGAGGGTAAGATTTTGCTATCCTTCTGTAGTTGTTAAACTTGTGCGAGTCTCGAAGTTGGTGCCGGTCGCCGGTCATTGACTGGTAAAACTATCCTGTTTGACCGGCAAATATCGACGTTTGTGGGTCAAACATAATCGGCACTTCTTTTTTTTTTTTTTTCACAAAAAATGCGAGTGAGATCGAGTCTTCTTCTCCGGAAAATGCTATTTTAGTTATCGTTGCGGACGTTTAGTTCGGGCAAAAGCTGTCTCGCACCTAAACACGCCACAAGCATTACGGAGATTTCTCCAATTGAAACACTTACATTTCAGGCTACAGTTACATTTCAGGCTACACAGTCACCGTAGTGCGCGATACCTCGTGGCATATAGCAGTCGTCCTCACTCTTTGCTCGTCGCTATGGAGAACAATTGTTCTGTCTGTCGTCATCGGATTACTAAATATTCATGCATAGTGTGCGGTGACCATTTGTATTGTGTGTTCTTGGCTCTAGCGAAGAAAATTATTGGGTTGGAAAGTGCGAGACGTATTGTGATGGTAAGAGAAGTACGAGTAAGCTTTTGCTGGCAAAAAGTGAAACGTGAACAGAAAACAAGCACAAGTGAGTTCTTTTTTCACGACACCACCGAAAAGCAGTGGAAGTGCTGAAAAACGAGCGATGACTGTGACTACTGCATCCGTTACAAAAGAATGTGGTGTTAATAGGCCACAAAGGAAAAAGGAAAAAGGCAAATGTGACCGGTAAAAAATCCTCTGTGTCAGGCAAATTTCATTTTTTACCAGTCATAATGACCTGTAGATTTCCAAGATTTATTTCGAGACTTGAACTTGTGAAGTGCTTCTCCAATGGAAGATTGTCGTAACTAAAAGTGCTTTTGAAGAGAGGAAAAATGGCGTTTTGTGTTGGTAATATATCACCTCCGTCCAAAGATATTCAAGTTTTTGTTAAATGTAAATTGCTGGGTTATGACGTCATGCACTCTGCTCGGAAAGATTAAATATCATGAAATAAAGAATATATCTTAGAATAACATGTCGGAAGCGTTGAAATTTTCCATATGTATTGTAATGAAGAAAATAAACTTTTTGCTTTGCATTATATTGACATGAAAACCGCTTGGTTTTAGGCACACTAACGTCGTCTTCTGTTTTTCACATTATCATTAAACTGAAAAAAATCTGTTATCTGATTGGTTGAGAGCAGCGTGATTTCCTGTTAATTCAGTGCAAATTAGTGATTCGGTGCATAAATTTGAAATTCGGTGCAATTTCAGGGTTGCTGTTGGAAACCAAATAAAATTTCCCGCTCAATTCAAAAATGGCTACAAAACAAAGTGAAGAAAATGAGCCAAGTTTTCCCGTAGCGAATGATGAAACGAGTGTTTACGAGTCCATAAATAAATATGAGAGTTTTGCGAATTCTATTGTCTGCATTTGTATGGCTTCGTTGACAATGTACTCGCATTCGCAGTGCACATATTTTTTAATACATTTTTTTCAGTTTAATGATTAACAAAGAATCGCCTGGTTTTTTGGTGCAATTAACGATAAATACCATGAGTAATGTTTCAAATTTCACCAAATTGCACTCGCCCTGCGGGCTCTTGCAATTTTGGTGAAAATGTGAAATAATACTCATGGTATTTATCGTTATATTGCACCAAAAACCAGACGATTACCTGTACAATAAAGATAGTTTGAATATTTAAAATGCAATACCGGTGTATGTACGTGTCTTGTGTTCAATGACCTGCTACGTATATACTCACCACTAAGAAATAAGTATATCCAGATTCGTGAATGTGTGAAGCCTGAAACCAAGCGGGTTCCGTAGCCATCGCATAAATTGCATTTAGATTATTTTCTTCATTACTGTACACGTTCAATTTCCACAGAACTCTAATAAGGTCATAACTGGATGGACGATTTCTTCATCAGAGAAGGACAAGAACTAGACGACGACGTCAAAATTCCTGCTATAGAGCGTATACATTTGACGTCATAGCCGCCATGTTGGCGTTCCTTAAAAGAGTTTTGAACATTTTCTGTTGTTAGGTACACCAACATGACCGCCATGCCCCTTGTTATTTTGAGCCTCTGGGGACTGAGTGAATGCGCTCTGTATTGCCGATGCAGGTTTGAAAAGGCTGCCCAGTTAAGCGTTTTTTATGAGAATAGATGCCATTCCTCACCATCAAATAAACCAGCGCAGACCATGTAGTACCATTTAAGAGCATTTATAGCTTAGTTTCTGAGTGCTACTACAATTTTGTTGAAATAGATAGACCTATTAGATTTGCAGACACACGGGATCTGTAATGGGACAAAATATGAGTCAGCGAATAAAGTCTTTTGAAGGCGAGGCTTATTAACCGAACGTTGGCATTAAGAGTGATGGATGTGCACAATGAAGTTGCAAGGGTCTGTGCACTCATATAAATACAGCAGATTGTTACAGACATTTCCAACGTCAGGTCACACACATATAGGACGTAATAAGGCAGTTTAAAGATGATTCTTTCAAAAGTGCTTGGGATAGTTACCTGGGACAGGTCCGCCATTTTGTTCCAAGTAAATTTATCCAAACTACGAACCATAGCCAAACTTTGTTATGCTTCATGATAGTCATAAATTAACACTGACCGAAACAGCGAATATGTCCATGGTAAAAGCGTCATGGGTCTAATGGCTTTATCAAGTTGAAAAGTTAAACAGAAACTGAAAAAGTCGTTCAAACATTTGAATGAAGACGCACGCGTGACTGTTAAAGTGGGTAAATGGGAAACAATATCGCGAAAAACCTTCCTAATCATCTCCTAAGACGGTTAGATACCTCATCCTCAGTGGTTACTGCTTATTCACCTCGGCTGAAACAAATCTCCCTAAATTCTGTTGATTTTTCAACTTTTTAGGTGAATTTGATCACCTTCCCGAGGCTGCTTTCTACATGGTTGGCGATATCAACGACGTCGTCGAGAAAGCTGATAGATTGGCTGAGGAGCACGCAGGCTGATTATTTAACATGTTTTCTTTTTGGTGATGTCACTTCTGTTATTCTTCTAATTTTTGGTAATTTCAACAGACAACTCTAAATAAAGGATTTTTTTCCCCTTTACTAGTTGACTCATGAGCTTTATGTTTCGAAGCTGATTTAGTTTTGACTTAATTTAGATATGACTGATTACATTTTCGTATCTTAGTTTTCGTTACAACCTCTCCAGCTCCACGTCCGCACCAATTAAGTTACATCAATTGATAACGAATTGAGAAATATGTGCTGGAAAAACTCGACTTTTTCTCAAAGTTGCGCGCGTACGAATTTGATGGCCAGGCAAGACGCTAAAAATGTCGAGTGGAAAATGAAAGGTACTGATCCGTTTTCAAATACATTAAATCTTCAAAAGTCGATGAATTTCTTACACTTTAGTCTCCGATTTTAGGCTTTTAACCAACTTCAAGGTGTTTGCATATGTGATGAAACACGACTTTCGAGTGTATGATATTACATCTCAAACGAATCCGTATTTAAAGAGAAAATCGGGTATAAATTTGACGAAATTCTATGGTAATTAAGGTCAGATATCCAAACTACGTCTCGGTACTGATTTCCTTTATGTTTTGCTCATGAATTATTAATGAGTTTGAGATGTAGATATAACGGGGGGGAAACTGAGTGGGGGGTTGAGGGGGTCGCGACCCCTGCCCTTTTTCTTAAAACAATTTTTTTGCCCTCTAGGATTGGGATAAATATTAATTCGCGAGCAAGCAACATATTATATTGCTAGTTTACAAATTATCTTAGATTCCAGTTGAGAAATTAGAAGACTGATTTTGATTCCCGGAGTGCTTTCGTTAGCTAACAGTTTCAATCGCTGTAATGATTCGAACAGTTATCCTATTACTACCCATGGGCCCTTGCCCTTCAAAATTTCTAGTTGCGCCATTGTATAATGTAGACAGTTTGATTAGAGGTAAAGCATTCGAAACAAACAACCAATTTTAAGTGGGGTCGCCACTTAGTGTGGATTTCTCCGTGAAAATTAGAATTCGGAAAAGTATGTATGGCAAAGAAATGATTTGAAGAGGGGTTAATTCAACGTGGTCTCCTGGAATAGAAAACAAAAATAAAGATTTCTTGACTGAAGAATTTCGACTCGGAAACTAGTCAAAGGTATGGGCCAACAATTCCACACAAAGTTTCAGTGTCTTCCCAGTAATGAAGGGGAGAAACTCACTTTGAGTGACAACTCCATACGTTATTGTAACGTTATCTTTCTTGGCAAGATACTCAATTTGGGTGTGTCTCGATGTACTTTTATGCTATTTTAGTTTCGAGTATATACCCACTGTATCTAGTGACCCTCGTTTCCTGCTATAGACTCGAGAATAAAGTTTCTTTCGAGTTTCTACGTATAAATTAAAAAGCCGTCATAGCTTCTCATGACATGAGATTAGCGATTGATGGTTTGCATGTGGTGTCACGGTCACCGTATTAGTCACCTTGTGCGGCCACCTTTCGGTTGTCTTCAATCTTAAGAGACTGATTGCTAGCCATCAATTAAGTAAACCTATCGGGAACTAATAAATTGACCATGGGTGAATAATTGTGTGATATCCATATTAAAGTTTTACAATTTTGTTATTCTAACTTAAGGCTAGTCAAGGTCAATCGTAAAGTAAACCCCACAAGGTGTTGTATCAATATATGTTGAGATGAACCGCAAACACTTCAAAATTTCATTTCATGAACAGATGTCTGCCACGTAATTTAGATTTGATCCGATCATTCGATATAAAAGGTCAGGTTCCCAATATTTTCGTGTTTCCGATGTTGCAAACTGACGCATCTTACCTGAGCCCAAACGAGATATCAAAATCGAAGTTAAATTTACAATGACTGTCTCCAACCCTAAATTTACATTGACTGCCTGCCACTCTTTTGCCATAAGGCAAAAGGCAAAGTTTAAAGATAGTTGATGGTTATTGTACAGTAGCGAAATTTAACAATAGTTACTGTCTACAACGAAATGTCGCGATCACCAAACTTTCACTGAATTGTCAAATTGCAGCAACCGAGAGAGACTAAAAACGAAATTAAGATAGTCTTACGGGCTGATTACATGAGACCGGTACCAAGTCAGACTGGCACGACTTGAGATCGCGCCAGATCACACCCCATACAAATCCCGTGAGACCGGTTGGAAAAATAAGCTCAGACCGGTGTCACTCATTTCTGGTGCTGGACCGACACGAATGAGTTCAGACCGGTTCGAACTCAGACCTGTACAAAATTTTCTTCAAGAAAACGCAAAATCTCTCCAGATCAACCATTGATAAGGCAAAGAACAAGAAAAACATTGCTGGAAACAAAAACCCGGAATGTGGACTGAAACGTTTGCAAGAACATGACTTTAGTTTCATTCCGGTCTCATGTAAACACTTTGGTAGCGGCTCTTAATTCGTACCGGTCTCATGTCATCAGTACCTTAAGTGAAAGTCAATTTTCAAGAGTCAAAAATACACTTAATTAATCACCCGGCCGGGACCAGCTGCGAAAGATACCATATAAATGCCCCTGGCTAGGAATCGAAACCGCGACCCTGCGAATCTGGCGCCGTGCTCATAATACTTGAGAGTTTAAGCAAACACTACGGCAACGTCTACGACAATGTGTTTTTACAACAGAAATGGTCATTCAAAAGAAAAAGAATGAATAATTTGAAGTCCCAAGAGTATTTTCAGCACCGTCCTACTTCTACACAGTACGTCGTCGACGACATTTCCATGATTCCACGACTACGTTGATACACAATACATAAGACGTTTCGGATCTTATAATTACTGACCCGAATCAAAACCTATTGTTTTCACTCGGCACTATATCTAATAATGCAGAGAGCAAAAATATGCAAGTCGAGTTTGTAAAATTTTGCTCGCTATATTCACTGATATAATGCAGAAAAAAATATAATGTGTTATAATAATGCTGCATGCCTTAGTAATTATCTATTAATTAATTGTTAACATACTGACCTGACCTGCTGAGAACAGTTTCAGAGGCGTAAACAATGTTCACAATTCATTACTACGTCAGTAGAATATAGTTTTATTCAAATGTGTAAAGCTAAGCTACTTTGTGAAGTGCCGTCGACGTAGTAGCTTGCTTAAACTCCCTAATGAGCTATGAAGGCCATCACCAGAGAATCACTATCATCATATTCTGTAGCATGGTCATGAGTTCTGTAATTTCATGATAATGCCGATTGCGGTGGCACGTTAGGGTCGTTGCTGCACAGAAAAGGATTTCTCCTTAGAACGGCGACATCTCCATGGAATGAAGGATGCCACGGTAAAGTAGGACCATCTTTGCAGGGTACGCTGACTCCACGCTCGTCTGAATCCAAAATTTGCCGAGGTTCTTTCCAGCAAGAACGTTCTATAGCAGCTAGTTTAAAGCAACAGGATGAGCTAGAAGCAGAAGGAAGAAAGAAACATGTGATATTAAACTGAAAAATGAGGCATACAGGAGATACAATCGTATTTCTGGGTGGTCAAGGTCTGTCACTTCGACGTCATCGCAAAGCAAGCTAACACGCTCAAATTTAAACACCGGGAATTTTGTGCAGACGTTGAAATTTTTGTCTCCGTACAATTCAACAATCAAGGAGCATCTTGACAAAGTTTTTACTCGTGAACAGCAGTCTAGAAAGAGCGGTGGCAAGCAAGGCTCCTTCTCGAGACTTGCACTTCTTATTGAAGATTCTCAGAATAACCTCATTAGCATAATCAGCAAAGAGATTTTATGTGAAATAGCACAAAGCGAGGCACAAAGAATTCATAAATGCCAGGCATGGACATTAATTGTGACCAACTCACTTGATGTACCTCGCAAAGAGCAACTATCTGTGTTAGGATTGTTAATGAAACGGAGATTGTTCATAACACCTTAGCTCATGTCAACGCGCAACATGCAGGGACAACTGCAAACACGATTTACAATGTCACCGCCATGGTCTCACAGTTTGAAGGTATTACTTTTGGGAAGCTAGTAGCTCAAACCATCAGTCTTCAATAACCTTAAGCAGCTGTATGTTCTGTTCAGTATGTCACAAAAAGTTCACGAGTTATTTGAGTCAGCTCAAAAGAATGAGAAACATCAAGTTCTGCCAGTAGAACGCCTGAATACGGTTCGTTGGAAAGCAAAAGAATTTTGTCTGAAAGTATTCCTCTCCAGTTTTGATTGCATAATGCAGGTGCTCCAAACTATTGCTGAGAGTAGGTCATTTGAAGCAGACCAACAATCAACGGCAAAAGAGCTTCATCGTTTCACACGAAGCAGATTGTCGTAAGAGCGTGATTTTTTCGTCAAATCTATCCCCTGACTGGGCCCCTTAGTAGATATCTACAAAGTGCGCAAGTTGATTTTGGAAAAGCAAATGATATGGTTAACAGTGCAATTATAAAACTGGAAGAGATGCACAGGGATCCAAGAACAGTCCTTCAAATTATGGTTTCAGACTACGAAAGTGTAGAGTGGAAGGCATAGACAACTCGTAACCAAGGAAAGATGGATGAAGAGAAAGTCAGGGGCTTGCCAGCAAACACAGCAGAAGCCCAGTGGATAATTATGTGATATTTTATACAATGTTGTCGACACGATCCCAGCATCAAGGAAGAACAGCTTTGAAAACAATCAACTATTGCTTAACTTGTGGGTATCGTTTGCACCACGACAATTTCCAGACTTGCTTGCAAAATATATCACTTGATTTTCAGCCTGAAATCGAGACATTTTGTGAGGTGTACAATCTAGATCCATTAAGGTGTGCACATGAATTATTCAGTTTGCAGCAACATTTCGACAATTTAATTGCATCTTGTTTGAGAAAATAAACAGACGTGGATCTAAATACACCGATGACTACGAGTATGGCGACGATTTTGATGATGACTATGATGGTGATCAGATGATGATGATGTTGATGATGACGATGATAATGATGATGACGATGATAATGATGACGATGATGATAATGATGATGATTGTGGTGATGATGATGATGATGATGATTATGATGATGATAACGAAGGGTACCATAACGGTAATGATGACCGTGATATTCACGAGATGAGTGAACGTATGATTAAAGTTACGGATGATAAAGATGGGTCTTACAACGATCCGAACACGAAGCATTCAACCCAGAAGGCAAACAAAAAAAAAAAATTCCATCATTCTTTTGATGCTCTAAAGATTCCTTCGTCCAGATTATCATCTTGTCGATACATATCCTACGTTGCGTAATATAAGGTTTATTCCATTGCAGTAACCGTACCAGTAAGCTCAGCAACTACTGAACGCTCCTTTTCTTCTATGAAGAGAGTGACAACAAGTATTTACTCAACCATGGTACAAGAGCGTCTTGAATCACTACTTATGATGACGATAGGAAAGAAAGTCCTGTTGTCTTGAATAAAGATAAAATAATTAGCACATTTGCGAAAACATCCTCATGCAAAGTTTACAAAAGCCTTGATATAAACTTAAGTCAGTTAGAGTTTTGCCCACAAAATAAATAGGAAAAGATTGCTTTCTTTTGTGCATGACATATTTGTGACGGTTTTGATGAGTTTTCCAATACATACTGCCCTTGGGATTTAAAGACTTCAAATATTGTGCAAATAATGATACAGCGTTTAAATATATCTTTGCTGGTAATGGATTTTGTGAATTTTATCTTTTCAGGTCATTGAGAAGGGGTACCTAAAACGATCTGCACCCCCTCTCCTCAGAGGACTACATGACACTATGCCACAGTAGATCACTGCGGATGGAGTGGGAAAGACCACAGAACCCTATTAAAGGCTAATTGCCAATCAAAGTGAAGTGAAAAGTGAAGCCAAAAATGCCGGGCATTCGAGTTTTGTTGGCTCAATTTCGATTTCGTACGCGGTAATTTGGACTTTAAGGTAAACAGTTAAAAGGTTGGTAACTGCCGTAACTGAGATCAGTCACGTCAATTATCAACCTTTAAAGTTTTTACCTTATTTATCACTGTCTACACAGTATTCTATTCTTATATCAATTTGGACTTTTGTTTGATATTCATCAACGTCAAACCACTGAACTCCATGAATGCTACAGTGAAACATGACAGACGAGTGCTCGTTTTGGACGTCAGGAAATGTCCTCTACGAAGATACTGGAGTTTTGTTTACCGCCAAATTGAGCGCATAGATTACTAATACTATGCTTGAAAACAAGACCCCATGTTCGCCATTTTTCGCTTCATGTCTGGTCCCCAGTTATTGACTGAAGTCAACCTTTCAGTTATAACAGAGTTCAGTTTCCCCATTACCATCTTTTCACTAGGAAATAAAATGGTCTGAAATGGCTAGCTGGCCTTCGAACGTCTGCCTCTCGCTGCAGTGCTTCACTTGCATGAAATAGATGGCAATATCAGCAACCGAACAAGTCAACGTAAGTGTCCTCACACGCAACTTTTAAGCTGTAATTTGCCCAAAAATGGGACATGCTTGGACAAAGACCTCGCAAATATCATTTTGAGCATTCATTAAGTGATAGCCTGACACTACAGGAAGAGACTAAACAAATCTATGTCGGTGTATCTAAGTTCGATGTTTGTTCAGTGTTATTAAAGTGAATGTGTTCCATCTGGTGGCCTGGTTTGCACTCCTTAATAAATACGTCGACATTTACGCTCACGCAGCTAATGAGAATTTCTGTGGCTGCTAGCCTATTAACGAAAATATTAGTTTTGTTCAGCTTGAAAAGTCTTTTTTCACGCCTCTCTTCGACTTTCTGGCTTTTTATTTTCTGACTTAGTGCAACTCTTAATTCGGGATGGGAATATGTTGTAACGAGCAACGTAACATCAGGATATACACTCTTAACCCTTTAAGGGTCAGCGTCCCGTATACAGGATATCAAGAACAAAAGAACAAATGGGAGAACAAAGCAAAAACAATGAAAGAACAATGAACAAACGAAATCAAACTCAACCTTTAAAGGGTTAACAAAGCTTTCCTGGACTGTTATTCTGACACAAATCTAAACTCCTATTAAAAAATATCTGACCGCTCGTTCATGTACTGACAAACAGAGTAGACATAAACCTTCTACGCCCACGAACGACTAAGTATAAGTTATTATCGTATTTAAAGGGGACTTGCTTTTTCCGCATACCACAGAGCCCATCAGCTATCATTTGTTATTTCTGCATGTCGTCTAACTTCAAGCATCGGTGTCTGTTTGCAATTTTTTCTTAACGTCCTTTGTTTATAAAAGCACTAATTAAGGAATCGATGATTTCACTAAAGTCAACAAGAACATTTCATTGATGTTTTGTCTGAGCCATTAATTTATGGATGATTGACCTAGGACAAATTTCTATTTGCATGAATGTATCCTTTTAAGTGGCTTGCGCTTGCCATTAGAGAGCCCACGTGCCGTGGGTGATCGTCGTGTCGTCTAGATCTTTAACCTTGTGCGTCGTTTTCCATTTAATTTACTCACGTCAATGTCTACTTGGAAGATAATACTTGACAAATGAGGAATTATCCACAGGCGAACCAGCGTTAACGTTCAGCATCATTACTTTATCTGTTTTTGAATGGCCAATCCTTTTCGACAATAAATTCCGAATCAACGATGTAATTGTGGTAGCTTGGTAGTTATGATGTTCTTAAAACGCACGCTCTCAAGCTATTCTCTCAGAAAAACTTTCCGAGTCCCTAACGGGAATCGAACCCGTAACCGCCGGTGAGATGCTCCAACCATTGAGCTACATAGACTCAGATGGCGAGCGAAGGTTACATTTATGAACTAAAATAATAGACGACATATCGAGACTTGCAGACTGGCAGTACATATGTCTACCATTAATACGAACCAGTATATAACAGCATATAACAGCAGTTCGTCAGCTAGGTATCTCCATAGATATACCTTATGTTTAATCTTAAAGTCTTCAATCCGCAATATATTTGTAGTCTCCGCGATTCCACAAATATAGAGGGGCTGATAATTCGCTCCAACGATTGGTTGATGTGATGATGGCATCATAGGATCTCCCCGCTCAGTCCTGTGAGACTTCGAGGAGGATTATTGTGACTACTACTCTAGTGTCCATCAAGGCATTAATGTGGAGCTCATTAATGAATACCACATTTCACAAATATCCTGCTTCCTATTGCCGCACTTACTGTATGTCTTGACCGGCCTTCTCGTGAATTGTCCATGCTGTGTTTAGACGGCTCGGGCAGAATTGCCTACGCTGCTGGCGTTTCCCTGACTCCCCAAGTTACCTTGTTGCCCACCCCATCGATCTTCACGCTGAAAGTGTCCCATTTCCCACGTTTGTAACATTGTGCTAGTCTTAGTCGAAATGGTGACAGATCCACCCTGGGATGAAGTGTAGCTTTCGGCGCTTACTATATTCATGTCAGCGGTCGATCTACTGTTGTCAACAATTTCGGCCATGTTGGCTGTTGATTTTCAATGACAAGGAGGCGCTCACTGTTGTCGTAAAGCTGCGGAAAGTGCTTCGTCGAGACTACCTAGGCTCGTCTGGCTACCCTGACGTGTAGTTCCTTGGAGTTCAATGTATCGATGAACTGGTGTACCCAGGTTAGTGACTGCCAGATTTTTGCCGTTTGCTTTTATGGAACGCTCACTTGAAGGCGAATCGTTCTTGTGGTCGGGTCATTTCTTCGGTGCAGAGTGTGCAGCAAACATTTGCAGCTTATTTCCTCTGCATTCCATGCGATGTACATTGAACCGCAGCAAAACTTCACGCTGGTGGCAACTTTGCCTCTCATCCCACTCGATTATCTTAGCACATAAAGAGAAGTGTGCTTTCCATTCCTTTCAAACACCATCCTTGTTCAGGTCTGGTTTAGCTCTCAAATTTACTGCTGGCTTTGCGATTGCTGTGGGCGCAGACCTCTCCTGCATTTCTTCCTTCCGCCATGACATTGAGGGAACTTTGGCTTCAAAGTCTTTGCTCGTCATCTCGCATTCTCACCACTGCCACCAGTGTTGGGTTGAAGTAATTGATTATTCAATAAAGAGCTTAATAACTTCAAAACAAAGGACAGCTGCTTAGACCGCTGAAAATCAGTGATGAAGACAACGAGCGGAAGTCACGGTCGTCCTCAAGAAGCGTGAGCGCTACGTCAAAACTGATCGTACTTCAAGTTTACAATGCTATGGCATGCAAGAACAACTAAGTACCATGCACTCAACAACTGAATGATCGTAGTATTGTAGAAGTTATAGTGCTAAATCGTAATCTGTGAAGTACGAGAAACTATTTTACCCCAGATACAAGATTGTTTCAACTGCGATGCGCTGTAATCTGTTCGTAAAAAGTAACAAGCCTCAGTCTTTCAGTAAAGTCGGTACTGGTCCAGCGCGACAACTTTTTAATTTTTAACTGGTTAAAAACTTAATCGCAAATAGCGAGTTAAAGTCTAGTTCAATATTTAACTTTTCAAATGTATTGTCTCCCGAGATTTCAGTAGTTTCAGTGGTTTTAGTTCGTGGAGCGTGAGAGGTTTCTGGCGATAACAGCAGGTCTGACTAATGAATAAATCGTTGAAAAATGATTTGGAAAATTTTTTTCGGCTTAAACAGTACTCCACATTGTGTCAGCCACACTGCAAAAGTGTTTCACGGAGTTTGGTTGCGAAATGTCCGACGGTTTTGTTATCATTAATATCATACTGCAAATCTTGGATGATGGTCAGATTTTTAGTTTTCAAGACGTTTATTTTCGGTTTGTGTTTTATCCTGTAATTCTTTAAATTGTCAGCTGGATATGCTTTTTAAAACATATTATGTTATCATTAATATCATATTGAAATCCTGGATGTTAAGTGAGGCAAATGGAATATTTGCCTCATTTTTATCTTCCACGACCAATCACCTATCCTCCTAGGTCACGTGAAAGACAAAATGCGCATGCACACTGGAGCTTTAGTCAGGCAAATTTGAATGTGCCCCACCTGGCACCAGGATCTTCACTATATCACGCTATTCCATCAGCCTTCTTTGCAAGTCTCGATAACTAGAGAGGGTAAATTTCTGTTTGCGATGGTTTAATATTCTGGCAAATTGTCAACAGTAGCGGATTAAGCGTGTGCGGGGGCCCCTGGCACATTTGCAGTTACCCCACCCCCCTGAAAAAGGGTGCGCAGAAAGGGAAGTCGGAAATACGCACTAATCATAAAATGCGATGAAAGGACAATATGCAGTGATTGTGTTGCCTTTCATATTTAACCATTAAATCTCTCAATCATACTAGTATAATTATTCATGTAAACAAGACAATAATACGTCACAGCAATACTAATGTAGATATAAGTACATTTATTATATGGCTGAGCTCGCTATCCGGTCTGTACCGAAAATGACGCACGCTGATTGGCTGTCCAACCGTGCAAAAAGTTTTTCGTACAGACCGGCTAGTTTTGGTGGGAAAACTTCCAAGTTGATTTGAAGAAAAGCAAGCCAGATTCAGGTATGTTTTACAGAAGATTTATAAAAACAAACTACGAAAAAAGAAGATAAATCTTCTTAACGATAATTTTAAGCTGAAAACAAGGTGAATAGATGCAGAAAAACACGAAATAATAGGTAAAAGCAAGCGTGTAAATCTAAGCCGCTGACTAGTTTAACTAAATTCCAAATCAACCTCGTTTGTTCGGTCTGTACGGGAAAGTATTTACCCTCGGCATTTTCCGCATAGACCTCGCTCCGTCATCGCTCAGTCTGTACGAAAACCTCAAGCAAATACTTTTCCGTACAGACCTTACACTCGGTTGATATGTAATCAATACATAAAAGTCTGGAAGTCATACGTTGTACAAGCCCGTAAAAAGATGTTTCATGTTGCGGGGTTTGAATAATGTCTAAGGGGATCCGGGGGCATGCTGCCCCGGAAAATTTTGAAATCAGGAGTCTCTGAAATGCTATTTCCTGCATTTTGGAGATGGAATTTACAGAATTCTGAAGAGTGCAGAACGCCATATAAAATATTCTGACAGAAGGATTGGTATGGGATTCAGAGTCGCATTAGTATCAAATACTTAGGGAAGATCAGCCCGTCCTCTTCTGGCATTAACGGGACGCCATTCCCAGGGCCATGATATATATAAAAATTTTGTATATACTAAATGTCTAAATGCTAATAATTAATAACCAGTGTCTAATGGAGGACGTTCATAATTCTGTGACTGCAAACTGATTTGGTTACATATCGTCCTCATATTTCAAGGAACATAGCCGTTTGCACAGTTACAAGATATGATGACCTGTAATAAATGACAGGTTCAGAATCTCGCACAGCATATTAATTACATCTCAGGCCCAGTTCCAGTGTCGAATTTTCCATAAAATTTTGAAATTAACAAAGCAGTGGAAAGTGAACATTTGACAGTCTGGACGATGAGTCGATAGCCAGATAATGAGGGCTATTTAGCCTATTTCACCGTCATTTTGTTACTACAATTTGAACGGACACCCTATGATTCATTTCTGCCCTCAAAACACCGTCCCTCTAAAAAATTGTGCGGGACCCCCAGAAAGCGTGGAACCCCTGGCACGCGCCCAAAGTGCCCTCCCCTTAATCCGCCAGTGATTGTCAAACTAAAACAGATATTTTTGAATATTACAAAATATCCCTTAATGCGTATTTTAAACATTTTCGGAAAATTTTCTGGGTCGCGACAACCCTAAATACCAATCCCACGAGCCGCCACTGCTTACTCACGCCGAACAGTATAGAATTACATTTCATGTGAACTTTATGCAGCAAAATCTTGAATTAGTCCGTTTCATAGGTATTGTTTGTTTTCATAATTTAAATCAATGTTTGTATCACCGACTTTACGTGGTTTCAAAACCAACATCTTAAAATGTGAAACTGCCTTATTCGCGTTGTAAAGGATTGTCGGCCTTCCAGCGATGCTGAAAACAATAACAAACCATCTCAAACAGAAATTTACCAACTCTAGTTAATGAGACTTACAAAGAAGACTGACAGAATAGCGTGATATATTGAAAAGCCTGGTGCCAGATAGGGCACGCTCTTCTGTGCACGCACTTTCTGTTCTTTGCTATAGTAGGAAGATGAAATGAGGCAAACATTCAATTTGTCCATTAAATATTCAAGATTTCAATATGATGTTAATGCGAACATAATACGTCGAAAAACCCATGTCCAGCTGGCAAATTGAAGAAATGACGAAATATAAACACCATGAAAACTAAAAATCTGTCGATAATATTTGAAACAAGACAACAAAGTGAACTTTGTAATCAGGTATATTAAAAGCAAACCCCATGGCTGTTAAGCTACGTTATTGGAGTTACCTAAAAAGATCGTTATCAATCATTACTGATTATGAGGTGTATGCGGGAAAGCATTTGCCTGAGGTTTTTCGCACCAACATAATGCCCAAGAAGCGAGGTTTGTGTGAAAAAAAATGAAGGTAAATACTTTCCTGTACAGACCTAAAAACGAGGTTAATAAGGAATATATTATATTACTTTCAGTTCCTTTTCTGCGTCACTTTAACGCTGGTTTTTTACATTAATCCAGTTTTTTGCTTAAAATTAACCAGGTAAAGATTTAACTTCGTCATAAGCATTCTGCAGTTGTTAATCCTTTGTAAAATGAACTTGTATCTACTTTGTTTGTCTTCAAATCAACTCAAAAATTTTCCCGCCCAAACGTGCGGCCTGTACGGAAACCTTATTGAGCGGCTTCGGTAGCCAATTAGCGGCCGTCATTTTGGGTACAGACTGGATAATGAGTTAAGTGATAGTAGGAAATTTTTGTGGTACGATTATTTGTTTTTCCACCGGTGTATTTAGGAAGAAGCTGTAGCACGTATTATAGATTGATACACGTACGTGTATTATTACATATTAGAAGAGATCTCCACTTTAGAATGAGTCAAAAAGTAATAACTTGAATAGTGACATTAAAGGTAAGATTAGTAGAATAAATAGCAATCTGACGGAAGAATTCAAATTAATTCATGGCACCTCACCCACAGGTATGAACATCCAGTTACACCAAATTGTATTTACCCAAACCGAACACAATGCCATGAAAAGAACTCTTGGGTATCGAGGTGCCATGATCTGGAACTCTTTCTCTTAAAACAATTAATTACACATCTTATTTTAATAGTCAAGATCTCTAACTTTTACCATTTTTATTCTTGTACATAGTGTTTTAGCTGTAAATATTCCATTTTAATTGTAAATATATTCTCTTAATTATTACGTATTTTACTACACGGCCCTATGAAAAGCAACCCCTTGTTGGATGATCAGATTACCGTGTCTAAAGATGTTTAAATAAATAAATAAATAGAAACTGGATATCGAGTCCCATGGTTTCAATTAAATGGCCTTTTGGCATTTGTGGCACGCTGTTGGCTCCTCGTGGTCTGCCGTTGGTCGATGTTGTCGACTGTTGGTCCCTTATCGTCAGCCGTTGGTCTCTCGTGATCGGCTGTTGGCTCCTCTTGAGGAACATTCTGGCTACGGCAGCTGCTGCTTTTTATTGCTATTTGTTTTATCAACACTATAGTGATATTGCTACTATTCTCCATTAAAATTAGCTGTAAAGCAGATTCCTCCACCAAAGTAATTCTGTTACAGATTTCAAATTCATTCATTTATATAGTTGTTCGACTTACGTCAGAAAGTTACGGTAAACAAGATGTCGTGGTGGAATATGGTACAGTTTCATCAGATGCTCTCGTTCTGGATGTATCTCGAGCTAGACAAATCATGCAGCATCTCTTGGACCGCGCGAAAAATGACCATAGCAAAAATTGCACGAAGAAAACAACATTAAGACTGGGGGTCGTAAATGTCACCACCGTTTCATCAAGTTACAAGATCACTGGAGCGTTCGAGCATCTTCCCGAGGAGAATTATTCCAGATGGGATTTTATAACGTGTGCTGATCATGCTGGTATCCTTGATAATGTAGTCAAAGATCCAGCATTAGCTCCAATGATCCATGGAGATTACTCAAATTTCACCGCAACAGCAGTAAAAATATTACCAAATAAGATGATGGATGTCAAGAAGTGCTGTCGTGTTGGATCAGTGCTGTCAACTAGATCTTGTGGTAATACATTACTACCCGTTCATACTGTAAAATTTATCTGCACGGAACTACATCTTTGCGTGTCCAAAATGTATTTTGCTTTAGTGCTCGAGAATCGAATAAAAACAAGTCCAACAGGCTTTATCACTGTGAAGCGAAATAATTATTTAAAAAGTTTTTAAAATTCAGACAGTTTATTAAGGGGAAGACATTTTCGTTCCAACCTCTAAATTGTTTGTATGCTAATCGGTTACTAGCAAAAGTTGATACTTCAATCTAAAACCAGCTAAAAGCCAACTTTCGTCCATACAATTAGTAATCTTTCAAGGCATTGAGCAATTAATTTATAAACTAGTCAACCATACACTAACATAGCTGACACAATTGTTTCAAATTGGTCTTCACAACAACCCTTTCATTTTGCTTGGCGCCAGCTGATCCTACAGTCGTGCAACAATAATTTATGTAATCGCTACACCTTGCATGGACCATACAGCAATACCTTAAATCTAGCATAGCAGGCAAAGCTTCGGGAAGTTTAGAACTTTGGAAAATTATTTTGAAGTTTGGAAATTGTCGTTGTAATGACGATCGTAGTTATTAAAGATAATGATTAGTTATAGGTTATATGTTTTGTAAAATTAAGCTTTGCCCATTTTTTCACTATGTCCATGAACTTGACGAGTGTGAGCGATCGTTAAGTTCCATAGAACATAAAATTTTGAGAAATATGGGTAATAAAGGAATTTGTTTTCCAGCTATCCCTATTTTGACCCTCCCACATACCGTTGGGTCGATGTCATCAGTTTTCTTTAGACTATATAAGTAGGTGATATGTTTCTTTAGTTAGCAGACGTATAGCACTTGATAAGTGGTCTGCCGAAATGCATCGTGCTTTTTTCTAATTCTTTAGGCTTATTCTTTACGTAGAATTTTACCTCTTTAAGTTTCATACAGTTCTTTTAAGAAGTAAACTATCCAACAGTCTTTGGTAACTGTGTATACCTCTTTAAAGCGTCTGTTACTCTTCATCTTCTCCTACTTTATCTTAAATTACCAATCACCATGGTATCTACGTATTTAATAAAGATTTACTGAAGGTGCTCGCTGAAAAATTTGCTTAAAGGCTTTTACTAACTCAAAGCAATGTTTCATACCGTAGCAACTGGTATTTAGTTCAGGAAACTACATCCACTAGTCTTTCAACCGGCGAGTTATCAAGAACAAGTTGCTTTTGATGACCACATTAGAACGCCGAAACATTTTATGTACATGTGGAAACACTCCTGTTATTTATAGTCATTGCGATTTTCGCCGTATACCTATCCGTATCTGTTATCCGTACAAATGGAAATGTAGCTGTAAACACGAATAAAACTCTGTAAAACCATATGACCTATGCGTATAAAGAATTTCTAAAAAAGTTAAAGAATGTGATCGTCTTAGTTCCAAATTGGGATTGTTCTATAATTGCTAACCGCTTGCATGGTATACAAAGTGCGGTTTCACTCAGTTGATGCGCAGTATTGGAAGATACAGGTCATCACAGCGACGTATATTGTAATATTATATATTACATATCACTATTTCTTACAAAATTGAAACGAAAATTTATAAGATTATTCAAATATTTGTAGATAGCAATGCAGCGATGATAGAACGACAAACAGCCTAAGGTTTCCAATTCAACAATTTGAGAGCTTGAATACCAGAGAAATATTTAGGTAGATCCACTATAGTTTTTGCAGCGTTATTTTGCAATACTTCTAGTTGCTGTATTAGAACTCTCTTATTTTTGTCACCCCAAACTAAATCCGCATAATCAAACAATGGTATAAAAATATGACTATTATATATAGTCAAATGGCCTTGCAAAGGTAATGAATATTTAACACGACGTGGAACGCTAATTCTCTGGCAGATCTTCTGAAAGCATATATATATACTGTATATATATATATATATGATCAGACGAACACATTTTCTGACTAAATTTAATGGTACTCTACCCTTCCCCGTACGGGATTTCCTAAATGTGCAACTGATGACGAAATGTTCACCTCCTTCTAAGCGTAACACCAGGAACACTTCTTTCAATATACTGGAATGATATGGCTTCACCTTAAACCTTAACTCTTTCCCGGCGGCGTAATACTTCCGTTATTTTACTCGTCAAAGGGGGAGCTCCCGGCTCGAAATAGTTAATTAACTTAATTTTTTTTTGAGAGTAGAATTAGAATATGGGTTAAGGCTTAGTTTCTTTGCTGTCATAAATTTTTTACTGCTTTAACTGGATTGATGAACGTTAGCCGCATAGAGTATGTGTTTTTGTTTCGGAAGTGGCATGTGAATGACGGTATTGTCTTGGGTACGGTAAACTGTAGGGTATCCCAAAGTTTACTAGTAAACTAGAACTACTAAATAAAACAACTTTACATTTTCCAAAATTTTTCCGGCTGTTGAAAGGATAAAATAAGTCAATAATTACCAGGATTACATCTCTCAACAGACTTGAATAGGATGGTAACTTTAGCAAGTGGTAGGAAATGTTGACATAAACAGTGATTGATTAATAATTTTGCTAGAGCAGGTGCTAAGACGAATGTAGTCTTAAAAAAGACGAGCACTAATCGTGTCAAGACCACTACATTTATTAATTCAACGTACTAAGTTCTTTGCATACAAACCGTCAGACACTTCTACATGTTGGAATACAAAACCGTTCTCATAGTGCCCATGCACCGTCTTGCAATGATGTACTTTGCCTGACGTAGTTCAAACCAGATTTTATCTTAGCTGGCACTTCTGATCTATTCGAGGAAAAATAACTATTCAATAGCTTTCTGATGGATTTAAAATCAGTGCACATGACAACGTCAGATTCAATGCAGATGATCACTGCGGAGGTTGACTTACATGCTGTAATTTCTTTCAGTGATTTCCGTAATGCGCTAGAGTTCATGAATTGACCAATTCCCTTTGTTTTTACTGTTTAATCCAAGATAATAATCAGCTTTGCACTTCATAATTTATTTTTTAACAAAACTCTTCCGCCTGGTTCACAGGAGTGATGCAAATGCGAGTGCAAGCACAAACAATTTTTACGTGTGAACTGGGGTAAAACAAACGCAAGTACAAGCTTGAGAACAAAGAACCTTGTATTCTCTTTTGCCTAGCTCTTATTGCTTGCATTTAGATAGCGTTAATTTCGTGTGCATGTTTGCATGTATGCTTGCGCTGTCCCATAGGAATACTGCCTCTGTCTCGTCATTTGTTTCGTTCTTGTGCTCCGCTTGCTTTGCTCGTGTGAACCAGGCTTAAACCTTTTTAACGTCTGAATTGTTTTTTGTTTTTTTTGTTCTTTGTTTTGTCTTTGTTTTTCCTTTGTTTTCTCACTGGTTCTTTTGTTATAGGTGTCCGGTATATCGGACACCGGGCGTTAATGGTTAAGTCTTGTGCAAAAGAATTCTTATCAAAGGTACGGTTAGAACGCTATCCACTAGTTCCGGCTGTAGCTTTGAGGATACAATAAACAATACAATGATCACTAATAGCCGAACGAATTACGCCACTCTTAAATGATGCAACGACTGTTACTCACAAATACTAGATCCATGACTTCCTTTGTTTGATTACAAATTCTTGTAAAAATATTAATCAAGTAAGGGTTAATCAGTGGTCACTGATGTGATAAAGGGTTTAACATCGCAAGTAAAGGTTGACGTTCAAGCTTCACGAGCGATGTTAAATTCTTTATCACACGAGTGAACAATGATTAACCACCTTATATCATGACTCACCCACAATGAAATAGTTTGGGGTTTTTTTCCAATTTAAAGTCGAAGAGACGTTGATCGTTAGAATTTAAGATAGTCACTCATTAGTTTGCGATAAGCTTACAGAATGTAACGTGTGATAAAGGAAACAAAAGAGAGGAGCTTTCACTGGAGTCAATCTTCAGAATAGAGCACCAGCACAAGAATTGCATGGATATTTGAAGAAGTATGCATAAGCACAGTCATTACCACCAGTGTAATCATGAGCCGAGGGCAAAACATGGAAAAGAACAAAGAAATATTGTTTTGGCTTAATTTTGAATCTTACGCAGAACAATTGCTCAAGTTCCGAGGGAAGAATTATGGATTGCTTATGACGTGAGTATTTGTTAACGTTCATGTCAAAAACAAAATTTTCTTACTCGATTTGCATTTAACATGTTAGGGACAATTAAAAATGCAGAAAAGGTTGGTTTTTGAAACCGGGTTATTGTTCCATAAATCTCCAGATGGTTTGGTTAAAAAAACCGGACTACGCTATATAAGACAGCACCCAACCAACTTGAGCTTGTTCACTCTTCTTCCAGTGGAAGACTAAGATGGCCCGAAAGCGGAAAATGACGCTACTGATAAACTTATCGTGTCTTCTTGCTCTAAGTCTGCTGGTCGGACTAGGCAATGCAGGAACAGCGATGAAAGACTTGTCTCTGTAAGTTAGCGAAGTGTTCGTACACAAACCATAGGTTGCAGCTGACAGATTTGTCAGCCTACAAGCGTTAGGCGAGAAACCCCGGGTCTCAATCTTCGTTAAGTTGAGCTTTCTGCTTGCATTGTTTATGTAACCTTTCTACACTGCTCTTCGTTCCAGAATTAAAGAGTTGGATAATCTTGACAGGGAAGCCAGAGAGGCCGAAACGTTATCAACTGCTGGGAACATCTGTCACTTTCGTGAATCATTTCTACGACCTGTGTTTGAATTCTTCAACGTATCAGCAGATAAGCCATTTTATGCTCCATGTAGTTATCTGCAAGATGGTATCCCGCTCAACGAAGCTCTTACTCTATGTCGTTTTAAGAGGTAAGAAAAGGACAGTTGAGTTGCTTATTTCATCACAAAATGTTCTCATGCTGGGGTGAATGGTTCAACTTAAGCGAGTTCAACTTGGGGAACTATTGTGTTGCTTGCTGTATAGTGTGGTATAGTCAACAGGTTACGAAGGTTTGGAAGGTTTGCCCTTGTTCAAAATTCATTGACATATTAGGAACGAAGGGCTAGTTTGTCAAGATAGTGCAGCATGGGCTGCTTAAATGAACAATTTCATTATTTTCCATTTGTTTTAACCGCTTGGCAACTTCAATTTTTCAACTTGAGCATTCCTTGAAATCCTCAGAGCTATTTCGCTCTGGTTTATGCTGATATACTTACTTTTAAAATGTCTTCGGGAGATCTTACCAATGATTCCACTTTATTTGTACACGTTTACACGTAATGTAACATCGGACGTATGCCCAGTAAAACAGTTTAGATTTGTAATATTTCTAAAATGTATTTAAATGAACATTTCGTAGACTATAGCAGCAGATAAAACAGCTCGCAAAGTCTTGGCTCAACTGCGCTAAAAATGGCAGTGAAGGAGCTCAGTAATTTCAAAAATACTGCCAAAGGAAACTACTGACTCCATAAACCATTTTACGTCTGTTCATACTTTTGTCTTGGTTTTTCGATGTGCAGTAATTACTGATTTACGTTATTAATAATAAACTTTATTTAAAGAAGGTTTACAACAGCATTTACAAAAATGCACCAGATTTAGCACTTATTACTGTGTCTCACTTCTTCATATCTTTACAACAACCTCTACTATAATCATTAGATGCAGGCAAAATCGAAAAACGATGAAACACTGAACAGCTGTAAACTCCTGGTTCAATGATACTGAAACTCTAGTTTGGACGCTTGTTATGGAACGTGGATCAAAAAGTTGATCACCATATTTCCGTTTACAAATCATGTTAATCATGACACATTGATCTAATCGACCAATGTAAATCCCACATGGGGCTGGCGGTGAACTAAAGACATTTACACTTACCGATCACTAATTTTGGCCTTCGTTAAGCTCGAGCGTCAACAGGAATAATTAAGCCATCTAGTCTTTGGCACGGATGATTGACATTGCTTGGGTAATGTACTAGACGCTTGTTTTTCGACCTCCTATAAGCTTGATAGTTTTATAAAAGGATTCTGTTGAACGTTTTCATGTCAAGCTTAACATTGCTCCAACACAATTATGTAAAGCAGGGTGGTAGCAGATGGGGGTAAGGGAGGCAGCCGCCCCCAATTTTTCCACAGATCAAGTCCTTAAAAGTTGGTTTATTTGAAAAGTACGCGAGGGTTGTAACGTGTATGAAATATGTAAATTCCGGCTGTATGCATTTATGGCTTTCTTTATTGTTTTGCACATTCAAAGAATATCTACTTGCGTGCATAGGAGTGCAACAGTTTACTGCGTCACCAGATTTTTGAAGTAGTTACGACAGATTTTTGTTGTGCGAGCGGTCGTCAGGTGTATTGCATGCATTAAACGTCCTACTAATGATTGTGGTTGTAGCTACCTTGTTAGCGTACTCAATATGAAAGCAGCTCTTATTTTGATAACGTGATTTAAGTTTGTTCAACCTTTTGCTGAATTTTGGTGAATTGGCCTTTTTTAAGATCAATTATTGTCAGACGGAAACGAAAGGTCTTCAAAATGAGCTACAAAGATGTATTGAAATGCTGCAATGGATGGACTGGCCCTAACTGTTCTCAAAGTAAGACTTAATCCGCTTACTACAGCTAAGTTCGTTAAATTTATTTTGTCGACTCATTACCTGATATTCTTGTTTCTCCTTATCTCAAACGGGTTGCTGATTTATATGAACACCTAAGCAAATGGCTAAACGAACCAGGTGATTTTGTCAATGGATCTCTGGTGGGTTTAGTCATTTCCATAGAAATAGCTACACTGCCTCCACCCTCATTACAGTTGCTTACGTTTGTTCGTTCATGAACGGTAACCGTGTATTTTCTTCCTAGTTTGAAGGTCTGCTAAATTATGTTCATTTTTCATACTTCCATTATGACTGGAACACGCAACTGTCCACGTCTCGCTTTGTACCATTGTATTAGTAGGATACAAGATTCAGCATATCACAGAAGATCATGTACTCTCCACCTCAAACATACATGATTGTCTGTTTCGTTAACAGTGGCCTTAAGTTGTCAGAAATGAGAAAATGGAGGCACGTGTGTCAGTCCAAACAGCTGCACTTGTCGCTCAGGGTTTACAGGAGAGACATGCCAATCGAGTTTTAAAATTGAACTAACAATTCTCACCATAGTTCCTGGTTCACCTTTCTGGCTTCGAACTCCATTGTAAGATGTCCCTCTTGTTTCTTTAACAGGTCTCTGTTCTGTTCCATGCAAACATGGCGGACAATGCAATGGCGGTTCTTGCGTGTGCTTGAGTGGATGGACTGGGGTCTCTTGTGATAAACGTGAGTTTAATAAAATTATTTGGACCACTTATTATTTTAAGAATTACGAACAAAACAAAATTTCAGCGATTTGGACTAGCGATTAATATAATTATGGTCTATTCTTCTTTCTTAAAACGTTCTTTTCTTCCAGCACTGTGCGAAGGTTGCAAAATAGGTTGTATCGCGCCAAATACGTGTCTTTGTCCGGATGGTTCCTCTGGTAACAAGTGCGAAATATGTACGTACACAACACAATGGTCCAAATTTTGAATGCTTCCTCGTAACTGACTTTCCCATATCTTATACTCCTAACGCATTAATGCCTTGTTACGCTTTCCCTGATTTTTAGCTCTTATATCCAGTCAGGAAAATGATCTGTCAGTTAATCTCAAGCTTCACTACGTCGTATCTACCTCGGGTAAGAAAATCATGCGAAACTTGAAATGGCAAAAGTGACATGCGTACAAACGCTAAGAGACAAAATCTGAATACCCTTAATTATCAGACAAACCACTCGAAGTGCATCAGTCCATTAAATACTACAGTTCTATGCAATAATTTTTAAACTGAAACTGTTTTTCCCAAAATTCAATTCTCGAAAATAAAAGAAAACGAAAAATAAAAAAAAAAGCCAAAAACAAAACTTCGATGTCTTCTGTTGGCCTTTGTGATTCTCGTGAGATTAATGAAGAAATGTTACTTCTACAACTCTTTCCAAAGAATTCACTTTTACTCCTAAAATTGAACGCAGAAGCAAACGACCCCTCATATTGTCGAGTAAAGGTTGCATAATTTTTCTCGATGGTACTCAAACAAATTCAACTATTCCTATTATCCCTCCAACATTAGGTGAACCTAACATCTGTTACACTTGGCGGCAATCTCACTATAAGACTTTCGATGGAAAATATTTTTACTTCCCTGGTCGATGCACCTACAAACTGGCAGCAGATTGCGCTGATGACACGTTTTCCATACATGTGACCAGCGATCCAAATTGCACGAATGATAAATGTCGCCGTGGAGTAGAGCTTTATCTTGGTGGACATAATATCAAGGTATGTTCTCGAAAAAAATTAAACTGAATAATATGTTCTGTGCGGTGGGACAAGTAAATAGAAATGGAAATGTTAAAAGTAGCGGAATATGAAAAACGAACCAGATGCTGTCTATCCTACGGAAATTTCCCTAATCGTTCAGATAGATGGGTTCAAATCTCAAATTGATGATTTTTAATCCACCTTGTTACTCCTAACACAAACCTACGGCAGCCATGCTGGGAAACATTAACAGCAGCTCGTAAGATTGTTTTGTTGAAGTTCTCCAACTTGGCTACCATGACGTTTAGTGCAAAGCAAGGACAGAGTTCAAAAGACTTGTATTAGAAAAGTCAATGATCTTAGAAAATGTTGGTGATTTCATTTACCATGCGTGCTCGGAATTAAGGTTAGGGTTTGGTAGTATAAATTAAGCTTAAAAACGAAACTACTTTGAGCTAGATTATGGAACATGTAGTACAAAATTTTTGAAACCTACACGAATGTAAAATTTAATCGTTAACCTAACCATGGGAATAATCGGCTTCATGCCAACTACAACCATAAATAAAATCAATCTTCGCCCGTAAAAAGAGCATTACCTCTACTGCCCTAAATCAATAATAAACTGCAGTACTTTTCAAGGATGTCCCCAACTCGTGAGCGGCTTAAGGCTGTGATACAGAGGTAGAGTGCACCGTAGGTAGTGTTGAATGTGTCAACAGCCAAAAAGTGAGGGAGTTGCGGAAATTTAGGTGATGAGATATTGATGTTTTTACTAAAGTAACTTCGTCACAGTGAAACGTCTTTAAAGCTGGGAGGGACTGGTCGACATCGTATGGGGTACATCTAGCCCCCAGACCCCCTTTGGCGCTATGCGATGTCCTACTTCATGTAGATTAAAACGCCGAAGCCGAAATGTTTTCTTTTAGCCATCGCAGCTCCTTGGATTTTTCTGTTGCATTTAACATTCCTTTCCCTATGATTGTATCGAAATACCTCACTATCAGTGCTTAATAAACTGGGATCTTATATGTGAACCGCAGTCCGGGGCACTTTCCCTCGTGTCCACTGCCTTAAACTCTTGCTGAGACAGTTAATTGCTAGTTGGTGATATTGACGACAGCCATTGCTTGTTCAATGTAATGCACCTACAGTTTGTACTGCGTTTATTCTTTGGTGTATCTAACATGACCTCGAAATTTTTTTCATTAGTTACGATCAACGTTGCTGGTGTCAAAACGTTAAACGAGCGTACTCTACTGTAAACTGTTGACGTCAGGTTTATTTGTGGAATACGTTGAGTACCTGACTTCTTATGAGTCTGATGCGTTAAAATTCTGTTTGGTGCATTACAGGAAAAACTCGCAGAAAAGCTTTGCTGAAGGCATATTTCCATATACTCACCTCCCGACGTATATAAACTTGCACCGTCACGATCAAACTACGATCTTTTTTTGCAGGTTTCATTCGGTAAAAGAAGACAAGTATCAGTGAACAACAAAAACGTGACACTACCTCATATCGTGGAAAAGATCGTAGTCCAACAAGTGGCCAATTATATCGTGGTCTATGGGTTCAGTGGCATTACAGTTCAATGCGATGGTCACAACGCCGTCTATGTTCACATGTCTGATGAATACAAGGGTAAAACCTGTGGTCTTTGTGGAAATTTCAATGGTGACCCCAGTGATGACTTTGTTACCCTATCCGGCCATAAAGTTTCGTCTGTCACTGCTTTTGCCAACAGTTTCAAGATGACCGCCTTTGGTGAGGCCTGTCCTGACACAAAGCAGGCAGAGGCCGCTTTTCCTTGTGAAAAATCTAGTTCCCAAGAGCTGGCAAAAATCAGACAGTCCTGTGAAGTCTTGATGAAATTTCCATTTTCGATGTGCCATGTCGCCGTAGACCCATTGTTTTTTTTCAAGATGTGCCAAGAGGACGCATGCTCATACCTTAACGACACGTTAACGAATGTCAGCTCATGCGATGCTTTTACGCAATATTCCAGAGCATGTGCAAGAAATGGAATTGAAATTTCCTGGAGAAATGAACTGGATATTTGTCGTAAGTAAACTGTAGAACCCAGTTGAGAATTGTTAGATTGGTACTTCGATTAATCATATCTGCAGAGACAAATCCTTCATCTTCCAGAATAAACCCATAATCTGCTAATTTGAAACTTATACCACCTAATAATAAAATTCTTAAACCACGGAATGAAATAACTACAGCATTCTATAATGAAAAATCGGCATTTTTACCGTAAGGCAATTCCACCGATAAAAAAATTCTATTTAAATCATGATTGTCAGAAACATTTTCTAATTGAACTGTATTCATTAATTGCAAGAAAATATTTCTCACATACTTCAGATGTGTAAATCTTATTTAATAAGAACCTTCGTTTGACCTCAACCGTACCAGGGAAAAAGACCCTGCAATTTATAACAAAAACGCCCACAGTATTCCCAACCAACAAAAAAAAAAAGGTTTCAGACTATTTAAAATTTTGCCGGTGCCAATTTTTTAAATGCGATGCTTCCTTATAGGTAATATTTGTTATACCTGACTTTATATAATTACAATTTTCTGAGTTTTCAATCCTTTTCTCCCAGCATCCATGGCAAGGTATATGAATCTGAACGTTTTTAAAACAGTTTACAGTGTCGGACAACCGTAAAATAAATGCAACAGCAGAATTTTGAATATTGCTGGATATTCAATATCGTGACGTCAACTTCTGAAGATGTTTTAAACTATTAAACTAACGATCAGGGATAACAAACTTAGAGATTAAACCCATTTAGATAAAGGGCGCTTGGCTTGACGCGAGGTTGGAAAAATATTTTGATTTAATTCTGAATCAACTCTTGAGGAGAACCGTAATCTATTCAGCTCAACTATCAACGAATTTTGAAAGTGGTTTTATGTTGTAGAATTTAAATCAAAACATGGATATAAACTATGCTTTGCACAAGTTTAAATCGATCAATATAACAAAAAATAACAAACATTGCTGTCCTTTTCCAGCCATAACTTGTCCATCTACCATGGAATACAGTGAATGTGGTACGGCATGCCCTAAGACCTGCTTTCACCGAGATCTCACATACGTTTGTGATCAGCACTGCATTGACGGATGCAGATGTCCCAATGGCACGTATCACAATGGCAAGAATTGTGTTCCCGAGCAAGACTGTCCTTGTGAACATCATAAAGAAATGTTTCCTGCTGGATCCAAAATTCAAAACGATTGCAATGAATGGTAAGAAATTCAAATTTCGTTTATATGCCGTTTTCAAACCTTGTATAAAACGTATCGTATTCTTAAGGCAAGCCCGGGAGGGTTTCTTTTTTACAAGAACTGCCGCGGAAGGGCGTCAGTCGTGAGCGAAAGTTCTTCTAGCGCACTGGCTATTACTTGGGAAAATTCTGGGGGAACATTTGTTTTAAAGCTAGTCGTTTGATCTTGTATTGAAAATACGAAAACAAAATCTGTTGAGAAATAAACACTGAAGAGAGGTCTCGACGAAACATTTTGCTGAAATTAGATATTTAGTCCTTTCGAAAATTTTACTGATTCAATCTGAATCAAATAGTGATCGTGAGTAAACGTTTTATAGATCAAAAACCCATTGCGCCGAGATTGATGTCATATTTTTCCATAATTAAGAACGCCCTAAATTAAAATGAAATCGTGCATTAAGACTAAATTTCAGTACTCCCAAGCCATTTCAAGAAAGATTTGGTAAAGTTCACTGTAAAAAGTGAAACATAAGGAAGATATCCTTTTAATGAGCATTATAACAGAAAATCAAGGTAAAACGGAGTTTTTAACTCCTTCATTTTTCCAGAAGTATTCCTCCGGCGGGGAAAGTCATCTAGCGTTAATCGGATTAAAATAATAGATCTAACGGACAGAATGACTTAGCTTGGAGGTGTTTGGGTAAACAATGGAGCCGTCTTTCAACCGTTGGATCAGCCACGAAACAGTAATTCCGAACAAAATGCAATGCTAATTAATCTCGGCTAAGACTTGTTTTTTCTTCAGTTTGCCCCTATTCGTGCAAACAAGTTAGGACTTTTTGCAATTATACCAATTGGATTTTAGATCGTATCTGTTACCGATATTTATCGCGTTAAACCATTTCTCTACGATTACCCACGATTTCTGCATTCATGGTCGCTCGAGCTCAATTTCAATAATGAAATTAATTTTGTTACCATTTTAGTGTTTGCAATGGGGGAAAATGGTCGTGTAGCACTAACGTGTGTAAAGGTAAGTAACAGCCTTCCCAAACAGTTTTATTTGTCAATGTACTTAAACTTTGCTGTACTATTCAAACTACTGCACCAGAAATTGAGAATGTTGTGATGTGCTCTACAGGAACTTGCACGGCTACTGGCGACCCTCACTACCGAACATTTGATGGTAAATCATATTCGTTTATGGGTCACTGTCGTTATATTCTGGCAAGAGACTGTGTGTCAAATATGTTTGAAGTTTTGGTTGAGAATACGCCTTGTGGGACAGACAACACTGTAACCTGTACCAAAACCGCAACTGTTAATGTTAATGGAACGTCCATTATGCTTCGAAAAGGTGGTTTAGTACTTGTAAATGGCGTCGAGATAGTGCTTCCATACAAAAGATCAGGTAAGGAATAATGGCTGCTTATTGTAATTGTTAGTTAACCATTCTGCTTATGACCTGCTACTTGTCGAACTTATGGGCAAACGAGCCTACAAATGTGCGACAGATCTTGCCTCAGTCTCATTTCACCCTTACTGTCTTAGTCTAAGAGCGTACGTTCAAAGGAGAAAGAAGTTTTGCCCTAATACGAAGATCATCAACTCCTTTTTTAACGACCACCATTTAAGTCTTGGTAGCCCATTGTCACCATAGGCCAGATATTCTCTGTCAAAGCCATTCTGCTAGATTTACTTTCTTTAGATTTACTTTCTTTAGATTTACTTTCTTTAGATTTACTTTCTTTAGATTTACTTTCTTTAGATTTACTTTCTTTAGATTTACTTTCTTTACATTTACTTTCTTTAGATTTACTTTCTTTAGATTTACTTTCTTTACATTTACTTTCTTTACATTTACTTTCTTTAGATTTACTTTCTTTAGATTTACTTTCTTTACATTTACTTTCTTTAGATTTACTTTCTTTACATTTACTTTCTTTACATTTACTTTCTTTAGATTTACTTTCTTTAGATTTACTTTCTTTACATTTACTTTCTTTACATTTACTTTCTTTACATTTACTTTCTTTACATTTACTTTCTTTACATTTACTTTCTTTACATTTACTTTCTTTACATTTACTTTCTTTACATTTACTTTCTTTACATTTACTTTCTTTACATTTACTTTCTTTACATTTACTTTCTTTACATTTACTTTCTTTACATTTACTTTCTTTACATTTACTTTCTTTACATTTACTTTCTTTACATTTACTTTCTTTACATTTACTTTCTTTACATTTACTTTGGCTTTCACTCTTTACTAACCCGGTTAATTCGGAGTGTAAGAGGGTGCAAGTCTCTCCAATGTCTCGAGTCAACAAGACGAAATCTAGGTTAAAAGTAGGTTCACCTGGTGTCTCGCCAGAGTATCCAAGTTGAAATACCGTTCACCAAATTATTCAAAGCTCATGTTGCCGAGTCCATTTAAGAGTTGATTGCACCAAAATAGACTGCTAAAGCCTGGTTTCCACTGAACAAATTTTTCGCACCAAGTATCTTCTCTCGTCTCGTGTATTAAAGGTTGGATCTGAAAAATCTATCCTATTTAAACCAAGAAATGTGAAATCGTGAGGAATTTAGTTCAACGGAAATTGAATTTTTTGTTCTTCGTTCCCTCCTTGGTTTTGCTTTGTTTATTAACTTTTTTTTCTGTTAGTGTCCGGTACATCGGACACCAAATGTCAAAGAAAATCTCTTGAAAGAAATCTTAATTTCTATTGTGATTCAGACAATGTTGCGATAAGCTCGTAAAATCTTGTTATAGGAAACCAAATGACAAAATGGACGCAAAGTTAACATTAACCCGCCTTTTGCCAAACAGTAGTTTGATTGTCTTATGCGTTCTTTACTTCTTTCAGTACCTCTAACACAAAATTTAATAATTCATACATAACTGCATGTCGTGTGGTTTGTTTCTTTCAGGTTACACAGTTCGTCGAATGGCATCGTATATGATCCATTTGAAGTCTGAGGTTGGATTGAGTGTAAAATGGGACGGTCAGTTACGTCTTTACGTCACAGTTATTCCTTATTTCAGTAACAAAACCTGCGGACTTTGTGGAAATTTCAATAACATACAAGGCGACGACTTCATCAACAACGACGGAGCTATCGAGACGAATGTCATAGCATTTGCAAATTCCTGGAGTACGGATTCTGTCTGCAACAAAACTGTTCACGTAAAAAATCCCTGCGAAACTCAAGTACAAAGAGCAGCTGGAGCTGAACTTAAGTGTAATGTTCTCAAAAAATACCCTTTTCAGGGGTGTCATCATACCGTTAATCCTGAGGACGGTTATGTCGCTAACTGTAAGTATGACGTATGTGGATGTCAGGATGGAACACTTTGTTATTGTTCGGCCCTTGAAGACTACGCTCATGCGTGTGCCCAGCTTGGTTACGTCGTAAATTGGAAAAATACTGGAGTGGCTCCTGAATGTGGTAAGTCAATATCCTCTTCTACTGCTAGATTGGTAAACTTATATGGCATGCCTGTCCTATGTTCTTAACAAGATTGGTACAGTTTAGGCTGCTTGGATGTAAGCCTCCCGCATTTTCCATATGATATCCTCGTTCACCTCTTCGTTATTATCAATGACGTACGCAAGCTGGTTGGCACCTCGCGGTCAACTAAACTCGTAGTTCTCAAATGCAAAGTTAACCATAAAGTACTTACAGCGCTTGCGTATTTTGTTTTGATTATGCTGAGCTTGTGAGCAATCTTTACAGAATAAAGTCTTGAAAGTAGAACAAATTGGTCTGCATTTGTTCTACTTCCAAGAAAACTGTATTTCCGTTTTTCTCTTCTCATCCTCTGCGTTAATCGTTTTCCTTTCATTTAGATGTTAAATGCGATAACCGTGAACAAGAATTCCGGCAATGTGGCTCGTCGTGTTACGAAAGTTGCCGAGATCTACAAGATAATGAAGGTTGCGTTGAAGAATGTTCTCCCGGATGTCACTGCCCAAATGGCACAGTCCTGGACGAAAACAAAAAATGTGTTCCATTTTCTCTATGTTCTTGCCACCGCAATGGAGTCGTTTACGCACCTGGAACTGAAATTTGGCCCAACAGGTGCACAGCATGGTACAGACTTACAAATATTTAAAATTTTATTTTGAGATTAATAAGCAAGTTACGAACATAACGTTTGTTCTGCGTAAATTCTTGATGAAATTTGTCTTTTGTGTTTTCTGTAACCTTCAACAAAACTAACTTGGGACGCAAGTAAAAATTCTTCCCGTTGATAAACAAAAGGTCGAAACATGACACTTAAAAATTTGGTGGCTAAAATCAGTGTGCGGATTAAAATGAGGCACAATTAAGCTTTCACTCAGCTTCGCTTGCATTTAAGAATAAGAGATGACACTTCAGTGCGATATTGTTACTAGTTCATGAGGAAAAAAACAAACGAAACAACTAGAGCCGTGTTTGGAAATGTGGGCTTAAGATGAAACTTCCGTTCTCGATTATCTTCAACTAACTCAGTAAATTTTGGCAAGTTTACTCGCGTTCTTCCAGTTTGTTCTTCCTGCTTCCCTGATCATGAATCAATGAGTTCGTGAACCACAAGTCAAAGTTGTAAGTTTCTCCTTGACTTCTGCGAACCTTTAAAATTGTCACGGACGTTCCCGTCAGCAAGACCGAACTAAATATTTCGTACTAGCTGCGCTACCATACCTCGCCACCTGTTCATTTTTCAAGTTGAAAATCAGGATTTATTAATTGCTCTTAGGAAAAAAGTCCGTCAAAGTCAGTTTTAAATGTCTTTTCAAGACTACCCTAACCTGGACGATCTACCATCACCAACATGTACCGATTCTCTCTGGTTCAAACCGTTTACTCCCTAACGCTATCGTTTTAATTTCCATCACAAACGGTAAAATTTCCATACGACGATGCAAGAACAACTTGGTCAAGTTAAGTGAACTTGAGTTCCACGAACAAACCACATCAATGTGGCGTACTTGTACATATCAAGCCATCAAACGTATGTTATCACCATGAAATTATGCCACTCTCACTACAGACATCCGGTTTTTCTTCTTTAGTATTTGCAAAAGTGGAAAGTTTGAATGTAAGAACGAGACTTGCCAAGGTGATTATCTTTACTCTTTTGTTAACGTAGAGTACAAAATGTTTTCTTTTCTGGGAGTAAGACATGGTCTTTTTTGTAGGAAATACCAATAAGTATATCTTCTCAACTTTGTATATCCCAAATTATGGCCTCCGGAAACCTTATTCACGTTTGCCTTCTTCACTTTCTTTTTTCCTTGCAAATCTTACCTGTTAGGTGTGGAATGCTCAAATGGGCGTGTATGGTCTGTTTGTGGAGCTCAGTGCCCTAAAACATGCGAAAACGTCCATCGGCCATGCCTTAACTCGCAATGTGAAGAGGGATGTATTTGTCCGGGGGATCTCGTATTCGATGGTACCCAGTGTATTAATGTCACCGCCTGTCCATGCCATCACGATGGTCAGGATTATAAATCCGGGGACACTATTGCCGTGGACTGTAATACCTGGTAAGGAAACTTATTAGCTTTCTTTAATAAAAATGGGTGAATGTGCGGCATCTTTTGCTACTGGAAAACCGTTGATAGCTCCTGAATACATAAATTATTTTGAGTCCCTAAAATTTCACTCTCAACTTAAGCTTTCATCTAAGATTCGACAAGAAAAGGCCGAAGTAACTGTCCATGCGGACGAAGTTTCTCTTTGTCTAATGAGCTCTCCAATGGAACTAATTAGAAAACGAAAAAATTGACCACACGAAAAATTTCGTCTTATGGAAACCAGGCTTAACATATTACAAAGTATAACGGCTCTCGATTTCCTTTCCAGTTGTGTGCTTCTAAGTATTTTAAAAACCCCATTGCGTAACATCTTAACAATTCACTTCACAGTACCTGCAAAGACGCTGAGTGGCAATGCACCAGTAAGAAATGTTCGAAGACGTGCGTTGCTTTTGGTGATCCACACTTCAAGACATTTGATGGCAAAAGATACGACTTTCAAGGAGCATGCAAGTATATCTTGGCTGAAGACTACTGTGGTTCCAATTCCGGCACCTTCAGGGTTGAAATTCAGAATATTCCTTGTGGAGCAAGTGGTGTGACTTGCACGAAAGCACCGGTCGTGACCGTGAAAGACACCATGATTTCATTTCTCCGCGGAGAAGATCCACGCGTTGGACCACTGCCGGGAATGCAAAAGAGAAATCTGAGTACAGAATATGAAATACACAAAAGTGGTTTCTTTCTAGTTCTTACAACAACTATAGGTTTGACAGTATTGTGGGACCATGCAACAAGAGTGTATATTAACCTACAGCCCACTTATAAAGGTAAATTAACTCGTATTTCATGACAAATCTCTAACTCTTTGAAACTCCGCTATGTATTCAGGTCGATAATAATAGGAAGTTTCCTTACTTAGGCTTTAACTGGAAGTTAAACTATGTTTACAAACAAAATGCGTTAAGTTTTGTCGGCAGTGTCAAAACTGTTTGATTTTAGGTGCTTAGGCAACCCTATTATTCTTTACCTCCAATTCATTGATAACTCGTGTACAAAAAAACGTTTAAGATTTGGTTTTAAATCATTTTCAAAATCCTGCTGTTACATAAAATTTAATTATACTTTCAAGAACAACAAAGGATTACCCACAACATGAAGTATTCGGAACCATTAAGTAAAATTTCAAACACGAGTTGGTGTTCTTCCTCCGATTTCTAAATACAGAGAAGCCAGTTTAAAAACGAGGCGAAGCCGATCTTTTTTAACGAGTTTCGAGGTATTTTAAAGTCGGAGGAAGAACACTTAACGAGTGTTTGAAATTGGTTCTCAAACGAACCAGTATTTCAGGCAAAAATCTAGAATAGCAACTGTAAAATGATATACATTTGGCAGTTCACTTTTTATCGATTGGTTTTGCTTTCAATTTACACGAATACGACTTGAAAACGCTTTACTGAACTGTCCCAGCACGTCTAAACGTGCGAGATTACAGTGGTCAGCTGCCAGTGACAGAAAATTCCTCATTTTATTTCAGGTTCAACATGTGGTCTCTGTGGTAACCTAAACGGTAATCAAGGCGATGACTTCATGACGCCTCAGGGTCTTCCAGAAGCTCTACCCAGTGATTTTGGAGACTCCTGGAAGGTCGAGCCATCATGTGCGGACACCCATGTCGTAGAACATCCTTGTAAAACGTACAAGCACAGAGCAGCTTGGGCTCACAAGACCTGCAACATAATACGAAGAGATGTTTTCAAACCATGTCATGACAAAGTAAGATTCCGTTTATTTTTTAGTAATTTCCTTCGCTATAATCCTCGTGGAGTACGTAGTTACCAAAGCACTTTTTGTAACAATGATCCAAAACTTACATCCGATGCCACACTTTGACGCTGATGTCGATCTCTCGCTGGTTTCATGGTTCCTAATGAGCAAAATGAGCTCGCTTCCTCTAACAGTTAAAAAAAAAAAAAAACCTTCACGTCAAATAAATGCATTTTAACAAGCTTTCAAAGCGAAACGCAGGACCGGGGTCGTGGCCCGTCCTTAAAGGCATATAGCTGCCATAGACTTCGCCTTAACCATAGAAATGAAGCTCTTCGCCTTCCACTCTGTCCCATTCGTATCGAGCTTTTATTCTGGTAAACCCCCGACGACTTTAATCCTCAAAGGGAGACGTTTTGGACTGGAAAGAGCTCAGCGTATAACTGAACAAAATTATATCGAGAACTGTTACATGTTATCCTTTCATTGGATCAATCTGAAAGTTCAGCTACATCCTTTGACTGCGTTTTCCATCGTCATAACGCAAAACTTATCATTTACATTAGGTAAAAGAGTTGCCAGAAGTCACTATGATTGCGTATATCTAAGAACTTGAAAAATTTCTTGTAAGATTTAATTTTCACTATGGTTTAAGGTTGATCCGGAGCCATATTTCCATAATTGTTATTATGATGCTTGTGGCTGCGACACAGGAGGTGATTGTGAATGTATGTGCACTGCAATTGCTGCTTATGCCAGAGAATGTAACAGACATGGAGTCCATATCAAGTGGAGAACACAAGAACTTTGTCGTAAGGAATAGTCAGTGTTACATAATTTTCAAAAACTCTATCCTCGACCAAAGAATTCAAATCCTTCGATCTATGGGAAGTATATAAATTCATAATGTAATACGTTGTTTCTTGTTCCCTTTCTAGCGGTTCAATGTGAAAATGGTTTCTTGTATAAAGCTTGCGGTCCTGCTTGTCCAAGAACTTGCGAGAACATTTGCAGACCCGTTCTACCTTGTTCTGTTCCGTGTACTGAAGGCTGTCATTGCCCGAATCACACAGTCTTACGTAGTGGACGCTGCATAAAACCAGAGCTATGTCCTTGTATCGTTGATGGCCAGGAGTACCCAAGCGGATCTTTCGTAATTAGAAATTGTCAAAACTGGTATGGCTTTCAAACTAAAATAGCTAAATCTTAAAATATAAGCAATAAATAACATCAAGACCATCTCTCTTCCAATCTCTGCTAGCCTATTACCATCATTCCCGAAAACCGTTAATCAAATTGTCTAAAACACGCATGATCTTTAGAAAGCAATGAATAACACCATGGCAAATTCGGTGTAGGTCCTTCAAATTATGCATGCAGTTTAGCTACTCCGGAAATTCGTTAGCGGTCAACATAAGCCATGTGTCATCGAACATTTAGCAGAGGCTGGTATTTGGGCGTCGATATAACATTTATAAATTTATTTATATATTTAGGACAAGTGCGGCCTTACCCCACAAAACTAAATAGAATAGTCGTTCACAAATCGTATTTCACTTCTGTTCGTTCACCACATCCAATGAGCGAATACATCCAACCTAACTGATGTTCAAGCCCTGCCTAACTACAACCAAAAATAATTCATGGTATTCATAAACACTTACCATCATCCCTACAGCAACATCAATCTACCTAATCAGACACATTTGACATGAACATGCATATTAAGATTTGAATTCAACTGAGCTCATTTCTCTCCTAGCATTTGTAAAGCCGGTTGTCTCAGATGTTCAGGAAAGACTTGCACACCCATACCAGGTAATGGTTTTTAACATCAGATCACTTAAACCCCTCCCAAGTACAACTAATAAACTGATCGTATTTGTTCTTTAAACTGTAGCTCCACTCGTGACAACCAAGGTTACCACTTCACTTCCACCCATAACGATCGTGCCTGCAACTTCAGTGCCACACGTTGCAATTACACCATCAGCTTCCGTTTCACTCCTCTCGGCCGCGGCCGCCCCTGAAGTTCTATCCGTGACGACTAAGGAAACTGTGAGAGTTCCTCCTTTCACGACGATCACTACACCACTGCCATATACGATGATCCAGAGTAACATTGTCGCCCCAACAGTCACTCTCAAGGCTACAACAGTACCTAAACTCCCGATCAAGGGTACAACTGCAGCTGCGACAGCAGCTACCAAGACAGTGACCGTCGTTTCGACCGTCGGTATAAAAACGGAAAAAGTAGCCATGTCAGTGACAACCAAGACTACCACCATAGCTTCACCCTTCACCACAAGCGGAACGATTTTATTTCCGCCAGTGATGACAAAGCCTCCAACCGTTCCACCACCAGTGACCACAAAGGCTACAACTCTAGCTCCATCTGTCTCGACCACGGCTGCGTCTGTTGTTCCTTCCCTGCCGACCACGGCTGCGTCTGTTGTTCCTTCCCTGCCGACCACGGCTGCGTCTGTTGTTCCTTCCCTGCCGACCACGGCTGCGTCTGTTGTTCCTTCCCTGCCGACCACGGCTGCGTCTGTTGTTCCTTCCCTGCCGACCACGGCTGCGTCTGTTGTTCCTTCCCTGCCGACCACGGCTACAACTCTAGCTCCATCTGTCTCGACCACGGCTGCGTCTGTTGTTCCTTCCCTGCCGACCACGGCTGCGTCTGTAGTTCCACCCGTGACGACCACGGCTGCGTCTGTAGTTCCACCCGTGACGACCACGGCTGCGTCTGTAGTTCCACCCGTGACCGCCAAGGCAGCGTCTGTAGTTCCACCCGTGACCGCCAAGGCAGCGTCTGTAGTTCCACCCGTGACCGCCAAGGCAGCGTCTGTAGTTCCACCCGTGACGACCAAGGCAGCGTCTGTAGTTCCACCCGTGACCGCCAAGGTGGCGTCTGTAGTTCCACCCGTGACCGCCAAGGCGGCGTCTGTAGTTCCACCCGTGACCGCCAAGGCGGCGTCTGTAGTTCCACCCGTGACGACCAAGGCAGCGTCTGTAGTTCCACCCGTGACCGCCAAGGCGGCGTCTGTAGTTCCACCCGTGACCGCCAAGGCGGCGTCTGTAGTTCCACCCGTGACCGCCAAGGCGGCGTCTGTAGTTCCACCCGTGACCGCCAAGGCGGCGTCTGTAGTTCCACCCGTGACCGCCAAGGCGGCGTCTGTAGTTCCACCCGTGACGGCCAAGGCAGCGTCTGTAGTTCCACCCGTGACCGCCAAGGCAGCGTCTGCAGTTCCACCTGTGACCGCCAAGGCAGCGTCTGCAGTTCCACCCGTGACCGCCAAGGCAGCGTCTGCAGTTCCACCCGTGACCGCCAAGGCAGCGTCTGTAGTTCCACCCGTGACCGCCAAGGCAGCGTCTGTAGTTCCACCCGTGACCGCCAAGGCAGCGTCTGTAGTTCCACCCGTGACCGCCAAGGCAGCGTCTGTAGTTCCACCCGTGACCGCCAAGGCAGCGTCTGCAGTTCCACCCGTGACCGCCAAGGCAGCGTCTGCAGTTCCACCCGTGACCGCCAAGGCAGCGTCTGCAGTTCCACCCGTGACCGCCAAGGCAGCGTCTGCAGTTCCACCCGTGACCGCCAAGGCAGCGTCTGCAGTTCCACCCGTGACCGCCAAGGCAGCGTCCCTTGTCGCAGCACTGACGACCAAAAGTAAGTCTGTAGTTGCACCCGTGACGACCAAGGCTACGTCTGTAGTTGCACCCGTGACGACCAAGGCTACGTCTGTAGTTGCACCCGTGACGACCAAGGCTACGTCTGTAGTTGCACCCGTGACGACCAAGGCTACGTCTGTAGTTGCACCCGTGACGACCAAGGCTACGCCTGTAGGTGCACCCGTGACGACCAAGGCTACGTCTGTAGTTCCACCCGTGACGACCAAGGCTACGCCTGTAGGTGCACCCGTGACGACCAAGGCTACGCCTGTAGGTGCACCCGTGACGACCAAGGCTACGCCTGTAGGTGCACCCGTGACGACCAAGGCTACGCCTGTAGGTGCACCCGTGACGACCAAGGCTACGTCTGTAGTTCCACCCGTGACGACCAAGGCTACGTCTGTAGTTCCACCCGTGACGACCAAGGCTACGTCTGTAGTTCCACCCGTGACGACCAAGGCTACGTCTGTAGTTCCACCCGTGACGACCAAGGCTACGTCTGTAGTTGCACCCGTGACGACCAAGGCTACGTCTGTAGTTCCACCCGTGACGACGACCAAGGCTACGTCTGTAGTTCCACCCGTGACGACCAAGGCTACGTCTGTAGTTGCACCCGTGACGACCAAAACTACGCCTGTAGTTGCACCCGTGACGACCAAAACTACGCCTGTAGTTGCACCCGTGACGACCAAAACTACGCCTGTAGTTGCACCCGTGACGACCAAAACTACGCCTGTAGTTGCACCCGTGACGACCAAAACTACGCCTGTAGTTGCACCCGTGACGACCAAAACTACGCCTGTAGTTGCACCCGTGACGACCAAAACTACGCCTGTAGTTGCACCCGTGACGACCAAAACTACGCCTGTAGTTGCACCCGTGACGACCAAAACTACGCCTGTAGTTGCACCCGTGACGACCAAAACTACGCCTGTAGTTGCACCCGTGACGACCAAAACTACGCCTGTAGTTGCACCCGTGACGACCAAAACTACGCCTGTAGTTGCACCCGTGACGACCAAAACTACGCCTGTAGTTGCACCCGTGACGACCAAAACTACGCCTGTAGTTGCACCCGTGACGACGACCAAAACTACGCCTGTAGTTGCACCCGTGACGACCAAAACTACGCCTGTAGTTGCACCCGTGACGACCAAAACTACGCCTGTAGTTGCACCCGTGACGACCAAAACTACGCCTGTAGTTGCACCCGTGACGACCAAAACTACGCCTGTAGTTGCACCCGTGACGACCAAAACTACGCCTGTAGTTGCACCCGTGACGACCAAAACTACGCCTGTAGTTCCACCCGTGACGACCAAAACTACGCCTGTAGTTGCACCCGTGACGACCAAAACTACGCCTGTAGTTGCACCCGTGACGACCAAAACTACGCCTGTAGTTGCACCCGTGACGACCAAAACTACGCCTGTAGTTGCACCCGTGACGACCAAAACTACGCCTGTAGTTGCACCCGTGACGACCAAAACTACGCCTGTAGTTGCACCCGTGACGACCAAAACTACGCCTGTAGTTGCACCCGTGACGACCAAAACTACGCCTGCAGTTGCACCCGTGACGACCAAAACTACGCCTGTAGTTGCACCCGTGACGACCAAAACTACGCCTGTAGTTGCACCCGTGACGACCAAAACTACGCCTGTAGTTGCACCCGTGACGACCAAAACTACGCCTGTTGTTGCACCCGTGACGACCAAAACTACGCCTGTTCTTACTTCCTTGACCACCACGGCTACGTCCCTTGTCGCACCCGTGACGACCAAGGCTACGTCCCTTGTTCCACCCGTTGCGACCAAGGCTACGTCTGTTGTTCCACCCGTGACGACCAAAACTACGGCTGTTCTTACTTCCTTGACCACCACGGCTACGTCCCTTGTCGCACCCGTGACGACCAAGGCTACGTCCCTTGTTCCACCCGTTGCGACCAAGGCTACGTCTGTTGTTCCACCCGTTGCGACCAAGGCTACGTCTGTTGTTCCACCCGTTGCGACCAAGGCTACGTCTGTTGTTCCACCCGTTGCGACCAAGGCTACGTCTGTTGTTCCACCCGTGGCGACCAAGGCTACGTCTGTTGTTCCACCCGTGGCGACCAAGGCTACGTCTGTTGTTCCACCCGTGACGACCAAGGCTACGTCTGTTGTTCCACCCGTGGCGACCAAGGCTACGTCTGTTGTTCCACCCGTGGCGACCAAGGCTACGTCTGTTGTTGCACCCGTGGCGACCAAGGCTACGTCTGTTGTTGCACCCGTGGCGACCAAAACTACGTCTGTTGTTCCACCCGTGGCGACCAAAACTACGTCTGTTGTTCCACCCGTGGCGACCAAAACTACGTCTGTTGTTCCACCCGTGGCGACCAAAACTACGTCTGTTCTTACTTCCTTGACCACCAAAACTACGTCTGTTGTTGCACCCGTGGCGACCAAAACTACGTCTGTTGTTGCACCCGTGGCGACCAAAACTACGTCTGTTGTTGCACCCGTGGCGACCAAAACTACGTCTGTTGTTGCACCCGTGGCGACCAAAACTACGTCTGTTGTTGCACCCGTGGCGACCAAAACTACGTCTGTTGTTGCACCCGTGGCGACCAAAACTACGTCTGTTGTTGCACCCGTGGCGACCAAAACTACGTCTGTTGTTGCACCCGTGGCGACCAAAACTACGTCTGTTGTTGCACCCGTGGCGACCAAAACTACGTCTGTTGTTGCACCCGTGGCGACCAAAACTACGTCTGTTGGTGCACCCGTGGCGACCAAAACTACGTCTGTTGGTGCACCCGTGGCGACCAAAACTACGTCTGTTGGTGCACCCGTGGCGACCAAAACTACGTCTGTTGGTGCACCCGTGGCGACCAAAACTACGTCTGTTGGTGCACCCGTGGCGACCAAAACTACGCCTGTAGTTGCACCCGTGGCGACCAAAACTACGCCTGTAGTTGCACCCGTGACGACCAAAACTACGCCTGTAGTTGCACCCGTGACGACCAAAACTACGCCTGTAGTTGCACCCGTGACGACCAAAACTACGCCTGTAGTTGCACCCGTGACGACCAAAACTACGCGTGTAGTTGCACCCGTGACGACCAAAACTACGCCTGTAGTTGCACCCGTGACGACCAAAACTACGCCTGTAGTTGCACCCGTGACGACCAAAACTACGCCTGTAGTTGCACCCGTGACGACCAAAACTACGCCTGTAGTTGCACCCGTGACGACCAAAACTACGCCTGTAGTTGCACCCGTGACGACCAAAACTACGCCTGTAGTTGCACCCGTGACGACCAAAACTACGCCTGTAGTTGCACCCGTGACGACCAAAACTACGCCTGTAGTTGCACCCGTGACGACCAAAACTACGCCTGTAGTTGCACCCGTGACGACCAAAACTACGCCTGTAGTTGCACCCGTGACGACCAAAACTACGCCTGTAGTTGCACCCGTGACGACCAAAACTACGCGTGTAGTTGCACCCGTGACGACCAAAACTACGCGTGTAGTTGCACCCGTGACGACCAAAACTACGCCTGTAGTTGCACCCGTGACGACCAAAACTACGCCTGTAGTTGCACCCGTGACGACCAAAACTACGCCTGTAGTTGCACCCGTGACGACCAAAACTACGCCTGTAGTTGCACCCGTGACGACCAAAACTACGCCTGTAGTTGCACCCGTGACGACCAAAACTACGCCTGTAGTTGCACCCGTGACGACCAAAACTACGCCTGTAGTTGCACCCGTGACGACCAAAACTACGCCTGTAGTTGCACCCGTGACGACCAAAACTACGCCTGTAGTTGCACCCGTGACGACCAAAACTACGCCTGTAGTTGCACCCGTGACGACCAAAACTACGCCTGTAGTTGCACCCGTGACGACCAAAACTACGCCTGTAGTTGCACCCGTGACGACCAAAACTACGCCTGTAGTTGCACCCGTGACGACCAAAACTACGCCTGTAGTTGCACCCGTGACGACCAAAACTACGCCTGTAGTTGCACCCGTGACGACCAAAACTACGCCTGTAGTTGCACCCGTGACGACCAAAACTACGCCTGTAGTTGCACCCGTGACGACCAAAACTACGCCTGTAGTTGCACCCGTGACGACCAAAACTACGCCTGTAGTTGCACCCGTGACGACCAAAACTACGCCTGTAGTTGCACCCGTGACGACCAAAACTACGCCTGTAGTTGCACCCGTGACGACCAAAACTACGCCTGCAGTTGCACCCGTGACGACCAAAACTACGCCTGTAGTTGCACCCGTGACGACGGAAACCACGCCTGTAGTTGCACCCGTGACGACGGAAACCACGCCTGTAGTTGCACCCGTGACGACCAAAACTACGCCTGTAGTTGCACCCGTGACGACCAAAACTACGCCTGTAGTTGCACCCGTGACGACCAAAACTACGCCTGTTGTTGCACCCGTGACGACCAAAACTACGCCTGTTGTTGCACCCGTGACGACCAAAACTACGCCTGTTGTTGCACCCGTGACGACCAAAACTACGCCTGTTCTTACTTCCTTGACCACCACGGCTACGTCCCTTGTCGCACCCGTGGCGACCAAGGCTACGTCTGTTGTTCCACCCGTGGCGACCAAGGCTACGTCTGTTGTTCCACCCGTGGCGACCAAGGCTACGTCTGTTGTTGCACCCGTGGCGACCAAAACTACGTCTGTTGTTGCACCCGTGGCGACCAAAACTACGTCTGTTGTTGCACCCGTGGCGACCAAAACTACGTCTGTTGTTGCACCCGTGGCGACCAAAACTACGTCTGTTGTTGCACCCGTGGCGACCAAAACTACGCCTGTAGTTGCACCCGTGGCGACCAAAACTACGCCTGTAGTTGCACCCGTGACGACCAAAACTACGCCTGTAGTTGCACCCGTGGCGACCAAAACTACGCCTGTAGTTGCACCCGTGACGACCAAAACTACGCCTGTAGTTGCACCCGTGACGACCAAAACTACGCCTGTAGTTGCACCCGTGACGACGGAAACCACGCCTGTAGTTGCACCCGTGACGACGGAAACCACGCCTGTAGTTGCACCCGTGACGACGGAAACCACGCCTGTAGTTGCACCCGTGACGACGGAAACCACGCCTGTAGTTGCACCCGTGACGACGGAAACCACGCCTGTAGTTGCACCCGTGACGACGGAAACCACGTCTGTAGTTGCACCCGTGACGACCACCAAGGCTACGTCTGTAGTTTCACCCGTGACGACCACCAAGGCTACGTCTGTAGTTTCACCCGTGACGACCACCAAGGCTACGTCTGTAGTTTCACCCGTGACGACCACCACGGCTACGTCTGTAGTTTCACCCGTGACGACCACCACGGCTACGTCTGTAGTTTCACCCGTGACGACCACCACGGCTACGTCTGTAGTTTCACCCGTGACGACCACCACGGCTACGTCTGTAGTTTCACCCGTGACGACCACCACGGCTACGTCTGTAGTTTCACCCGTGACGACCACCACGGCTACGTCTGTAGTTTCACCCGTGACGACCACCACGGCTACGTCTGTAGTTTCACCCGTGACGACCACCACGGCTACGTCTGTAGTTTCACCCGTGACGACCACCACGGCTACGTCTGTAGTTGCACCCGTGACGACCACCACGGCTACGTCTGTAGTTGCACCCGTGACGACCACCACGGCTACGTCTGTAGTTGCACCCGTGACGACCACCACGGCTACGTCTGTAGTTGCACCCGTGACGACCACCACGGCTACGTCCTCTGTCTCACCGGTAGCGACCACCACGGCTGCGTCCTCTGTCTCACCGGTAGCGACCACCACGGCTGCGTCCTCTGTCTCACCGGTAGCGACCACCACGGCTACGTCCTCTGTCTCACCGGTAGCGACCACCACGGCTACGTCCTTTGTCTCACCGGTAGCGACCACCACGGCTACGTCCTTTGTCTCACCGGTAGCGACCACCACGGCTACGTCCTCTGTCTCACCGGTAGCGACCACCACGGCTACGTCCTCTGTCTCACCGGTAGCGACCACCACGGCTACGTCCTCTGTCTCACCGGTAGCGACCACCACGGCTACGTCCTCTGTCTCACCGGTAGCGACCACCACGGCTATGTCCCTTGTGGCACCCGTGACGACCAAAACTCCGTCCCTTGTGGCACCCGTGACGACCAAAACTCCGTCCCTTGTGGCACCCGTGACGACCAAAACTCCGTCCCTTGTGGCACCCGTGACGACCAAAACTCCGTCTGTTCCTTACTTCACCACGGGTAGCCCAGTCTCTCCACCTACAATGACCAAGGCTGCCACCGTAGTTTTACCCTCGATAACCAATGTTTCTACTGTTGCTGTACCCGTGACGACCGGAGTTTTTACTATACCTTCCCCATTCACCACTAGGATCATTACTACTGTTTCACCTCTTGCCAAAAAGACTACGACTGCGGTTTTACCTGTCACGACCAAGGCTACCACCATAGTTTCATCAAAGTTGACCAAGATCACAATTGTTATTCCGCTCGTGACAAGCGAGGCTACCACTAAAGTTCTGCCAGTGGTCGCCCAGTCCACCTCCACAGTTCGACTTGTGACGCCCAACATCACGACAGGTTTTCCAAGTGTGGGGACCATGGCTTCCACTGTATTGTCACCTTTCACCACAAAGATCATGACTCCCGTTCCTGTGACGACCAGGCATACAGCGCCAGTTTCACACGTGATCGCCAAAATAACGACCAAGATAACGGCTGCCTTTCTTTCTGTGACAACTGAGGAGACTACTTCAATTGCAGGGACGATCAAGTTTAGCACAGCAGCTTCACCCCACACGTCCGTTTCTGCCTCTGCAATTCTACCCTTCACAACTCGGGTTACCTCTAGAGTACCATTTGTAACGAGCAAGGCTGCCACTGCAGCTTCACCTGTGACGACGATGACAACCACCGTAGTTCGACCTCTCACTACCACGGCCACCTCTGCAGTGCCGCCTATTTCAGTTGCACGTTCCACGACAAAGGCTGCCACTTCAGTTCCGCCTATTACGAGTAAAATCACAACCACGATAACGACTGTAGTTGCCATGGCGACCGCAATCACGACTGTAGTTCCATCCGTGACGACGATGGTTTCGGCTGTAGGGCCCTCAGTAGTGACGCCTATTGTTTGTTCAAATGCAATGGTAAGAGCCCTTTTTTCTTTTTTTTTTATATAGCGCTTTTTGATATTTTTCAAATTTAAACTTTTTTTAGGTTTTCACAGATTGTTTACCAGCGTGCGTCCCGTCTTGTCAATACTTGAAAAGGAATTGTTCTTCCGTTACTGGTGTTTGCTTTCCTGGCTGCACATGTTCTTCTGGCCTAGTGTTCAATGGTACTTTTTGCGTTGAACCCTCCGACTGTCCATGCAATTTTCGCAATGTTTTTTATAAACCTGGTGCTACGTGGCGAGACAATTGCAGCGAGTGTATTTGTTGGGAGAATAAAGTGATCTGTCAGAAGATAGCCTGTTCTCCTGTTTCATATTGTCCTGGGCCAGACTATGAGCTAACCATTGCAAATTGCTGTCAAGTCTGTTCACCGATTTCAATTCCGCCCACGACATTCTTTCCAACCACTTCAGTTCATTGTACAGCTAATGAATTCTACTGCTATAGTGATAACAGTTGCATTTCAGACTCTTGGTTGTGCGATGGTATCAATGATTGTTTGCATCACGAAGACGAAAATAACTGCGAGAAAGTGCTCACTTGTAATGTCGCCATTGGTAAGTGATATGTTTTTCCTTTTATCTCTTTTGCCCTGTTTCAAGGTTCATAGTCTACCAAAAGTGTTTGACGGGGCTGTTTAGACAAGCTGGCCTCGTCCTGTTAAGCAGCCCGACTTACTTGATAAAGACGTTACCATGGCTATACACGATACTCCAAAAGAATTTACAGTGCAAATGGTTTAGTTTCGCTTCATGGGCAGCCTTAAATTAATTTATCTCGTTAAGGAAAGACATACAAACTAACTGATTTAGAAGGACCCATCGAGCAATATTTACCAAAATGACAAACTTTGTTAATGCTGCGAACATATAAAGAGAAAATTTCATGTTTTATCTTCCTTGCGAAAGTCAAATGGAATAATTGAGTTCAGTTGACCTCGGTGGGGTGAAATTCTCTTGTTACCCCGAGAATGGCGCTGCCAAGATATGTTTCAAGTTTTCCAATTCGTGCCACATGAATTCTTGATTTTCCATGCTGATAAAAGAACTGGGAGTCGGCCATTAAAAACGTTCAACAGTGTCAAGCCATCGTGCTGCACATAACTTCAACTCGATCAACTTTTCACAGTTTTTTCAAGCAATTTACTTTTGTGTCCATAATTACCATAAAATATACATTATAGTCTAAACTTTTATGAAATGTGCCCATAAAAACTATTATGCTTAAGCCTTTCATACATGATATTTTTATTCTTTTGTTCTTTGTTTTCTTTTGTTTTTTGCTTTGTTCTTTCATTAGTTCTATTGTTGTAATTTGTTCTTGCACGACAAAGGTATGCACGAAAGGGTTAACTTCATGAAGTAAAAAAAAAAATAAAATAAAAAAATCGTAAGTAACAGAATTTGATCTACTGTACCTTCATTACCTCGGCTGATCTTTTCTAGCTTTTATTTACCCTTAGAACGGCTTTTTAATCCATTTGTTGCTTGGACCTTCCCCTCAGTTACATATGGACATCATTAAGTGATGGGAAGCGTCTTGTGGAAAACACTTCAGATTTAATTGCTGTTCAGCCTTGTTCGTTTTGTGCGACAATTACTTTCAAACTGGTAAGGTTTACATGCCAAATTCTGCATACCAGTTCTGCTAAAGTTTCATTGACATGAGGATGCAAACATTGCCGTTCAAATGACAGCTCCTTCGAAGTATATCATTTGAGGGGGCAAGAACTTCAAAGCAATACTTGCTAATTATTTTTCTCTAAAGAATTTTATTTCGTTATTTTAATGTGTTAACTTACGTTTATATTATAGCCCAAGCTCGTGGTCTACCTCACGCTAGCTGGAACAGCACCAGTACAGCTGATGGGAGTACGAGGTATTGCTTGCAGAAGTACGACGAAAATCTAATTTTTGAGGCTGACCTTGGTTTTCTGTCAAATGTGTCGATGATTGGATCAGTAGTTTGGTTTAAAGCAATGTTTTATCAGAAATTTGAAATGAAATACAGCATGGACAACATTACTTGGAACGCCTACAACTTGAGCTTGAAATTTATGGTAAGACATCAACTAAACCACTACGCACGGAGCTATGAGCAGCAGAGCAGCAGAGTAGATGAGGAAGTGAGAGGCTGAATGTGATATCTTAATATTTTTAATACCTTAATAAATTTTACTATACGAAAGAACATGGTTATACATGTTCAAACAACCCTCAAAATTCAGAGCTTAAGATTCTCAAATTAGTAATTATCAGATATTTTTGTTGTAGACGACTTTCTGGGATGTAGCCAGAATAAAATTTTTATCGAGGTTTTCAGAGTGAACTTACAATGACTCCCTGGAAACTGAAAGCCTCGCCTTAATCTATGAAAGGTCAAAACAGTTGCTTCGTGTTCAAACCGAATGACACAGTGAAGCCATAGGAGATACTATTGCAGTGTCAACGTCTCGGGAATGTTGAACCGATACCGTTTGATATATCGCCACCTGTATGGATCGTCTTCACATTTCTGGTTTATATTCGCGCTAAGGATCTCGCAGAATGTCGTTTAAGCTGCCCAGGTCATAGTCTGTGTCCTCAGTAGCTTTTCTTGTAATGTGTTCCTCACCCGTTTGTAAACGGAATTTCGCCGCACGCTATCAGTGCAATTCACGCACCCAGGACTGACAGCTGACTAATGTCATTATTGGACGAGTAAACACTTCCTTACGTAATCGTAAGACCTTGAGTGATAGTCCGAACGACGATTTCAGCTAGTACAAGCCTTGGCTATGGCCATGCTACTTTGCTAATTAGCCTGGAATCGTTCCTAAAATGCCATGTGATTTCAATTCATTTTCGCCGACTTTAACCTCAAATACTTGAGTTTGCTGTTGAAATACTTGCATCGAAACCCCCCAAATTGGCAAGTTAGGGAACAGGTCTTGGTAAGGTCTTGGACGTCTTACTCTCCACTATTCTTCACTGGAAATTTCTTTCCTTCCTTTTTAATCTGATGGTATCAGATGTGGACCGAAATATTTGTAGGTTACTCAAAAATAACATTTCTGTACGTGCGATTTGCATCAAGTTTTAATCTCTTATCTTCATGTTTTGTTAGAACTTCAATGTCAGCAGCAATCTCTTCATGTTCAAGTTACAAACACCTCTTCAAACTCGCTTTCTCAGAATCAAGCCAGAAAATTGGACCATGTCTGCTTGTTCAAGATATGTTGTGTTTGGCTGTACGAACATTGTTCCTCCCCGGACTCCCACATCCCCCAGTGTCCCAGTTACACCTTGTTCTGGTTTTACTTGCAACAACAGTCGCTGTATCAATGAAAGATGGCGATGTGATGGAACTAACGACTGTAGCGATAACTCAGATGAACTGAACTGTCCTCCAAAGACCTGCTCCTCTGATCACTTTACATGCAACAACAGTAAATGTATTGGAATCAATCATGTTTGCGACGGAGATAATGATTGCGGTGATGGATCGGATGAAACTCCAGATTGTGTCAAACCACCATGTCCTTCAACGCAGTTCATGTGCAACAACAGCCGGTGTATACCTCGCAGGTAGTGAACCTTAAAACTCTTAAGTGCAACCGATTTTCAATCAACCCAGATATTTCGTCTTATTTCATAAATACACATCCCGCCACAGTGGAAGAGGGAAAATGCCGTACACCATTCTTACATTTAATGCTCAAACCTCGAAAATAAACGCACCTCTATAGACTGGGTACATGTTCGAAGCAATATCGCATATTAATTTGCACAAAGTACAGCAATGAGTTAAAAATAAGGAGGCTGGCTCTCGTTTTACGAATTTTACTCGTGCTGAACTAAGCCTGTATCACCCAGAAGATACCATGTTTTACATCGCCATGCATATTCCTGGCTGTCGTTGGTCTTTAGTTATCATTAAATAAAAACCTAGTTTTTCTAGAATCTGCAACTATATCTAACGGAATTTGTGCTAATGCCACATATTTACGTGAACACATGGAATTAGATTAATGATCTAAAAACAAAACCGATTAGTTAATTTTTCATCATGTTGTTACAGCTCGATTGTTCAAATGAGTCGTAGTCCGCAAATATTGCAGCAAAATTTAGTTTAAATGTATTGTTACCGAAATGTTCGTTGTCGACTTATCGGTAGGTTCCTTTGTGATGGTGAGTACGACTGTTCTACTGGAGAGGACGAAGATCCCAAAAACTGTTTATTGACGATTCAACCACCGTCGTGTGAATTTTTGTGTCCAGATGGCGAATGTATCCCCAAAAAGTGGATTTGCGACTACTTCAAGGATTGTAACAACAGCTTTGACGAAAGCAATTGTACTTGTCCTGATACTACGCAGTGGAGATGTCCCAGGAGTGGAAAATGTATTTCCATTGACTACATCTGTGATGGATCAGTGGAATGCCCTTACGGTGAAGACGAAGACTACTGTCCGATTCTTTCAGCAACGACTGCCTCGACATTCCCAAGTGTCTCGACGACATTGCAACCTATTTCTAATGCTACAACCCCGGTTACAACAGCACCGGCTCTCTGTATTTACCAAGAAAAGATGTACAAGGTTAGTACCAATTATTTAGATTAATCAAAAGAAATATTGGACCAACAGCAAGATCACTCAACTTCTCATCTTTTCTCTTTTTACAACAAAAATTCAACTCTAATAGGTTGGTGATACTTGGTTCAAAGAGGACTGTTACAAGTGCCGCTGTCTCGATAACGGTTTAATTAACTGCAGTATGGTATGCTCAATTGTCTCTTGCCCAGAGGTTAGTGTAGAAATGCTCAGAAACTTCCTAATATATAGTTATAACGCGCAATGGAAACCGGGGAAAAAAGGCGTACATTTCGATGAATACAAAAGCTAAAGCGTGTAACACAACCCAAACGTGGTGCAGACCTGTAGAGCGTATTTGATATAGATATCGCTATACGTTGTTGATTCGCTGCAGATTTTTTTCACTTGAGCAAATTATCATCAGCCAACCACAGGTAGAATTCGTCCCGTACGTCCAAGGATTTTAATCGTTTGGAATGAGAGGAAAATAATTTCCTGTTAAATTGGCTGGAGCTTCAGGGATATTGCCCAGTGAAACAAAAGCTGACTCTCTGAAATTCCTGCCACTGAAATTGCTAAATAGTTCCAAAGAACGTCGCAAATTATGAAAACTATTTCAAGAGGGTTTGAAAGAAATTCACTGACCGAATTTACATATGGCCGCCAATTTGATAGTCCTTTGTCTCTTAAATTAGTCAAATGCTTCGCCATAGTGAACACTAGTACGAGGCATCCTAGGCTAATTAATTGAATGAATATAAATAAACATTGAAATGGGCTAGAAATACACAATGGTAATTTTCATTCAGTGCATTTCATGATGATTTACTTTGTCGAGGTGCAAGTCCTGGTTGTTTTCCGATATTTCTGTGTTTACAACTTTTGATGTTGTGATAGTTGTGATTGCGTGGTTGGGTTATGGTGTTTGTAGTAATTTTGTTCTCGTGGCATGTGGTTTGAGGAGTCTTGTATCGTCATAGCTGTGGTTATGGTGGTGGTCGTTGTCGTCGTGGTTTTTGTGGTGGCTGGTACTCATTAACCTCAAGGTGGGTTGTTCTGGCTGCCTTCGTGGTGATCCTTATACTCTTGGTTGGACATCCTGATCATAATTGTCGTCGTTTATTCCACGGGTTATTTCAACGTTTTATCAGGAGTTCCTTTACGTTTTCAGTAGAAATCCCAACTTTAAAAAAAAGTCCAGTTTCATTTACGGCAACTAGTAAAAGTTTTCTTTACGAACATGGTTTAATCAGAGCTATTTAGTGTCTGATAATTAACTGAATTATCACTTCTTTTCAACAAGGGTGAAGTTGTGATGACATCGCCAACTAACTGCTGTAAATGTCAGCCTCCAACTACAACTGCACCTATGTTGGGAACGGGCGCTGTAATTACCTCTTCGACTAAACCACCGAAGTCACAGGCAGGTACGTTCACATGCAGCCGCCAAAATCCACATATAAAAAAAATTCTACATGCCTGAAAAGGTGTTTCCTTATAGATACATGTCAGAAAATATACTAGTTAGAATATAAATTGACAATGATCAGCGAAATTTATATTAAAAACTGTCACTAAAGCCCGCAATGCGAACTTTCATCATGGTACGCCGTTTAAGAGCGTTCTTTCCATTTTTAGTGCTGACCACAACACCGACAGGTCCCACATCACAAACTCCAGAAGGTAGTGCCAGGGTGTTAATATCTTACTGAATTTTCCTTTTTTTTCCTTATCAACGTATTGTGTTGAATTTAATAAATACCGGTGCTTGTGACTGACAGTTACATGACCTTGGCTCTTTTCCTTAGTTCCAGTTTTTGGCTGTATCAATGTAACCTGTTCATGCCCACAAACCTGTGAAGCCGTTGCCTCTGGATCTGATACCTGTAGTTCTCTTGATTGTAAACCTGGATGTCAATGTCCCGATGGCAATGTTTTGAGAAATGATCTTTGTGTGAGCGCCAGCACCTGTCCATGCTTTCATGAAGGCAAAGTTTACAAGGTATCAGTAAATCGATATTTACATTATACTACTCTTCGATATCTTTCTCCCCTTGAGGCATAACGTTCTTGGAAAATTAGCAATGCTGTCACCTTATCCTCTTTTGGGGGAGTTGATACCAACCTTCCATGATGAATTTCACCAAAAACTTAATTGCTTTCAAAGTTAGGCATAAACTAATCCTTACGTAACTTACGACGACTTCATAATTGGCTACCGGTACTGTTTATTCTTAGTTTGGAGATAATTACGAAAAAGATCTCTGCGTTTCTTGCACATGTCTCCAAGCTGGATTTTCCTGCCAGAAGAAGTGTAATAAATCATGCTCACTGGTAAGATTTAAGCTATTTCAATGCTTACCAAATCTGTGTCCCACTTATTTCTTATCTCGAGTATTTTTCTTAAAGACGTGACTTTTATGCTTGCTTTAGAATGAAGATCTTGTTACCGTTCCTGACAAGTGCTGCTATTGTAGGCAAAGTAAGTATTTTGCATCGGGAACCAGCTTCGTTTACTGAAATTACGTTCCCACTTTCAGGGATTAGGTTTACCTTTTCTTTCTCACTGTCTGTATGGTGTATGCTGTTTACTTCTTGTAGAGTGTCGTTCAGATATGAATTACCAACCATGCAGCTGCCCGCTGACCTGTGAAAACACCACCTGTGACCGTACAAACTGCACGCCAGGCTGTGAATGTCCGAGTGGAGAATACGATAATGGAACGAATTGCGTACCACTGACGCATTGTTACTGCATGGTCGACGGGATACGCCGAGAGGTAAGAATGATACACCGCTCTCCGTACTGATTGGTTAAGCTTCTAGGTTAAAACCATTCAGGACACAAAAGAAAGTATTCGAACAGCCACTCTTTCTTTTATTTTATTTTCTTGCAAACTCATGGCAAAGTACCTGTTGCATAAATCAACTGTAGGAAATAGAACGGAGTTAGTGGGAGTTCATTTTGATTCTTTCACTGGCAAAATATCGGAAAATATGAAAGACTGTTCATTCTCAACGTAATAAATTTACTTTCAAAACCAATACAGAAACGTATAACTTGTAGTGGCGCACATGCACGAAGATAAACCCTTGATTATCTTCTAACAATTAGATAATAACATAACGATGTAGTGACTTTGGAAACGTATCTTCTGAATTTCACTACCTTGCTGCCCTTTATCATGAACGAACTGTTAGACGTTCTTGCACATCGGAAACACTTGTTCAAGTTTCGATCATTAGAATACACCAGGCTGTATCACTTCAAGCTATCTCACGTACACAATTCGGGTATGCGCAATTTGCTGCAGATACAGAAGTACCTTATTTTGACCGCGTAAACAAGTACACGTTACTTCCTTGACTGTGCGTCATAGATAATCAGAACTAAATTGAAGAACTACTTAACCAAGGGAAGCACTTTACCTATAGCTGCATGACTCCAGTATTCCCTTCGAATCAAGTCCTAATCATCAATGATGCACCTTTCTTGGAGAATGGTTCTTTTCGTCTTAAGACCCCTTGTCCCAGTAACATTCGTCAAGCACATTGCTCACCATTATAACTATTTAGTTTTTGTTCACTTATGAAGTCTTGTTCCATTACAGAATGGTGAGTCATGGTATGAAGGCAATTGTTCTATATGTACTTGCGCAGCAGGCTCAGTGGAATGCAACAAGACATGTAACATTACAAGCTGTCCTCAGGTAAATTCAGTCCCTATGTGGCATCAAGAACGAAAGTGAGAGCCTTCTAATACGTTACTATTTTATTCACCCTAGGGATTTGCGCTGATGACGCCTTACAATGGATGTTGTACTTGTATTAAGAGAGGTAAGTCGCTTTTCAAACTTGCATGTGGTCCATTTATTCACTTGTTTCAGACTATCAACGGGGTAAAAGTATGCTGAAATATCTATTAAACAAAATCGAAATTTAACGAGATGACGGGTTCTGTTGTCCGGCTTTCTCCAAGCTACAGCTTTTGGCCGGAAACCTTTTGAAAATTGAAGCAAAGCTGGGGATGACATTCAGAATTTAAGTGCAACTGCAAGATTGAGGGAAGCAACAGAAACTGGGACACCGTGTTCCAGAATTGATGCTTACAGATGTTTCCTGGTTTTTTACGCTGACGTTTGCGTACGCAGGCGTTGTGGATTGTCGTGTTGAAAGTAGCGGCCGTGAAACCAATTGTACATTTTGCTCAACCATCATGGAGCACTTTACAAAAAGTTTCTAAATCATCAGCAAAACTTCGATGTTTATGTATAGCCATTCATACTCCTATTTCGTTCAGTTTAGTCGTTTTGTGTTCCTGACCTAAAGTTTACATTGATCACCCAAAGCTCGTTGTTTCTATCTTTGTATTTTGGCATATCCATTAATGACCTTATTAATAATTATTTCACTAACAAAGGTTTTACATTTCTTTCTAATAAACATTCGCACTCTAGAGGTCTGACAGTACATTAATCAATGCTCGCTAAACTATTCACTGCAACATGCTTCATGTGCCTCCAGTTGCCGCCAATATTTGACGTGATGTTGAATTCTTTACCCCAGTTCTGTGAATTAAACTTCACTAATCAATGATATTACCACTGTACTCCAAGCTAATTCGTATGGCTTCTCTTTCATTGTTCAGTCACCTCGTTGCCCACGACAACCGTAATCCCAACTACTGTTTCCGGATGCATAGATAATGGCACTGCCAGACAGGTAATGTTTAGGATGCAAATGCATAAAAAAACGTGTTCTTGAAATATCTAAGATTGAGTATAAACACTAAAGAGTACCAATATATAAATGACTTTTTATGTGCCTCAAATACCTGTGGACATATTCCCTGATGTGTCCGTTATTCTTCACAGGTCGGCGAAAAATGGACGGATGACCTTTGCCAAAGTTGTACATGTGAAAGTGGCCACCAAATTAAGTGTGTTGCTACAAAATGTCCTTCTGCTTGTCCTCAGGTAAACGTTAAGTCGCCATCCCATTCCTCTGTAGTGACACATGACAGATAATATCGGGTTAAAATGTTATTTGAGCCGTATTCAACTCAAGCTACTAAAATTATGGTGTGCAGAAGAATGTATGGACCTCTTCTTTACCCACAGCTCTAATACGTGCTTCAATCTTCGAATGCTACCTGATTTATCAATCGCATACACCCAAAATGAATATTCTTGTCAAAGGCCAAATATCTGTTCTCAAACTTCAACTTCTCACTTCTGTATCGCTCATTTTAGGGTTGCAAAATTGAACTGATGTCTGGAAAATGTTGTAACGAATGCGGTAAACATTCTACATATTTCTTTATCAGAAGCAGTAGTTTCTCCTCGTAAGAACTAGATTTGAGTTCACTTTTTTAGCTTGGCTTCTAATTCCTGCTCTCTTTTGAACGTCACTGCATGCTGTGTGTAATGCAAAATCACCTCTGGATTAAATATTTCTTCGAATTGAGGTTTCGCTGTGGTTCCTCGCTTCACATGCTTTCTGACGCCCTTCAACTCTGTTTTGGGTTTTTTAATTAGTTCCCTTACTACACACGCCATCGCCGATTTCCTGTCTTGATAATGGCATCACGTACCAAGTAAGAGCAAATGCGTTTTTTCCAAGTCTTGATCTACAATCCACTGACAGTTATAAATATCACTCATTTTTCAAGGCAGGAGAATCCTGGAAACCTGACGCTTGTCAAAATTGCTCATGCTCATCAGATGGCAAAGTAACGTGCCGTGTCAAAGAATGTTTGATAGATTGTCCAGCTGTGAGTTCACTTTTAAAGAACATTTCTTACACAAGTTGTACTCAAATTGAACTTCAGTTATTAGACTCCTTGTATGCCATTCAGTCTAATTCATTTCATTCTACTTAGGGCTATGAAAGTCGTGCTACGCCTGGACAATGCTGTGATGAATGTGGTAAGTGAAGTCACGAAAGCTTGTCAGATAAGTTCTGATTAGACTGTTCTAACGGGTCTTAAAATTACACCGAATTATCACAATTAGAAAATGGGATGAACTGCCACATTCGTTTTTCCATTCTATTTTTCTTAGTTCCTGTTACCAACTGCACTGTCAGCAGTACAACCTCGTTAATCAAAGATGGCAATGGATGTGTAAACAGTACTGGCAAGATTTCCTTCTGCAGTGGTTCCTGCATCTCGAATGCGACTATTACAATTGTTGGTAACACGATGATCACTACACACTGTCACTGTTGTACACCCACCGTTCTGAAACAGGAATCTGCACATATGAAATGTCCCGATGGTTCCAGCTACGTTCATTATTACAACGTCATCCAGGCTTGCTCCTGCACCACATGTAAAGGTACAGGACATAGCTTCTCCAGTGGAGTACAGAAAACCATCGGAAACAACGAAGAGTGAAGAGTGAACTTTTTTTTCTCTAGTTAGCAGCTATTTCTAATATATAATTATTTCCGTTAAGTTAATATATAATAGAGTTGAAATTTAGATTTAAAAAAATCTTAAAGAAAGAAAAACATCTACAATTTATAAGTTGATTATAGGGTAATATGTATGCTGGCATACAGTTATCGCAATAAAAAATAAATAAAAATAAAAAAATTACAGGGCCCAAAAGTGGCTAGAAGTCTCTTGCTACTCCAGTATCTTGTCTGGTCATTAGGAGTATTACTTAGTCATTATCTTCTACTACTCCCCTGGAAGAGAGATCTTCCACTTCAGCTGCCGAAGGTAATCCAAACGATGCCAAAAGCTGGTCTTTTTAAGGCTCAATCTTCTGTCAAAGATAACCAAGGCTTTTTTCCTATAAATTTGGTTATCTGGCTATTTGGAAAGTCCTTCCACTAGAGGCAAGACGCCTAACTAATAGAGAAATTAAAGGTTTAAGATTTAACGTCCTTTGGCGAAAAAACTTCAAAGTTCTACTGACTGATGGACGCTGGGGTTTTATTTTGGCCAATAGGCAGGAGGGCCCGACAAGGCGTCAGCCCTTGGGTCTGACAGCTCTAAGTTAATTGTTGTGGTTTGTTCACGGCAGCAGCTCTTAGCCAAGTTCCTGAAAGTTGTTTTCCAAGAGAAAAATGAAATGAATGTTCATTTTAATATTCGTAAACAATCACAAAAGTTCCCTGATATTAACCATCATTCTGTTCCTCGCATTCGCCTTAAAATGGTGGTTAAAAAAATGAAATCCAAGCGCGACTAATTCGATTTTGATCTCGATGCTAAACTAAAACTCGCTTTCCACTTTATACACCCATTTCATAGGAGTCGGTTGATGGGGGCAGTGGTGTAGCCAGAGAATCTGTGATGCCAGGGCCTGGACCTCTCTGTCTCTCTGTCTCTCTGTCTCTCTGTCTCTCTGTCTCTCTGTCTCTCTGTCTCTCTGTCTCTCTGTCTCTCTGTCTCTCTGTCTCTCTGTCTCTCTGTCTCTCTGTCTCTCTGTCTCTCTGTCTCTCTGTCTCTCTGTCTCTCTGTCTCTCTGTCTCTCTGTCTCTCTGTCTCTCTCTCTCTCTGTCTCTCTCTCTCTCTCTCTCTCTCTCTCTCTCTCTCTCTCTCTCTCTCTCTCACACACACACACACACACACACACACACACACACACACACACACACACACTCTCTGAACTTTTTTTTCGTGAAAACAGACTTTCCCTCCTCCAAAATCAGCTTTCCCTCAACCCTTCCCTACCTCAGATGGTGAGACCCGGAGTCACCACTGCCTATATAGTTTAAAAGCTTGCATGGGACAATACACCATCGGTGCCAGGATTAAAATATCTGTGGTCCTAATATTTCCTTTGAACAGACATTATAATTCATTTCAAAGTCGAATAAGACTATTTTTCACCAGCATCCTTTACAAAGTGCTACTTGGCCTTTGACAAAATCTCGACATGGACAAATGCGAACGTGGGATGGCTTTGATGAGACACAGCTGTACAGCAAAGGTTGCTGTTGCAGATAACAAGTTTTTGTCTCACTCTGGTATGATGGTGCTACGGTTACTTCAGCATACTCGATATTGTCGCATGTTATCCCTTGTCTAAAAAGAAAGGAAGGACAACGTTAAAAATATTATCTTGTAATTTTGTAAAAATACTTGTCGTTTTTACCATAGTTCAGTTCTTTTACGAAAATGGACGAAAATATAGGCATGTCTGGAATATACTGATGGAAATGTTTCTCATCTATTAGCCCCATCGCTGAAATATTTGCGAACCACTGTAGAAAAATGTTAAAAATCTCTCTTCCCAAGTAGAGAGTTCATCACATCTTCTTCCACTTCATATGAATGGAATTTGAACCGCTTTGGTACCAATTCCGATCGTTCTTTCATAACTTTCAGTATTTCCTTACATAAATTCATAAATTTTTCTCACCTTTTAAACGAAATAATTTGGTTGAGAATGTCCCAATAAGCTGGTTCGCAAAGAAAGCCTTCAAAAACAAGAAAAATTTGAAATCAAGAACTGATGCGTGTCTGGGGAACTTCATAGTGTTGTTTGACGTATGGTCAACTAGTAAAGTTATAGAAAAATTAACCAAACTTTTCGATTCTAGCGTCTATCTTCAGGATATAACAATTTCATTGGTTCAAATGAGCGTAAATGCTATATCTACTCCAAAAATTTCAAATTTACATATTTTAAACTAAAAAATACATCTTACAAAGACCTATTAAAACCCTTTTTACCACGTCTCTCTTCTATATCATATTAAATTCCTTATTTTACGCCTTAAATATCAAATTCTTTAGCATCAGAGTAATGTCCGAACTTCACAATATCATCCACAGCTTCACAACAATAATGAAAACATGGTTGAACCAGATCATAGTACACTAATTTAATCGTATTACAGAATACAAAATCCCTCATATATTTTTCATTCCATGCGCACTTATCATCCCAGTCGGACTTTTCATCGAAATGTGCTCAGTGGGCTTTTCCCAAATTATGAGTTGGTCGGTTTGAATCCCAGGTGGCTTCGTGACACGAGGTTGGTTATTCATTTCATCACCGACAAAGTACGTTCAGTTGTACTGCTCAATTACGTGTGATGTGTTGAGAACCAGTCAAGAGAGATTCAGGCGTAGCTAATATTCAGGCTGAGGCTAAAGGAGCGTAGTTTTATTTTGATAAAGATATATTCTTACGCTCCCTAGGAGCGTAAGAATATATCTTTATCAAAATAAAACTTTCCTTGCTTCAACCATTGCAATTTTGCCAGTATTTCTGCAAGATTTGTGTTGAATACGATTACATTTAAACCTGAAGAGATCACTTTTCTTTTCAAACAATTTCTTCTGAACATTTTCATTTTGTTTTTTCATGTTACTCAATGATTTTTTTTCCTGATTCCTGTTATCATTAATGGCGCACGTCGGTATAATAATCGTTAGGTTATATTTTATAACCGAGGTGGAGTGCTTTATCGGATTTAAAACACAAGGGGGTAGCTGAGTGTTTTAAATCTGATAAAGCACATACTGTGGGTTTTTTAAATGTCTTATAAAATAAATCTCTTAATACGCTAATTCGAGAAAAATTTCGTTTTGGAAATTTATGTTTTCTAAGCCGAAAAATTTGAGGTGAATTTGAGAAATGTAAGCGTGTGTTTTTAAGATATAAAGGCACGATACTGTTATCATTTTCCTTTGCATTTTCGTCGTGAATTCTTAATAAGTTTTATAAAATTGGTTTACCTATCAAATTGTTATGATTGAGTATTTGCCTTATGAGCAGAAAAAATTAAAAGGCAATCCTCTGCTAAAAACCTTGAGGTTTCGAGTGAAAGTCCTGCATCAGAGTAACTTTCTTGTGGTGATAGATTTATTAATTTTACTCAGATGAAGGGATTTTAGTCGAGACGTCAGTACTTCATTCTCTCGTTGTTGACAGAGTAGCACTGTTAAACTTTTTCAACTTTGCTCAAAGCTGCCAAACGCTGTCCTATACCGTTTTTGATGTCATTGTTCGTTATACAGTGAACTCTCTCTAAGGCGGACACTCTCGGGGCCAAATTTAGCGTCCGCCTTAGAGAGGTGTCCGCCTTAGAAAGAGCTGAGTAATCTGACGCCCAAACGTCAAAACTAAAACCAGAATTTTATACTTGTGCAGAATATATGGGATAACCTTAACAAAACCCCTTTGCAACGCTGGTTTTTGGGGGAACTTAATCTCGACGACGCGAATGGCCATGGCATGCCTCTGAATTTTTCCCAACAACCCGCCATCCATAGCCTTCTTTATGACTTGAACTTATACGCGCAATAATTCTTTAAAACCAAACCAGTTAGTACTAGCTTGAGTTCTTCAATAAAAAAATTGTGATGAATTTGCATTCAGACTGTGTAAATGTGAATTTATTTCTTCACTTCATAACTCGTCCTCACTGTTACAAATTATGTTGCTCTCTTGTGTATTTTGTTCCCACGCTATTTTAGGGTCACACCCTATTAATAATTAGAAGTGAAATAATCAGAAAGGTTTGAGTACTGCCGAAATGTGAGAGTAGTTATCTAACGTTTCGAGCGAAGGCCCTTCGTCAGAGAGAAAAAAGAATAATTAGTTCAGCCAAAATATTAACAAAATATCAATACACACAGGATACTATGAGCAGAGTGCAGAATTTATTCTCGTTTAATTCTTTCGTTCGTGGACACCATGTATATAAAGACATCTGGATCCCTACTCTTAGAGAAATTCTAGTGTGCAAACGAGAGTCCAACGACGATTGAATCAAGTAGCGTTTCTTGTGAAATTACAGGAGAAAGGTTAAACCGTGGGGGGTGTATATGAGCTTGAAGTTTCATACAAATACACATTTCGAGGTATCCCAGAACTCGTGGCCTGGATTGCGAAGTGTGTAATCAAAGAAAACGCAAAGTTAAAATTGCCGTTAATCAAAATCAAGACAGTGGAAAAAAGAAAAGAAAGAGTACAAGTGACTCTACTTATTGTAGTAAAAGATTGCACAAATAAGTTGTCTTCCGACTGTGAAATAAATACTAGTCTTTTATCAAAACCAGAAAGTCAGATTGTGTCTATAATGTCGTAGGTAATTTAGCGCTAATACTCCCCTGTTGTAAAATTTCGTAAACATCCTTTGTCCGCTCTGAGAGATATTTTGAACCAAAACGCTGCAAAAAAAGTGTCCGCGTCCGCCTTAGAGAGGTGTCCGCCTTAGAGAGAGTTCATTTACAGAGAAACAAGCGTGATACTGCAGGGACCAAATTTTGTGTCCGCCTTGGAGAGGTGTCCGCCTTAGAGGGGTGTCCGCTTAGAGAGAGTTCACTGTACCAATTTGGTACGATGAGAGTAGGTAACTCACTATCCCCCATGAATCAAATTTATATTTGGACGTTCAAAGCATGTACAGAGCTGCATACTTGTTTGGACATATTTGTTTGGACGAATACGCTAAAAAGGCTTCGTATAAAAGGTATCATTGGGGTGATTAACCACTGAATTGAATTTCTGCCTCGTCCTTAAACTTAATATTTATCAATACTTATTGCACAGTGTCATCCTGCATTTATTATCAACCAATCATTCCATCATTCAACAAACCCACCAACCACCATCACTCAATCAATCAATTAATCAATCCATGCATCCATCCACCCATCCATCAATCAGTCATTCAATTAATCAATCAATCAGTCAATCAATTATTCAGTCAATTTATCTTTCTATCTATCTATATGTCTGTCTGTCAATTTAGATCAATCCATTGATCTAAATACTGATCAAAATTAAGATCACCTAACCTTTTTTCCAACATGCATTTTCACATGATTGTCCCGGTATTCCCTTTGCGGTGACCATATTTTTTAAGGGTGGCCATCGACTATCGTGACAAAAGTCCTTGAAATGAAACATTAAATTACATTAAGTACATCTGCCACGGCTCAAAACTCTCATGCAGGCAGTCATTCTTCAGATTACATAGTAAGTACCAAGAAAACGTGTTTCAGAATTTACTAAACTGCCGCTACTAAGAACATAGAGCTTAACGTACTGAAGTGAAGACACAAGGATATTGTAACAATTAAACGGAGATTTAGTTCCTGTTTAACTCGAAAACAACCAAATAGTCGTTTTTCCAGTGCTATTTCCTTTGTGTTTCCCACCTAATACAGCTACACATGAGATGTCTCCATGGCAACGGTGGATGTCAGCAATTAGTTTTCATATTTGAAGAGATAGCTGCTCTCTGCAGCGTGAAAATATTTTACCAATTCTGTGGTTGAAAATATCAGTTTCCTCCATGAAATCTGACCTTAAACTTTAGAATTTTTTTGACTTTTGGTTATTTTCTGTTTCTTGTATATTTTAAGCATTTGCCACCAAACTTTGTGTTTGATATAAAACGGAGCAAAGTCCGAAATTGACATTAAATTTTTACAATAAATTTTTGAACTTGTTTTTCAATCTATATCTTAGGTTTTTCAAGACGTCGCTTTTCTTTGAATCCTGCCATTGTTTCATATTTTTTTAAAGTTGTCCGCTGATCCTGGACTTGATTTGCTTGACGCCTCTAAACCGTCACTTGTATGTGTTCAGGGAATTCCATCGAACCGCTACTTTTGTTGATGTGTGAATGCTTCATTTCCACACGTTAAATGCTTTTTTAAATATAAAACATTTTCTCCAAAAATTAATAGAATAGCATTTCAGGGACTCCAGATGGTAAAAATTTCCCGGAAAAACGACCCCAGACCCTTAGGGTTTCTCGCACCTTCCACGCTCCCGTTATCGAACTCTTTTTACAAAATGCTAGTGGTTTATTTTTGTTAACTCTTTCGAGACGGAATCTCCCTATTTGACGAGTAAAATCGTTTGGCGTTAGCCAGAGTAAAATAATAAAAATCGTACGCCACCGACAAAGAGTTAACATTTTCATTTCAAGAAAAGACTGATTACTTTCTCTTCATATTTCACATGGAATCCTACCGCTATTGACTATTGAAAAGAGGGATTATGAATTATTACTATTGTTATATAGCTAGCTCTACTTCCGGTGAAAATGGGGCGTTATGATTGGCTGAGACGCTCCGACTTGCAGGCGTTACTTTCCCGTAATGGACCAGTCCATTACAGGTGTATCAGCAAATTTTAAAAGGTTTTTTTTTTGCCAACGACTTTGTACTGTTAACACCCCGGTGTGATATTTTCCCGTAATAAGAATTTCGTTCGGTTAATAAGAAGTTCGTTCGGTTAATAAGAAGTTGGTACTTAAATTTTGGAAACATGTAAAATTTAAAGTCTTTTTACACAGGTTATTGCTTACGAGATTCTCAACTTGCACGCTGATCCTTTCCAACATTCCTTCGTGAGTGTATTCATAAGGAATGTGAGGTTTCAGCTAGAAAAAGATTACAAGAATAATTGTGTATTATCTGGCGCAAAAAACGAGGTTATTTTCTGTACTTTACATTAATATAAAATAACTTTAGGATAACAAAATGCAAAACGATCGGATATTCTGGCCATGATATTATTCATATTTTGTTCAAACATATCCCCAAGTTGATCGACACACACTTTTGCGTTATGACAGTGGGTGATCTAACTTTGAAATATTGAGTCACCAAATATGAAACAATGCCACTTTTTACCAGGAAAATCTTAGATCAAATCCACAAAACAATTTACCATTTGGAAACAGAACAATAGATGCATACAAAAACGAACTTCACAACAAAGCGACGGGTAAATTGAATCAGTAACTAACAATTTACAATTTTTGGTCAACAGCTTACCGAAGTCTTCATAATTTTTCTCATAGCCATTTCTACTTCAGTTGAATTGTTAATGTCAATCGTATAAACATAAGGAGGGCCTATAAATGTCTCTGCGTATGGGTTTTGAGAAGTCACTTTTCTTCTGGTCGGCTTTCCCTCGAAAAACACAGAATTGTATCTGTTGAGTGGTAGGGAAAACTATGAAGAAATTGAAATAAACATAGGAACAAGTAAGTGCTCGAGTAAATGAAAAACGTAATGTTAAACACCCTTCGTGTTTTTTAACGTGCAGGTCTACACAAAATTTGTAGCTCTGCATCGATTTGTGCAGTTCTAAGGAAACTAATGGGCCGTTCTAAATTACGTAAATTTCAGCTTGTTTATGCAAAAGATTATCGAATGGCAGCAGTGATAGAGGATGTACATATAACCTCTTGTAGCCTAAATCTTACTAGTTACAATAATATGGATATATATATATATATCTTCTATAAAGTTTATAAATCCAAAAAGCTTTCTCTTACTGTAGGATCTGTCGTGTCCGTAGTCTATAACTTGTACTGATATATCTGTCAAACCGGAATGTCCATCAGTGACAAAATGTGAATGGAAATAATTGTTTCCCACAAATACCCCTCTGTGCCTTCCCACATTTCCGCCTATTTAACAAGGCAAGCGAAGAGTTATGCCAGGGAAAAGAACGCGTCAGGAATATCGATTGCCCTCATTCATCACTCAGTTTGACCAACTCATCAAATATTTAAAAAAAATTGGCCAATGGAAAGAAGAAACTATGTTTATAAATTATACAATATAACCACTGGCTATGACTGATTATTCTGTATGGTTATACAACAAAATACCAGAATTGAGGAAGACAAAAACGTTTTAAAAACTAAATAAACGATATTAGGATCAAATTCTTATTTATAGCACGAAAATTTAAGGTCAATTTTAATTTACTTCACTGCACTGCTAAAACAGTGTAAATATTAGTACTGTATATGTTTTCGTTGAGAAAAAGCAACATGTCGATGTGCAGACCAAGAAATCGAAAGCATTTTTGACATCGGTTCCAGTGTCAAATAGACACTAGGAAGCCTGGTATCCACTGTAAGAAAGACTTAGTAATCAGTAGTCACCAATCACTTCCTTGTGTCAAATTAACCATCCAAGCTGAATTAGCTTGAGCTCTCACTCAACACTAACATATTAATCTTCACAGCGGCATAGTTAACTCATTCATGCTGTGGTGTATGTGATTAATTAAATAACATGTCCACCTTTCTCCTCTTCTACCGATACTGCTATATCATTATAGAAAAGTAACTGACCTTTGGATTTAAAAATGCTGCTCCATTGGCAATGGCTTCGAGAGGAGCAGGACCTTCGTATGGAAATCCAAGGCCAATAAAAACCTAAGCAAGTTTTTTTTAAAGTTCTTCATCAAAAGCGGTACTTTTATGAAATATAAAACAACTGAAACTCTGAATATCGTCAACATTTTGTATGACGTTTTGACTAGTTTTAAAGTCCTAATGATGCATGAGTATAAGCTAGTTCTAGAAACGTTGAACGAAATAATTAAAATTTTCGTATTAATTTTGAATTGTGTCTGTTTCAATACTATACAGTTTTATAGGCAATCCTAATTTTGTATAATTTTAATACAATTTTGTATAATTTTGTATAATTTTAAGGAGGGACCTTTCATTTATCTTGTAGCATAACAGTATTGTTCATGGGTTGGCTGACCAAATCTTTTATAACTTATTCGTTTGGTCACTCTCAATTCGGGATACGCAACTGACCCAGTGTATAGGTGCGAATGAACAAAACACAGGTAGCAATGAGCGCACTCTATGAAGACATATATAAGTTCACTAGATAATAGGATTTATCCCACTGATAGGATTTACATATTGAGGTCTCAAGTTCGTGAAACTGAAGCTAGGATCTGTTTGGGAGTAATTGGGATTGAAATCAAAATGCTTGGTAGCGATAAACAGTGTTTCTCACGACTAAAAAAAATTACTCACGGCAGACTTAGAGAATTAGAGTAGGATTTCGAGCTACATGTACTGGACTACTGAGAGTAGGATTTGTTGAATAGTTACCCCAGGAAATAAGATCTAAACTCCAATATCGCGCGACGCTCTATCCAAGTTCTAATAATCTGGTTCCAGGTTTATGTGATACCTTTGATTCCTGCAGCAACCTTTGTATCTCAGTGCCATTCACCACACCATGATTGATGACATACTCTGGTATATAGTCAGGGCGTTTACCTTGAGTTACCTTAAAGGAAGCAATTTTAATAGCTGAGTAAATTTATCGAACTTAGCTGTGCGGAAAAGGCATCTCGCAACATCAGAATCAGTAGAATATATCTATATCTACATCCATATCTAGATCTAGATCTAGATCGATATTTGTGCCTGTGCCTATGTCTATGTCTATATCTACAGGGTGTCCCAAAAACAACGAAAACTATTGAAATCACCAATAACAATTTAATTGTTAGAATTTGAATGCCTTAGCATTCTGTTGGTCCCCACGAGTGCATAAATGATTGATATAAGTAATTTTATAATTTGCTTTAAATTCCCACGGGCAAAAAATCTCGCACTTTACAAGGCGATTTTCTTACCTAAATATTAATACATGCACCTTGTCAATATTTTACGCATCATTACGTTCAGCTTTTTCGTTGGGCATTCAAATTTTAACAATAAGTGATTTCAATAGTTTTCGGGTTTTTTTGGGACACCCCGTATATCATGTTAAAATAAAGTTTCTTGAATACACACCCCCGTGCGCAATGTCAACGTATTGTAACCGTCCTCACCAACGTTCAAGACTTTCCTTCAAGTACACAAACATTAATTTACTTCCACACACCACTGACCACCCACAGTGGAAATATGTACTTTTTATAAAAATCTAACCGCCCCCTGGTTGAATAGCCATTTACATGAACTCAGTAATTTGTATATAATAAGTATGAGAACCTTGAATAAAAGAGTAATTTGTGTATGTCTTGACATTGGGGAGCTGTGTCTTAAAATAAGAACGATTGATGAGACGAAAGCACATTAAATATTTACTTGTTTAATAATTGATTAAAAAAGTAGTATTAACATAAACAGATTTTGCTACTTGTCTACTGCACAGGTGGAACATTTAGTTTCTTTAATTTTGACAGATATTCATAGAAAAATATGAAGGTTGTGTGGGACAATGATGTTGATTATCAGCTTTTTCTTACATTAAACGTGCCGTGAATTTCAACGTGTTTGTGAATCTGATCCAGATATGCTTTGTTTCCTACCTGCAAAAAACGTTCAGGGGACAATATAAATGACGGATTATTTCTTAATAATATCTTTCACTCAAGTTGGAGAAAAGGTTCGTTCGAACTCAAAAACTTAGTCATGAAAAAAAGCAGAACAATTTAAGTATTGGCAAAGTATCCTTTTCCAACAGATTTTCTCAATATGTATATATATATACATTGGTGTTGATTTCTTGGCAAAAAAAGTGCTCAATACAGGTAGTAGAGCAATATTCATTTATTTAATAATCTATGATTTAACAACTACGTCGTTACACGGTGTTTCATGCCCCGTGGCAATCATCAGACGACTGATTACAAACAATTATTGATCGCTATTAATAGTGTGACCACGCGATGACGTGTTCGCCTATTGTCTTTTAATTGTCCTGCGGTATAGCTTTGAAGTTCGCTAAAAGGAATTTGTTTTTGTGTCGGCAGTTTGAAAGGATTTCACTTCTTTTGTTTAGTAAGTCGCATTCTTGTAGGAAAATTATGTGGAATTTTTAGGTGAGGCACAGGTGGCAGGTTTTTGATCCGTTTCTGTAGGGTGGTGCTTTGTCCAAAATCGACCATTGGATGTTGATTTCGTTAGTGTTTTTCTCCTTCAGGGCCAATACGTATTTTGAGAGTTCCGTGCTCGTTGCCTTCGTCTTTTAGCGTAGCGAGTTCCTGTGCTTGTAGAGTCTGTCTTTAAATGAACGTTCTGTTGCGCCGACGTAACTTTTCAGATCATTGTTTTTGTTGTTTGTCACCTGTGCCAGGTAGACAACGTTTTCTGTTTGGCATTCTCCTCGGAGTGGCAAGGGTTGCTCTTCCTGCAATTGCATTTCGGGCTTGTTTTGTTGGGTTCGCCTTCTAGGATTTTCCTGTTGTGTACTTTTATAATGCTGGATGTGTTTGGCATACAGCTGTAGCTGACCTTGACAGTGTTTCTGTTAAATATTTTGTGAAGTTTGTGTTCTGCGGGAAAGTGTTTGTCAATTAATTGTAGAAACTTTCTAGCGACGTTTGTCTGCACGTTCATACTGTAAGGGGGGTTGAACCAAATGATCTTCCGTTTTCGTTGTGTCTTGTTGGTGGCTGCCGGTTCTGGCTCATACTTGATTCTTTCTTTGTATCCGCTGGCTTTCAGGGCGTCGTTGTATTGTGGTGCGGCCTGGTCGAAGATTTCCTTGCTGGATTAGATTTCACTTACTCTTTTGCTAATGTTGCGCGGGAGTTGTTTTGTGATGTTAGGTGGGTGGTTGGAACTTGTGTGGATGTATAGTGGGTTGTCATTAGGTTTTCGATATGGTCTGTAAGAGTTTATTCTTAGGTCGAGAGTCCGACAAGAATGCGACTTACTAAACAAAAGAAGCGAAATCTTTTCAAACTGCCGACACAAAAACAAATTCCTTTTAGCGAACTTCAAAGCTGTACCGCTGGACAATTAAGAGACAATGGGCGAACACGTCATCGCGTGGTCACACTATTAATAGCGATCAATAATTGTTTGTAATCAGTCGTCTGATGATTGCCACGGGGCATGAAACACCGTGTAACGACGTAGTTGTTAAATCATAGATTATTAAATGAATATATATATATATATATATACCAACATGTCAATACGCACTACTTATGGAATGCACGACGTAAACGGAAGTAATGGCTTGCACCTATAATTAAATCTGAGACAGCAAAAAAGGAATGGTTGCAATTGATTCATTCTCTGTTGCCTGATGATCGCTTGGCGACGTAAAGGACATTTTTACTTAACATTTGTATTAATCTCTACCAGTCCTGGTATTGAGCACTCTACAACGTTAATTTGGAATAACCATATTCATATATATATATATATATATATATATATATAAAAGATGAAAGCAATTCCGAAAAAGGTGTGCATTATAATCAGTTTTTCCATTAATATAGCATAATTTTATTTTGATCATAAAAAATGAAATAACATAAAAAATAAAAAATCACAATAAAAATAAAATTGTGTTCTGTCAATCAAAAAATTGAGAACAAGCAACACCTTTCTCGGAATTGTTTTCACCTTACATACACCAAAGTCAAAGGCCTAACGATTTCAAGGCATGCATTTGCTATGTTTTATTAAAACTAGATTGAAGATAAACAATTTTGTTGTTTTATATTTGTAAATCGTAAATAAGTCATCATGTGACCAACAAACTACCCTATTGGTTATGCGAGAGCTAAATGAGATACTAATTTAGAACTTACTGTCCAGTAGAAATCTACTTTTCCATAAACCAAACCTTTACTTTTCTTGAGATATTTTTTATTTCTCTGTAACACGGTTCCTTTTGAGCCAGAGACAAAGCCAATGAAAGTGTTGTCAGGACTATGTGCTAAAAAATAAAAATAGTGCTCACAGTAGTTATTAAAAGTTCCTTCATGAAACAGTATTTTTCTAATTATGGTATGTCCAAAAACTTACACCGTCTTTACGACCCAAAATGAAGTTGTTTACTAAATTTAATAATCGCGTTCGACTTCCGCTTGCGCAGAACAAAGGATGACGTATTTTATGTATGACTTTTTTTTAAGTCAATAACAATATTTCGGATCAGATTTTCAACAGGAAACTGCTTTGTCCTCCTTAATTTTTGGCACCATAACTAATTCTTAAGTTGAACTGTAAGCCTTTGTCACGACAGCCTTGGTTAATTTAGGAGTAATTGGGTTGAAGACACTCAGGGAAGCCTATCTGGAAGATTTCTAGGATATTTCTGTCTCTTGGACCGTTGTTTGGGTGCACTCAAGGCTGCTCGAGTGATTCTTCCGGTAGTATCGTAGACTCCGATCCCTTCAGAGGCTAGTCCAAAGCCATTTCTGAATTCTATTACTACATAACCAATATACAGTCAACTTCCTCTTATTGGACGCCTCTCTAAGACGGACACCAGGTTTGGTCCAGGCCGTTTATTCATTATTTCACTATAACAAAACTCTCTCTAAGACTGAAACCTCTCTGAGATGGAAAGCGGACACTTTTCAGTCGGAAAAAGGTTCAAAATACCTACCAGAGCGTACAGAAAATGGCCTGACATAAAGATTGGAATATCGAAATTTGAAGATGTCACTATAACAAAGACGAGTTACGTTCGATGAATTAACGAATTCTAAATCTTATGGTTACCTGCTTGACATACATTGACGGGCTTCCGCTCGAAACGTCAGCACCTTTCTCTCGCGGCAGGAAGACGAGCGCCAAGTCACTGAGGCTTAACCGAATTAATCCTGATGGCCGGTGTCGCATTACGTCATTTCCTTCTAAGACGGACACCTCTGAAGACGGAGAGTAAGGTGTCCGTCTTAGAGGGAGTTCACTGTACTCACACTAAGTTCCATTCAAGCACTCAACGTCTCTCCTGTTTTCAAATATCTTAATATAGTGACATTAAACTTAAAAAGTTTAACCCTCAAGAATTACAGCTGCATCATAGCACTCCTCGTTCTTTACCCGAGAGGTCCAGGGTCCTTTGCGTTTATCTATCGAAGGCGAACTAATCCGGGCGCACTACAACTTGGCGTTTTGCATTACTGGTATTTAATTGTTGATGTTTGCTGCCAGGAAACATCAAATTGCTGGTAAAATGAATGTGAAATATGAAATTCTTTATTCACTCATGAAATTAAATGATTTAAACAATGAAATGTGAAATCTTAATGGTATACGAAAAATTTCTTCCAAATATGATATACCAGATTCATTTATCAAAAAGAATCCTTCATATTTTAAATGAGAACAACTAGAGATAGGGACTATATATTTTACTCATAAATTGAAAGTTCGTGTTTGCAAATTAAATTTTATATAATTATATGGAATTTCTGATTTTGAAGAGATATAGTTGACTGGTTGATATATTTGAAACCTCTTGTGTCAAATCATATTTCAAAGTTTCGTATGGCCTACGATCGAGGTAGCAATCTGCTTCAGTGACACCAATAGGAATTTTAAGGGAAAAGAGATATAGCCGAAGCCTCCTGCAAAGTCACACTTCTGGCCTGTTGTTGGTAACATGAGATCTTTAAACCGGTGACATAGTTTGGAGGAAGTAAAGTGGATTAGATCATAACTCGTGATGTAAGCTATCACACCCACTTATAAAATTCTTAGCAGCTCAACATACTAAAATGGACAAAAAATGTGCAAAGATGTGAAAAAACCAAGCGCTTTTTACCATAAATATCAGGTATAGATGAAAACAAAACATGGTCTTTTAAATAACTTACGAAACATGGTCATAAATTGTCTGAGGTTCAGATCCATTTTTCCCCATATCGACATAAATTTGCCCTCTGCATCATTGAACTTCTTAAAATTAAACTCTGCTTCCGTGCCAAACGAGTCGAGTAGCCTAATCTTACACCTGTAAATATCAGGAAACCGGACATTATTAGAAAAGGGACAAAGTAAATGTTTTTAAACGCTTATAATTTAAATTATTTTTTGACGTTTATATTATTATTTTTCAACTGTCTCTACAGAGAAATTTCTTAGGGAGAATTCATACATTTATATCAAATCCTAATTGATATACCGTATGCAGACTCTAGGAAGTTAATAGATGTTCGTTGGATGTTTGTGAAGCTAAAATTTAATTCCTATTTAATTTAGTTTTCGATTTAGTTCGTATTTAATGGAATTATTAGCAAATCGCGTCTGCCACATAGGCAGCACATGTCGAACTTGCAACTTAGCTCGCCGTCTTAGTCTTGGTAGCTCAATGGTTAAAGCGTCTCACGATCATCCGTCATCAGAAGGTTGTGGGCTCGATCCTCGTCTGGGGCTCAGATATCGCTTTTCTGAGGTTAATTTGAGCTTGAAGAATGTCCAATGAACATCTACGAAGATCTTCAAACCCCCACATTGCTAACATCAGTCATATTTTGCAATTTAAATTTCTCCCAAACTACGTATTAACTGTACAGTCTTAAAACCCCGATTAAATTACAAAGTTGAAAATTTTTTTGTCAAGCAAAGAGGTCAGTTGTCTTGAGGAATTGATTTTGCTAGGTGTTTATATGATTTGGTGTTTCGTAATAAACATGCATGACATAACTTTTTTCCACCAGTTATAAATAGATCATTTCGCCTTTGCAACATTCCTGATGATTAATATAAGTTATTTGAAACCTAGGAAAAAATTTACCTTTTGCTGTTGATTACCAGAAAATGCACCACAACAGTAACGCCAACCTCTAACTCATTTATGCAAAAATACATTTGTTTTATTGAATCAACACTCATTTACGCTTTCGTTACGTTCATTTAAATTTTTTTGAATAGAAAGTAACATTCATTAGCATTGATAGGGCGTTAAATAGCGCCAACAGACGACCATTACCACCACTTTGTTAAACGTTTGGGAAAACAAAATTTAATTGGCTAGACTCCAATCTATTGCAGGGTCGATTTAAGGTCATAATTATAAAATACCAACGTGCATGTTTCAAACACTTGATAAACATTCAGTTCACAGCACTAACATACATCAACTTTCTCGTCCGAAACAAAATGTTTTGCGATCAAGGCTTACAGTAGAACACGTGTTCAAATTATCCCTCTATTTCTGCTGCATTTACACAATGTGAGAAATAAGTCTGGATAAAATGGTACTATACTTGGCACATTTGTGAGCTGTTATCGTGCTGAAGTTACTCTCGCTTCCCGTAAGCAGTGGCTGTTGTCGACATTCTACGAAGGGCAGGCCATTCCTTGACGCCCTGCCTCAGCTCGGTTATCCATCTGAGCCTGGATTTCAGGACGAGAGACATAGGTTTTAATGGCCACCTTAAGAAACATATAGCCTGCTCAACAATGTTTAGAAACGGGCTGTGAGGGTGCGGCATTTTTAGATATGAATTTTCGACAGGTTTAAGGAATAAGCTTTGCGGGAGCCGCTGTCATATCTGACCATCATATCTTCGTCCGGATTCAGACTTGCCTTGCTTGCCTTAAAAACCCGTTAAATCTCGGCGCGTTCATACGTTCATCTTTTGCTGAGTGTAGAACAAGTGTTGATCGGCAAAACGGCCATTATTATAGTTACATTTCGACAATTCCACCATGTTGGCCGCAGACTTGACTGTACGCACGGTCGCCAGTTCATACTCTACCATGGCTTCTAGCAATCCAAAACTGCATTAGTGTACAAAAACACAGTGCTAAACAACTCTACTTCCCATAAACCAGTTTACATATTCAATACATTTTCGGATCTGGTCGGGTCCGTTTTGGTTAGCTGGGAGTGATCTGACTAACCTTAAACACATGTACAAAATCATTTCATCCATAGCTCTCACCATACACTATCTGGTTGTGAACTCTGGTTGTAGTTGATAAGCTTTGTTGAAGCTTCTGGTTTATTTCCTTCAATCATGCAGTCTCCCATCTCGCCATCACCTCAGGCATTGTTTGGGCCATCAGATGGTCTTTCTTCAACTCTGCTTTCTCTCACATACTGTGCTATAATGCTTCTGGCTGTTAATCTGTGCACTCCTAGGTATCCACCACCAAATGGAAGTCTTTGAAAGCCCTAATAAGTTGCTAGCGCCCCACAAAAATTTTATTTCTCCTATTTCTTTCGGCTATGTCAAGACTAACTTGTCAAATTTCTTGCGTAATCGAAATTTTATTATCATTAATGTAGAATAGTGTTAGGGGTTGTCTTTTTGGTATATAGAATGCTCTTTCAAGTACATAGTTGTGTATCTGCACTTGAAATAAATATATTATCGTTTAATGGGTTCGAGGTTGGTATTAATGATAAAAAAGTTTCAGGTAATGAACCGCAAAAGTTGTTCTTAAGTTTTGTATTTTGTCACAATCCACATTGGTTAAAGAAACTTTTGTTGCTATGACTAACACCAAAATCTAAAGTTTTCCAGGAGGTGTAAAGACAGGGATTTCATAAAATTAACTCTTTCCCGGCGGCGTAAAACTTCTATTATTTTACTGTGGCAAACGTCAGAATATTTTACTTTTCAAAGGGGGAACTCCCGCCTCGAAAGAGTGAAAGGTAGCCCAAACAACGAAAATCCGCGTGGATCACATCATTCTCCCGAACGTGTGGTGGAGTTTTCCTACTATAGTGGATCGTTCAAATACGTCACTTACCTCAGTTCAGATAAATGCGGTCCAACAATCAATGTCATAAATTGAGCTCCAGTAATATCTGTGAATATCAAATCAAATGTGGGTTTTCGTGGAGGATGCTTGTTTATGCACCCGTTCTTATCTGGAAGAGGGACAAATCTACAATGGGATAAGAATTTAAAACCCAATAAGCTAAGTTAATGTAACTTGATTAACATATGTAAATGAATGAATGAGTATACCTATAAATAAACAAACAAACAAATAAATAAATAAATAAAAGAGTTTATATTTTAAACATGTTCACCGCTTGTTATCGGTCATGTTTTTTTCCCTAAAATTAACAAGGTGATGCAATGCAGATCTGACACGGGCAATCTTCGTTGTTGTTCAAATATACGATAAGTTTGGCTATTATCTCACTGACCAAGCAAACCATTTAACCATACTTCTCCAAAACGCAAGTTTTTATTGCTCTTTTAAGTCAAAGTAACCAAACGTTATTCTCTTTCGATTCTCTTCTTGTCAATGAAACAAAATGTCCAAGATTTGACAATCACCGATTTCCAAAAGTAACCTCCTCCCTAAAAGTGCCGCCACTGACTGTTGCGCCAACCAGTAATTTCGTTTTAATTTTAATTCACTACATTCCATTTCTATAATAAAAGATTAACGAGATCAAAGGTTTACCTTCCCAATTCGTTTTCGTCCTTAACAATCGTCAATTCATGACCCAGAAGGTAAAGAGATGTTATGACGTCACTCCATTGAACCATTTCCCCCAGAGGTCCGCCACTGAATGCTAATGTAAGCATATGAGGTGCGGCCGCAAATGCACCAAGAAATACAAGAATCTAGAGAAGAATACGAGAGAAACGACCTAGCTACTTCATATCTTTGTTGAAGGAAATTTTAGGTTTTATGTGATCGAGTGTAAATGCCAAATATTCGTTGAATACTCCCTGCTACAGAATAATTCATCTAAAGTCAACTAGAAAAGTTGACTAAAGCGGGATTCAAACTCGCGTCTTCGGTTTGCAAGACCGCTGCTCTACCTAAATTGAACTGTCGAGTCAACTGGGAACAGTATGCTCTTTTTATCCAATTTAAGTACACGAAAGATTCTGGCGTAAGCTTAATGTTCGATGTCCGCGAGGATTTGCAGTATTTCGACTGTTACTTTATATGAACTTTTTGTTCAAAACTTGTACATTTAATTGATTTAATAGGCATGAATCAAGTATCATCATGACCGCAGAGCCGGGCGGCTAGGAGACTCTAGCCCCGAATAATTTCTGGAAGTTAGATCGACCGCATATAATCCAAAATGGTGGCCAGTTTAAATATATTCGTTCGTGACATGTTACCAAGTTTTGTTTCCACTTGCCGGATAATATTCGTTTGTTGCTCAGGTCTTCATGTTCCACGTGCTTATAAAATACGAACAGAGTGGCTGGTAGCTTTTTCCCAAATTTTCACTCTATTGAGATGTCGAGAGAAGTATTTGAAACGGAGATTAATGTGTTGTTATAATCACCCTAGTTCATTCAATCCGGCAGTGATTACATTAGCTAAGAGCAATTAAATAATTAAAAATACACCATTCAGTCATCACATTGTTTTGCCAGATAATCAAATTAATAGTGGTGCAACGATTAATCTATCAAAGTGGAATGCACAAGAAAAGAATTTCAATAAAGTAATTAATCTGTTTAGTCTTAATAAGAATCTTTAATTATAATGTAAGGAGGAAAATAACAGACAAATAATGTTCTAAACACAAGTGTAAATTTATTGCTCGACAAAGTCATGCAATTAATACAGAAATCATAATCATTGTCATTATCATGATCACTATTGTGACTGATTTTCTCTTTTTCTCATTTTCTCGTCTTCGTTGTAGCACTACCTTTTTTGTTTTTATTTCTATTACTTTTTGGTTTAAAAATTGAGTGTGTAGCACTATTTTTCATAATACTGTTCGATTTTCTTTTTAATATTGGTCCTCCTGTTGGTCGTAATTACAGAATTAATTGCCCTGTTTTGAGCTACAATTACATTCTTCTGAACTCCTCTGTCAACCAGTCAACATTAAGTAGGGTATTAAAATTAATCGATCACACCTCGACACTGAAAAAGATGTAAAGTGATTTTTGGAAAGCTTCATATCCGGGAAACTTAGTTTCACTAGTAGATCGTCAGGCGTAAGCCAGACTAAAGTAATAGAAGACCTAGGTGGACAGAAAGGAGTTGAAACCGGTGGAATGAAAAGAAATATTAGTAACAAACATTATTTGATCATTACAAGTTACCACTTTTAATCGTGATTTAGAAGGGATGCGATTAACATTTAATCGAAAATAAAGTCGTTCATTTCACGCGAAATACATATCGTCATTACTAACAAGTCTACCTTTCGTTTCATTTTGGCCGATGTATTAATAAGTAGTTTGACTTTTATATCCATTACATGATTTTAATTTGATTGCCTGCTTATAATGATCCGCTCTTAAAAATACTAATACTTTTCAATTTTTGAAATTTCTCTAGTACATGCTCTCGCAGCTTTTCAATTCATAACAGTTTTTCCACCTCAGAAATTTAACTCTTATATCTGACAGTAAAACTTGAAGAAGCCCTTTACGGGAATTTGAACATCAAAAGAAACATGCATTTTAAAACCTCTGTAAAGTTCTTCACCTCAGCTGTCTGGTGTCTGAAGTTCTTCGTTAAAGATTCTACATGAGCTCTCCCAAGATATTTTATCTAATTATAAAGCTAACTCGATTTACATAAGAAAAACTATAAACGTCGAAGCAAAGATAAATGAAATCGTTCTAAAATTTAATTCAAAAAGGTTTTGGAAGGCACCTGTCCTTCTGGTTTCTTTATAATACCACCGCTCAATTTACCTTCTGTTTTGATCGATCTGACAGAGCTCTTTTCTCACCAAGGGACAAAATTGCTTTCTTCCACTCATCTTCCATCGACTTAATTCGATTTTGCATCCATTTGTAACCATCATCATTTAACACTTTCGTGATGAGATCATCAACATTATCTCGAGGTTTAGTCTGTACAGAAATATTACGATAAGACATGATAGAATTGTTGGAAACCCCTAGTTAATGTTAATTAGTCAATGTACCAGGGTTAAAGAACCGCGGCTCGATAAATATCCACTAGTATTCACCTCCACTTCGATGAATAGTTGTTTTAGCAAAATAGTTTTCACAAATATTTTGTTTAAAATTTTTAAACAGTTTTGTCGAACTCAGTTGGCTTGTTGCCCACTCATCATTTGTGAACAAGACATTTTGAACACATCCTAAGGGCATTTATCGCCAAAAAGTAAAAGAAATGCATATCTTTGAATACTTTATTGCCAAATTTTGTTTTTTTGGCATTGTATGGCATGGAAAGTTCTTCTTCCATAACTTTTCGCCTAGATTTTGGTCAGCCACTCAGAAGACGTTTCTGAGAGATAACTTGAAGGCGGGAGACTTAGAATAGTAATTATCGTTTCTGCTTTTATGTTCGCTTACAATCGAGAATTACTGGACTGTCATGCCATGATTACCTCACTTTCTATAACACTCAAGTGGACATACAATCTCTAAATTCCTTTGAAACGACGAAAACTTTTTAATTTTTTCCCTCACAACAGTACATGAGTGAACATGACAAATAAAAATAATCTAAGCAATACAAGGATTTACCAGGCGGGAATCGTAGTCATAGGATGAATATTAATGCCCAGCTCAAAATTCAAATGTGAATAGCCATAACAGGATAAAATACGACAAATAACATGTTTTGTTATTTGTCGTGTTTTATCCTGTTATGGCTATTCACATTCGGATTTTGAGCTGGGCATTAATATTCATCCTACGACTAAGCAATACAAATTTTATTTCCGTAATAATGATAAGTAATTCCATGAAATTTCGGTGTGTTAGCTATTAAACCTCCTGCTCGATGAGGGTCATTTAGTAAAATTTCCGAGGGCAGAAGACCTTCGGAAATTTTACTAAATGACCCTCATCGAGCGGGAGGTTTAATAGCTAATGCACCGAAATTTCATTGTATTACTTTGTAATATCATGTTTGCCAAAATTCAACAAATTCTACCTCTGGTGACGTCAAACCGGGTGGTATTAGTCCTAATACGACTCGGGTTGACGTCACTGGAGGTAGTATTAGTACAAATGAATTTTAATGAGGTAAATTAGTTATTAATTCGACCTGGAAAAACAAAAGAAATTCACGTAAACATGATATTATCACGGTAAATCAACTTATAACATAACATTATTGTCTAAACGTCCAGTTAAGCCTACGGAGGGTCTTTGAAGGTCTTTCCAGCAGACCTTCGACCCTTGAGACTTCTACGTGCCTTCCCTCGGCTTTACAGCACATTTAATCACTAACATTCATCATTTCTTGCCATTACTTATGATTATACTGAGTATAACCTTTTCGCCAATTGTTGCTCGTTTCGCTTTCAAGCATGAAGATTTTTCTCTCCAAGGCAAACAAGGGCACCAATTCTCAACCTGTTTGCAAATATCAAACATACCAGATCAATAAAAAAGTTGATATTTACTACACCAAAGTGTAATAGTTCGTTGTTTTATGTGTTTGTTTTGTTGTGTTTTTTTTTGTTTTGTTTTTTTTAATTATAGCCTCCAGTGTTAATCTTTTCCCGCCAAGATGTATCTCCTTCATGAGAAAAATTGTTTTACGTTTCCCAAAGTAAAATAATTGAAGACTTATTTGTCTGGAAAGACTTAATTGAGATCGTAATTACCCTTTCCTAGCATGATGTATATTCTTGACAAGTAAAAGCGTCTGGTGTTCGCCAGAGTACAATAACATGCAGTACACAGACGCTACCGGGAAAGAGGTTATGAACGGTCAACCATTTGATCCTAGTCAGGTCGTCGTCTATAACTCACTGATTATCAAGGCTATGAAAACCAGCCCAAAAGGGGAACTTAACTCACCTTAACTTTCCCAGTGGACAATGACGTTAGTAACATTTCAATTGAGTCAAAAATTACCAAGGTGTTTTTGTATCACAGAAAACTGTCACTGACCAAGTTCAATATTTTTACAGCGCTGTGCAATTTATTTTATTGTTCACGCAATGTGTTTTAGCATTTGACGATTCGAAGAACATCCCTCTTAATTGAGCAAATGGTTTGAAAATAACTGCCGCTGAAGTCATTGCCGTAGTCAGAGTTTTCCCAGGTGGGCGGCTTGCCGACCCTGAGTAAATCAATGAGGAAAAATTGAGGAAAAAATCCTTAAGGAAAATGTGTAAAGGAAGAAGAAAGAAAGGAAAAACAGAAAGATAAGAGATAAATGTAAATAGGAAAAGGAAACAAAGGAAGGGCTGAGGAGGGAAAATGGAAAAAAACTGGAAGAAAAAAGAGAATTATTGGTGTGATTAACTAAATTAAAAATCAGGCTTAAATTTTTTGGGAAAGGTGGTGCAGAATTCGATGAACCAAGGCCTTCCCTGGATCACACGAGGAGCCTCAAGCTGGACTTTGCACAGTTTCGCTTGCGCTTCACGTTCGATATTCGGTCTGAAGAAATATTTCTAATTTTGCCTACCTAGGAGTAAGAGGCTGGTTACGTCCCTGACTGAGACCGTCGAAACGTTATGGTTAACTAACACAGTCGCCTAGCCAGGAATTTGAAAGTGAGGAGACAGGGGAGATTTTAAACAAATGTACCAACAAGATGTTACCTATTTACCCACAAACATCAAGGAAAAATCAAAGTTAACCAAACCGAGGTCTTAAGCTTCGAAAATAATGCGGAAAAGTGCGCACATCACGTGAGCTGTGATATATACCAACGTATCTTCTTTTTCGGTTATCACCGCAACCACAACCACTTTGTCCTGAGGGTTGACGGGATCTGTCATTTTTGTCGGTTGAAAAACAACAAAACAGAATTCCTCAAGAACATTTTATATTGAACGTCTTCCCCATACTTAACTTTCGCCAGAGCTTATCTAAAAATTTTCTAATTTGATAATTTGATAATTCAAACGCAAACGGAATCCGCGACAGACAGGCTTAATGTACCAACAAATGTACTGGATGTACCGACAGACCTTGTCAGGACGAAAGGGGGGGCAACTTCCCCCTCTGTCCCCCTTGGCTACGCTAATGAACTAACAGTCTTTCTCAAAGCTATACTAATGTGGACGACCAACTTTCAACGACCCAGTAGCGAAGCCAGGGGAGGGGCAGGAGGGGGACAGTTATTCCCTCCCTTTTCAGCCAGACCAAGTCTGTCGGTACATCCATAACATTTGTCGGTACTGTTAGTTTGTCCATCGTGGATTTAGTGTCGGTACAGTGAACCTGTCCTTAGTGGATATAATTTGAGTTTGTAATACCAGGATGAAAAGTCGATAAATAAGTTCCAATTTTTGAATTTAAGTGTATGAATAGCTCACAATGCGATGAATCCTGTTTCTACCGAAAAAAATTAGGTGGTTCGTGAGCACCGACACACCCGGTCTGTCTCAGGAAAAATTGGTGGTAGTGGTAGCGATGATGACAGAACTAAAAGGCATTAAGTTAGTATGTCATTCTTCTCGTGATGTGGTCTACATTACCGTTTAATAAATCATTTTCTAATTTAATATCAGTCAAAATGGTTAGGTAAAAATTGCTCATTCTTTTATCGAATTTCACTGACAATTTTACTTTTGTCGTCACGGCTGGTGTTACCTTAATTACAACTGTCGATACATCAAGAATGTCTTGTCGGTACATTTGTTTCATATTACTCGTGTCCTCCCACTTTCAAATTTCTGACTACGCGACTGCAACGGCCCGTAACATTGCTCTTACACAAAAAATATTGCTAACTCAGCATTTGAATGACGTGATTAGGAATTTTAACGAGCAATGAAATTGAAAAATAAAACGATTCTCGTTAGCTTCTCGAGCAACATGCTTACCTTGTCTTTTTCAGTCATATAGTGAAAATTAACTAAGCAACACATTAAATTTTATAGAAACGCATAAATTTACGTAGTTTCCTTGAATTTATTAAGAAATACATTAACATTAAAGTATTGTTAAATCTGTGTAACTTACCTCACTCAAGTAAATGAGAATGGAACATATATCCGCCCCTCCTACGCCATTTTCCTCACGAAAACAACGAAACTTCCAATGTTCACGTACGTACTAAGGAAATTAGTACAGTTAATGCTTTGTTAGTTTACAAGTCTAAGTTGAAATTCATTTGCACGAGTTTGTTTTTCAAAGACCTAAAGCTTTGTGAGCTCAAAGGGCCAACAGTGACGACTGCGATGAACAAAAATCAACTCGCCAAGGAAAATGAGCTAAAACCTGGGTCATTGTTTTCGCTTGCAGCATCTCCAAACTTTTCCATACTTTAGCCTAATGAGCTGTTTTTCACCCAAAGATTTTCATATTGGATTGCTTTTTCTCCCCTGCAGCAAATTACCTTTTTCCTACACTATGGTATGTTGAAATGGGACTGCTCTCAGCGGTTCTCAACCAGAAATGAAAAATTTATTGGTGCACATTATTAAGAAAATAAGAGCACCTTCTTCTGTGCTGTTGGTTTAAACTGACTGGACGAAGGACATCATGCACAGATGATAATTTTTTACAATATAGGATAGTATATCCATAATGATTCAAAAGTTTGTCCTAAAAATACTTGGCGAACGTATCTGTGGTTCCGTGGAAAGACGACTTTGACAAGTAAATCATTGTTTCATAAATTAAACGGCCTAATGACGTAATGCCGTCTCACATTTAAAGATATTTTTTGTCATGTTGAATTCTTCATCTGGCCACGATTGAAAATAGTTTGTATACTTATATTTTATAGATACTGTAAGTTTGCCCAGCTTTTTGTCTATTCCATTGTATCATATGCACTTGGCTACCTGCATCAAACAATGGTTTGAAGTCTATTGTGGTTCCCCGACTATTAAAAAAAACTTTACATGTAATATAAATTCATTAAATATGACTTTACATGTAAGTACGAAGTATTTGAAATATTTCATGAAATATTTCACGTGATAAAGATGTTTATCGCATAAAGTATTTCTTTCATAACTGTACAATCTTTTTGCAAACAAAACGAACAAACGAACAAATGAATGAACAAACAAATTATTAAATACCTTCACTTTGGCTTCACATAATGGATACAGTATAGTTGGCTTGGGAATTTGGCATAATCGTTCAACAGGTTTTTCTTCTAATAAATAAGATACCTCTATTAAAACTTTGAGTGTCAGCACTCACTGAATTTTAAACGACAAAGGCTGCCTTTCCTTTTATTGTCGGTTCCCACACTCTTTGTTTTATTTCGATCGATTCTATCTCGTCAGTAATATTTTGTAAAAAAATTCTAAGCTCTTGAATGCGTTTTAGGATGCTCCCAAAGGATGTATCTGCAATGGAATAAAAACTTTCTTCATATTTAAAAATTGCTTTGAAAATCGCATTTGCCATTTTCATTGGCAATACTAGAAAGTTCTCAAAAGAACTGCTGGAAACTTAGAAACGAAGAAGAAATAATAAAGCCCAGCAAAAAACACGCAAAACAGGCATATTAAAGGTTTATAATGTAATTCTAACGTTTCGTTGCTCCACGCAACATCCTCAGAGAATGAATAACTTATGATACAAGGTGACTAATATATAATGGTATGTTACATGATATGTAAACGAGATATTGGCGTAAGAACGGAAGTGGGAAGGACAAAAGGAAACAGCAGACTGAGATGTAGTGGAAGGGTCGAGAAACGAAAGATCTTAAAATAAAGAAAGTGGAAAAGAGCCCATGTTGGCATCAAGTGATGGATCGAGTTTGTGGATAAGCAGACTTTCTCTGACGAGAAGTTCAGAGTTGAAGGAAGAAGAAGACAAGATAGTGAAGTCATCAGGCGAGACAGGGTGTCCAGTGTCACAATGATGTGACAGGATGCTAATCGGAGGAGGATTGACTCGTTTTTTGCCAGTAAGTGCAGAAATGCCCAAGTGCTCTGAGATTCGAGTGTGGAGAAGCCGACTCGTCTGGCTGACATACAAAGAACTACAACGTTGACACTTTGACAAAGACAACGTTGTAGTTCTTTGTATGTCAGCCAGACGAGTCGGCTTCTCCACACTCGAATCTCAGAGCACTTGGGCATTTCTGCACTTACTGGCAAAAAACGAGTCAATCCTCCTCCGATTAGCATCCTGTCACATCATTGTGACACTGGACACCCTGTCTCGCCTGATGACTTCACTATCTTGTCTTCTTCTTCCTTCAACTCTGAACTTCTCGTCAGAGAAAGTCTGCTTATCCACAAACTCGATCCATCACTTGATGCCAACATGGGCTCTTTTCCACTTTCTTTATTTTAAGATCTTTCGTTTCTCGACCCTTCCACTACATCTCAGTCTGCTGTTTCCTTTTGTCCTTCCCACTTCCGTTCTTACGCCAATATCTCGTTTACATATCATGTAACATACCATTATATATTAGTCACCTTGTATCATAAGTTATTCATTCTCTGAGGATGTTGCGTGGAGCAACGAAACGTTAGAATTACATTATAAACCTTTAACATGCCTGTTTTGCGTGTTTTTTGCTGGGCTTTATTATTTCTTCTTCGTTTACGATTCCCACCTGGTACCTCTGTCGCCCGTATTTTGGAAACTTAGAAAAATCATAGCCATGAAAGGAGTTAGCTTAAAATATAAAGCATACTAAACGGACCACAAATCAGCTAATCATCTATTAGAAAAGAACACGATGAATTCTCTTTGTGATCTTTTTAGTTTATTTTATGGTTTGAGCTCACACCTTTCATTACTCTGATTGTTCTAAGTTTCCAACCATTCTCTTGAGAACTTTCCAGTTTTGCGAATCAAAATAATAAATATGTTTCTCAAAATTATATTTAAGCTTACCACGCCATCAAGTTCATATTATTTTTATTTATCTTACTGATGGATTCTGGTCAAAGTCATCTTGATAGAAACAATGAAATAATTATATGTCTATCATGTGAACCAACATTACTACATGTAAACATTTCGTGTATGGCTGGTACTCACTCACTCTTACACACACACACACACACACACACACACATATATATATATTTCTAAAATTCGTTATTAATTCATGAGGAAAAGACAAAAGAAAATCATAAGCGTGTCGGATCTATATATGTGATAAAGATACTTGTGCCTTTATACGTGAAGAAGTTCAATTTTTTCGGCTTTCGAAAGATAAATTTCCAAACTTTCTTCACGAATTAGCGTATTAGGAGGTTCATTTTAGAAGACATTTAAAAAACTCGCAGTTCATGCTTTATTGGGTCTAAAACACTCGGCTATCGCCTCGTGTTTTAAATCCCGATAAAGCGACCCTGCTCGGTTTTTAAATATTACATATATATATATATATATATATATATATATATATATACACATATATATGCAATATAACATATCGTACAGAGGCCTACCCCGCCCATAGGCCTGAGATCGCGATCTGCAAATTTTTGCCGAGACATAATTGAAATAAACAAAACGAAATAAAAAGCTAAAGTTTATCCAAAGCTTAACTTTATTTTTACTGAAATGTGTTCCATTGGTGAACTCCACTCAGCGCAGTGACAGTAATGATTAAATCCAACAGTTTTCCCAAGACAATTAATTCCGTCTTCTTTTTTTAAAAATTTTCAGTGCAGCAGCCCACCTGAACCTCAAGGGGTCACGCCTTCAGTCTGATTGTCAGTTCAGTCCCGGGCCTACAAATACACTGACGTCTGGGTATGCCACTATTGTATATTCTATATTAAATAGGTCAGTGATTGGGTGGTCATGTCACAGTGACAGAGCACGTATGACGTCGCAGAATCAGGTAAAACTAATCACGTCTTCAACCAGCTTACATATCTGATGTTGAAACTTGACGTGCCATCAAGGGGTTTTCTGTATCTAGTACTACTTACTTTTAAAATATTTTAAGGCCAGGTTTTCCCTCTACTCAATTAAATTATCTGGCATTAGCGAGAATAAAAGCAAAAGACTTTCCTCGCACAGATCAATACTCAAAATGTTTTATCGTTTATTCTGAATGATTTTTTTGTAGTTTATCCTACTTGATCTTTCTTTGTAACGTAAAAACCCCAAGAAATTCCGTTAAAAATGGAATCGTTGTAACACGTACTTTACACTTTAATTTAACTCTTATCAAGTGCTCTCACAGAGCACCAGTCTAGTATACTAATGGCTGTGGTACCCGTGCCAAAAGGCAAATTTGGCAATCAGTTTAGTACTATAACATAACGACGGCGTTTTATAGTTTAGTCTGGAACGCCTACCGTTTTCTCGTGTTTGTAGTTTTTGGAAGAGTTTGGGCCTATAAATGATAGAGTTTGAGCACCAGATGATCGTCAGAGGGGCAAGGGTACGTGTGGTAAATTGAAATGTCAGATCTGTAGTTTGGTTGAAGAGGGAGATCATTTTTCGGGATCTTTGGGAGGAAAAAAAGATATATTATAAATGACTAATATGATTGACTCCAGTAATTTACCATATGAAGTGTAGGAAGTTATTGAAACTCTATTGGATACACAATCAATTTATCAAACCGTCAAAAGATATGTATACATATTTTTAAAGGGACACAAGGGTTTGAATGGTGTGAATGTTAAGATTATTGATAAGACGGGTGTCAGAAAACTAAATGAGAACGTTTATGGGAGTAAAAATCACCCAATTCTTTTTTACCTCGACATTCAAACCGCCGTACTTATTTAAACGATAGGACTGTCGTGTACAATTACTTGATCTGTTGAATCTGATTAATTCACTGGAGTCTTCTGGACATATTGCTACATAATTGACGCCATCATTTTGGGGACACTTTTTGGGGTCCTCCGGCAGTCCAGTTATATGTAGATCGGTTATAGATACATTAGTGAAAGGATCGAAGGCAGGAATTGTGTCCTTGACACAACATTACATACTCCAGGACAAACAATCTTATACAACAATCGTATTGTGTAAATGGACCTAAGAGATTCTACTGAAAGGATTTTTTAATAACTTTCACCCAAATTTTAATAAAATTATGAAAATTGAGTCTATGGGGAGGTCTTAACCGTGTTCAACAAGTTTCATGTTTTGACGAACGTCCTTTGCTCGAAACGTTAGAATTCTTTGCAATCAGTCACAGTAGTTACCAACCTTTGAACTTTGTACATCTACATCTAGATATGTATGTACATAAACACGGACTTATACATATATGCATATACGTGTACACCTATATATACGTACATTCATATACATATACATATACATATACTGATTACTTATTAACCGAGTGCGAGCTCTGTACGGGAAAGTATTTGCCTAAGGTTTTCGTACAGACCGAGCGACGAAGGAGCGAGGTCTGTGCGGAAAAAACCTCAGGCAAATACTTTCCCGTACAGACCGAACAAACGAGGTTAGTAAGGAATTTATTATATGGCTTTTAGCACCTTTCTTCATCGCTTTTAACGAAGCTTTGTGCTCGTGAGTTAGCGGCTTAGGTTTACTTGCTTGTTTTTACCTATTTCTTCGTGGCTTTTTGCATCTAATCCTTTAGTTTTCTGCTTAAGATTATCGTTGAGGACGTTTAACTTCTTTTTCCGTAGTTTGTTTTTATAAATCTTCTGTAAAATGTACCTGAATCTGGCTTGTCATTACCTCGTTCTCTATTCTTTATTACTGCAGGTCATTTTATAATGCTATGTTCTGGTCGTATCAGGGCAACACTTCAGTGAGTTACAGTCATTAAATCAAAACCAGATGAGAAGTATATTCAATCTTCAATTAATAAAGATAGAACAGAATACTTCTTTCTGTCATGATAATCTCATGACTATAATGACGAGTGAGAGGTTAAGGGATGTGAAAGTTATATATGTTAAAGAGTTTCGAGGTTTGGTTTCTATAATCTTTTTAATGAGCACTTAAATTTCATTCCTTTTTATATCATGGTAAAAATGTGTTGAGAAATGATTAACAAGATGCCTTTTCATCTCAATGCTTTGGAATTCTTGATCGTAGCACGGAGTTGGCAAAAAACCTCATTGTGCTTCCAGTCTTCATGCCACAATGATGGTCTTTGCTCATTAAGGACCTTAACATCTACCACGTCAACTTCAACGGAGACGTCGTTTAAACAAAAAAGGTTTTTTTTACAAGAAAAGACAAAGAGAATGAATAATGTTTGCTAACCAGCGCATTATCAGCAGCATCGTCGTCTGTTCAAATTGCCACTCTGACCATATTTAGCACTTCAAGACGAAGTTAGCTTGCGCAAGGTCGAAAGATGTTGCTGATTGAAGATATAATTCAACATGATACTACAGCTTTTTTGGGAGAACTAGAACGCTTTAGTAGTCTGAACACAAGCCACAAGTATCAAATACACTAGTCAATTACCTGTCCTTTTTTTTAAAGCTAAAATTTTAAAGGACATTGTCGTTCAAGTTGATGTCGCAGATCTTGTGGACCGTCTCTGTTAACCATGCGGAATATTTTCATCAGACTTTCCTTAATTTCAAGGTCAGACGTCTGATTCAAATTCTGTTTAAAACTTCTATAACATCCGAAACTTATGAATAAATTTACTGATGACAATAATTATTATCGTCAAACTGATGATACTCAAGCACCGGACTTTCGAAAGGTGAGCAGAGGAAACGATCATATTTTTCGATAATTATTAAACTTTAGAAATTATTCAACCTTAATCTTTCTCTTACTTAAAGTGAGTCTCAATAGCGTAAAGTTAGCATGTTTCTCTTCCTGAATTAGTTAAGGAACAATTATCGTTATGAGTATTCAGTTTGCGGGTCAGAGTTGAGTAGAGGTCTAAACGTCTGTGGCTGCATACATACAGCTACCTGATCGTTTTATTTTTGTTTTGATCTTTCTAATTTTTGCAATTTTTTTTTCCTATTAAACTTGGCCAGTGAAGGATAAATGTAAATCATTCGCGGAATCGGATGCGGTGTACTTAACTCTATGCACTTGCCTGAGCCGCTGTCGGCAATAGTTTGTCTTTGGTCTTCAAGATTTGTGACTGATCCTGCTATGTCCCATCTTTTATCTGTGATATTCATCACATGAATAAGCGTTGTGAGAGTTATAATGGTCACGGTGACAACAGCAAAATATAAACCTGAAATAAATACTGTCATTTTCATCATGGACAAAGACTCGTTGAATCGACGATCTTTCAACACCACAAATAAAAATATTTCTGCTGTTGGTATTTGTGTGTCACAGTGCCACATCACTTGCATCTAAATGAGATATATTTAATTTACAGCAACTAGCCACGTTGTTCATATCGTGTACCAGGACTGCTTGGTTACCAAATGACAAAAGTTTAGCAATGCGTCGTTGTTTGTGTCAAAAATTCTAAGTTTCTTGCTAATATTAAAATTTAAGAAATATCACGTCTACAAATCATTGGCAGAAATTTCAAACTCAACAACCGAAGTGTTCCTAGATAATTGTCTGATATGAAAGTTTGTTGGGTCTTACTCATTCCTGCGGCTCGACAGTCGGCATGAGGAAACACATGCAAAGATTGGAAAGTGCCTTTTTTCCCGTCTTTTTTCTCTTTGTCTGTATGCTGTATTTTATTCCGGTTCACTGGTACTAATACAATACCTACGACATCACCTTGTATTTTCATGTTTTTTTCTCTTCTCAACCCGGTACAAATCATTTGAATTAAATTTGGTAGTAAAACGCCCGCTTCATTTTGCGATAGTAAGGAATGGAGAAGAGAAATTTGAAAGAACAGGAGAAGTAAAAACCCCCCGAGATCGAAGGCCATTATAATATATATCATTCTTCGAAGCTTTACGCTCTTGCTAAGGGAAAAAAGTGAGGGGCAAAGCCTCTCAGCTCTCTCGCTCCAACAACACAGTTGGTTATTTGTCTGCAACCACTGATTTCTTCTAGCACATGTAAAGCCATTTCAGTCAAGACCCTAGCGAAGGGGACGTGAATGCTCCGAAAACCTTTCCTTACTGAAGCCGACAACTTATACCAAGGCCAACTTGGTGAATGACGTGGCCAAATGATACAAATAAAAAAGGTATTTTAAGGGCGACACCATTACGGCAACGAAACTGAATAGAAGGATACAAAGACAGTAGCTCGGTTATCAGCGCGTTCACCTTGCATGGGTCGATCCCTTGTGGTTGTGTGGATCGCAGACAAATACTTACCACGAGGCAGGATTATGAATAATATGAATTTCGTCCATCTAAATCATGGACCCTCGATTATAAATTCATATTAGACAAAATACACTGATTAGTCTGCATTTGCGACTGATAAATATTACATTCACATCAAGAACTCATTAATAATTCGTAAGGAAAACACAAATGAAAAAATTCATGAGCATGACGTGTCTTGAATGTCATAATAAGACACTTTCATTGGCTTCTGTGTTTCCGACAAGATTCATTTTCAAGCTTACAATCATCAGTGAGTGAATGAAATGCTTTGTATTTGAATCTATTCAAAAAATTATTCTATCGCATCTTGTCAGTTCAGGCTGTCGAATCATTACTACCAGTTTATTAAACTTTACATAAAACGATAAGAATATATAATATCTGGAAAGCTATCTATATGTTGGAACAATGCAGTTCCGCAACATTGGCTTTTAAATACTGGTATTTGCCATTGGAAACATTCGCGAGCGTCACTCAAGTTAGCTTGAGGAATCTTTCACCGAAAGAACTTTTTTAAATAAGCGTAATGATGTGAGACTTATTTTGGCATTAGGAGACAATTTGACCCGCTGGCTGGGACCAATATATCTTTGTGAATGCTTGCCAAATGAATGCATAAGGATATATGATGCCCTAAGTGTATCCAGATTATTGAAGAATATTATGAATATATATCATTAAATAAATAATATTAAAATATGAAAATAAATATCATTAAATATTTTTGAAATATATGCTACTGAATATTACCTTCTTCACAAAATAGCATAATCCAAAGAGGGATTTATTGAAAACTCAAGATATAGGACAAAATAAGGACGAATAGGAATCAGTAATTTTGCGGTTTTAATTTCCAAACCGTACGTCATCATACTAATCAAAATCACATCAGATTTTCCAGTCCTTTTATGGACGATGACTTCATAAGGGAAAAATCCTAGTTAACATAACTACTAGCCGACAAATATGTGAAGTCACAGAATGGAACAAAGAAGCTGAAGACAATAAAAAAAATGGTATGAGCTATTCACTGGCCTTGAGGTCAATTTTTAATTCAGGTGAATTTGGACTTAAGGCGAGTTTTGATATAAAACATTCATATTTGTCGCGATTTTGACCTGTGTCTTGAGTTTTCAAATGTCCCTCTCTCCCAGGATCATGTCTTATTTTGTATTTTTTCAAATTGTGTACTGGCTCTGACTATTATCTTCTTTACATACATGCAGTCTTTGTTCAATTTTGTCTCTGATTTCAACACCAGGCGAGGAACTATGTTGGATGTCGGTTCCCCCCGCCCCAAGGAGGAGCTAAGTTCAGCCTTGCAGTAGCCAAAGCCATAATAGCTAACACCGGAAGGAAACCTACTCCTCATTCCACAGGTACTATTTTCCGGCGAAGACGGCACTCCGGTATAACTTATCTGGCACGGTTGTCAATCGTTCCACATCGCATAAAGAGGTTATCAAACACTTGTTGTAACTGTGTCGAATAAATTTCCTTACGTTGAAATGAAATAGCCGTGGTGTAAACGTGGATAGTCATCTTTCTTGACCGTTCGTTGGTCTTATTGTCTTGCTGATGGAAATATGTGAATTGCTGTTTGCGTTACATGCACCTATGTTGCGAGCACAGCCGGCTATTTACATTGAACAAGAAGCCTTGTCTTCGCTGCTTTTGTCGAAATTGTGTCTTTTTACTGGAGCACGGGTGATGTGCATAGGAAAGGCGAGTCTTCTACAGTAGACGATCTCAATGGAGAACCAACATGAAGCCGAGGTAGAAGGCAAAGCTTATCCTGCGAACCGTGAGGAGCTTAGCGTATTTTTAAAACAACATTCTCTTGACTATTTGGACAAGGTTTTTCCAGCTTCCATGGATTTACATCAATTTCGTGCACTTACTGAAGATGAATTAGAACAAAGTTTTCATGTTGAAAATGAAAAGGATCGAGTCGAACTGATGCGAGCTGTTAACTCATCCAGAGAAGACTACAGCGAGGATGAAGATGAAGACAATGAGGTAACAATTTTTCTTTGAAAAAACATGTACATGTGAATATTAAGTTTACCTTCTGTCATACTCTGTACCAAATGAAGGACGGCTATTTAGTATTTTCCTTTTGCCTTTAAATTATATATTATTATTACATATGAGGTTAGTAGATATTGTTGCTTGAAAGCTGATGGAAATTTATACCTTACTAGCTAGGCGATCGATTGTCGAACAGAGTAAATAGTTGGACATCAATCGATGAAGGGAATTGTCTTCTGAGACATTTTTATCATATATAAAATAGACAGGAATTGCTTGATTACTTGCTGGGAACAACAACAGACAAAAAACGAATCATGGTATATTCTTTGCTCTTGACAACTTCTTCGACTAACTTCACTTCAATATTTGCAATTTTGAGTACGCTTTTCGATTTATTAATCAATGATAACTTGCTGGAGCTCTGTCTAATGAAGGACAACGTATGGAACAAAAGGCCATCTGTGTAGTTGTCAAATGTGTCTGTGCCCATCGTCTATAGTTTCTGTAGCGGACTACAAAGCATGACCATGTTTTTTATACTTTATCTACGACGAAAAACAATATATTGGTGTTAGCTTCGAAAAAAGCCGGGCGTAGAAATAATATACTGTTGGTCACAATGGCTTAGACTTTTACATATTACTGTTGTCAAACACGGGGCATTTCAAATGATCTTTCTTGTTTACATTTCCAGTAACTGTCGTTGGACACACTGACTTTCACTGGCAGCACTACAGGGCACATGAGCAGTTTTTGTTAGTTACACTTCTTACATGTACCCGGAGAAGTATTGTAGAAAGTTAGTAAATATGAATCATGGTTTTTATTATGGCTACTATGTTGGCTGACTATTGTATATTTATCACAGAGCACTTAAGTGACCAGAATCCTTACAACAAATCTGTGGGTTTTAATTTCATGCATTTGATTATTATAGACTATTTTAGTTTCACTGTATATTTAGAGTGCAGTAGGAATTACAAATTGCACTGTCAATAAATTGAATTCGGTTGTTGTGGTTAAAAATATTTGAAAAAGTGTGCAATACACCTGTAACTACTGCAAGATTACTTTGGGTTCAAAATAAGTCACCCTTTGACCTTTGGAAGCAAATACTGGATCATATGGCTCAAAATTGACCAACCTGAGGTGGCTGATTGGTTTTCTAAACTAAAAGTTAAAATTGATATCAAGACATATGATGTTCAAGTCAAATCTTAATCAACTGAATACACCAAGTATAGCATACTATTAATGTTTTGTGTGACTCTTGGTACTAGTTCAAAAAGAGATGCTCTTTGTTTGAGAGAACTCTTGCTTCAATTGTTGTGCCTAGTTATATATTATTTTATTTAGAACATTGTATCAGTCCAAAGGAGATTTTGCGAGATAAAACATAAAAAAACTCATTTCATCCCACGAATTTGGAAAAGAAATAATGATTTGGGCCAAAGTTTTGTTTACATTAACTTGCCTGCTTTTTGCTTCTTACATGGAGTTGCTCTGAACATGAAAACATAGAATAACATTAGTTAGCACTACCTTTAACACTGGACATGTAGAGACCTTACTGTGTAGTAAGGAGCTGATTTTGATATGGCTTAATATGAGGAAGAAAATTTTGGATCACTGATCTTAATATAACTTAGTAGGCATTTACCACATAAAGGGCTGAGGATGACTAAATTACAAAATCTGACCCAATATGGCAAATGGCAGGAGAAACCTTGAGAGATGAAGTACCAAGCATAGAAGTGGTAAGAAGGTGTGGACTTGTTGAGTTAAGTGCTGCATTGTGAAGGCAAGACGACTGAGATGGTTTGGTCATGTTAAAAGAGGAGGTAACAAAGGTGCACTGAGAAAAATTAGAGACGTAGAGGTAGTAGGTCAAGTTCCAGTTGGAAGAAATGTGTCCAAGAAGACCCCACAAGCATTGGAGTTGATGAAGAAGAAGCCATGAACAGAATTAGTTGGAGAACTGTCATGAAACATCTAACCTCTTTAACTTAGTTTAAGGGAACCACAGATGTAAAATGGAAGATGATGATGATGATGACTACCAGAGGTTTTAACTAGATGACATTTATATGGTAGAGTATATAAATCATTTTAAGAGTTGAACCATCTGTGTTCATGTATTTCCCTGTAAGTCAATCAATCCAGTGATTGAAAGAAAGTTGAACTTCTTGAAAATGGGAAAGTTGCTGCTGGGAATATTTTTTACTGGCATTTGTATTTTGAAACCTTTGAGATGGCCTAAATTAAAAACTTGATCAAGGAAGACACACTTTGAAACAAAATCTTTGTATATCCCATAAAATGTAGCTTCAATGCTTATTTTTTCCAGGTAAACAATTAATTAGGGATAGGATAATCATATAGTACCTTTATACAGTATGGTCTTCATGTGGCTATAGAACTTATAAACTCCAAATATATAATACTGTATTCATAAAAAAATCTGAGATTTCTTATTTAGTTAAACTAAAAATGTTCTTGCCTAGGTTTATTATCATTCTTATACTATAATTTATTATGGAAAATTATTGCTTCTTGAAAATTCTTGAAACTTCCAAGTTTTAATATAACTGCTATATGTTCCATTCAATGTTGTACAAGACACCTATATCACAATATGAATCTCAGTACTGGTCCAATTACCAATTCTGAAAAACAATAAAACTCACACCTGTTTGTGTATAATGTATATTAAATAAAACATCTACAGTAGAACAGGGGGGGTTGAAACCAAGTACAGTAGATAGAGCTTGCTTATAAGTTATACTGTATGTTAAATGAAGAAGTTTGTTGTTGCTACTTAGAGTTTTCTGTTGTTACGTGATCAGGTAAGAATTTGAAACTCTGAGCAGCAATAACAAACTTCTTCACATAACATACAGTTATATGACATATATAACTGAGACAAAAATGTTTATGATGCATCAAAGAGTGCTTGATAGTTGATACCATGTGAGGTAGAGCTTAAATGTAATAAAATATTGCTGAAAAGTTTCTGGTTACTACTCCAATCTGGTTACTACAGTGAGATAACTATAGAATGTGGTTCAATCCTCTGTTTACATGGAGTCCCAGTGTCACTTTGATAACTTCTTGAAAGAATTCAAACAAACTTATTAATCCATTCTGTTTGAAATTTTGCTTAAAATGTAGGTTATTCTTTGCTGTATATATAATAGTTCTGGAAGAGCACAGAATGTGCCATAATGTATTCTTAATCAACAAAAGACAACCTATTAATGTTCATTTAACAGCACCCCAGAAATGAGTAAGAATACAAGTGTCTAAATAATTTTAATTAAAGTAGAATTAAAAAATCTATCCTTCTGAAAGTTTTGACTCCAAGTGAATCAGCTGTTGTAATTGTCATGGGTGGGATCAGATGCTTAATGCAGTGCAATCCTTGATGTCAGTTTGTTTTTTCATAGTACATCCTAATTTGGGTATTTTTGTTATGTTCTTAGTCTGACCTTGAATCCAACCAGCTTTCATCAACATTACCCAGTGACTTTAAGCTATCAAGAAAAGTTGACCTCTCTGAAAGAAAACTCAAAAGAATGGACAGCTTTGCATTCTTTACAAGCCAGGATGAAGCATCAAACTTACTTAAAATGCGAACTCATCGATCATTGGGAAGTTCTGAGCCAAATCTCCATGCATTATCGGTATGTTCTTGTCAGTACAGTATATATAGACTGCATGCTGTTGAAATAATTTACCTGACAGTGTGTGATTTATGCAGAGGACATGCAAGCTTAAAATTAGTCAATGAAGTCCACTTGAATAAAATATTTGTTTACCAAATTGAATTGGAAATATTAAATGTAGTATTATAAACTACTTTAATGATCCAGAATATGTTCAATTACATCAATTTTAAATATGAAAAATTTGTTTCGTGTAGGTTGGTTATTCCAAATAGTCATTGGTGTTTATTTTAAAGTGTGACCTGATACAAAACCTGTCATAGGATAATTAGTTTTATTTACATGTGAATTAAATTTTGTAAATGAACCTTGCTTTCAACAAGAGGCAAAAGGAAATTTGAAAATGAGCTACTATTTAATAATGTGATATCCTTATGTAATTTTTTTTGTTCTTGCGTAGGAGAATAATAACAAGAGATGCAGGTAATGTAAATAGCCCCTTGATCACAGAAAATGTAGTAATATAAAGTATACATACATGCATACTTACAGTGTATAATAATAGTGATTACTGTTATTGTTGTTGGCTTTGTAGTTGTTGTTATTGTTGTTGGCATTGTTGTTGATGCTTGGTGTTATTCTTCAGACTGAATTCACAAGATCTTGCAAAGCACTTAATATAAGTTAGTAAAACCCTGATGATATTTACATAAAAGTTGCTTTGATATAATGAGTTTGGATTTTTTGTTTAGCAGTGACAGTTTGTTTACAACTCTAAGTTTTTTTGGTTATCCATCATAACTCTTTCAGTTATAGTCAATCTCGTGATTTAAACTTTCTCCTTTTAACATGGGCAACCTGAGTGAAAAACCTGCTCTTGACACCTTTAATTCCCAGATGTATTTTGCTGGCAGTCTTGGCAGAATTCTTATTATTAAAGTAAATGGTTTAAGTTCGTTCATCTGCAAGACGCGTGTCCAGCAAAAATGCAAAAATGATCAAAAATAACCAAAGCCAGATTCAACATTGTGACATGCAACAATACATTTTAAGAAAGGACAGCAAATAACTTTTTAAAGCTGTATTTATCAATAAACTAAAAGTATGCAAGGTAACTAGTTTTACTTTTGAAAATAACGATCAATTGTTTGCAACATTTGAACACACATCAGCACTCCATTCCTATTCATATAGACTAATTATTATCCAATACATTACAATAGCAAAACCTACCGGTAATCATAAATTCTTTTGATTCAATCCCAGACAAATAAATGAGTTGAGTTTATACACCCATAACCTTTCTCTTCTAGTTAGTTCATTACATCCGTTTTGTCAATAACTTTGGCAAGCATATAACGTTATTCAAAAAAATGTCCAAATATTCTCCCAGCATACTTAACATACCTGGTAACACTATTCTTATGAAGTTATAATTATCAAAATGTCTTCTTAGGCGGTTTTCCAACATAAATCTTGCAGCATATCTTACTAGATAAAAGGTAAACGACTCCAGCCGAACCACAATCAAAAGAAAAATTGATAAAGTATGTACGACTTCCCCGGAACGTACAGACCTCATCAGCCAATGTAGATATTCGACAGCTTGGTTTACCACACTTCTTCGTACTTTTTTTTAACATCATTCTCCTTTTTATCCTCAACCCTAACTAATTCGTCCTTCAGATTACATGGTCTTTTGTAAGCTACCATAGGTCTTTCGTAAGCTACCATAGGTCTTTTGTAAGCTACCATAGGTCTTTTGGGAAAAACTCTTTTCATGTCCTCCAAGGCATGCAAAATAAGCAAACGTGAGTCTGTCAATAACTCTATCTAGCCCCGACTAAACCGGATGAAAATTAACAACTGAGGGCATTCTCTCAGAAATTTTCTTTCTAGTTTCTTGAAAAAGTGAAAACTCTTGTTATTGTGTTCATTTCGTCCTTATAATGTAGAGATGTCTAAAATTTATACGTCTGGTTCGCGCGAATAATTGTTCGTGTTAACTAGGGTAAAGGGGGATGATTACATGACAATATGTGAATAACTTGCCCTCATCATAACTTGCTATCATCTGCGAAGAGATCGCTATCTTCTGCGATCTCTTCGCAGAAGATAGCGTGTTGCACCACCAAATTACTACGGTAGCTGACATAAATCAGTTACAGACTGATTTGTCCACTGTTGCTGACTGGTGTAAGTCGTGGCAGGTCTCGCTGAAAGCTGACAAGTGTAAGGTCCTTCACGTAAGTTGACAGAAGACACCAGTTATCTACCAATATGAAGTTTGCAACCAGGTGCTGTCAACAAAGACTGAATATAGACACCTGGGAATTTGGCTCGAACCCACTCTAGCTTGGAATTACCATGTTAACTCCACTTGCTCTAAAGCGAACCGGGTATTGAGTTTAATAAGAACTTTTGGGAAAAGTAAAGTTGGAATAAAAGTTGCTTTCGGAACGCTAGTTCTACCAATATTGGAATATGGATGCCAAGTTTGGAATCCGTACTTAATCATATTAAAGCTCATGAATCTATTCAACGTCGAGCAACACGTTTAATTTGTGGTCCTGATAAGTCATATGAGGAGAGGCTTTCTGATCTTAATTGGATGACCCTGAAAGTCAGGAGAAAATATCTTTGTCTTGTTCAATTATACAAAATTATTTTTGATTTTTGTGACATTGACTGCAACAAGTTTTTAGATATTGTAGGTCGATCGAGAACAAGAAGTAATCATGATTTTAAATTACGCCCTAAAATCACTAATACGAATTATTTCAAGTATTCCTTTTTTGATAGGTATATATCTGATTGGAACTCTTTACCGGGAGATGTAGTAAATTCATCTTTGCAGTCATTTAAGACTAATTTACCGAAATTTTTAAGATCTGTGAATTGAGTACTGCTGTATATTGTATTAGTTTCTTTGTATTTTAATCTTATTAATTGTTTTGGGGAGTAGTTTTTAAATGGGAATTAAGTTTTCCCCTACTACCATCCATTCATTCGTATTTTATTGTTTGTATTATGAGTAGAGAAATTTTATTAAACTAAATTAAATGAGACCGATAAGAATTCAGACCCCTACCAAAATGAACATTTTCTGAAGTTCCGGAATGAAACAAAAACCGTGTTCTCGGAAATATTCCAGACTGCCACATGAATGGTTGATCTGGAAAGATTTCGCGTTTTCATGATGAAAATTTCTTTCCGGTTCGAGTTCAAACTGGTCTGAACTCATTTGTGTCGATCCAGCACTCGGAGTGACTGAGACCGGTCCGAGCTTATTTTTCGAACCGGTTTCACGTAAACAAGAACAAGGATGTTGGCAGGCAGTAACCTCGGGTAGGGTCGGTCTGACCTGGTACCAGCCTCATGTAATGAACCCACGACTCAGGTTTAACAGAAGGTGGGTTATATACGTCGCAATAACGTGAAATCAAGTCGCGGGAATTCATTAATTATTCGTCGTTTAAAAGAAGCTAAACACGTGTACAAATCGGCTTCAAAACAAGATTTGTTCGCGAAATGTACTATCAGTAAGTCTTCTCAAATAGTTGTGCATTGATTTCCAATTAGTACAACACTTCGCTGGCGTGGGAACTGCATTAGACCGGGGTCCGCAAACCTGAAAGTTCCTATGTTTACAACAAATACAACTAGTTCATTTCCGAATACCAACAATCTTATTTATTTATCAATAAATTTTGTTCAGTTGTTTGTTTTCCAAATAAATAGGTCTTCATAATAATGCCCTGAACATGGTAATATAAATGTCTAATTTGTTTCAGCTTTTACCTCTTGTACGTGCAAATCGGGTTGACTTATGCACGCACTGTGCGTACCTATTTTTGACGTGAACTTACAAGTATTACGTAGTTAATTGGCATTGTGTTTATGTTTATTTATTTATTTTATTTTGTTTTATTTTATTTTATTTTTCCAGACAAATTTTAAATAAGCTAACTCACATAAATTCTATTTTTATAGTTTTGCAACTGGTCGTAAACCTCGCAACGTTTTTGGTACTGGTGTTCGAACTCCACCCCAGTTAAAATCTCCCAAAGGTACACTAAGTATTCAACAAAAAATTTTAAACTTTTTTTTACTGATATGAAGAAACTGCCACCAAGACAAATTATTTAGGAATACTACAGGGATCAAATTTAGATGACCAGAGGATCTATGGACGTTTTCATGCCCATTTAATACCGACGTTTCGGAGTTTAACTCCATCTTCAGGTGGTGTTTCATTACAAAAAATAATCGATTTGTGTTTGCTTGGTCAAATGTCCTATCTTAGATCAACTTTACAAGATGATAAAACGCGTTACATCATGAAGGTCATCCTGGGAGTTCAAATATGGTTTATTTGATGAATAAGGATGGCTTCAGTGATTTTCTTTCTATTGCTCAATTTGCTTTCTTCAACTCCATCGGTGTTAGCTTGGGAGTTGATGACAGCTGTATTCCCATATTTGTTAATTGTTTCAAGGTTTCCCTCTTCAAATTCATTTGAGCCAGTGATTTTTTTCAGCCGAGGGAGCTGTAAAGATGGAAAAGGGTTAACTTATCATGATAAGACCTTACTTCTCCGGAGGTGACTCTTCAGAATTTTATTGTAGCTGTCAAATGATTTTATTCATTTGAGGAAGTTATCTAGGACAGTGTCACTGTGATACACAGAATCACTGGCAAAAATTTTCAGTGAAAAAAGTTAACGATATGTTCGAGCGGAGTTCAATCATAGTTTGTTCAGCTTTATTTTATAATGGTACAATCACCTCTGTGAGTTTTGCTTGTCTCTGATTGGCTTGTCCCCATTGTACTTTTAAAGCTGCTTACAAGACTTATAAAGTGCTGGTATATTCATTTTGGTACTTATGATTTAAAAAGTGAGGGGTTTTTTGTTTGTTTTTTTTTAACTTTCGGCTGGCAAATTAAAAGTTATGTAGAGCAGTTAGCGTCGTTTTACCTCCTGCAGTCATTGTCTCATGAATAACTAAATCTGATAAATCTTTTTGACCAATCGTTAGACATGCGACCGTTAGTGGCCACCATTAATCAATATAAAATGAGTGAGATCAGCTGGTAGGCTTTCTTTAAACCCGCCAAAGAAGTAATAGTATAAGATAACGTAGCCATCTTTAAACGTCTTGAAAAGTACAAAACAGTTGACATTTAAGCTGCTCAAATACGTGCTCTTGTTGATACATGTATGTGCACTATAATTAAAAAATTGCACAAGGTTTTAAGGTGGAGAAAATGAAGTTAACATGATTTGTAGTCGTTCTTTACTTGTCTTGCTTCCACGGGCACATAATTGCAAAATGAAGAAACTGTTTTAACTGTTTTAAGTATGAGTTCCGTTCTATTTGTAGGCTGGGAAAGCCCGTCTAGCAGTCCATGTCCAGTTTCAACTATACTACCTGCCACTGGTCACTTCAGTTTTCCCAATACTCGAAGGTATTGCAAACACCATGTCTTGACAATGCAGTTTTAACTTTTTTTGGCAATCTGCCAAAAAATTATTTACCGTGTAATTACAGTAAGTGAATTCTGGGTACTGTTGAAAACCTTCAACTATAACGTTCGATATACAAAGGTGTACACATGTTGTTACCGTAATTCTTTGTGTATTTTCAGTCGTGAAATCAGGAGATGGTCTGTTACATCCTCTGGCTATGGAACTACTCCTTACTCTTCTTACTCGGTATGTTCAGCTGTTTGGAAATGAATAATCAGCATGTAGAAATTGTAAAAGTACGTGTGAATATGTATGTATGTATGTATGTATGTATGTATGTATGTATGTATGTATGTATGAATGAATAAATGTATATTGACACATAATTTTTATAGACTAATTTAACTCAAAATTTTTTTCAACGTTTCGAGAACACAGTCCTTTCGTCAAGGGGGGGAGCAATGTATATTGTTTCCAAATGATGTAGAAGCATGGTTATTTATGCGCATGTGTTCATATACTTGTGGAAAAGACAGTCATCCTGCAATGCAATCAATGATATGAAAATAGAATATTGCGTAGACAGTGATGAATAAGGTAGAAAGTTAAAATGTTGATAACAGCTGTGACTGATCTCAAAGAATTCCAACGTTTCGAGCAAAGGACCTTCGTCAGAGAAAGATACGTGTTCTGCAGTTATCAATCCTTTAACTTTTTAGTCTAAAATGCAGTCTGATTGGATGAGGAATAGTTTCTCTCAGAGCAGAGATAGGGCTGTCATCTTTGTTTATCATATTTCAAAGACATGAGTGACGTCACAAGAACTTGAATAAAGCTTGGACAATTCATGATAAAGGAAAAACATAGCGTTCGAGCGTCAGTGCTGTGATAGAAACACGAATGACGCCTTTTTAATCAGAGAATCACCTGAAAACACGCGACTACGCCTAGTGTTTACGTTAGACATTTTCTGTAGTTCAAATGATATCATTCATGTCCTATCATCGCACACTGACACTCAGGCAGTTTTTTATTTGTTACATAATTTGAAAACATGCACGATGATACGCTGAAACTCGTGTCTCTTTAACTCGATAGAGACATGAAAAAGCTCACTTCTTACCATCCTGATATCTACAGAGAGTTTACACTCTCGTAACAGTAAAAAGGAATGCTACTTTTGATAGTTATCTTATAATTAAAATAGAAAGCATCTTTCCTTGCTCGTAGTTAATAGTCGTAGCTCGGGCGGACTCGAAATGAAAACTGGAAACGCTTTTCCTTCGGAACAATGTTCCAACCGCTACTTATCACACCGCCAAACATCCATTCATGTTTCTAAACGTAAATGAAAACATGAAAAATGTTTCTATTTCTCTAACTTTTAACGAGAATAATATGGAAATTTGGTTATGTACTGGTTACTCCTATCAACTATTGTACATCAGATGTACTCTGGTAAAGTGGCTTGTTGTTTTTTTATTACTTTAGTCCTTGACGTCTTCACAAGAAAGACTCAATCAGGTAAGTCAGGTTGTCCCAAAAGGTAACCAAAAAGGATTTCAGGTTGCTCTCACCAAAGTTAAGATACATGGAGTTGCAATGAAAATGTACTGACATTGCATGAAAATGCTGTTAATTCCATGTTTGATTGTACCAGTCGCATTATTTTATTTCCCTGACCATTATTATGATCATTATCATAAAAGTTATTTTTGAAAGTTTTTATTTAGTTTACCTGACAAGAGTTTATAAATGCAAAATCCTGTAGATAAAACAAGTAGCGAGGAAGTCCAAAAAGAAACAATAGATTATATAAACTTATGAAAAAATTGATAATCCTCTTGTAAATTTAAATTAGATTACAAAAGCGCGTAAGTATAAATGTTGGCAATAATGAACTGCCGATATAATATGAAAATAACTAATAATAAAGGGATTCTTTGATTTAGAAAAGCCTTTAGTTTAATGGTAAATAATTTTAGAAAAGGAAAATTAACAATTACAGGACCCATATTGATAGCAGTTTTTATAACTGAAATGGCTATCCTGTAAAAATATGCTAATAATAATAATAATAATAATAATAATAATAATAATAATAATTTCATCAGCAAGTGAATTAAAGAATTTCGGACTTTGATATCTTATCTAGAACTGACAGATATTTGTTCTACATAAAGGAATTTTAAACGTTCCTGCATATCTTGTTTCGTAGCTATAAACTTGACTATTTACCGTAAATACATTACTAAAATATTTAGTTAACAACTTACGTTTGTTAGAAAACGGAGATTGCCTTAAAATGTCCTTAATCTTAAGTAAATTCTTGTAAATCTAATGCAAAACACATTCAAACCGACTTCAGAAACTTCAAAACAAAGTAGCAAGAATAATCACAAATACCAGTAATGATGCTGATCACTCCATTGTATTGAGCGAGTTAGGCTGGGAACCACTTAAAACTATTAGGAAAAGAGCTAAGTCTACTATGATGTACAAAATCTTAAATGGCATGGCTCCCACCTCGCTCGCGAACCTCTTCAAATTTAGAAGTGAAGTAACAAAGTATGACCTTCGGGAAAGTTCAAGTACTGTTTGCCTGCCAAAACCACGCACTAATAGTATGAAGAAAAGTTTTATCTATGATGGAGGAATAATTTGGAGGAAGAAATTAGAGAGAGTAGATCTCTCAGTTCATTTCAGATAAAAATCGCAACGTGCATTGACATATGAAAATTATATATTTTGTATCTTTGTAATTAATTAATATTTAATATTTAGGCTAACTGATTTTGAACTTCTTTGTTACTTTTTATAACAGTCCTGTAAATAGTTTCTATCTAATTTTATACTTGTATTTTTTATTCTATACACGCCCCTCGTGGAAATCAACTTTCAGTTGACGAGGCAAATGTGTCAAAATAAAGTCTATCATCATCATCATCATCAAAACAAGTTTCCAAAACTTGTCCAACTATCATTAATCACCGATTAATTTCGAGTTTTTATTGTAATTAAGACCAGTGAAGCCACCGATGAGCAGTTTGAATTTTAAAAAACACTCTACTCTGTAAACCACTTTAACAAGAATATCTTCATTAACTGCCAGTCGTAATTCTGTTCCAATTTTTTAGCTTCCAAATATACCATCATATGAGGATTTACATTTCAGGTAATTTTTACTTTTACTCACTTCAAGTTCAGGGTAGCTCCACATTTCATAAGCTGCTCTATATAACTTGGCGAGAACGTTGGGATCTTCGGCTGCAATATTTAGAGCTAACGTGATGGACAGTTCCACAAGGCCGCCGAGAATCAAGATGGGCCCAGGGAAAGGAACGGTCACGAAGCCCATAAATGTTTCTGACATTAGAGAAGGCAGGGATGTGGGAGAAATTTTTGCACGTATTCATACTCTCTGAATGGTATTTATTGACTGTTCTAAATCATTTGAATATGTCATAAATTAATTTATCATAGATCATGAAAGAAAATTTTTCCGATCGAGTTTAACATACAAAATCCTTAGTTTGATTGAACGATGTGACCAGTGTAGCTTGTAGCTTTCATTTCCACCCAGCCTCCAGACTTTGTCAACTAAAACAAACCGCAGCAAAAGAAACGACAACCACGGGAACGTAGGGAGATACACCATCAACACAAGGTTAAATTTATGGTAAATTTATTTTATTTGATCATAACTGAGCACTTACTGTTCTCATTTCCTATGAACAGTTGATTCTCTGATTATTTTAGAATCCAATTTCTGACTGGAGATTATTTCCTAGATTCTCAAAATTTAAAATAAGAAAATATGAGGTTACTGTAGATTAAGAAATTAAGGGTTTTGTGTTTCGTGTCGTTTGTTTAGTTTTAAACGTGAGTACAACATAACGCATGTTCAATATGTTGGACGTCCTTTCTTTTACAGTGATGTTGACGATGAGCGATTCAGTGATTGTGCTTCCCGACAACGAGGTCGTTCTCGTAGTTTAAGGTAATTAATTTAACCCATATTCTCTATCGAAAATAATTACAATAAATAAGAGTGAAGGAAAGGAGAAATTATTGAGTAAGAAAGGAAAAAAAGGAAGGCATGCCGTGGGGAAGGATTACCAGAAACTTACAAACCGTACATGTATAATCCCATGATCTCCAACTTTACGACAGCCATTAAAATTACAATATAATAAAAAGTTTCCCTTAGAATCCTGAGTCTAAAGCATTTTATTGCGAGGCTTTTATTTTTCAAGAAATATTAAATTTGTTAATTTAATTTTTATTTGCTAATTCCCCTAAAAAGAGAGAAATTATTTAGTTCTCTCTCCTTGGCATTAATAAATGAACATCAAAAGAGAAAAGAATGTTAAATAATACAAATTACGGTATATTTCGTTGAAGATAATGGTATTACAAACTAATGCCATATCAGGAAGGGTATCGTTGATCAAATATCCTGAAGTCGCTCGAAAAGTGAGAATCACATGTACCAACGGCCCTAGTGACTTCCACAAAGTGTCCACTTGAGGCTTAAGGGAGCATGTAGTCACTGATATATTTTTCGTCACGACGTTAAGTACATGTCTGATAGAAGATCCACCATTCCATGACTATAAGAAGACGTTTACACACTTCCTCTGGCCATGTTTATTTTATCCGTAGTTAGCCGCACTTATTTTTCCTCTCTTCACGAGACATGTCGAGATCAAGACTAGGCCACTAAACTTCTGCTTAAAATTACTTTGGCACATTTTTAACACTTTAACGGACACTGTTCCTATTTGCAGGACAACTTGTTAATTTTACTCTGGCTAACACAAGACAATTTTACTTGTTACTGGGAGTTCTGAAAAGCCGCTCAGTAAAGGGCTAACCACAGAAACCGATCACGTTCTCTTATATTTTAATGAAATGTTTCTTCTTTAGTCCGCCCAGACCTACCTTGGAATCGAATGAAATTTTGGCTGTTACATCTTTGTACAAGGAAAGATTTCCCAAGGTTAGTAAAATTTCAAAGAATTTTAGTTGAACGTCGCCTCACTTCTGATTTCTTGACCTCTTCTGCCGTCTCTTAGGCCGTCGAGCAAATGGAAGAACAACTAAAGGTAACGGATTAGTGTACTATTTCACTAAAGTGTACCATTTCACTATTTAATTTTTCCAAATTAAATTCGAAACTATGCTATGACCAATTAATAATACGCATAAAAGATAATAATATATATTTATATTATAATAAACTAGACAGTGATATAAAAATGGGATGCTACGTAGGCAGTATAAAACACCACAAAAAGTTAAAAGGTTGGTAGACTGCCGAATTTATTATAACAAATTCTAACGGTTCGAGCTATGACCATTCGTCAGAGTGAAACAAGTTCTGAATAATAATAAACTATGCTATTGCCGAAGAAGGTAAATCAGTGCAAATTACTGTTGACTTTTTTCTGCGCTGTGTTAGGTTGGAATTACCCTGGTCCGTGCATGTAATTAGGAACTTAAAAAGCACTGCATTGATTAGTCAAATGAAATCAACGTTGCGTCAAACTTTAAAATGCTACGATTTGGCAAATTTGAAGCAGTTCAAGCATAATTGAGCATGTAAAATCGGCATTTGCTCCTTAGATGCATTGCAATGTCCTTCTTCCCAGTGGAATGAACAGTCAATTTTATATACAAAAACTGTATTCAAGATGTTACATTAGTTGCACTTTTTGTTCACTTCATCAATCAAGGACTTCATAGAAGAACATGTCGAAGAGGATGGCGAGGTGAAAAAAATAGGAGATGGAGTTTCAAATTTTTTTTTAGTTCAGGTGCGTATTTATAGAATATAACAGTGAATTATCTTACTTTCTCTCTCGTTTTTGACAGTGTTTCCATATTAAGCTGTTGCTATTTATCTCACCTTGTAACTTTTTCGTTAAACTTCGTTTCTTCACCAGTTAAACATTCATTTGTCGTACTCTTCATACGGTACAATAAAGAAGAGATCGCTAGTGTTACAATGCAGGCATAGGCGTAGGAAACGCGGGGAAGGGGGTACGTTCCTTCCAGTAATATAAGTGGGGGAGCCGTGCCCCTCCAATATTTACTGCAGTCACTCTTTCTTATGCTCATTGATCACATAAAAAATATAAACTTTGATAAAAATTCCCTTTCTACACACTATACAGTTAAAAGTGGTGATTGATACTAGTTTCGTCTATTCGAACTCTTCATTTATCGCCATATAAGATACAATATGGCAAAAGAGGTCGCCATTTTTAACTGTATAGTGTGTAGAAAGGGAATTTTTATTAAACTTTATATTTTTTATGTAATCAATGAGTCTGAGCAAACCTTTCTTGGCTGAAATATATAAAATCTCAAGAAACTCTTTTTTATAATATAATTTTTATTATATTCTTATGACCTTTATTTTTTTTTTGTTAAGCTGCTCTCCAAATGCAGGTTATAGCTTTTCAAAGCCCCAGAAAATTAAGTATTTTCCGGAGGGTGTATGCCCTAGACTCCCCTTTAGAGGTGGGTTGTACCCCAATGATTAGTCGGTTCCTACGCTCCTAAATGCTGGTCATTCTCCGCATTTTTTTCAGTGCAGATATCCATTTCTCCTCAATTTTCTCTCAAAAAAACAACTCGGGGATTTCACCACACCAAACGAATCTAGCTGGAATAAAAGTTGTGATGCCCGAGAGTGCAATGTTGTAGAATTCTATCCAATCAGCCTGCGTCATTTTACGAACGGACCTAAAAATTAGCTGAGCTATATACCAGTATAAAAGGATGTTTATTTTGGCAAATCATTGTTTCTGTTTAGTGTAAATCCTAAATGATTAGGGATGTTTCTTTCGACTGTACTACAGTATTTATATATCCTCGACCCAAGTTACTTTGTTTGAAGAATCTCAAATTGTTGATTAAACATTGTTTTATATATTTTTGTGCTACCCTTAGGCTGTCGAAGCAGCGCGAGATTGCTTAAGTAAGTCAAAAAATGGCCTTCTAACCTGTCGATATTTTATTGACTTGAGTGATACGTTACAACGACTGCTGTATGAGGTAAGGGCAGCTGTACAAAGTCCTTCTACATAGTATTGTGTAAGAAATGTTTGTCTAACGGTGCCGTTGTATGTCTTGAATTTGGTAGCTCTCCAATTTGCTCTTATTATATATTGGTTTTTAATGTTAGTGGAGTCGTGATTTTTTGTAAACTTTTTTTAGCCCAAAATTATTTTGGATCAGCTCTTTATTTTCCTACTCTTAAACTGTTAACCAATAAAGCGGCTAGCTTGCTGGCCACTAAATTACCACTTATGAATGTTCCGATGACACACACTGTCAAATTAAAATTGTTTGAGCTAATTGAATACATCAGAATTTTCACTGGAGGTGTGAGCGATGCAAACGACAAAATGAACGATTTCTTGTGGTTCTGATGTGGTTCGTTCGTGTCCGTTGTGAACTTGGCTTAGTGTACGACATGCAAACCTTCCTCACCAGATCAGACTCTTTGAAAATATTTCTGATATCCAGACGTATATCATACTGGCAACCTTGTGATGACCAGTGAGACGTTGTAACCATAAAGCTACCGGAACTCAGTTGGAGAACAAGGTTACAATTACGTGCTGACTTGGTTGATTGACAGACATGTATGTCATGCCTAAGCGAGAACCCTCAATATCACTGTAATATCACAATATCAGAATAGTCTTCCGTGAAAAATTTCGAAATAAAATGCAAAATAAAAAGTTTCATGAACTGACGTTTAAAGTTAGAAAAATCAATTCTATACAGACCAATCCTAATGTATTAGTAATTCCAATATGAGAAAAGCAGAAAGGAAATCGATAGCAAGCCCGTTGTTTTGAAAAGTGACCATACTTAGCGTAAAATGTCGACAACTTTAAACATGACTTTCTGTGTAAATATGGATTTGTTTGAGATACCGCTTCGTACGTTCGAAAAGAGTATTTAGTCTGATATCAAAATGTTTAGACGTCGGCTAAAAAAAATTAGCTCCCGCGATGTTTTTTTCAACAGTCTTCTCCATGCTTTGATATGTAAATTGACTACTCGTTTTGCCATATTGAGACTTCTATTGGGCGACATATGTCCACCAACCTAACCAGCAGGTATTTGTACCCTTCTATATCTATATATATGAGTATCAGTGGTTCAGTGAACAAAGGGTATCCATCAGGCATCAGAAAGTGAGTGGTTCGATGTACGTCTAGAGTTCTAGGAAAAGGATTTGAAGTTTATGAACGGTCGTATAGGACGAACATAAACCTACAATCCGTCTTGTAAATTTTAAAAGTTTAATAGAATGTTTAGTGAACAGTCCTCTAAAGATCCTGTGTACGCCAGTGCCAAACGTTTTTTGGAGAGACCATCAAGAGTATACAATATGACGAGGCTACAAGTTGACGAGTCTGAGACAACGACTTTGCATAATTTATTCTTTTACCAATAAGATTGCTAACACTATGTGTA